>CM039600.1:16872057-17472057 GCA_022457205.1 Saccharum spontaneum | reverse complement strand
GAGAATAGCCAAAAACATTATCCCATTCCTGTTATTCCCTGTGAAGTTAATGCTCAAGTCATTTCTACTACCACTTGCTATATTTTCAAAAGAGGGAGATTGCTCTAAAAAAACGAGGAAATAAAAAGGAGCAAGTGCTCGGAACCTCGAAGAAAGAAAAAGTGAGACGAGAGGTAAAAATGGACAAGTGTCCGACAGTAGAATTAGGGGTACAAGATACCCACCTGAGAGAAAAAAAAGAAAAAAAAAATATAGAGCATCTCATTCCCCTCAAAAGTTTTAAAAAGCAAGAAAGGTATGTATTCCCTCAAGAAGAGCATTAGACTTTTGTTATCACCATACACCACTCATTCACCACACATGCACATCTTGATTTGACTTATTGACTTGTTTCTCTGGATCCATGGTTTGACTATGCAATAAATGTTCTATGAGTAGGTATACTCTATCTCCCACCTATGAGCTCCAGATATCAAAGCCTTATTAGAGTAGGGTGAGAGAGAAGGCAATGTCACTATGCCTTATACCATAAATACCACATACTTTGAGAGAGAGGGCATATACCATTACTGCCTTGGTAAGGATCCAGAAATACCACAAAAGAGAGACCCGAGAAAGTCATACAAGGAATCTCTGAGTTTTATTTGAAAAATTTGCAAAAACTCCAGAGCTATAGCTGATCAAGAATAAGAGACATGGCGTTTGACTAGACCGTTCTATCTTTTTACCACTCAAGATGCAGGTGACGGTTGCAAGCCCCATGGTGAAAGGTAAAATGAGTAAGTTTTAAGTCTTGACAGTTTACTCTAACTCAGGGATGAGACCTTATTTGAAAGCATATGTACCGTCAACGTTCAAAGGCGTTGCAGCAACTTCTGATCCATAATGAGTCTATCCTTGCTCAGGGACGAGCAAGAGGTAAGCTTGGGGGAGTTTGTTGACGGTCCTTAAGTACCAAATATAGTTATTAAATAAATAAAGAAAAGGATCCAAATGCAACCAACACCTAGACTTAGGGTTTTATCTAACAGAATTCCACGAGTTTTGGTGTTTGTCTGTTTCTGCAGGGGGTTATCAGAAAATACGGAGGAAAGGCCCACACGTCGGGTTTACATAGAGATAATAACGTGTTCACCGATTTTCTATCATCTAGAAGACTCCAGAAGCCACGAGATCGAACGGGAGCCCGAACGGGCCCGGAGGCAGGGCGCCCGCCCTGCTCCCTAGGGCGCCCGCCCTGGCCTGAGAGCCAATCAGGCTCCGTCTCGCGGATTATGCTCCACCGACCTAAGGGATCAAGGAAAACCGTGCGATTAATGTCGGTTTGATCCGACGGCCCACGTTCACTTGAGGGGGCTATATAAGCAGGACCCTTGGCCCCTGGAGGAGGCACTCCCTTGGCCCCTGGAGGAGGCACTCCCTCATTCTCAATTCCTCAAACCCTAATCTCAGGAGGAGAGTCTCTGATCAAGCCCTAGAGCCACCACATCAACTAGATCTCTAGTATAGCATAGCTACATAGGATTAGAACTAGAAGGAGTTAATCTTCGATTGGTTTCCGGATCTGTCAAGAGGATTCTTGGTAATTCCTTTACTGTTCTTCATTGTTCATCTTTGTTCTTCAATATTATGAATACAACTTTGTTCTATTTCAATATATTGATTATGACTATGCTCTACTTGTTTATGTTTGCAATTATATTGTTCTTAGTTTATCGTAGTTATACGCTTGGCTTAGTTAGATTGGAATTATATACATGTTTAGGATCGTATAGCATTTATCCATCGGATCCATGGGTAAATGATAAATATTGTGTAGGCGTGGTGCTTAGACCATATTTATCTGCGATTACACCTTATATGCCGGATCGTGGGGTGGTCCACGATGGTGACAGCTTCGTTGGTTCTTATATAGTCACCCTCTCGTGTGTAAGGCAGGCAGAGCAACATTATTACGGGGGAGTGATTGCTATGTTTCTCATCTTCCTTGATAATATCACTATGCATGGGCGTAGTCCTTTCTCGCAATGATTGCCAAGTGTACTTGCACTAACTATGATATGCTAGACTTTATAGTTAAGAATAACTTAGGAAATATCCTTGTAGTTCGTCCTAATACCATGCTAATGACTTGCTAGAATATCTGTTGAGGTGCTTATCATTATTATATGTGGCTAGCTGATCAGATTAATTATCTTTGTCACCATTCATACTTTATCTATATTTTATGTGAGACTTACCCCTGTATGCAAGAGATAGATGAATGCTCTCACTTATACATGCAATGATTGATACTCATTCCTATATTCCATTCCATAATCAACATTGATGTTAGTAATCCCTTCCCAGTGGTAAAAATATAAATAACGATACCTGGAATACTTCCCGGTTAAAATGCTGCATCGGTATTAATCTGTGTGCTTGCAGATCTTATTTATTATTTATTTAGAAGAGCAGTTGCATATTTCAATACCGCGTCTCTCATGTCATGCTGGGGATGACAACTTGCCTTAAGTGGTATGAGGGATAGGTTCGGCATTTTTGGCGACGTTATCAGAATTAGAAAACTAAGTCTACTTTTGGTAATGACATTAAGAAAGCCCAACAGTGGCCATGCCAATCTCCCTGCTCCGCTCCTCCTTTTTCACGGGCAGCAGCTCCCCCTCACCCCCGCGGAGCTACTACGGCCATTCTCGAGCGACGTTGTGGCCTCGCTAGGCCCACCGGTGTTGAGCCGCGCCGCCGCATCTGCCATCCCCGCAGCCAAGCTTGCTCTACGCCGCCATTTCATCATTTGATTACCTCTATGGGTGTGCGCGGGTGAGCTTAGTGTGGTGGTGGTCACCTCGTCGTCGGCGACCTCGTCATCGGCGAGAAGCAGCTGGCCAACCGCCGCCTTTGCTCGGGTTCAGCCGACGGGTGGGCCTCGTTGACCCAAGGGTCCCACGTGATAGTGAGCCCGGGTGCACTAGACCGGGTGCACCCAGTGTTGGTGGTTCCGGCTGCTTTTCAAATAAAAGGAAAAATGAATTTCCAGAAATTGTGAAAATACTTCCAAAAATGATATCTTGAGAAATATAGCTCCAAATTTGTTGAAACAAATTTTGCTGTGCTCCTTAGGACTAGATCTATTTGTTTAAATTATTGCATGTCAATTGTTTGATACTTTTATACAGGGCTTTATTTAATTCTTGTAATTGTTGTTTTCTTGGAAAATGCTTAATAAGTAGAATATACATCAGAAAAATATGGTTCTAGTTTTGTTAGTCTTCTTATGTGATGCACTTGGTATGAAAAATATATAACATGCCGGTTCTGTAGGAAAATATTGAGGTTTAGTTCAAGTGCCTTTATTTGCTTATATTTGTTATTTTTGCTAGAGAGAAAAATAAGTATAAAACATGGGCATGATAATTTTTGTACAGTGCTTGTTTACTGTGTAGAACATGTAAAAAATACTAAATCTATTGTTTAACACTTTTCATAGTACAAAGTATTTTCATGCTCATTTATCCCCCATAGTTTGTCATTTTGTGTAGGCTGTTTTACTTATCCAAATATCATGAAAATTTTATGGTAGGTTACTTAGGGTATGACTATGCTATTGTAATTTTCTTAGATTTTTATGGGCACCAGAAATACATGTTGATGTTGTATCCCTAGATTAAATTGAAATAAAAATAGAATTCTTATTGCATGATTAGTTTTATGGTGTAGCTTTGGTGTATCTTTGTGTTGATGCAAAAGTGAATCTGCAAACACAAAGGGCTAATACCCGAAATCGATATCCAAAGCGTGCCAGTCGATTTGACCTGTTAATCGACAAGGATGAAGATACGAGCACTTTGGTCCTGACAACAGCGATACGCCCGGAAGTCACGGCCAAGAGGTACTCACGCGGAACTCGAGGATCAACGAAGATTGCACTTAGAGCAATGCAACTCGCCGAATCGATGAGAACTCGTGAAAAGGAAAAATATGCAAATTGACGAAGTCGCCGAAAAAGTAGATGTAAATAAGAGTAAAAGTTGTTTTTTGATGTATTGATTGATTCTCTATTACATTGCCCTTCACTCTATATTTATACCCTGATCTATAGAAACATAACCAAATACGACTAGGACACTAAATCCAAATCTAAGAAAAAACATGACTTTGATACAACTCAGACTCTACTAATCGTAAACAAGGAAATTAACTCCTATTTTATTCCATAGTCCGCCTTAATCACGATGGTATTCTCATCGACCTTCTTTTCAACGGCACAGCTGTTGATATTTGGTAACGCAATTAGGAAATACGATCCGCAAGCGCACAGATATCGGTGAGCACTTCACCCGAGATGTTATCCTGGGTATCGTATTTATATTTTTACCTTTAGGAGAAAGAGTGCATCTGACTAACCAAATCTATTACTACTAACCTTTAGGCTACAACCACTATGATTCGATGTGAGTGATGTATAGAGAAGACTACAACCGCACTCTTCTTCTAACCTTGGTAAGGATGATCTACTGTTCTATTGGGGAGGTTTACGGAATCTAGACACCATAAAGGATGTTCAACCCGCACCTATAAACCCTATCGATCCTGCTAACGGGATATGGAATACAAAGGTAACTCGGAATTGTCACGTTCCTCGCTACTACCACGGTCCGGCTAGATGAGGGGATATCTATGAGTATCCTAGCTTAAACACCACGTTTACGCTAGAGATGATTACTCTAAACTCTACGCGAAGAGATCAAAGTAAACTCATAAACCAAAGAACAATAAAACAAAGAACTTACTAGAATTTAGAAGTCGAAATACTGAAGAATCCTGAGAACAAGCCTCGGGTTAGAAGAACTTGCTCCCGCAGGTACAACCTCGGAGTAGACACCGACAGGCCGGCTTCCTCCGATCTACACCTCCACTCTATCTCTCTCAATCTAGTAGAACTAATTCTACTTTCACATTGGATGCTAAGCCCTAAGAGGTGGGAACCCTAGAGGGAACCTCTCTCTCTAAACCCTAACTAGAGATATGCAACTGAATAATGAATTGGGGTCTTCTCCACCAGGGGTCAGGGGCCTTGCTTATATAGCCCTTTTGGATGAATCTGGACCGTCGGATCAAACCGACCTTCATCCTACGGTTTTCCTTCATCCTCAAAGGCGGTGGAGCATAATCCGCGAGACTCGACCTGATTGGTCTCGGGGGCAGGGCGGGCGCCCTAGGGCACAGGGCGGGCACCCTGTGTCCTGGCCCGTTACGGCTCCCGTTCGTTCCCGTGGCTTCTGGAATCTTCTAGATGTAAGATAATTATGTGTTCAGTTAATATCCCGTCATTAATCCGACATGTGGGCCTTTCTTCCGTATTTCCTAATAACCCCCTGCAGAAATAGATAAACAGCAAAACTCGTGGAATTCTATTAGATCAAACCCTAATTCTAGGTGTTGCTTGCATATAGGTCCTTTTCTTTATTTATTTGATGGTTATAATTGATACTTAAGAACCGTCAACAAACACCCCCATACTTAGGCTTTTACTCGTCCTCGAGAAAAGGTTGGTTAATAAAACATCTGGGGTTGAAACATTCTTTCATACCTGCAGGGTGTTGTAAAAATCCACTGTGCACTTATAGTCAGGGAAATATATGGTCAGAGTAAAGAGCCTTTCTTCTTCTTAATCCCTATCACTTGGAGTTTTTACATATTTTTGAAAAGAAAAACTTAGCATACCTTTATCCTCATAGGTGCTCTCAGAGTCACTCATTATCTTTTATATTTCTCTTTGAGGCTGTTTTGATTTTGCAAAAATAATTCTTTAAGCATACATACCTTGCATTTATTGTATGGTCAAAACCGGATCCGAGGAGAAGAATGCCATACTCTTAGATCAAAGATTTTGAAAATTAAAAACTTGTCACTCTTACTGGCATATTGCTTATTAGAGGGACCATGGGCTATCGTTTTCTTTCCATCATATTTTTATCATATCTCATTTTTTTTCATTTTGGGTGGATACCGAGGTACCCCTAATTCTACTGCCGGACACTTGTCCATTTTTTTCCACGAGGTTATCGAGCACTTGCTCCTTTTTATTTCCTCGATATATTCATAATTTTGCATAGCCCATGCCTCTAACGCAATAATACTTCGGAAGAGTGAATCTTTCTGAATAAAAATGTTTTGATCTTAGGAGTATGATAAATCTCTCAACAAGGGTCTAACTTGTTTTGAACAAACTCAATACAAAGCAGATAGCTTTAATTAATATTTTCATGTTTAGCAGGCATATAAAACTTGAGGATGGTAGCTATAATTTTGAGATTTTTAAAACAAATTCTCCAAGCAATAAAGATACTAAGAATAAGGTACTCATACCCTTACCATCTCTTATTCCACAATGACTTTTAGCAACACAGGGTTTTGAAATAATTTTAATAATTGCAGGTTTCCAGGAAATATCACAGAGTGAGATTGATCATGATTATAAGCATTTTTATCCTTTTAATTTATCATGTTTAGAGAGATAAAATTCTGCACAAACTAAGGTGAGTGTGTAAGTGTGTAATAAAAGTGTGCAGAGTGTGTACCTGGTTCATGGAGTGGTGCGATCGAAGTGTGTGTGACATGTCAGGGAATCTCCCCCATACTTGTTTTCTGCTTTCTTGCACAAAAGTAAAGTAGAGACACACAAGACATACTAATAATCTTTATTAATCTTGAGGCATTTATTACAACCGAATAATAATAATAACCGAATATAATAGATCTAAACTGATTATAAGTGAACCTAATCAAATCTAATAATAACTAAGACATATATAGCCCCAAGATCTAATCTAGATAGCTCAGCGACGCTCACGCCTCCTAAGATAAAAGCGTCGGGCTTTAATTTTTAATTGGAAGGTAAAAATTGATCACGTCTATTTCTTCTAATTCTTTATTGGGCTCTAAAAATAATTTAAGATGTTGACCATTTACCTTGAATAACGTACCTTCGTCATTTTGAAGTGTGATAGCTCCGTGGGATGATGAATGAATTACCTTGAATGGTCCTTCCCATTTGCTCCGGAGCTTTCCATGCCCGAAAAGCTTCACCCTGGAATTAAAAAGTAATACCTTATCTCCGGGTAAGAACTCCTTCTTCTTGATCCTCTTGTCATGCCATCTCTTGACTCTTTCTTTGTAGATCTTTGAATTGTGATATGCTTTCTCCCGCCATTCTTCTAACTCCGATAATTGCATTCTTCTATGTTTTCCGGCGATATCTAGGTCCATATTCCATCTTTTTATGGCCCAGTGTGCCTTGAACTCAAGTTCAACAGGTAGGTGACAGGTCTTTCCGTATACCAATTGGTATGGAGACATTCCAATTGGGGTCTTGTATGCTATCCGGTAAGCCCAGAGTGCATCGGGTAACTTGTCCTTCCATGCCGTTCCCATCTCGTTCACCGTTTTCTGAAGAATGTTCTTGATTTGCTTGTTAGAAGTCTCTGCTTGGCCACTTGTCTGAGGATGATAGGGAGTAGCGACGTTGTGACGGATTCCATGTCTTGATAGATAGTGCTCGAAGCGCTTGTCAATGAAGTGTGATCCTCCATCACTTATCACTATCCTGGGGACTCCAAATCTTGGAAATATGATTTCCTCAAACATCCTTTTCGAACTGATATTGTCGGCATGTTTGCAAGGTAGTGCCTCTACCCACTTGGAGACGTAATCAACCGCCACCAAGATGAACTCACACTTCTTAGATGGGGGAAATGGACCCATGTAGTCTATTCCCCAGACATCAAAGAGTTCAATCTGAAGGTTGTTGGTGAGTGGCATGGCATCCCTTGTATTTATGTTTCCGTGCCTTTGACATGGCCCACATCTTCTGATATATTGCTTCGTGTCATCGTACATTGTAGGCCAGTAGAATCCACATTGCTAGATCTTTGAATGTGTACGGAATGCTCCATAGTGACCTCCGTATGGTGATGAGTGACATCTGTCGATGATCTTCAATCCTTCCTCAGTGGTCACACATCTTCTAAGTAGGCCATCAGCGCATACTCGGAAGAGATATGGCTCATCCCATATATGTGAACGACTTTCCTGAATAAGCTTCTTCTTGTTTGCTCCGGGTGGTACATAACCTGAAACCATAAAATTAACAATATCTGCATACCAGGGGTCAGATCTGTTAATCCCGTAAAGCATGTCGTCCCGGAGTGAGTCATTAATGGGGGGTTCCTGTGAATTCTTAAAGTACATTCTAGACAAGTGATCAGCAACAGAATTTTCTACTCCCTTTTTATCTTTTATTTCTAAGTCAAATTCTTGGAGTAATAAAATCCATCTGATTAAGCGGGGTTTCGCATCTTTCTTAGTGAGCAAATATTTTAGTGCAGCATGATCAGTGTAAACAATTATCTTAGCTCCAACTAAATAAGATCTAAATTTATCAATGGCAAAAACAACAGCCAGAAGCTCTTTTTCAGTGGTTGCATAATTAAGTTGAGCTCCTGTCAAAGTTTTACTTGCATAAGCAATTGCATGATTCTTTTTTTCTTTTGTTTGTCCCAAAACTGCCCCCACAGCATAATCACTAGCATCACACATAATTTCAAAAGGCAACGACCAATCAGGGGGTTGAATGATTGGTGCAGAGATGAGTGCTTGCTTTAATAAATTGAAAGAATTTAGACATGCATCATCAAATTCGAAAGGAGCATCCTTGGCTAGCAAAAGAGTAAGTGGTCTCGCAATAAATGAAAAGTCTTTTATAAATCTGCGATAAAAACCAGCATGGCCAAGAAAACTTCGAATTCCTTTTATATTCACAGGTGGAGGTAGTTGTTCAATTACTTCAATTTTAGCTCTATCTACCTTAATACCTCTTTCAGACACTAGGTGTCCTAGCACTATTCCTTCTCTAACCATAAAATGACATTTTTCCCAATTAAGGATTAAGTGCTTTTCTTCACATCTTTGCAAAACCTTATCTAAGTTCTCAAGACAACTATCAAAAGTTTTTCCATAAACTGAGAAATCATCCATGAAAACTTCCATAATCTCTTCAATCATATCAGAAAATATAGACATCGTACATCTTTGAAAAGAAGCTGGTGCATTACATAACCCAAAAGACATTCTACGATAAGCATACATTCCATATGGGCATGTAAAAGTGGTTTTGCTTTGATCATCAGGATGGATAGGGATCTGGTGATACCCTGAATATCCATCTAGAAAACAGAAAAACGAGTGTTTTGCTAACCGCTCAAGCATCTCATCTATAAAAGGCAAAGGAAAATGATCCTTTTTCGTGGCTTTATTAAGTTTTCTATAGTCTATGCACATCCGCCACCCTCTAGAAAAACTTAGGGAGGAAGCCGATGATGACAACTACTTGGAGTCCATTGAGAAGGCTAAGCCTGAAGTTGAAGATCTGGCCAACTTCATTGTCAAGAAGCTTGATATTCAGCTCCCTTCTTCTGATGATGAAGCTGACAGCTAGGCTTTGTAGTGCCCAGGCGCCTCCTTCCTCCTTTGTGAAGATATACTTTATATGTTGCCTTGTAAAGAAACTCTAGCTCTTTGGATACATCTTTACAATTTTGCTTGAATTATTCGAATAGACATCCTTTTGCAACCATTTTTGAGTTGTTTTCCTAGTTCTTGGAATTTTCTTTTGCTATGTGCTGGATATAAGCCTTAATCATCATGGGTGTATCCAGCTGCTTTAGAGTTATGTCCCTCCAACTGGCTGTACTCTTGTTTTTGCATCTTCATGAGTCTTGTCAAGCGTAGGCGCTAGGTGTTGGGTATTTTAAACGCAAACAGAAAAATTCATAAGCGCATGGATACTGATGTAGCTTTCACCTGGGAGTATTCCAAGGTATCAATTTTCCATGGGGAACGCGAAGTGCACTAGTCGAGGTTTAGATCGCCTAGAGATAACTATATGTTTTTGTGGGGAGAGAGGAATTTTCCTAAGAGTTCTATAGATAGATCTAGGAATTAGAGTTTACTTTAGGGTTACTTATTTCGGGACATTAGAACACTAACCACAAAAAGGGATGAGAAGGGGGCTAGGAAGCTCTGACTATGGTCCTACAAACACCAATCTGAACGTGGTGGAATACGTTGGCCCTTAGGGCTGTCACTACCCTAGGGCTACCACAACAATCCGCTGGATTGGGTGCAATTCCAGGTAATCGCAAGACTAAGCGCCACGCCTAATCTATTAATTACTACTCTAGCATTGCAAAGACTAGAGCACTTGATGCAAGCAAGAATCCAATAAATAACTTAAAAGTAAATACAGAAATTAAATGAAGAACTCAGGAATTATAAAATTAAAGTACCTAGAGATTGCTCAAAGGCGAACCGGCTGCTGCAAAAGTACAATGTTGAGGAAGATCCGACAGATCTGGCTCCTCCTTGGCTCTCTCCTCTTCTCTCTCCCTCTTCTCTAGTTTACAACTCGATGAACTAGAACTAGAACTAGAAGATGAACTAGAAGAACTAGAACTAGAAAATCTAGAGGCACCTCTACTTCTTCTACTTGGATGGAGGGATGAAACCCTAGCTTTTGCTCTAGGTGTAGCTAATGAGAAGGAGATGGCTTGAGGGAGAGGGTATGCCCCTGCTTATATAGCCTAGTGAGGTGAACCGCAGTCCTTGGATCAAACTGACTTGAAACAACGACGTATATTGGACCTCAAAGGCGGTGGAAGGCCGTGAGACGAAGCGTGCTGACAGGTGGGCCCATAGCAGGCCGACCGGCCTTACATGTGGGGCTGGCTGGCCTAGCTTAATGCTAGGTGGGCCACTCTTTTGGTGGGCTGATATATCTCTTCATTAGCTTTCCAAAAAGTCCTGGATCACTGAAAACGGAGTCCGAATGAAGGAGATACGCCTAATTTACTTCGGACTGCTCTAGAAGCCCATTTGCAATCTTCCGAAAGGCATAACTTTGTCGTCTGGACTCCGATTTGGGTGAACGAAAACTCTATTTCATGTGTCTCGATGAGCTCTTCGCAATAGTGTACTCCAATTCATCACTTCAGATACTTCTATTTAGTGATTCTGGTTCTTTTCCAGTTTAACCCCTGTAAAACATAGATTCACCAAAACTCGTGGAACTCGTTAGTTTCAAACCCTAGAACTATGCATGGTAGTTCATTTCATGCTATTTCATGCCATAGTTGATGGTTAAAAATGAGCATTAGTGACCGTCAACAAGTTCCCCCAAGCTTAACCTTTGCTAGTCCTTGAGCAAAGCAAATCTCAACAATGGATCGGGAGTTGCTACAATGCTTTCACGCCTCAAAAGTACACATGCAGTCAAACAAGAATTCTCCTCCGGATTAAAGCAAACCATTCTGACTTCACACTTACCCATTACCTTCAACTATGGAGCTTTTGGCCTTCACTTGGGTCTTGAGCAATTGAAAGACAGAACAATCAAGTTAAGCATTGTGTCTTGAATTCTTTGATCAACCTTCATTCTAGAGTTTTTATAGATTTCCAAAATAAAACTCAGAGATTCCTTTGTATGACCCTCTCAAGTCTCTCATATGTGGTATTTGTGGATCCTTTCCAAGGCAATGATGGTGTTTTTCCTCCTCTCTTTCACTCAGAATATGTAGTATTTTTGGAATAAGACAGAGTAGCATCATGCCTCCTCTCTCTTACCCTATAACTAATAGGCTTATATGGAGCTGAGGGTATTTCAAGGATATAGCATACTTAACATGCATATGTTGCTCAATCAAAACCGGGATCCTCAGAGGGGAGACTATACCCTTAGATCAAGATGTGCATGTGTGTGGAAATATTTGGTGGCTAACCTAATTCTACTTTGCTCCTGGAGAGACTGCCTCCAACTGAAGAATTTATGAAGAACTTTGTTGTGGAGGTCTTGGGATATCTTCTTTCTCCTTTCTTTGATGACAATGATGAACTTCTAGGCATAGAGATCATAGACTTCTCTTTTTCTCTCTCTTTTTTTCTTTTTTTCTTCTTTCTTTCTTCTTCTTTTTACAAAGGATCTCCTGCCTCTTCAATGAACTTGGAGAAGAGATAAATCATAATCTTGGAGCATTTATTTAGAAACCTAATAATCTTTTTGGATCCTCTCCTAGGGTAGGAGATAGATTTTGGGGTAGAAAGGCACGTTTTTGTGTACTGCCGGGGTAGGAGCATAAGGATATATGTGGGTGTAAGTGATCTTGATCTTGGGAGCATGACCATGCTCTCGACAAGGGTCTCACACGGGTTGACCAAACTCAATACAAAGCAAGCAGCTTATGAGTTGGTTTTCCTAGTCTAGCAAACATGTATATATGGCTATGGTAGGAATTCAAACTCTCGTCATACAGGAACTCATCATGTGGCAATTTTATGTTTTTCAAAAGATAAATCTCCAAAACTCAAGTTTCTCTAGGAACAAGATAAATAGCAGCTCGGACCTTCTCATATCATATCCATCAATTACCTAGACTTAGATCAAGCATTTGCTACCCATAAGTTTCAAGTTCAGAGTAAATCCTAGGTCAAAACAATTATTTCCAAAACTCGGGAGAGTTCGAGGTTGAAAACTAGGCACTTGAAAGGAATTATGGCAAAGCAACTATTCATCATTTCCATGCATAGAGATTTGACCAGGTTCTTTTTATTTACAAACTAATTCAAGCAAACATGACACACTCTAACTAACACACATTATTATGAAAATAACACAATATAGAACAAATACTCGACTAGATAAAGTAGACAGTGAAAACTCCATAGATATATAAAGTGAACCTTCATGTGCTCACATTTTTTATTTTTGGATTAATTTATGTAAAAAGAAAACATAAGAGGATAAGAATACTTACTTGTATACATGGGGGTGCCCTCCCCCAAACTGAATGTTGACATAGTCATTCGATCTTGTGATGTAACAGACTGGCAGTGGAGCTATACTTCCTCTATTGAAGCATTAATTGATGTTGATGATGGATGAGACAGTGCTCCAATAGTGGATGAAACATCCACTTGCTTGTTAGCTCTTTTTGGTTCTTCGAATCCTGTGAAACTCAAATAGACAACAAAACTTGTGGAACGGATTAAGCGTTAGTGGTTGACCACTTAAGCCTCAGTTGTCTAAAGCTTTTGAGATTGTTTAAGTAGAGTTTTAGTAGGATCTCTTTCTCAATATCTTTGTATTTTTATATTTTCTATGATGCAAAGAAAGTTTAACAAGATGAATGCATACATATTTATTTTATTTTTATGCCACCACGGTGAATATCTCCATGGGTTTTTTACACACCACAAATTTATTCACATGGGGCTTTAGGATTTATGATGCATCAGATAAATATTTTTATTTTATTTTTATAATGCAATGCTAAAGCAGAAAAGCAAATATGCTAAAAAAATAATTATGTAGAAAAGATAAATAGGGATAACTACCGATTTTACCTCCCAGCGAGGGTTCAATGTTTCAAGTCCTCTGAACAAGACTTTTCACCATGTTTATTCCTTAGGTGACTCATCTGACCCCAAGGTGGAGACCATGATATGTGCACTTCTTGATATGGTGTCACCCATGTTCTTCGTTTGTCCAGCAGTTTGAAGTGAAGCATTAATGGTGGAAGCTGGTAGCATCTTGCTCAGTGTGCGTGTTCTTGTAGATTTAGGACCTTCACTTTGTAGAATTTGGGAGTTGACAAATGCCTCATGTTTTGTTCAAAGTGTGTCCTTAGGCATGGTAAACAAGATAAAGTTGAAGTGCATGACATGGGTAATAAGATCATCCTAGTCTTGGCATTCTTAACAGTCCTTGTGCTCCCTTCATTGTCTTGAGAATTTCCCCATGATGGCCTTTGTCTTGAAGGGGCTTGATGGAGATTTGTTCACCCTCTTTCATGGAGTGAGTGTAGATCTTGTTTTGTGGCACTCATCTTCTTGTTCCATGGATCTCTCCATGATGCATGAGCTATGTTTCCTTTGTGAAAGGTTGTTCAAGTTCATGTATCTCTTTTCTCTTCGTATGAGTTCATCTCAGGACTTCCCAGTTTGACTTTTGAAAGTTTTTCCTATAGGGGTTAGTCCAACAAAATATACCAATGTCTACACAAGCAGTTTTTAGCTCAATAACCTAACCAGACTCCATGTCTAATCAAATTAAGGAAGACTATTTAACCTAACTACCACGCTTAATTTAAAAGCCTTTAGAACTACTCATAAAGTACTTCCAAACCAAAGCATACTATGGTAGACAAAGGTGGCATGAAGGAATTATATAGATTTACTCAAGTGGTGATGAAAGAGAACATGGTTGATGTATAGGAATTTGAGCATATCTTAAAGGTAGGGACAACCAGGATAGCAACGTGGTAGGGATGTTCTTAAAAAGTTATCCCCCCAAGCTTGAATTTTGCAAAAATCGAGTTTGGGTGCATTTAATTCAATGTTTCATGGTGATTGGTTGGACATACCTTGTGTTTGTTATTCCTTTGATCTTTTTGCTCCAATCCTAGAAAGGTTAGTGACAAGAATACCCAAAGGAATATTTTCATAATTAAATCCCTAAGCTTGTTTCACAAGGGCAGCGTAGCAGAAAGGTGAACACTCGTGTTTTAGGATCTAAAAAGTGCTTGTTTTAGGACACTGAGCTTGTCCATGGGAAACCTTCAATATATGTTTTGGTGAAGTGGTTTCCCCTCCAACACCAATTTATGTGTACCCATCTCAGGATTCAACACAATGAGATCTGCAATATTTATGATAAACATATGCATCGACAACCACCCTTTTGAAGTTTTTGTAAATAGAAAGAATAAGGGGGATGAAAATCTTGAATGTGGAGAGATTGGAGAGACCAATTGAATTGAGAGATGTCTCATATGAGCATAGCTTTAATGAGATGGTTATGGAGTAATTCCCATGTTCATTGATGTCATCTTCATCCCCAATTTGGATGTTTAGAATTTCACTTGGATTGGTGACTCTTGAGTTGGTCTCATTTAGGGCCTCTTTCATAGATGGATGAGACTCATCTTCAACGGGTGTTAAAAACTCACCATTTAAAGCTAAGTCAAGGTTGGATTCCTTTAAGGCTTCTTCCTTGTCCATCTATTCTATACATTCTAGGCACTGTAGTAGCCTCTCTTGGTCATCCTCGTGGTCTTCATGACTCCTATGGTTTGGTTGTATTTGTGAATTTCTAGGATCATCATAAAATCGGGGAAGAACAATCATAAAAGGGATTTTCAAAGTCAAGGATGGGTTTAGAGATGGGTCTATGATTTATGTCGTCTGTGAGCATATAAGGACACTAGATAGGATTTTTCTTAAGGCTTGGCTCTCCTTCTATGGCATTGCTTGACATGCCATCCTTGAATTCTTCCCAGTGAGAATGCGGACGTTTTCTAAGAGATCCCTTCTTGTGAGGATTCGAATTATATTCCCTTGAAGGTCTCTTATGAAACTAGAAGTGTAAACCATCCCTAAAATCAGCACTAGAAAGATCAGGGCTCTCCAAAGGTGGAATTTCTTCTTCCCATGGAATATTTTGGGGCATTAATGGTTTAGAACTGATAGCTAAATCTTGGGATTGGAGTGGTTGTGATTTGACTATCAAAACTTCCTTTTCTTGTCTAGGAATTAATTCCTTATCTTTTGGTTCAGGGCTGGGCTCGATTTCTTTCTCTTCTTTGGGAAACTCATAAAAAATGTTGGTGTCAGGGGTGTTTTCAAGGATTTTCTCTAGAATGACTTTCCCTTTACTAATGAGTTTATGTGAGAATGAACCTCCTGAAGCGATGTCGAGATGTAGAGCAGCTTCCTTGCTAAGACCACGATAGTGTAGGACATGGTCAGGCAAGGCAATGTTTGGACTAGAATTGATAAGGCTTGTGAACCTAGCCCAAGCTACTCCTAGAGTCTCTTTCTATTTTTGTTTAAATGTAAGAACTTCTATTCTAAGATCAATGATTCAAAAAAGAGGGAAGAATGCAAGACAAAATTTGTCTTAGAGTTCATCCCAATTTCCATTTACGTCTCTTACGGAATGAGCATACCACTTTTTTGCTCTTCCCAATAGGGAGAATGGAAATAATTTTCATTTAAGGGTCTCTTGTGTCATGCCAACAATAGTCCGACAAGAATACAATTGCTCAAATTCCCTAAGGTATGGATCTTCGTCTACTAACCTAGAGAAGGATTTCTCCTGAATCTTGGCTATGAAAGCAGGGCGAAGCTCATAGCCATCTATAAAAATAGGGTGTGATGATGGTGGAAGCTCCAACAAGTCACCCTTTGGAGCAAATTTATAAATAGGCATGAAATCCATGTGGTATGATGGTGGTGATAAAAAGGTGGTAAAAGAAAAAGAAAAGGATGAACTTGGCTCAAAACTAGCATAGCTACCGTTCCCCAGCAACGACGCCAGAAAGCTTGCTGGGTATTTTAAATGCAAACAGAAAAATCCGCAAGTGCACAGATACCAATGTAGCTTTCACCCAGGAGTATTCTAAGGTATCAATTTTCCACGGGGAACATGAAGTGCACTAGTCGAGGTTTAGATCGCCCAGGGATAACTATATGTTTTTGTGGAGAGAGAGGAATTTTCCTAAGAGTTCTATAGATAGATCTAGGAATCAGGGTTTACTTTAGGGTTACTTATTTCGGGACAATAGAACACTAACCACAGAAAGGGATAAGAAGGGGGTTAGGAAGCTCTGACTACGGTCCTAGAAATACCAATCCGAACATGGTGGAATAAGTCGGTCGTTAGGGCTGTCACTACCCTAGGGCTACCACAACAATCCGCTGGATTGGGTGTAATTCCAGGTAATCACAAGACTAAGCGCCAGGCCTAATCTATTAATAACTACTCTAGTGTTGCAAAGACTAGAGCACTTGATGCAAGCGGGAATCCAATAAATAACTTAAAAGTAAATACGGAAATTAAATGAAGAACTAAGGAATTATAAAATTAAAGTACCTGGAGATTGCTCAAAGGCGAATCGGCTGCTGCAAAATTACAATGTTGAGGAAGATCCGATAGATCCGGCTCCTCCTTGGCTCTCTCCTCTTCTCTCTCCCTCTTCTCTAGTTTACAACTCGATGAACTAGAACTAGAAGATGAACTAGAAGAACTAGAACTATAAACTCTAGAGGCACCTCTACTTCTTCTACTTGGATGGAGGGATGAAACCCTAGCTTTTGCTCTGGGTGTAGCTAATGAGAAGGAGATGGCCTAAGGGAGGGGGTCTGCCCTTGCTTATATAGCCTGGTGGGGTGAACCACAGACCTTGGATCAAACCGACTTGAAACAATGGCTAGATTGGACCTCAAAGGCGGTGGAAGGCCGTGAGACGAAGCGCGCTAACAGGTGGGCCCGGAGTAGGCCGGTCGGCCTTACATGTGGGACCATCTGGACTAGTTTAATGCTAGGTAGGCCACTCTTTTGGTGGGCTAATAGATCTCTTCGTTAGCTTTCTAAAAAGTCCTAGATCACTAAAAACGGAGTCCGGATGAAGGAGATATGCCCAATTTACTCTGGACTGCTCTAGAAGCCCATTTGTAATCTTCCGGAAGGCGTAACTTTGTTGTCTGGACTCGGATTTGGGTGAACCAAAACTCCATTTCATGTGTCTTGACAAGCTCTTCGCAATAGTGTACTCCAATTCATCACCTGAGTTCTACTTAGTGATTCTGGTCCTTTTCTAGTTTAACCCCTGTAAAACATAGATTCACCAAAACTCGTGGAACTCATTAGTTTCAAACCCTACAACTATGCATGGTAGTTCATTTCATGCTATTTCATGCAATAGTTGATGGTTAAAAATGAGCATTTGTGACTGTCAACACTAGGTTAGTCGAGGTCTTTTCGTCCGGTGTGGAATAACTCTAGGATAGGGCGAGCGCTAGCTGGCTCTCATCCATGTTGTGAAAATAACTCGGGATAGGTCAAGTGTTGGCTTGTCAGCCTTCTTACTCTCATCCAAGCTTAAAAAGGCTTGGGATAGGGTGAGCTCATGCTTCTTTTCAGCTCTTTTGCTCTCATCCGGGCTAAATAACTCTACGATAGGGTGAGCGCTATCTGGCTCTCATCCGTGCTGTGAAAACAACTTGGGATAGGTCGAGTGTTGGCTTGTCACCCTTCTTACTCTCATCCAAGCCCAAAAAGGCTTGGGATAGGGTGAGCTCAAGCTTCTTTTTAGCTCTTTTGCTCTCATCCAGGCTGAATAACTTTGGGATAGGTCGAGCACTATCGGGCTCTCATCCGCACTGTGAAAACAACTCAGGATAGGTCAAGTGTTGGCTTGTCACCCATCTTACTCTCGTCCAAGCCTAAAAAGGCTTGGGATAGGGCGAGCTCAAGCTTCTTTTAAGCTCTTTTGCTCTCATCCGAGTTAAATAACTCTGGGATAGGGCGAGCGCTATCTGGCTCCCATCTGTGCTGTGAAAACAATATAGGATTGGTCGAGTATTGGCTTGTCACCCATCTTACTCTCGTCCAAGCCTAAAAAGGCTTGGGATACGGCGAGCTCAAGCTTCTTTTAAGCTCTTTTGCTCTCATCCGAGCTAAATAACTCTAGGATAGGGCGAGCACTATCTGGCTCCCATCTGTGCTGTGAAAACAATACAGGATTGGTCGAGTGTTGGCTTGTCAACCTTCTTACTCTTATCCAAGCCTGGGATAGGGCGAGCTCAAGCTTCTTTTTAGCTCTTTTGCTCTCATCCAGGCTGAATAACTCTAGGATAGGACGAGCGCTATATGGCTTTGATTCACATTATGAAAACAACTCGAGATAGGTTGAGTGTTGGCTTGTCGGCCTTCTTACTCTCATCCAAGCCTGAAAAGGCTTGGGATAGGATGAGCTCAAGCTTCTTTTTAGCTCTTTTGCTTTCATCTAGGCTAAATAACTCTGGGATAGGTTGAGCGCTATCTGGCTCTCATCTATGCTGTGAAAACAACTCGGGATAGGTCGAGTGTTGGCTTGTCAGCCCTTCTTAGTCTCATCCAAGCTTAAAAAGGCTTGGGATAGGGCGAGCTCAAGCTTCTTTTTAGCTCTTTTGCTCTCATCTAGGCTGAATAACTCTGGGATAGGTCGAGTGCTATCTGGCTCTCATTGGCACTATGAAAACAACTCGGAATATGTCAAGTGTTGGCTTGTCAGCCTTCTTACTATTATCCAAGCCTGAAAAGGCTTGGGATAGGGTGAGCTCAAGCTTCTTTTCAGTTGTTTTGCTCTCATCCATGCTAAATAGCTCCAGGATAGGTTTTGTAGATCTTAGCAAGACAATCATTGGTGAGGAATATTATTTTTATTACTTTGATCATGAATCTTGATTACATATTGTTTTCTTGCTATAGAAGAATCAATCTAGTTCTTTTTAGGTGTAGAATCTTCGTAGCTGGCTGATGTGCCATGAATTTCTCACTTGTATCCCATCTTCGGTTATCAGCTCATATGTTCCTGGTCTGATGACCTTGGCGATGATGAAAGGGCCTTCCCATGGGCTGAGTAGTTTGTGACGTCCATCTGCCTTTCGTATTCTTTGAAGCACTAGATCCCCAGCTTGGATGGAACGAGGTTGGGTACTTTTATTGTAGTGGCATCTTAAACTTTGGAGGTAACGAGTTGACTGTAAGGTGGCGTTGACCCTGACTTCTTCTATGTTGTCCGGTTCTAGTCTTCGGGTGTGTTCGGCTTCTCCTTCATCATATTGCTCAATCCTTGGTGATGTCCAGATCAGGTCGATAGGTAATACAACTTCTGATCCGTAGACTAGAAAAAGGTGAGTATCCAGTAGCTCTACTTACTTGAGTTCATAGCCCCCATACTACTTTAGGCAACTCTTCAATCCACTTGGATCCATAGTCCTCTAGTTCTTTATATAACCTAGGTTTTAATCTGGATAGTATGAGTCTGTTAGCTCTCTATACTTGTCAATTAGCCTCTGGGTGTTGTTTATACTTCTAACACCACTTAAGCTAAGTTGTCATCCCTAGCATGGCACCAGAAGTGTTGGTATAAAATAATGTACTGCTCCTCAATATGGAATCTGCAAGCGCACAGATTAAATATCATTGTATCACTTCAGCAGGAAATATTCCAGGTATCGTTATTTATATTTTAGCTCAAGGGAAAGAACTAAGGACTTAAACTAGAGAGATGGATTTGCAAAACATGACTACTTATGAGAGATCAATCACACAGTCACTTACTTTGGCAGGGGGTAAGCCATGATAAATAAATATAATGAATTATAAGCTCATAGGATAAGACACGGAGAGATTAGAGATAGACTACTCATCATATAGGTAGGTTGACAGGAGATTAGTCAAGAGATTGAATTCCTAGGTAGTTCTAATCTACTAAGTCTTTTATCTACGCACATACACAATCATCTATAGCATAACTAATTCTTCATCTATGTATAAGGAATATCACTGAAGGAAACCAGAACATAGCATGTTTTGCCACGTAATACCGTTCTGCCTGTCCTATCAACAGGGGGTGGACTATATAAGACTCAATGAAACTATCACTTCCGCAATCTACCACATGACCTTGCCAATAGGGTGCATTTGTAGGTAAACAACATCTAAACACCATGCTTACATGCAATCTACCATTTAACCCCCTTACGACAAGAGCTAAGCGCTTTGCAAACATATACATAAACTCATTATCAATCAATACTATATCAAATATACTACTAGAGCAATAATAAATAGAAACATAATAATATTTAGAATAAATTCATAGAGAATGAAACAAGATAGTACCAAACTTGATGACGCTGATCCCAAATCCAAGCACAATCACTTAACTCTTCTCAAATCAATCTAGTCTAAACCTATGTAGAAACTTGAAGGATTGGAGTAGCTATTCTAATTCTATAGTGGAGAGATGATCTCTAAAACCCTAGCTCTATTGATGGCTCCCTCTAATGAATGAATTCCGATTTCTCCTAGGCCAGGGGCCTTGCTTATATAGCCCTTTTCGAGGAACGTCGGCCGCCGGATCAAACCGACCATAATCAACGGGTTTAGATTGATCTTCGAAGGCGGTGGAGGTATGATCCATGAGCTAAGTCGTGATTGGCTCCTACCTAGGGCGGGTGCCCTGCCCTCTAACAAGTGGGCCCTCTCCTCTGGGGGGTTGCCTTCCTGACTCTTCTAGATGCTTCTTTTTCATACGTAGGTGTTTAATCTCTATGTAATCCCGACACATGGGCCTCCTTTGGTTCTTTTCTGATAACCCCCTGCAGAAACAGACATTCACCAAAACTCATGAAAATCTGTCAGTTTAAATCCCTAAGTCTATGGTGGTGTTGTTTTATGCCCTTTCTTCTCTTTTGTTGATGATTAAAAATGATAGTTATCTAGCATCAACAAACTCCCCTAAGCTTAACCTTTGCTCGTCCCTAAGCAAAGCAGTTATTCTAGAGATGGATTAGACGTTGCTACAATGTTTTCATCAAAAGTACACATGCCTTTAAACATGATTTCTCTTCTAGACTTAGAGTGGACTGCTTGACCTTCAAACTTACTCATATTACCTTCAACCATGGGGCTTTTACTGCACTTGGGTCATGAGTAATTGAAAAGCAAAATGATCAACTCAAGCATTATGTCTCAAGCTCTTTGTTCCACCTCTGTTCTAGAGTTTTTCATAAATTTTCAAATAAAACTCAGAGTTCCTTTTTGTACGACCCTTTCAAGTCTCTCAATATGTGGTATTTGTGATCCTTACCAAGGCATTGAAAGAGTTATGCCTTCTCTCCTCTCAACATATGTGGTATTTTTGGCTCAAGGCAAATCTTAGTTATGCCTTCTCTTGCTCACCCTATACTAGTAAATTTATGTGGAGTTCATGGGAGATGGCTCATACATACTTACAATGCATATGTTGCTTAGTTAAACTATGGATCCAAAGGAACTGACATATAGTCAAATCAAGATGTGCATGTGTGGTTTGTATGGTCGCTAAAAATATGATGGAGAATAAATAGAGTAGAAGGAAGGGATGAAAGTACTACAATACTCTATTTTGAAGATACTTCTCTCTTCTTGAACTTTGAAGGATGAATAGAGAACTTGGGCTAAAAGGATATATATTTTTTTTGGAAGACTTTGGACCCTTGTCCATAAGTTTTTCTTTCTCTTTCTCTTCTTCTCTCTTTTTTTAGAAACAGCCCCAAGTCTCTTCTTTTGCTGAAACATTTATGAGAGGAATGATAAAAACTTGGAGTATTTCTACTGGTAGTGGGCTAGCAGAAAAGGACCTATAGGGAATATTTTTGGTGTTTACTCTCAGTGTAAGAGTAGAACATTTTTGGTGCATAGGACAAATATATGGTGATGCATACTTCCAGGGTAGAAGTAGCAAGGATGCATGATGTGTGTGAGTGATCTTGATTTTAACCACATGAAAAGCCCCTAAGGATCGACACAGCCCAACCAAACTCAATACAATTGCAAGCAGTACGTTTGTGGAGTTTTCCTATTCTAATCAAACATGTATGGCTGTGGTAGGAATTTTAACACTCTGTAATACTAGAAACTCATCATATGGCATTTTAAATTTTCAAAAAGTAAATCTCTAGAATTTAGCTTCACTAGGAACTAGATAAACAGCAGCTCAGACCTTGTCATATCATGCTCCTCAATTACCCATACTTAGTTTAAGCATATGCTCCCATAGGTTTCAATTGTAGAGTAAATTATCAAGTTAACAATTTTATCCAGTCCTTGGGAGAAATCTAGGTTAAAAGCTAGGTACTTGAAAGGAATTACAACAGAGCAATTGTTCATCATTTCCATCATGCATTCTTCAAGTTCTACTTATTAAGCAAACTTAGCAGGAATTTAAAGCAAACTTATGTAGACACTCTTTTTATTTGGTTTTCAAGTTTTTTAAGGCACACCAATTAAACAAACTTAAAACATACTAAGATAAACAGGAAATATTGATTTGGTTTTCTAAGTTTTGCTGATTTTTTTAGTTGCATGAAAGAAATTTGCACCAAACTAATAAAGAAAAGTACAAACAAAGGAAAACAAACAAACTTACCTTGGATAAATCAGGGACGCCTCCCCCAAGCTGAGTCTTACCATGGTTAATCAGCCGAGGCGCCAGTAACCCAGGAGTGTCTCTAGGTTCCGGTTCCCACATGCCATTTCTTGCTATATGTTCGTCAGGGTCTTGGTCGTGCTTGCATTCCACCGGCGCTGCTTCTCCCATCTTTGCTCATTGATGGCATGGTCTTCATGTAATGTGTGGAGGGAGTTGTCGGTGCGCTGGCAAAAAGCTCCCTGATCTTCATGGTGCTACCGGGTGTAGAAGAATCCGGCATCCGAGGCTCGTCTAGGCTAGGTGTCATGTTGTTGGTGAAATGTCCCTGCTCCATAGGGATCATAGGAGTGTCTTGCGGGAATGGGTTGATCAAAGAGCCGGTTGTTCCAAGCATCATTGTCTCCTCTGCCCTAGTCGTCGTCTTCTTCTTCTTGCAGGGGAGCGGAACGCTCCCATGGATTCCTCAAAGCTTGATGGTTCTAGGTCTGCCAGCTATCGTAGCTGGTATGTGCCAGTCTTTCTGGCCCAGGATCCACACCGTACCAAGATGGTTCGGCCTGATATGCTATTCTTGTAGAGGCTGCTCTCTGCGGGGCCCTCTCGCTCACCGGTGGTGCCTGAAAGTCAAATACGTTCTCACAGAATAAAGGCTCAGTTCCAGATTAGGTAACCGAAGCCTAGCATTGTTATCATAAACCATGTACAACACATCATTTTCCCTCTTCAGTATGCGAACCTAACTAAAATGATCATAACCAATAATAGTTTGGTGTTCTTCAATAAATGCGAGAGATGCATCCAACAAATTTAACTGATCAGCTATGCAAGTGACAATGGAGCAACAACCCATGGCTCCAACTATAAAACCAGGAATGGCTTGCCAATGCACCACTAAAAGACGAACTGGTGAGTCTGGTATCTTCTTAATAGCTGCATAGATCAATTGTAAGTCCCCTATCTTATCTTGTGTGGGTCTTGTCATGGGAAGAAGGCAAAGCCCATCCATTTGTGTAAGAATCTAAGTGTTGGGTGTTCCATGTCACTCGTGCGGGGTTGATAGAAAATGAAATCTCTAGAAATCTCCGACCAAAACTTGTGCCTATCAAAATCCTCTAGGGTAGTGTCTAAGTCTAGGGCAACATTAGTGGGAAAACCCAGGAGATTATAAGCTCTCACCAAATAAGAGAAAACTCACATGCAAAGAGTCTAAAAGTAACTCCTGTGTTGGTGGTTTGTAGGGTGCAAAGAAATTCTATAGTTAAGAGCTTGGACCCCAATTCAGTGATGTTCTAAAATGATCTCCACCCAACTAATGAAAAGATGATGTCAAGTTCAAAATCCATACCTGCCTCCTTAAGCAGACCATGGTCAAGCACCAGGGTGTGGGTTAGCACCTTGTTCTTTAGCTTCTTGTATAAGGCCTCCTCCCGATCATCCTTCAACATCAATTGGCTTGACTTGAGGAGGATCTTTGGTGGAAGTACCGAAGAGGATGCAGGCGTAGGAGCAGCGAGAGGGTCAATGCTCATGTCAGAGCTGGCCCTTGATGCAGATCGAGTTGTACGGCCCGACGATGACCCTGAGAACATCTCCTTGGCGGCTCCCTTCAAAGCCTTCACATACTTGCTCATCCTACAAAACTTTGACAGTACTTGCGAAGGGAGTTAGGGAAAAAGGAGTTAGCGATTAGCTATCCAGAGCTAGCGGTTCAGAGGTTAGTCGTCCAAGAGATTTCTTTTAGTTGGTTTTTGAGAGAACCTCCCCTCAAAATTTTAGTTGCTCAAACTCTAAGCGGACAACACCTCCACTAATTTTGCTATGATCTTCTAGATTATTGCAGCACTAAAACCCTTCCCTACTCTCACTCAAAAAACATAAGAACACTCTCCCCTCTACTCTTCTCTTTTCCTCACTTCTACTCTCCTCCACTCTTGCTATGGTCTAGCAAACTACTCAGAACCAAGAACTTGATACTTGGAAGGTTTTCTGGAATGGTTGTGGTGCATGGAAGCAAGGAGAGGAGGGGTATTTATAGGGGGATGGCAGCAGGGTGGGCGCCCTAGTGGTGGGGGTGGCTGCCCCACCCTGGGCCCACTTGGCCATGCCATGTTGCCTGGCTCTTCTTTGCTTCGTGGTTAAGCACAATTGAAAGTTTCAATGGTGGAATTGGACGGTGGAAAAGAGGAGATGGTGGAGGTGAGTGGAAGTGGATGAAATAATGTGATGTGAAGTGGAGTGTATGACATGTGGGTCCAAGATAGTGGGTCCTACTTTGCACTATTGATAATTGTAAAGAAAATGCAGGAATTATAAAGTAAAAATTAAAATGCTAACAATGCATGAGTAAATATTTTTGTGCCACCACAGTAATTATTTTCTATGGGTTTTAACACACTGTAAAAATTACTTACGTAGGGCTAGAGTTTTTATAATGCAGTGTTGTAAAAGTAAATATGCTCTAATAAAATATGCATGGTCAAAAAAGTAAACTTAGATAAATACCGATTTACCTTCCGGCGAGGGTTCGAATTTTTAAAGTCCTCCGAACTAGACCTTCCAAATTATTTATTCTTCTATTGCATCCAATCCCAGAGATGTTGACTCTGTGGATTCTTACGTCTTGTCTTGTTCTACCATCTTTGCAGAGGAATTGAGTTCTGGTCTTGGCTTGAATGCAAATCGCTCTTCCTTCCCATTTATAGTAAACTTGATTTCTCATATCCCGACATCAATGTGTGCATTAGCGGTACTCAGAAAGGGTCTCCCAAGGATGATCGACACTTTTGAGTCCTGGTGCATGTCCAGTACCACAAAGTCCACTGGCACAAAGAATTCTCTTATCTTGATTGGGATGTTCTCTGCAATGCCTAGGGGATATCAGACTGATTGATTTGCTAGCTGTAAGCACATTGACGTTGGTTCGAGTGCTATAAATTTGAGTTTGTTGAAGACAGTTATAGGTATCACAGTGACACTTGCTCCATGGTCACAAAGTGCATTCTTAAAATGTTGATCTCCAATTGAGCAATCAATAGTGAGGCATCCTAGATCCTTTTTCTTCTCTAGTGACTTATTAAGGATGGCCACACTACACTCTTCTATCAGTTTGATCACCTTAGTGGCGGGCAGTGGTCTCTTTTTGTTGGGAATATCTCTGATGTACTTGGCATATGTAGGGACCTATATGGAATCTAGCAGAGGTATGTTGACATATAATTTTTGAATAACCTCCACAAACTTACCAAACTGCTCATCCGATTGTGGTCTTCTGATTCTACAAGAAAATGGTATATAATTGGTGTCATGAAAATCTTGTCTCATTTCCTGTTCTTGAGGTTCTTGTGGTAATACTCCTTGATCAACTTCATTATTGTTCTCTCCTTCTGCCACTGGTGGTACTGCTAGTGCCCTTCTTGCTCCTTTTGGATATGGGGGATCCCTAGTAGTTCTCCCACCTCTTGTAGTTACAGCTTGTACCTGGATTATTGTTTTGCTGTCTACAATTTGGTTGACTTGGAGTCTTCTTGATAGCGGAATTTGTATTATGTTTGTATGTTGCTTCAATCGCTCTTTGATCTTCCTTGTATTGGCCTTCTAATCGAGCCAGTTGAGCAAATCATCCATCTTAGTAGACAGTGCATTTACTTCTTCAATTGTTTCTCCGCTTTGATGACAATGTTGAGTGTTGTCTTAGGACTAGCTTTGGTTGTCTGCTATCTTTTCTATAAGTATCTTAGCTTTCCTAAGAGTGAGTGATAAAAATGATCCTTCAGCAGTTGCATCTAGGTGCTCACGGGCCTTCTGAGTTAATCTAAGATAAAAGCCTTGCATGAGTATCCATTCTTCCATTCCATGATGAGGACAATCTGAGATGTATCCTTGCAAATGCTCCTATGCCTCTGAAATGATTTTTGTCTTCTGCTGTTGAAAGTTGGTAATCTTTCCTCTTAAGGCATTGGTCTTGCCTATTGGGAAGAACTTTTCAAGAAAGACCTTGAAACATTTCGCCCATGTGTTGATGTCTTCTTTACATAGAACCATTGTTTCGCTCTTCCCACTAGTGAGAATGGAAAGAGATGAAGTAGTATAAGGTCTTGATTAACTTCGTCGATGGCGATGGTGCTTCCAATCTCTAGGAAATTCTGCAGATGTGTACTTGCATCTTCATGTTCCTTTCCACCGAACTAGGTAGCTTGCACCATATTGATGAGGCTTGGCTTGAGCTCAAACTCGAGATCTTCAGTGACAAGTGCTGGACCTGTGCGGATATTATCAACTCTTAGAGTAGAGAATTCAAGCAAGGTCTTTCGGCCATAGCTTCAAAAATTAGTGACGAGCTCCTTCTTTGGTTGATCCAATTTTGATGATGGAGAGTTGAGTGAATTAGAATCAATCCATTAATACCCTATGTAAAATATAAATACAAAAAAATAACAAGGGTGAACCTGCCAAAGCAGTGGTGTCTTGTTATGATTTCTCATTTTCTAAAGTATATATTTACGCAATTTTTCTCCTATAGTTTATTCCTTCCCCGGCAATAGCGCCAGAAATGCTTGTTGACACTTCTAACACCACTTAAGCTAAGTTTTCATCTCTAGCATGGCGCCAGAAGTGTTGGTATAAAATAATGTACTGCTCCTCTATATGGAATGCGCAAGCGCACAGATTAAATACCATTGTAGCACTTCACTAGGAAATATTCCAGGTATCGTTATTTATATTTTAGCTCAAGGGAAAGAACTAAGGACTTAAACAAGAGAGATGGATTTGCAAAACATGACTACTTATGAGAGATCAATCACCCAGTCACTTACTTTGGCTAGGGGTAAGCCACAATAAATAAATATAATGAATTATAAGCTCATAGGATAACAAACGCAGAGATTAAAGATAGACTACTCATCATATTGGTAGGTTGACAGGAGATTAGTCAAGAGATTAAATTCCTAGGTAGTTCTAATGTACTAAGTATTTTATCTACTCTAGCACATACACAATCATCTATAACATAACTAACTCTTCATCTATGTATAAGGAACATCACCGAAGGAAACCAGAGCATAGCATGCTTTCCCACGTAATACCGTTCTGCCTATCCTATCAATGGGGGTGGACTATATAAGACTCAATGAAACTATCACTTCCGCGATCTACCACATGACCCAGCCAATAGGGTGCTTTTGTAGGTAAACAACATCTAAGCACCATGCTTACATGCAATCTACCACTTAACCCCCTCAGGACAAGAGCTAAGCAGTTTGTAAACATATACATAAACTCATTATCAATCAATACTATATCAAATATACTACTAGAGCAAACTAGGAACATAATAAATAGAAACATAATAATATTTAGAGTAAATTCATAGAGAATGATACAAGATAGTACCAAACTTGATGACGCTGATCTAAAATCCCGAGCACAATCGCTCAACTCTTCTTAAATCAATCTAGTCTAAACCTATGTAGAAACTTGAAGGATTAGAGTAGCTATTATAATTCTTTGGTGGAGAGATGATCTCTAAAACCCTAGCTCTACTAATGGCTCCCTCTAATGAGTGAATTTTGGTTTCTCATAGGCTAGGGGGCCTTGCTTATATAGCCCTTTTCGAGGAACGTCGACTCTCGGATAAAACCAACCTTAATCAATGGGTTTAGATTGATCTTCAAAGGTGGTGGAGGTATGATCCACGAGTTGAGCCATGATTGGCTCCTATCTAGGACAGGCGCCCTAGGGATCAGGGCAGGTGCCCTGCCCTCTAACAAGTGGGCCCTCCTCTCCAGGGGGTTGCCTTCCCGACTCTTCTAGATGCTTCTTTTTCATACGTAGGTGTTTTATCTCTATGTAATCCCGACATGTGGGCCTCCTTTGGTTCTTTTCTGATAACCCCTTGTAGAAACAGACATTAACCAAAACTCATGGAAATCTATCATTTTAAACCCCTAAGTCTATGGTGGTGTTGTTTTATGCCATTTCTTCTCTTTTGTTGTTGATTAAAAATGGTAGTTATCTATGTTGATGCTGCAATCCTGTGTAACATCCTAGATATTAAAAAAGTAGCTAAAACATCGTCATGCATAAGCATCGTCATGCATAAGCATCAATCATTGTTGCATAAGTGTCACACCCAAAATTTTTAATTTTGGGTTGTGCTTAGAAAACACTAAATAAAAATAAATGATTTCAATATCTAAATAAATTTATTAGATAAGTTAAGTTGCTTCTAATTTAAATATAGAAAACTATGGTTTTAAACTTTTTCAAATTAATTTGATAATGTGGTGTTTGTGTGATGCTTGTCTTTGGTGTTGGTGAGTGCTATTATTTTCAAAATACCATAGGATGACGTTTACTTCTCACCGGAAATTTTTTTTGGTATTTTCTAGATTTAAAATTTCAATTTCCATGAGCTTAATCTTTTTCCTTGATCTCTTCATCCATCTTTTCATAAGCTCAAACTCATTTAGTTGAGTTCCTTATCTTTCCAAGAGTCTTCAGGATTTTTCCAGTGATTTTTCTGAGCTCCGGGCTATTTTTCACGGCCAAAAAGGTAATTCTAGATTTTCTGAAATTATTTTTATTCGCAGAATTAAAATAATCCCAAAATTAAGAAAATCCGAAAAGATTCCAAACCCTACAACTATATATATGTCGGCATAGCCCTCAATGCCCTGGTTTTAGAAGTACAACCCTTATCGCGAGCCGCCGCTCGTAGCTCCCTCCAGCCCTCACCGAAGTTCTTCATCTACAGCTTACGTTCCGGCGAACTCTCCGATGAGCTTTTCCGGCCAAACCGTAGCGTACCAACGCCAGCCACCACCACCAAGAGGCAGCCCCCGTCGTTCTCTACACCGTGGTATATCTGTTTGCACGAATCCATCGCCGTTTCATCGAGTTCCCATCTTATTTTGCTTCTCTCCGGCGAGGTTCCACTATGGCTAACCGGAGCTCCTCCAAGCCCAAGGCAGAAGATGATACTATTTACAGTTTTGCCACTAAACTTGTTTTGATCATAAAATCTTCGTTTTAACTCCGATTTGACCCGTTGAAGTTGTGTTAGGTTCGTATTTGCGAGCTCTACATGTTAGTGTAGCTATACAGTAGGTTTGGAAATTTTAATTTTTGAGTTTATATTAAAGTAATTATTTATCTATAGGAACTCTTAGAAAATTCATAACTTTCACGTTTTAAATCCGAATTTCGTGATCTTTACGTCTGTGTGATCGTAGTAATGTGTAGAAGAGTTTTACAAACTTTTTATACTGTTTTGCTACTGTTGGTATACTGTTTTAATTATGTTTCTTTGTTTGCTTTGTGTATGATTGCTCGGATGATTATGTGTTGATGCTTGATGATCGAGTATAGACGGTGAGTAGTTTCTTGACAATCAGGAGTATTATTTTGAGCCAGATCAGTAGTATCATCAGGAAAGATTTGATCAAGGCAAAGTATAACATGGGACTATCCTTGTTACCTATTCACTATAATCAATATCATATGCATGTGTCTACCTTGACAATCTAGAGATTATAACTTAGTGATTGTTATCTTGATTCCTTGTCAACCTTGGGGATGCATTTGGGTAGCTATTGCTAGTGCTTAATCATGAACAATGATCTTGTAATTTTGATTAATGGATTAAGCAATCAACCTTTAATGATGATTTTATTTGCTGTTGAAAAGGGGGCTAGAGCATGTGGGTTATTTTGATGCTCTAGTTTCTCTCCATAAGGACTTATCTGTACGTGATCATCCGGGACATACAGTACAACTGTGAGGGCTATATGGCTCTGACTTTAGTTGCTTAAAGGACCTTTTTCGAGCTTGTTAGTGGTTACCTTAAATGGCGTAAGAACGGCTTACCATGTTGGGTGTAGGACAACCTCTAGTCAATGAGTATAGCCGAGAAGGAAGTGTGCCATTTGAAAAGGGGGTTCCTACATCTGCCTGCCGAGTGAATCTAATGGCCCTAACTTGTTAAACGAACCTTTAAGTGACTTTATATGATTTCTGGTGTTTTGGGGAGTCACGATCCCATGCATTTGGAAATCATGACTCACAGTGAAAGTTTACACCTCTGCGCAGAGTTTAATAAACTGGTATACTAGCTGTGCCCACGGATACGGGTGGCCTTGGAACATTTACAGATAGATGATCACCATTGTTATATCATGCTTAATTACTATTGATTATTATTATGCTCATGTTAATGCTATGCATTATCCTTATTACAATTGATCATTGATTCATTAATGGGATTTGGATTACCTTGATGCTACTCAATTGCTAATTATATGATGACTAAAAGCTAAACGCAGTCAAACAGTGTCTAGCCTTTTTGAGCCTCATGAACCCTGTGTTATACTTGTTGAGTTCGACATGGACTCACTCTTGCTATTTCCCCCACACTCCAGTGTGTAGTAAGGTGCTATTCAGAAGAAGGATTAAGAGATAGTGGAGTTTCTAGAAGTCTTTCAGAAGTGTTTGGCATACGGAGCCACTAGTCAGCCGTCCCTGAGAAGAATGGAGCCTGAAGTTTAGTAACCGTTCCACGATACTCTGATGTAAGTGTTAATATAGCTATGTATACGTTATATAATAACATTGGTTCTGATACTTTTTCATTCTGACATATGTGTGGACTTCCTGGGCACACATATGATTAGCCTGGTTTTGTTCTTTAGAAAACCAGGTGTGACAGAGTGGTATCAGAGCGATGTTGACTGTAGGACATATGCCAAGTAGCACTAGACATATTCTGAAACTCATTTTTACTATAAAACCATTTTGTCATCCCTTGACTCATTGATTTTGACTATTTCCTCTTCCTTGTCCTTTGTATTCCCTCCTTGATAGCTTCCTTTGAGCTAATATTTCTTACTCCCTTAGATTTTGTTTTATGTTATTTTTAAAAGTTTTCTGATCTCATCTTGTTCTAAAGTTCGATGGCTTTTCATCATCTATAATCTACCATTTAGAATGACCACCATTGTTGAAGAAGCATGTGTAGTACCGATGATGTGATGTGTGCTTGTTTTGCTTGATGTGTTGCTTTTGTGTTGCCTTGTTCTCGTGTTTCAAAGGTGGCTCGGAAGGTATAAGTCTTGAGGAGTAGCTCGATCCATGTTAAGTGGGGTAGGTTTTACGTAATACTCCACATGCTGATTTCTACAGCAGTCTGCAATATTTCTATTATATCTCAAGATATGGACATGAGAAATTTATGAAATTTTACTGGGAATAACTAGACTTCTGTATCTTTCTAAACCCACTGCACTTACCTTTTTATCTATTTTGAGCTAAGAGATATACCTGTTCTAAGTTGAGGTTACTGCACAGTCTGGAATTCTGGAACAGTTTTGGCTAAGCTCTGTTTTTTATTAATTTAATGACAGAACCTGGAAAAGTGTTATTAATAAAAGTTGTAGATAATTTTATAAGCTTTCTAACCATGTAAATATCACTTCATTTGGATCTTTGTAGCTCGAGTTATGTTAGATTTACTGAACTATTAAAATTGGAATTCGCCCAGAAATTTTCTGCATTACTTCCTTATCTTGTATAAGTGAATATATCATTGGATATCTTTGAATCTCATTGATTTGCCTTGGAATCTTACATTAGATATGATTATGGTTAACTAGTATAAAAGGATATGCAAGTTACTTTGGTGTCCCCTAGTTTCTTTTTCTTAAGGGGGTAGCAAAGTTGTGAGTGTTGCAAGATGAAGGTTTCGTATGTCCTAGTGCTTCACTTGGAAGAAGTGGTTATCTCTATGATTGGAAGTCTACTCATGTGCTAGTGTTGTTTGCTTGGGATCAGTGCTTTGTTGGATCGTCTACAAGAAGCTTGGGTATTCGTCAAGACTGGTTTTCACTTCAAGCTATCATCAGTTGGGAGTTCAACATTCAATTCAACATACTCTATACAAGTTAGCATGGACGACATAGGAAGGAGATGTTGGAAGTCTATAGTTAGTTTCATGAAAACTTAGATGACATCACCCCCATATCAAGTATGTTTAGTAAGTTTTAAGTGAAGGACTTATCATTAGCAACAAGCCTTAAAGAAAGTGTTGCCTTCAATGACATTGCCAGGTGGAACAAAATCTTTGTTAAGTGGGGTAGTGTCTGCTACCATCATTAATCTCAAGCGACGAGCACAAATCAAAGAAGCATGAAGACTTGAAGATTAGCGTTATCTATCTCTCTAGTCTCTCTGAATCTCGTTCCCACCTTATCCTGTCTTTTAAAGAGCAGTATGTCTTCCTTAGCTTATATCTCTATTTTTGGACGCCCAAAAATCATGGTTAAATTCTGGACAACAGTAGACTTCAATATCTTTCTCTGACCGTAAGAACCACCCTGATAGCTATTATGGTTTGGGAGTTATGAAAATCACAAGGTGACGCATCTGTGCTGTCAGCAACCTAGAATAGTTTCTATTGTGCACAGTTTGCGACTACCTTAACTGCAGAATCTGGAGAAGTGTTCTATAAGAAATTTGTAGTAAATTTGATAAGCTTTCCAACGGTATAAGCTACAATATCATTGGATTCACAAAACTCGAATTATAACTGGAATTCCGCACTGCCATTTTTCTGCTCGCGAGGAAGTGCAGGTTACTGGTTCTTGCATATACTCATGAATCTCTTTGGGATGCCAGAAGGACATGATGGTAGTTATCACTCAGAAACAAATGTAATCTATCCATTGGTGTTCTCCAGTTGATCTCTTCTTAAGAGGGGTTGCCGAACTAAAGACGATATAAGATGGAGGTTTTATACGTTCTATTTCGTCATCTGGAAGCATCAGCTATCTACATGGTTGCAAAGTCATTATCAAGCGCAGGTATCTTTCTCAGGGTTGGTAACCTATTGGAACCATCTACGAGGATCGTAAGGGCCTTAAGGATACCTTTACAAAGTTGGTTTTGAGCTTGTGGCATCATCATCATTGGATAAGAGTCGATCAGGAAAGAGTGAAGACCTGTAGACCAACTTTATCTTTCTCCAAAGTCTCTCCAAATCTCGGGGCGAGATTCCTATTAAGTGGGGTAGAATTGTCACACCCAAAATTTTCAATTTTGGGTTGTGCTTAGAAAACACTAAATAAAATAAATGATTTCAATATCTGAATAAATTTATTAGATAAGTTAAGTTGCTTCTAATTTAAATATAGAAAATTGTGGTTTTAAACTTTTTCATATTAATTTGATAATTTGGTGTTTGTGTGATGCTTGTCCTTGGTGTTGGTGAGTGCTATTATTTTCAAAATACCATAGGATGACGTTTACTTCTCACCGGAAATTTTTTTGGTATTTTCTGGATTTAAAATTTCAATTTCCGTGAGCTTAATCTTTTTCCTTGATCTCTTCATCCATCTTTTCATGAGCTCAAACTCATTTAGTTGAGTTCCTATCTTTTCAAGAGTCTCCAGGTTTTTTTTCGCGATTTTTCTGAGCTCCGGGCTATTTTTCACGGCCAAAAAGGTAATTCTAGATTTTCTAGAATTATTTTTATTCGCGGAATTAAAATAATTCTAAAATTAAGAAAATCTGAAAAGTTTCCAAACCCTATAACTATATATATGCCGGCGTAGCCCTCGACGCCCTAGTTTCAGAAGTACAACCCTTATCGCAAGCCGCCGCTCGTAGCTCCCTCCACCCCTCGCTGAAGTTCTTCATCTATAGCTTGCTTTCCTGCGAACTCTCCGACGAGCTTTTCCGGCCAAATCAGCGCGTCCCGACGCTAGCCACCACCACCAAGAGGCAGCCCTCGTCGTTCTCTACACCGTGGTATATCCGTTTGCGTGAATCCATTGCTATTTAATCGAGTTCCCATCTCATCTTGCTTCTCTCCGGCGAGGTTCCACCATGGCAGACCGGAGCTCCTCCAAACCCAAGGTAGAAGATGATACTATTTACAGTTTTGCCACTAAACTTGTTTTGGTCATAAAATCTTCGTTTTAACTCCGATTTGACCCGTTCAAGTTGCGTTAGGTTCGTATTTGCGAGCTCTACATGCTGTACAGTAGGTTTGGAAATTTTAATTTTCGAGTTTATATTAAACTAATTATTTATCTATAGGAAATCTTAGAAAATTCATAACTTTCACGTTTTAAATCTGAATTTCGTGATCTTTACGTCTGTGTGATCGTAGTAACGTGTAGAAGAGTTTTACAAACTTTTTATACTGTTTTGCTACTGTTGGTGTACTATTTTAATTATGTTTCTTTGTTTACTTCGTGTATGGTTGGTCAGATGATTGTGTGTTGATGCTTGATCGAGTATAGACGGTGAGCAGTTTCTTGTCGATCAGGAGTATTATTTTGAGCTAGATCAGCAATATCATCAGGAAATCTTTGATCAAGGCAAGTATAACATGGGACTATCCTTGTTACCTATTCACTATAATCAATATCATATGCATGTGTCTACCTTGACAATCTAGAGATTATAACTTAGTGATTGTTATCTTGATTCCTTGTCAACCTTGGGGATGCATTTGGGTAGCTATTGCTAGTGCTTAATCATGAACAATGATCTTGTAATTTTGATTAATGGATTAAGCAATCAACCTTTAATGATGATTTTATTTGCTGTTGAAAAGGGGGCTAGAGCATGTGGGTTATTTTGATGCTCTGGTTTCTCTCCATAAGGACTTATCTGTACGTGATCATCCGGGACATACAGTACAACTGTGAGGGCTATATGGCTATGGCTTTAGTTGCTTAAAGGACCTTTTCTAGCTTGTTAGTGGTTACCTTAAATGGCGTAAGAACGGCTTGCCACGTTGGGTGTAGGATAGCCTCTAGTCAATGAGTATAGCCGAGAAGGAAGTGTGTCATTTGAAAAGGGGGGTTCCTACATCTACCTACCGAGTGAATCTAATGGCCCTAACTTGTTAGACAAACCTTTAAGTGGCTTTATATGATTTCTGGTGTTTTGGGGAGTCGCGAACCCGTGCATTTGGAAATCATGACTCATAGTGAAAGTGTACACCTCTGCGCAGAGTTTAATAAACTGGTATACTAGCCGTGCCCATGGATACGGGTGGCCTTGGAACATTTACAGATAGATGATCACCATTGTTATATCATGCTTAATTACTGTTGATTATTTTTATGCTCATGTTAATGCTATTTATTATCCTTGTTACAATTGATCATTGATTCATTAATGGGATTTGGATTACCTTGATGCTACTCAATTGCTAATTATATGATGACTAAAAGCTAAATGCAGTCAAAGAGTGTCTAGCCTTTTTGAGCCTCTGTTGGGCATTCTTAACGTCATTACCAAAAGTAGACTTAGTTTTCTAATTCTGATAACGGCGCCAAAAATGCCAAACCTATCCCTCATGCCACTTAAGCCAAGTTGTCATCCCCAGCATGACATGAGAGACGCTGTATTGAAATATGCAACTGCTCTTCTAAATAAATAATAAATAAGATCTGCAAGCGCACAGATTAATACCGATGTAGCATTTTAACCGGGAAGTATTCCAGGTATCGTTATTTATATTTTTACCACTAGGAAGGGATTACTAACATCAATGTTGATTATGGAATGGAATATAGGGATGAGTATCAATCATTGCATGTATAAGTGAGAGCATTCATCTATCTCTTGCATACAGGGGTAAGTGTCACATAAAATATAGATAAAGTATGAATGGTGACAAAGATAATTAATCTGATCAGCTAGCCACATATAATAATGATAAGCACCTCAACAGATATTCTAGCAAGTCATTAGCATGGTATTAGGACGAACTACAAGGATATTTCCTAAGTTATTCTTAACTATAAAGTCTAGCATATCATAGTTAGTGCAAGTACACTTGGCAATCATTGCGAGAAAGGACTACGCCCATGCATAGTGATATTATCAAGGAAGATGAGAAACATAGCAATCACTCCCCCGTAATAATGTTGCTCTACCTGCCTTACACACGGGAGGGGGACTATATAAGAACCAACGAAGCTGTCACCATCGCGGACCACCCCACGATCCGGCATATAAGGTGCAATCGCAGATAAATATGGTCTAAGCACCACGCCTACACAATATTTATCTTTTACCCATGGATCCGATGGATAAACGCTATACGATCCTAAACATGTATATAATTCCAATCTAACTAAGCCAAGCGTATAACTACGATAAACTAAGAACAATATAATCGCAAACATAAACAAGTAGAGCATAGTCATAATCAATATATTGAAATAGAACAAAGTTGTATTCATAATATTGAAGAACAAAGATGAACAATGAAGAACAGTAAAGGAATTACCAAGAATCCTCTTGACAGATCCGGAAACCAATCGAAGATTGACTCCTTCTAGTTCTAATCCTATGTAGCTATGCTATACTAGAGATCTAGTTGATGTGGTGGCTCTAGGGCTTGATCAGAGACTCTCCTCCTGAGATTAGGGTTTGAGGAATTGAGAATGAGGGAGTGCCTCCTCCAGGGGCCAGGGGTCCTGCTTATATAGCCCCCTCAAGTGAACGTGGGCCGTCGGATCAAACCGACATTAATCGCATGGTTTTCCTTGATCCCTTAGGTCGGTGGAGCATAATCCGCGAGACGGAGCCTGATTGGCTCTCAGGCGAGGGTGGGCGCCCTAGGGAGGAGGGCGGGCGCCCTGCCTCCGGGCCCGTTCGGCCTCCCGTTCGATTTCGTGGCTTCTGGAGTCTTCTAGATGATAGAAAATCGGTGAACACGCTATTATCTCTATGTAAACCCGACGTGTGGGCCTTTCCTCCGTATTTTCTGATAACCCCCTGCAGAAATAGACAAACACCAAAACTTGTGGAATTCTATCAGATAAAACCCTAAGTCTAGGTGTTGGTTGCATTTGGATCCTTTTCTTTATTTATTTGATAACTATATTTGGTACTTAAGGACCGTCAACAAACTCCCCCAAGCTTACCTCTTGCTCGTCCCTGAGCAAGGATAGACTCATTATGGATCAGAAGTTGCTGCAACGCCTTTGAACGTTGATGGTACATATGCTTTCAAATAAGGTCTCATCCCTGAGTTAGAGTAAACTGTCAAGACTTAAAACTTACTCATTTTACCTTTCACCATGGGGCTTGCAACCATCACCTGCATCTTGAGTGGTTAAAAGATAGAACGGTCTAGTCAAACGCCATGTCTCTTATTCTTGATCAGCTATAGCTCTGGAGTTTTTGCAAATTTTTCAAATAAAACTCAGAGATTCCTTGTATGACTTTCTCGGGTCTCTCTTTTGTGGTATTTCTAGATCCTTACCAAGGCAGTAATGGTATATGCCTTCTCTCTCAAAGTATGTGGTATTTATGGTATAAGGCGTAGTGACATTGCCTTCTCTCTCACCCTACTCTAATAAGGCTTTGATATCTGGAGCTCATAGGTGGGAGATACAGTATACATACTCATAGAACATTTATTGCATAGTCAAACCATGGATCCAGAGAAACAAGTCAATAAGTCAAATCAAGATGTGCATGTGTGGTGAATGAGTGGTGTATGGTGATAACAAAAGTCTAATGCTCTTTTTGAGGGAATACATACCTTTCTTGCTTTTTAAAACTTTTGAGGGGAATGAGATGCTCTATTTTTTTCTCTCAGGTGGGTATCTTGTACCCCTAATTCTACTATCGGACACTTGTCCATTTTTACCTCTCGTCTCACTTTTTCTTTCTTCGAGGTTCCGAGCACTTGCTCCTTTTTATTTCCTCGTATTTATATATATTTTTTAGAGCAATCTCCCTCTTTTGAAAATATAGCAAGTGGTAGTAGAAATGACTTGAGCATTAACTTCACAGGGAATAACAGGAATGGGATAATGTTTTTGGCTATTCTCTCCCGGGTCAGGAGTAGAATAATTTTGGGTGAATCTGGAGATGGAAATGAGTGGATATATGTGGATGCGTACTTCCGGAGTAGAAGCAGCATGTATGAATGAACGTGCAAGTGAATCTTGATTTTAACCACATGACAAGTTCCTAAGGGTCTACACAGCTTGACCACACTCAATGCCCATAAGCAGTAAGTAGTAAAAGTGCGGCTCTTAATCTAACAAGCATGTATATATGGCTGTGGTAGGAATTTAAACTCTCATCATACAGGAACTCATCATGCAACATTTTAAAGATTTTCAAAGATAAAATTCTCCAGAATTCTAGCATCTCTAGGAACAGATAAACATCAGCTCAACCTTCCCATATCATATCCGCTAACAGCTTAGACTTCAGATCAAGTTCTCTTCCCACTAGTTCAGGTTTAGAGCCAGTTTTAAATTATAACAGTTATGTCTAAACTAGAGAGAGAACAAATTTGAAAATTAGGCAGAGCAACTATTCATCATATCCATGCTAGAGTTTTATTTTCAAGATTCAGTTTAGCATAGCTACTTTATTTATTTATTAAACTAAGCAAATATATATAAACACAAAATATTTATTTGGGTTTTCATGATTATGCATCTTTTTATTTTAATAAAGCATAGGTATAAATGTAGATAAAAATACTTATCGGGATAAATGGGGGTGCTCTCCCCCAAGCTGGATCTTGACGTAATTTCTTCTGATGTAGCTAGCAGGTGCAGAGGTGTATTTGAATGTCGGCAGCTCCCTGACAACGATTAGGATGTCCTCCATCTGCTAGTCTTCCTGAATTCTGTGGAGCTCAAATAGACAACAAAGCTTCGTGGAACTTGATTAAGCGTTAGCATAAATATCTAGCCTTTATCATGTTTGAGCTTCCTTGATAAATGTCACTCTCTATTTTTATTTTCATTTTTATAGAACAGAAAAAATATATTATTATTTTTTTTATGCCACCACAGTGAATGTACTTATGGGTTTTATGCCACTCGCATACTCACATGGGGCTTACTGTTTTCAACATTTTTTTAGACAGAATGAACATGATTAACTGAGCAATAATTAAAGGGAAAATGATAACTACCAAGTTTACCTCTTGGCACGGCGTTCGGTGTTTTTAATTCCTCCGAACAGGACTTCTTTTCTTCTTAGTTGTCCTGGGATTTGGGTGGCATAGACGGTGGTTCCGGCAGCGCCTCCTCTTCTTGTGTAACTATCTTCACTTTCCATACCCGACTTGGTGCTTCGGTCTCCTGTTGTGTATCCTCGGGCCTTATGACCTCTCCTTCATAGTCTGCCCATACGTCCTTGATGGTTTGCCTCCTTTGGTTATGGTTACATCGCCTTCTTCTTGTCCTGACCTACTTAGAATCTTCAACTATATAGTTAGGGTCATTAAAGTAGCGGCGTACCTTCTCAGAGGGGAAATGCATATGGACTTCTCCGGTTCCAATGTAGATGATTGCTTTAACGGTGCCTAGGAACGGTCTTCCTAGGATGATGGGTGGATCGTACTTGTCATCTCCCATGTCAATGACCTGAAAGTCTGTATGGACAAAATGATCGTTAATTTTAACAGGGACATCGGTTACTATACCTTCGACCTTTCGGGATGCCTGATCTGCCATCTGGAGCTGAGTGTATGTTGGTTTTAAGGGCATGGTTCCGTACAAGAGCTGATAGGTGACTGTGGCCATTATGTTGACGCTGGAGCCAAAGTCGCAGAGTGCTTCTGGGAAGTCCACCATGCCGATGGAGATCGGGATGACGGGGCGTCCTAGATCGCCTCTCTTGACTGGCAGAAGGTCATTATGTACTCCGACAGCGGGATTACTCCAATAGTTACCTGCATCAAACATGTCTACAAGATTTGCAGATTCTAATCCTTCCGATTGTGATGGTATACCGGGGTTAGTAGCAGGAACAGCAGCAGCTATTTGATTTAACTGAGATTCAATCATTTTATTAAAGCTAATTTGGTTTTTGATGGCAGTAGAGAAATTATCCATTCTATTATTTATGTTTTCTAGTGTTTTATCATTGGATGCCAATTTCTTAGACAAGTTATCCATTAGCTTTCCTTGATTAGACACTAACTCTCTCAGGGGTGGAAAATTATTATTGTTGTTGTAAGAGTTATTACCTTGATAATTACCTGAGTAGTTACCTGAGTAGTTAGGCCTCTGTTGATTCCAACCTTGATTTTGTTGAGGACGGTTGTAGTTGTTGTTGTTGATGTACCTTGCATCCTCAAGCATCTCAGGGCAGTGATTGCCTAAGTGTCCAGTGTCTCCACATTCCTCACAAGTCATGTGAGAGTCGTAGACGTTCATGACTTCTCTTTTGTCTCCAGCTTTGTCATCGAGCTTTTTCATGAGTAGGTCTAACTTTGCAGACAGCATGTCTACCTCCTTGAGCTGGTCCATACCTCCACCCTTCTTGCGTGTTTGAGTCCTCTCTTCGTTCCAACCTTGGTTGGACGCCATCTTCTCCATAAAGGCTGTAGCTTGTGGTATGGTGAGTGATAGAAATGCGCCTCCAGCTGCAGTGTCACACCCATTTTTAAGGACAAAAATAGGATGCATAAAGTACTCATGTGCGCCCCAGGTCATGATCGCACACAAAAGCAGACAAATTACATAGTATCATCACAGTGCTTATTACATAGCGAATAAATACTTAAGACATAGTCTTGAACGATAAATAATAATATCTAATAATAATCTCCAGCGGAAACTCCACACAGGGACACGGTTGACTGGTTGACACCAAGACTAGTACTCATTACGATAATCTTCATCATAATCTTCATCTGTTATGGTGGAAATAGCAAGAGTGAGTCCATGTCGAACTCAACAAATATAACACAGGGTTCATGAGGCTCAAATGGCTAGACAATGTTTAACTGCAGTTAGCTTTTAATCTTATAACTTTCATTTGAGTAGCATCAAGATAAACCACTTCCCATTAAAGAACCAATGATCAATTGCAATAATGATAACGAATAACATTAACAAGAGCATAATATTAATCAACAATAATTAAACATAGTTTAACAATGGTGATCATCTATCTGTAGATGTTCCAAGGCCGCTCGTATCCGTGAGCACGGCTAGTATACCAGTTTTTAACTCTGCGCAGAGGTGTACACTTTCACTGTGAGTCATGATTTCCAAATGAGTGGGGAGATCAAGCCCAAACACCCAAAAACCATATAAAGCCACTCAAGAGTTCGTCTAACAAGTTAGGGCCATTAGATTCACTCGGCAGGCAGATGTAGAACCCCCCTTCCCTGTGGCACAACAACCGCAGCCTATACACACTAGGCCAGGGGCTCGCACTACACCCAACGTGGCAAGCCATTCTTACGCCATTTAAGGTAACCACTAACAAGCTAGAAAAGGTCTTTTGAACAACTAAAGCCAGAGCCATATAGCCCTCACAGCTGTACTGTCTATCCCGGATGATCACGTACAGATAAGTCCTTACGGAGAGTAACTAGAGCACCAAAAATAACACACAGGCTCTAGCCCCCTTTTAACAAAAATTAAACCATCTTAAAGATTGATTGCTTGATCCATTAATCATATTGCAAGATCATTGTTCTTAGTTTAAGCACTAGCCATAGCTACCCATATGCATTCCCAAGGTTGACAAGGAATCAAGATAACAATCACAAAGTTATAATCTCTAAGGTTGTCAAGGTAAGCACATGCATATGTATAATAATTCAATGAATAGGTAACAAGGATAGTCCTGTGTTATACTTGCCTTGATCAAAGCTCTCCAAATAATACTGCTGACTTGGCTCAAAGTAATATTCCGAATCGTCCAAATACTGCTCACCTTCTATACTCGATCATCAATCAACAACATACATGCATCCAATCAAACATACACGAAGCAAACAAATAGATATAATTAGAATAGTACACCAACAGTACTAAAACAGTAATAAAAGTTTATAAAACTCTTCTACACGTTTCTACGATCACACAGACGCAAAGATCACCAAAATCGGAGTTAAAACGTGAAAGTTATGAATTTTCTAAGATTTCCTATAGGTAAATAAATACTTAATTATAAACTCAAAAAAAAAATAAACTATCAAAACTAACTGTAAAACTACACTAACATGTAGAGTTCGCAAATACGAACCTAACGCAATTTGAATGGATCAAATCGGAGTTAAAACGAAGATTTTATGACTAAAACAATCCTAGTGGCAAAACTGTAAATTGCTGAAAACGTATTTTTGAATAACCCGGAAGAAAATACGCTTTCAAAATACAAAAACGTAATCTCAGCTTTACGCCTTGGGACCGCGGGTTGATTTCCAGAAAATGCAGGGGCTCTTTAACAAGATTGCCATCGAAAGGGTATCTTCTAATCTTGATCGTTGAATCACGATCGGACGGCCCAGATTCAATCCAGATGAAATCGGTTTCCTCCCTCAACGCCGGCCGGCGGACCTCCATGGCCGGCGACCCTACCATGGCCGGAAGTCACGGTTCTCCCCACCGAGCCCACCATTCAAGCCCAAACTTGATCCAAACGATCTAGATTCTCCGTGCGAACTCACCCAAGCGACAAAACAAGCTACTTCTATCCGTAACCCGCCGCGCGCCACAAGGGGACGGCGGCGCCATTGCCAAGCACCCGAGCTCACCCAAAACCAAGATTCAAAGCACTACAAACCTAAAGAAGAGCATGGGGAGAGAGAGGAGAAGACAACGAGCTCACCAGCGCGACGAAATAGACCTCCAAACCACCCGAAAGCACCCCGCCCCGATGACCGACGTCCTCAACCGAACTCAACCCTAAACCTTCGATTCTTGGTGGTATAGATCACGTTTTAGATGAAAAACGGAAAATAGAAGGTCAAGGCGTCCTATTTATAGACCCAAATCAACGATTTTGGTTAGTCTTGACCGGAATCCACGGAACCGACCGACATGGCCGAGTGCGGTTCGAAGTCCGGAAGGAATACGGGAGCTTGAGGACGACTGACCGACTGACCCCACCGGTCAGCGGCAGGGGAAGAAGGAGAGGGGCGGCTACTGGATCCTGGGCCGAGCTGGGCCGAGACGCCGGGTTGGGCTGCTTTGCCGAGATGGCCTGCTACTGCCGATCGGCCCCAAGCCAAGAAGAAGAGCGGCCCGCATCTACCAGGTAAGTGGACTGTCTTCTTCTTTCTTTTTTTTCTATTTATTTTCCAAAACTTATTTCAAATAGAAATTTTCTAAGTCAAAGCAAAATAAAATAAAATAAATGCACACCACAAAATAAAGTAAGTGCAACAGCATGAATGCAACACCAAATTTATTTTATTATTATTTTAAATTGACTATTATTTATTATCTACATTATTCCAATTTTGTTATCTCAAAATTTGGGTGTTACAAATTCTACCCCCCTTAAAAGAATCTCATCCTCGAGATTGGACTGCTTACTCAAACAACTGCGGATATGATTTCCTCAATTCATCCTCTCTTTCCCAAGTTGCCTCTGCCTCTGAATATCGATTCCACTGCACTTTACACATCTTAATAACCCGACTTCGAGTAACCCGCCCCGCAGTCTCCAAAATCTTAATCGGAATCTCTTCATATGTAAGATCCTCCTTAACAGTCAACTCTTCTAAAGGTATCTGTTCCTCAGGCACCCTCAAACACTTCTTAAGTTGTGAAACATGAAACACATCATGCACCCCAGATAAATTCTCAGGCAACTCTAATTGGTAAGCAACTTCCCCACGTCTAGCAATAACTTTAAATGGTCCAACATACCTTGGTGCTAGTTTACCTTTCATGTTAAATCTCTTCACATTTCTCATAGGTGACACCTTCAAATAAACATAATCACCTATTTCAAAAACTAGATCTCTTCTCCTATTATCAGCATAACTCTTCTGACGAGACTGTGACACTCTCAAATTCTCACGAATCACTCGTACTTGATCTTCTGCGTTTCTAAGAACATCTGTACCAAACACCTGAGATTCACCTGTCTGATCCCAAAACAATGGAGTTCTACACTTACGTCCATACAAAGCTTCAAACGGTGCCATCTTAAGACTCTGTTGATAACTATTATTGTAAGAAAATTCTGCATAAGGCAAACTCTTATCCCAACTAGTCCCATATTGCAATGCACAGGCTCTCAACATATCCTCTAATACCTGGTTGGTCCTTTCAGTCTGTCCATCTGTCTGTGGATGATATGCTGTACTAAAATTCAATTTAGTTCCTAAAGATTCATGCACAGCTTGCCAAAAGTGCGATGTAAACTGCGTACCTCGATCAGACACAATCTTCTTTGGTACTCCATGCAAACATACTATTCTTTCCATATACAAGGTAGCTAATTGTACTCCCGTGTATTTAGTCTTGACTGGTATAAAATGAGCAACTTTAGTCAACCTATCCACTATCACCCAAATAGAATCATAACCTCTCTGAGTACGCGGTAACCCCACTATAAAGTCCATACCAACTTCCTCCCACTTCCATTCAGGGATTTTCATTGGTTGCAACAATCCAGCAGGTCTCTGATGCTCTGCTTTCACCCTCTGACAAGTATCACACAATGCCACATACTCAGCCACATCTCGCTTTAATCCAACCCACCAATATTTCTGTTTAAGATCCAAATACATCTTAGTACTACCAGGATGAATAGAATAAGCTGACTCATGAGCTTCACGAAGAATTGCCTGTCTAATAGCTTGATCCTCAGGTACACACAGCCTCTTTCCAAACCACAAAATTCCATTATCATCCATTCTAAAGCCTGGTGACTTACCAATCACTATATCCTCCGCTATCTTCTTTAGTTTCTCATCCTTCAATTGACCCTTATAGATCTCTTGCTCTAAAGTAGGCTCTATCACTAATTCCATTGTATTAGTAACAATTCCCAAGTTCAAATATTCAAATTCAGCACATAACTCACTAGTCAAAGACAAGGTTCTTATCTCATTGGCATAACTCTTCCTACTAAGAGCATCAGCTACTACATTAGCCTTACCAGGATGATAGTGTATCTCAATATCATAATCCTTAATCAACTCTAACCATCTGCGTTGCCTCAAATTCAGATCTGACTGAGTGAAAATATACTTCAAACTCTTATGATCAGTGTATATATCACTCTTATGTCTAATCAAATAATGTCTCCAAATCTTTAATGCATGAACAACAGCTGCTAACTCCAAATCATGTGTAGGATAATTCAACTCATGCTTTCTCAACTGTCTAGAGGCATAAGCCACAACTCTGCCTTCTTGCATAAGAACACATCCCAAACCTTGACGAGAAGCATCACAATAAATGGAAAACTTCTTACTCAAATCTGGTAAAACCAAAACAGGCGCTGTAGTCAACCTCTTCTTCAACTCCTCAAAACTAGCTTGACATTTATCAGACCACACAAATTTGGCATTCTTTTCTAACAGAGATGTCATAGGTTTAGCAAGTTTAGAAAACCCTTCAATGAACCGTCTATAATATCCAGCTAAACCCAAGAAACTGCGAATCTCACTAACATCAGTAGGTGGTTTCCAATTCAATACATCCTTCACCTTGCCTAGATCCACCGATATACCTCCATTAGAAACAATATGACCAAGAAAAGAAACTTCCTTCAACCAAAACTCACATTTACTTCGCTTCGCATAAAGCTTATGCTCTCTAAGCTTCTGCAATACCAACCTCAAATGTTCAGCATGCTCTACATCTGTCTTGGAAAATACCAGTATATCATCGATAAATACTACCACAAACTTATCCAAATATTCCATGAACACCTTATTCATCATGTACATAAAGTATGCAGGTGCATTGGTCAATCCAAACGACATAACAGTATACTCATACAATCCATACCTTGTAGTAAAAGCTGTCTTTGGAATATCAGAGGCACGAATCTTCAACTGATGATAACCAGAACGTAAATCAATCTTAGAAAACACACAAGCACCTCTCAACTGATCAAACAAGTCATCAATCCGGGGCAAAGGATACTTATTCTTGATAGTTACTTCATTTAGCGACCGATAATCAACACACATCCTCTGACCACCATCCTTCTTATCAACAAAAATGACTGGTGCTCCCCAAGGTGATGAACTAGGTCGAATAAAACCTTTTTCTTGTAATTCTTTAATTTGTTTCTTAAGTTCTTCTAATTCATCTACTCCCATCCTATATGGTCGTTTGGCTATAGGTGCAGTTCCAGGTAATAATTCAATAAGAAATTCAATGTCTCGGTCAGGTGGCATACCTGGCAATTCATCAGGGAAGACATCCGGAAATTCCTCAATCACTGAATTCTCCTTAATAGTATCTTCAATCTGATTCACCACCGCGGTTGGTTGCTTCTGCATTGCTACATCCACATTGATTTTATCTCCATTAGGCGCAGTCACAACTACCACTTTCTGCTGACACTGAATCTCTGCCTGATTTTGCTTCATCCAATCCATACCCAATATCACATCAATCCCAGATGTTCGCAACACTATAGGAGTTATCTTAAACTCTACCCCCCTTAATACCATACTAATTGGAAGACAACGATTACTGGTTTGCATGGTACCTCCAGGTGAATTTACTAAGAGAGGTTCTTTCATAGCTAGCATGGGTATACTATGCATTTTAACAAAAATGTTGGATATGAATGTATGAGATGCTCCAGAGTCAAAAAGAACAGTTGCAGGAGTGGAATGTACATTGAACGTACCAATCATAACTTCTGGTGCATCATGAGCTGTATCAGAAGACACGTGATTCACCCTTCCAGTACTCGATTGCCTCTGGTTGCTCTTCTGGCTCTGAGGAGTCTGTTGGTTCTGCTTCTCAGGACAATTATAAGACAAATGGCCCTCTTTACCACAGACAAAGCATCTAATAGGAGTGCTGGGAGTACTATTCTTCATGGGGGTAACATTGGGATTTCCAGTGCGAGGAGTCTGTTGCCCAGTCTGCTGATACTGTTGACGCTGTGGATATGATGAACGCTGTTGCGACTGATTGTTTTGCCAATTTTGGGACCACCTCTGATTTGAATTGCGATTCCACTGGCTAACCGGTCCCTGAAACTTCTGATGAAAGCCATGCTGAGAATTTGTGCGTTGACGGTTGTTGCTTCCTGAGCCTTGCACCTTCATCTTTCTCTTTCTATCCATCTCCCTACGCTCATTATCAAGCACAATAGCTTTGTTCACCAGCTCTTGAAAACTAGCATAGCTATTCCCCTTCAGTTGCAAGCGAAGATCATAATAAATTCCCTTCAAGAAAAGACGCTGCCTGTCTGCATCTTCCCTAACTTCATTGGGAGCATAGCGAGCCAACTGGGTAAACCTGTCATGATATTCACTCACACTCATCTGTCCCATCCTCAGGTTTCTGAATTCTTCCTGCTTCAGCTCAATTATACCTTCAGGAATATGACGAGCTCGAAAATCTCTAACAAACTCATTCCAAGTGATAGGAGGAGCATTGTCAGGGCGTGCAGCCTGGTACGACTCCCACCAAGTCTGAGCTGTCCCTTGTAACTGACCAGAAGCATACAACACCTTCTCCATATCATTGCATTGGGCTATATTCAGCTGTTTCTCCACTGCCCTCACCCAATCATCTGGGTCTAAAGGATCAGCGGCATGAGAAAACACTGGAGGGCGTCCCTTCAAAAATTCTCCACGCTTATCCCTTACTTGAACAGGTGGTGGTCCTCCAACAGGGGGATTGTTCTGCATATGCTGCATAAACATCTGCATCAGCTGATTCTGAGTTTGCATGAGTTCCTCCATAGTAACGGGTGGATTAACACCCCCGCGACCTCTGCCACGACCTCTGCCTGACATCTGTTTTCAAAACACAGAAGATGAAATTCAGTACGATCCAAGATGATGTATACAATAGATAAACAAAATCTGATTTTCTGGGCAGACTCCAATTTCAGCAACTCAGTAAAACTGTCATATCTCGAGCTACAGACGTCCAAATCAGATGATCTTTACATGGTTGGAAAGCTTATAAAATTACCTACAACTCGTATTCACAACACTTTTTCTGATTCTGTCAATAAATTGGTCAAAAACTGAACTTAACAGAAACTGTTCCCGAATTCCAGACTGTGCAGTAACTCCAACTTGAAACAGGTATATCTCTTAACTCATAATAGATATTAAGGTGATTCTTGTGGGATTGGAAAGATATAGAAGTCTAATTATTCCCAGTAAAATTTCTTAAATTTCCCATGAACGGATTTTAAGTTATTTCCAAAACGTCCCAGACTGATCCAAAAATCAGCAAAGGACAGAACTAAGTTAACCTCATATTCACTAATATATCTTGATCAAACTTAATATTCTTAACCATGGAATTTGTAGGCATGTCTACAAAACTCCAGCACACATTACAAAGATCCAAATCACACATTATCATAATAACAATCCATCAATCACACAATTGTTCACACCACAAACTGACTCTTAAAACAATCCAAACTCGAAATTAACTCGCAACTACTATCGTTCTTATTACATAGGGATTTTTCCTATTTCCTAATTAAGCTTCTCATAAATCTTAGGACGACCTAACTCCGCCCTTAATTGGTCAATTTCCTTATAAGCTTGCTCCTTAAGTTCTTTTTCCTTCAGCAACTCATCCTTCAGGTCCACCTCATGAAGAGCCAATTCACGAGCTAATGCCACCGTAGCTTGTAAAGTCAAGGAGGAATCATCTGCAAGTGGCACGGTCCAAATTCCCTTGTCATGCAAGAAACAAGGAAAGTGCCGAAGTGCACCCTTTAGCGTCTTGTCCGAGCGTAGCCCATGGTAGTAAACAAATGCATTGAAAGCGACATCCTCCATGCTTGTCTCCACAGTTGCCCGGCTCACTCGGGTAATGAACTTTGACTCCACCTTAGGCTCCTTAGTGGTAGGATCCCTTTTCTTGACCTATAACTCCGTTTCCCAATAGGAATCCATCCATGGATGACTATACTCTGCACTGCGATACTCTAAAGTAGCTTCCCAGTCGTAGTAATAGTTGTCCAAGGTTCTTGTCAACATATCATAGAAGAAAGCATCAGCCTTAGGAACCATGATATGAAACTTCGTAGTCCACCCCATAACTACATCCTCCATAGGTGTATCACCAACTCTTGATTCAGCATCAGATAGCTCTTGATCACCCTCCTCCTTTGGCTCCTGGGGTTTGAAATGGGCAACATATTGTGCAGCTGACAGACGGGGATGAGGAGGCATCTACAAGATTTAGACATAGATTAGATAGAATCAATGTATTTTCGCAATAGAATAAAGTAGAGGAAGCATAAAACTTTAGTAATTAACAAGGTGAAAAGAGGAAGCATGAATTAAGTGAAGTATGGATGCTATCAACGACCATTCTAACTAGGCTTGCGTCCTACAGTCAACACGGCTCTGATACCAATCTGTCACACCCATTTTTAAGGACAAAAATAGGATGCATAAAGTACTCATGTGCGCCCCAGGTCATGATCGCACACATAAGCAGACAAATTACATAGTATCATCACAGTGCTTATTACATAGCGAATAAATACTTAAGACATAGTCTTGAACGATAAATAATAATATCTAATAATAATCTCCAGCGGAAACTCCACACAGGGACACGGTTGACTGGTTGACACCAAGACTAGTACTCATTACGATAATCTTCATCATAATCTTCATCTGTTATGATGGAAATAGCAAGAGTGAGTCCATGTCGAACTCAACAAATATAACACAGGGTTCATGAGGCTCAAATGGCTAGACAATGTTTAACTGCAGTTAGCTTTTAATCTTATAACTTTCATTTGAGTAGCATCAAGATAAACCACTTCCCATTAAAGAACCAATGATCAATTGCAATAATGATAACGAATAACATTAACAAGAGCATAATATTAATCAACAATAATTAAACATAGTTTAACAATGGTGATCATCTATCTGTAGATGTTCCAAGGCCGCTCGTATCCGTGAGCACGGCTAGTATACCAGTTTTTAACTCTGCGCAGAGGTGTACACTTTCACTGTGAGTCATGATTTCCAAATGAGTGGGGAGATCAAGCCCAAACACCCAAAAACCATATAAAGCCACTCAAGAGTTCGTCTAACAAGTTAGGGCCATTAGATTCACTCGGCAGGCAGATGTAGAACCCCCCTTCCCTGTGGCACAACAACCGCAGCCTATACACACTAGGCCAGGGGCTCGCACTACACCCAACGTGGCAAGCCATTCTTACGCCATTTAAGGTAACCACTAACAAGCTAGAAAAGGTCTCTTGAACAACTAAAGCCAGAGCCATATAGCCCTCACAGCTGTACTGTCTATCCCGGATGATCACGTACAGATAAGTCCTTACGGAGAGTAACTAGAGCACCAAAAATAACACACAGGCTCTAGCCCCCTTTTAACAAAAATTAAACCATCTTAAAGATTGATTGCTTGATCCATTAATCATATTGCAAGATCATTGTTCTTAGTTTAAGCACTAGCCATAGCTACCCATATGCATTCCCAAGGTTGACAAGGAATCAAGATAACAATCACAAAGTTATAATCTCTAAGGTTGTCAAGGTAAGCACATGCATATGTATAATAATTCAATGAATAGGTAACAAGGATAGTCCTGTGTTATACTTGCCTTGATCAAAGCTCTCCAAATAATACTGCTGACTTGGCTCAAAGTAATATTCCGAATCGTCCAAATACTGCTCACTTTCTATACTCGATCATCAATCAACAACATACATGCATCCAATCAAACATACACGAAGCAAACAAATAGATATAATTAGAATAGTACACCAACAGTAACAAAACAGTAATAAAAGTTTATAAAACTCTTCTACACGTTTCTACGATCACACAGACGCAAAGATCACCAAAATCGGAGTTAAAACGTGAAAGTTATGAATTTTCTAAGATTTCCTATAGGTAAATAAATACTTAATTATAAACTCAAAAAAAAAACTATCAAAACTAACTGTAAAACTACACTAACATGTAGAGTTCGCAAATACGAACCTAACGCAATTTGAACGGATCAAATCGGAGTTAAAACGAAGATTTTATGACTAAAACAATCCTAGTGGCAAAACTGTAAATTGCTGAAAACGTATTTTTGAATAACCCGGAAGAAAATACGCTTTCAAAATACAAAAACGTAATCTCAGCTTTACGCCTTGGGACCGCAGGTTGATTTCCAGAAAATGCAGGGGCTCTTTAACAAGATTGCCATCGAAAGGGTATCTTCTAATCTTGATCGTTGAATCACGATCGGACGGCCCAGATTCAATCCAGATGAAATCGGTTTCCTCCCTCAACGCCGGCCGGCGGACCTCCATGGCCGGCGACCCTACCATGGCCGGAAGTCACGGTTCTCCCCACCGAGCCCACCATTCAAGCCCAAACTTGATCCAAACGATCTAGATTCTCCGTGTGAACTCACCCAAGCGACAAAACAAGCTACTTCTATCTGTAACCCGCCGCGCGCCACAAGGGGACGGCGGCGCCATTGCCAAGCACCCGAGCTCACCCAAAACCAAGATTCAAAGCACTACAAACCTAAAGAAGAGCATGGGGAGAGAGAGGAGAAGACAACGAGCTCACCAGCGCGACGAAATAGACCTCCAAACCACCCGAAAGCACCCCGCCCCGATGACCGACGTCCTCAACCGAACTCAACCCTAAACCTTCGATTCTTGGCGGTATAGATCACGTTTTAGATGAAAAACGAAAAATAGAAGGTCAAGGCGTCCTATTTATAGACCCAAATCAACGATTTTGGTTAGTCTTGACCGGAATCCACGGAACCGACCGACATGGCCGAGTGTGGTTCGAAGTCCGGAAGGAATACGGGAGCTTGAGGACGACTGACCGACTGACCCCACCGGTCAGCGGCTGGGGAAGAAGGAGAGGGGCGGCTACTGGATCCTGGGCCGAGCTGGGCCGAGACGCCGGGTTGGGCTGCTTTGCCGAGACGGCCTGCTACTGCCGATCGGCCCCAAGCCAAGAAGAAGAGCGGCCCGCATCTACCAGGTAAGTGGACTGTCTTCTTCTTTCTTTTTTTTCTATTTATTTTCCAAAACTTATTTCAAATAGAAATTTTCTAAGTCAAAGCAAAATAAAATAAAATAAATGCACACCACAAAATAAAGTAAGTGCAACAGCATGAATGCAACACCAAATTTATTTTATTATTATTTTAAATTGACTATTATTTATTATCTACATTATTCCAATTTTGTTATCTCAAAATTTGGGTGTTACATGCAGCATCCATGGTCTCACGAGCACTAGTGATGAGCCCATGATAGAAAGTCTGCATAAGTAGCCAGCTTTCCATTCCATGATGGGGACATTTTAGGATGTAATCTTGAAAGCGCTTCCATGCTTCTGGAACGGATTCATCATGTTGTTGCTGAAAACTTGTAATCTTCCCACGGAGAGCATTGGTCTTGCCCATGGGAAAGAACTTAGCCAGAAAGTTCGTAGAGCAGAGTGCCCACGTAGTGTTCTTATCCTTCGTCGCGTAGAACCACTGCTTCGCTCTCCCCAATAGTGAGAATGGGAAAAGGTGAAGTAGTATGGCGTCTCTAGGAACATCTAATATAGTGAATGTGCTGCAAATCTCTAGGAAGTGTTGGAGATGAGCACTTGCATCTTCGTGCAGCTTCCCACAAAACTGGTTGGCTTGTACCATGTTGATGAGCCCTGGCTTGAGCTCAAAGTTCTTGTCGATGGCCGCGGCAGGTCCAGTGCGGATGTTGTCCGTAGTGGGAGCTGAGAACTCGCAGATCGTCTTGTTCGCCATGGCTGCGAACTCTGTTGACAAATTCCGGATGAAACTTCGGCGGTCTTCTGGATTGGATGAAGTGTTGCGTCGAAGTGTTGACTTCTTGAGCTTGGCTCTTGCCCCTCTGATTAATGCTTCGGGGTTGTCAACAAAATTTTCTAGAAGATGTCCTCTATTCATACATCACCCTGCAAAACAATAAGAATGGAAAAAATACAGGGGTAAATCTGTATGGGAGAATTGATGATCTCAATCACTTAATGATGCGAATGATGACTCAAATTCCGTATTCATTCCTTGTTAGTAAATCAACCTTCTCCGGCAACGGCGCCAAAAATGCTTGTTGGGCATTCTTAACGTCATTACCAAAAGTAGACTTAGTTTTCTAATTCTGATAACGGCGCCAAAAATGCCAAACCTATCCCTCATGCCACTTAAGCCAAGTTGTCATCCCCAGCATGACATGAGAGACGCTGTATTGAAATATGCAACTGCTCTTCTAAATAAATAATAAATAAGATCTGCAAGCGCACAGATTAATACCGATGTAGCATTTTAACCGGGAAGTATTCCAGGTATCGTTATTTATATTTTTACCACTAGGAAGGGATTACTAACATCAATGTTGATTATGGAATGGAATATAGGGATGAGTATCAATCATTGCATGTATAAGTGAGAGCATTCATCTATCTCTTGCATACAGGGGTAAGTGTCACATAAAATATAGATAAAGTATGAATGGTGACAAAGATAATTAATCTGATCAGCTAGCCACATATAATAATGATAAGCACCTCAACAGATATTCTAGCAAGTCATTAGCATGGTATTAGGATGAACTACAAGGATATTTCCTAAGTTATTCTTAACTATAAAGTCTAGCATATCATAGTTAGTGCAAGTACACTTGGCAATCATTGCGAGAAAGGACTACGCCCATGCATAGTGATATTATCAAGGAAGATGAGAAACATAGCAATCACTCCCCCGTAATAATGTTGCTCTGCCTGCCTTACACACGGGAGGGGGACTATATAAGAACCAACGAAGCTGTCACCATCGTGGACCACCCCACGATCCGACATATAAGGTGCAATCGCAGATAAATATGGTCTAAGCACCACGCCTACACAATATTTATCATTTACCCATGGATCCGATGGATAAACGTTATACGATCCTAAACATGTATATAATTCCAATCTAACTAAGCCAAGCGTATAACTACGATAAACTAAGAACAATATAATCGCAAACATAAACAAGTAGAGCATAGTCATAATCAATATATTGAAATAGAACAAAGTTGTATTCATAATATTGAAGAACAAAGATGAACAATGAAGAATAGTAAAGGAATTACCACGAATCCTCTTGACAGATCCGGAAACCAATCGAAGATTGACTCCTTCTAGTTCTAATCCTATGTAGCTATGCTATACTAGAGATCTAGTTGATGTGGTGGCTCTAGGGCTTGATCAGAGACTCTCCTCCTAAGATTAGGGTTTGAGGAATTGAGAATGAGGGAGTGCCTCCTCCAGGGGCCAGCCCTCAAGTGAACATGGGCCGTCGGATCAAACCGACATTAATCGCACGGTTTTCCTTGATCCCTTAGGTCGGTGGAGCATAATCCGCGAGACGGAGCCTGATTGGCTCTCGGGCGAGGGCGGGCGTCCTAGGGAGCAGGGCGGGCACCCTGCCTCCGGGCCCGTTCGGCCTCTCGTTCGATTTCGTGGCTTCTAGAGTCTTCTAGATGATAGAAAATCGGTGAACACGTTATTATCTCTATGTAAACCCGACGTGTGGGCCTTTCCTCCGTATTTTCTGATAACCCCCTGCAGAAACAGACAAACACCAAAACTCGTGGAATTCTGTCAGATAAAACCCTAAGTCTAGGTGTTGGTTGCATTTGGATCCTTTTCTTTATTTATTTGATAACTATATTTGGTACTTAAGGACCGTCAACAGCCTCATGAACCCTGTGTTATACTTGTTGAGTTCGACATGGACTCACTCTTGCTATTTCCCCCACACTCCAGTGTGTAGTAAGGTGCTATTCAAAAGAAGGATTAAGAGATAGTGGAGTTTTTAGAAGTCTTTCAGAAGTGTTTGGCATACGGAGCCACTAGTCAGCCGTCCCTGAGAAGAATGGAGCCTGAAGTTTAGTCACCGTTCCGCGATACTCTGATGTAAGTGTTAATATAGCTATGTATACGTTACATAATAACATTGTTTCTGATACTTTTTCATTCTGACATATGTGTGGACTTCCTGGGCACACATATGATTAGCCTGGTTTTGTTCTTTAGAAAACCGGGTGTGACAATAAGTGCACCTTATGTTCCAGGTTAAGTACTCATATGTATCACATGTTGCGTTTATAACACTACCATGTCCATTTATAAGGGTTCATAGGTTGCCTAGAAATGTTTCACATATTATGCTTGTGTTGCACATATGTTTCATTTGTTGCATAGTGTTGTTCCAGAAGTAGGTTTCCTATGTTGCAAATAAGGTGCTTCACATGTTAGCTATGCAATGGTTCATGTGTTTCAAGCTAGTGTTTCATAAGATGTTATAAAAATGTTTCACATGTGCATGAAAGGTTGTTACAAGTACCAAATAGTGCTTAGTGATCTTTGTTAATTTGTATATGATAAATTGTTTAAATAAATAAAATTTGACAAACATAAATTTTATAGTTCAAAGCATGCTTTATGTTATGAAATCAAAGTTTGGTAATTTTTACAAGTCAAGCATATTTAATTTTTAGCTCAAAGATTGGATTTGATACTAACTTTCATACTTAGTCATTTTGCCTAAATCTCTCAAAGTTAGTGTTTAAGTTCAAACTTTGGGGGTTTAATAAATAAATTTTCATAAGTAAAATTGGTCCAAACTTTATTTCATTGTTCGGTCACATACTTAAGCTTTGTTACTGTGTAATTAGTTGTCATGCTCAAGTTTTTGTTGCTCCTAAATAAATTATCAAAAATGTTTAGTTAAAACACAGTTTCAAAACCTGAAACTGAAACTCACTGTACCCCTCTTCGATCCCTCAAAACTTCAAAACCATCAAGTTTGGGATGTTGGTCCTTTAAGTAATGTTGGCAATCACCGACTAGTGAACAATGTTGCTTAAGGATGTCCATCGAGTTCTTTTGCAAAATCATGAGAAAATGGGATGGGAAAATGGGCTATTAGTCATGAACAGTGCTCGGGGGAAGCTACTGCCACGCAACAGCTTGCCGCCGATGGCCACCGCCCTCCTGTGCTGCTTCTACGTGCGTCGCCATGCACCTATTCACGGTGGCAGCTGCAAGCTACTGCTGTCACGTGTGGCCACTGCATCCTAGCTGCTAAAGCTGAGCCAAGCATTGCCATCTCTTTCTCCTCTCTCTGTTCTGCCACGACCGTGCACCTCTGCCTCACCGGCGAATTCACCGTAATCACTGCACCATCGCTCAATTTCCCCCACCTACAGCCTCACCTTCTCCAAATGCACCTTCCCAACTCACTCACACCACCTCACACTACCGGAGCAGGCCACCATTCTTCTTCTTCCTTTTTCTACCGCCATAGCCACCGAGCATGACCTCATCATGGTCAGCACAGTCCACAGCTCCTCCTACCCTCGCGCTTCTTGTTTCAACCTAGCCATACCCCCTTGATGCTTAAACGAACCCTAGCTAGTCCAGAATCAAACCGAAGCGCCGTGCTCGCAACCGCACCACCACATCGTGAGCCGCCAAGCCACCATGATCGGGGGCGAGCATGCTGTGAACCCTAATCCGATCCGTTAGCACCGTAGATGAGTTCACGAGGTTGGGCCGAGTCCGTAGGTACCGGTCTCGCTGTTGGGAACCTCGCCAGCGGCAAGACACGTCGCCTACCTGCCGTCGTGTCCATGGTCAAGGTGGGCAGAGCCATAGATAACCTAGGACCTGCACGTCAGCGGGCGTGGGTAAAGGGAGAGAGAGAGTGTGAGAAAGGTTTAAATGAATTTCTCTTTTTCATTAGTGTTTTATGTGTTGTTTCTTAAATAATTCATAACTAATTATTGGTGCATGGTAAATTCATGAAATTTTATGTGTAGCCTTGTTATGACATACTCTACATGGGAAAAATATGAACCAGTCAATTTCTGTACATTTCATATGTTTTAAAATTATCTCTTTTAATTAATAAATGGATCTTCCATGATTTTTAGGGGCTAAAATAATTATCCAATGATCATGAAACTTTTTATGTAACTGTTTTATGCTAGTATCAACTTTCACAAAAAAGTTTGAGATTAATTTGATGACATTTAATTATATCCTTAATTATATGCTTTAAATATTAGTTATTAATTACTGAATGGATTAGCTGAAATCAAGATAGGACTTGGATACATTTTGGTGTTGATTGAAGACCATGAGACACATCCACACCTGCTGTTTCATGGCAAAGTGATTACCTTCTTGATATGCTTATGTTCACTTTTTAGCTAATAAATAAGGTAGTTTATTTAAATGCTGAATTGGTGCATGCATGTGACTAAAGTCATGTAATGACCATTGTTTTCCCTCATGGTTAGTTTTGATATAATACCTTGCCTTACTTGACTAGTTTACTATAATAAGTGTTGCTTTTATGCTTTGGTTATAATCCACTTGTTATATATATTAAGTAAATGGTTTATTTAAATGGTTAATTAATAGATGCATGTAAATGCACCCTGATTGCTCCTTTGTGTATAATAGTTGAAATAAATGGTTATTCTTTGGAGATGCTTTCATGATTAATCTTGTGATCACTGTTAGGTTATGCCTTTCATGATAGACAACTAATTAACTTAATAATTAATTAATTATAATGCTTTTATGATAGTAACCCTAGTTTCTTAGCGAAGGAAAGTTGTACTCAATTTCTTTAACTTGTTTAGCTTCTATCATGCACTTACATGTCTTGCATCATACCTCATGCATCAGGGCATGCATTCCATCATATTAAGCAAAGCATCATTTATTACGTGTAGTATGTTTGGGAGTGAGAAGACTCGTGTTGATCAAGTCTCGGAGTAGGTCCATCCACTAGAGGTGTTGGTGTCTATTCGATCTCTCTGAGGAAACTAACCTTCTCTGCAACAAAGGCAAGCCCTGATGCATAATACCCTTCTATAGCTTTTACAAAATCTTATTACACTTTAAGTCTTGTGAGATGTGCATTATGTAATTAGGAGTTAGTTTATACCATTGCTGCATGATTACCTTGATATACAGATATCCTCAGTTATACCCGGTTAGTATAAAGAGAACGCTTCCTCTCATGCTTAGTAATGCTTAGTTTACGATGGAAGTCGAACGATGGTTTCATCGTTCGAGAGTAACAGTTGTACCTTGCTCTTCTCAACTCTGCTTATGAGTTGTGAATACTATGATGTTAATTTTGTTAAATCAAGATTGGGTGGAATCATGGCTTGCGTTGTGGTTTGAGGCCTGATGTAGTGACCCCGCCTGTGTTGATTAAGGACCGTTTGTTGAGAGGCCCGCTTGTGATCGTGACTTGTAGTACTGGCCACATACTCTGGTAAGCCTTTGCCACGGTTTATCCTTAACTTGAAAAGACAACTGCGCACTAGGTGAATGGAGATGGTGGGAGTACCATGTAACACACTTCTATGAATCTGTCATGGACGAATGACATAGTGTAGTGGGTACTGTGCACTTGGGTAGCGCAGATCGGTTTAGGTTTTGGGGGATCTGGGTACGAGTTGATATATGTAGGATCGGGTCTGCAGACCTAAACCTGCATATGTCGTGTGGTAAGAAAACCCCACCTGGGCCAAACCGATTCGAATCACCGCAGCTTCTCAGTGAAGAAGACTCGATCAACTCTCCTGCATCATAGTTAATCAATGAAACATGGATACTGATGGATAAGAGATGTTATGAGTTGAACTTGAGCTTTGATGATTAAAGAAGTGATTGATTTAGATCAGGTGCTAATTGGATACTGATAATAACTTAATACATAGCTAAAAGATGGAAAGTAAGGATTCACTTATAGTAAGCTTTTATGTAAAAGTTACTTCTTACTTCTACCTTACATTTAAGCCAGCATATCCTTGGTGTCTTTTCTTTAGTCGGGTAAGACTTGTTGAGTACCCTCAAGTACTCAGGGTTTGTTAACCCCTGTTGTAGGTTCTGACTTGAGCAGCTTAGTGAGGTCATGTTAGTGCGCTCGACATGGTCTGGCTACCTCTTCTATCTTGGATGTTTCATCTAAAATGCTTTCGCAATTCTACTCATCTTTTGGAGCTTAAATAAAAAGTTGGATGTATACATGTTTTGTAAACTAGTGTTATGATTTTTCCGCGCTCTGATGTAAGTATTTTTGTATCAAATGTTGTAATGTTGTAACAACTCCTTTGTTGATCATGTATGAGTTGTACAACGTGGATGATTCTGGTTTCCCTGAGGACACTCGATAGACTACCGGAGTTGTCTAGCTTGTATGTGCAGCTACCAGAAGTCTGGAAGATAATGGTAGGCACATGTGGGCCATATAATTCAGGTGGTTCTGCCACATCCTGTGCCCAACTTTTGAATTCTATAGCCGTGAAGGGGGAACCCAAATCTGTGATGACTCGATTGGGCATGCTAAAGCGGTGCATGATGTCCTGGATGAACTCGACCACTTTGGCTGCACTATATTTCATGAGTGGTTTGTACTCGATCCACTTGGTGAAATTGTCAATAGCCACAAAGATGTACTCAAAACTACCCTTGGCTTTCTTGAGAGGTCCTACTTGATCCAGCCCCAGCAGGAGAACGTCCAAGCGGATGGGACACAGATGAGATTGTGTGCTAGGACGTGAGCATGTCTTACAAACATTTGGCAACCTTTACATTTTCTGATGAGTTCTTCTACGTCTTTCAAAGCAGTTGGCTAGTAGAATCCAGTGCGGAATGCTTTACCGACTAACATTCTTGAAGCGGCGTGATTTCCATAGCAACCTGAGTGGATTTCGTCTAAGATCTCTTTGCCTTTTTCTAATGAGACACATTTGAGAAGTCCTCCTGATGATATAGCTCTTCTATATAGGTTGTCTCCCACGAGGATATAGTTCTTGCTTCTTTGAATTGTCCGAGTAGCTTCTTCTTTATTTGCGATAACTTGTTTTCTTTGATGTAATCGATGAAATCCTATGTCTATGATGTTGTGATTACCAAAATCTAGGTTGTTGGTGCTAGGAGTTCAAGGGTTATCTCAACGGGTTGTTTGATAGAGGGTGTAGACAACTCCCCTATGAACACACTGGGTGGGACCTTCACCCTGTCTAATCCTAGCTTTGCGAGGATGTCTGCTACGACATTTGATTGACGTATGTTGACGGTCCTTAAGTATCAATTATAACTATCAAATAAATAGAGAAAAGGATCCAAATGAAACCAACACCTAGACTTAGGGTTTTATTTGACAGAATTCCACGAGTTTTGCTGTTTATCTATTTCTGCAGGGGGTTATCAGGAAATACGGAAGAAAGGCCCACATGTCAGATTAATGACGGGATATTAACCGAACACATAATTATCTTACATCTAGAAGAGTCCAGAAGCCACGAGAACGAACGGGAGGCGTAACGGAGCCGGACACAGGGCGCCCGCCCTAGTCCTTAGGGCGCCCGCCCTGGCCCCGGAGCCAATCAGGCTCCGCCTCGAGGATTATGCTCCACCGACCTAGAGGATCAAGGAAAACCGTCCGTTCAATGTCGGTTTGATCCGACGGCCCAGATTCATCCGAAAGGGCTATATAAGCAAGGCCCCTGCCCCTGGAGGAGAGCCCCTCGTCTCATACTTCAAACCCTAATTCAGGAGGAGAGCCTCTGATCAAGCCCTAGAGCCACCACATCAACTAGATCTCTAGTTAGCATAGCTACATAGGATTAGAACTAGAAGGAGTCAATCTTCGATTGGTTCCCGGATCTGTCAAGAGGATTCTTGGTAATTCCTCTCTTGTTCTTCAATTGTTCATCATTGTTCTTCAATATTATGAATATGACTTTGTTCTATTTCAATATATTGGTTATGACTTTGCTCTACTTGATTATATTTGCAACTATATTGTTCTTGTTTATCATAGTTATATGCTTGGCTTAGTTAGATTGGAATTATATACATGCCTAGGATCGTATAGCGTTTATCCATGTGTACAGTGGGTGAATGATAACTATTGTGTAGACGTGGTGTCGATACCGTATTTATCTGCGATTGCACCCTATATGCCGGATTGTGGGGTAGTTCGCGATAGTGACAGCTTCGTTGATTCTTATATAGTCCCCCTCTCGTGTATAGGGCAGGCAGAGCAACACTATTACAGGGGAGTGATTGCTATGTTCTTCATCTTCCTTGCTAATATTCACTATGCATGGATATAGTCTTTTCTCACCATGATTCCCAAGTATAATTGCACTAACTATGATATGCTAGACTTTATAGTTAATAATAACTTAGGGAATATCTTTGTAGTTCATCCTAATTCCATGCTAATGACTTGCTAGAATATCTGTTGAGGTGCTTATCATTATTATATGTGACTAGCTGATCAGATTAATTATCTTTGTCACCATTATCACTTTACCTTTACTTAATGTGACATTTATACCTGTATAAAGAGATTGATAAATACTCTCGGTTATACATGCAATGATGTGTACTCAGTTCCATATTCTCATTCCATTATCAACCATGATACTTAGAAATCCCTTCCCAGTGGTAAAAATATAAATAACGATACCTGGAATACTTCCCGGTTAAAATGCTACATCAGTATTAATCTGTGCGCTTGCAGATCCCTTTTATTATTTATCTTGATGAGCAAATGCATATTTCAATACCGCGTCTCTCATGTCATGCTGGGGATGACAACTTGGCTTATGTGGCATGAGGGATAGGTTTGGCATTTTTGGCGCCGTTATCAGAATTAGAAAACTAAGTCTACTTTTGGTAGTGACGTTAAGAATGCCCAACAAGCATTTTTGGCGCCGTTGCCGGGGAAGGTTGATTACTAAGTAGGAATGAATACGGAACTTTGAGTCATCATTTGCATCACTAATCTGATCGAGCTTATCAATTCTCTTATACAGTTTTACCCCTGTATTTTCCATTTTGATTATTTATTGCAGGGTGATGCATGAATAGAAGACATCTTCCAGACAACTTTGTTGACGATCCCGAAGCCTTATTCAGAAGAACAAGAGCCAAGCTCAAGAAGACATCGTCAACACTTCAGCACAAAGCTTCATCCAAATCCGAAGACCGCCGAAGTTTCATCCGGAATTTGTCGACTGAATTCGAAGCCATGGCGAACAAGTCGATCCGCGAGTTCTCAGCTCCCACTACGGACAACATCCGCACTGGACCTGCTGGGGAGATCGACCGCAACTTCGAGCTCAAGCCTGGGCTCATCAACATGGTGCAAGCTAACCAGTTCTGTGGGAAGCCACACGAAGATGCTAGTGCTCATCTTCAACACTTCCTGGAGATCTGCAGCACTTTCACCATGGCTGAAGTCCCCAGAGACGCCATACTACTTCGCCTTTTCCCATTCTCACTGTTGGGGAGAGCGAAGCAGTGGTTCTACGCTACAAAGGAGAAGAACACTACGTGGGCACTCTGCTCCACGAACTTTCTGGCCAAATTCTTTCCCATGGGCAAGACCAATGCTCTCCGTGGGAAGATTACAAGTTTTCAGCAACAACATGATGAATCCGTTCCAGAAGCATGGGAGCGTTTCCAAGACTACATCCTAGAATGTCCCCATCATGGAATGGAAAGCTGGCTACTGATGCAGACATTTTATCATGGGCTCATTAACAGTGCCCGTGAAACCATGGATGCTGCAGCTGGAGGAGCATTCCTATCACTCACCATACCTCAAGCCACAGCTCTTGTGGAGAAGATGGCATCCAACCAAGGTTGTAATGAAGAAAGAACTCAGACACGCAAGAGAGGTGGAGGTATGCACCAGCTCAAGGAGGTAGACATGCTGTCTGCCAAGCTAGACCTACTCATGAAGAAGCTCGATGATCGAGCTGGAGAAAAGAAAGAAGTCATGCATGTCTACGACTCCCACATGACTTGTGAGGAGTGTGGAGGTACTGGACACTCGGGCAATCACTGTCCTAAGTTGCTGGAGGACGTGAACTACATCAACAATAACAACAACAACTACTACAACCGTCCTCAGCAGAATCAAGGTTGGAATCAACAGAGGCCTAACTACTCAGGTAATTACCAAGGTAACAATTCTTTCAATAATAATAATAATTATCCACCTTTGAGAGAGTTAGTATCCAACCAAGGAAAGCTAATGGATAACCTATCTAAGAAATTGGCATCTAATGATAAAATACTAGAAAATATAAATAATAGAATGGATAATTTCTCTACTGCCATCAAGAACCAGATTAGCTTTAATAAAATGATTGAATCTCAGTTGAATCAAATAGCTGCTGCTGTTCCTGCTACTAACCCCGGTATACCATCACAACCGGAAGGACTAGAATCTGCAAATCTTGTAGACATGTTTGATGCAGGAGATTACTGGAGTAACCCTATCGTGGAAGTAAGTACTGACCGTCTGCCGGTCAAGAGAGGCGATCCAGGACGCCCCGTCATCCCGATCTCCATCGGCATGCGAGACTTCCCAGAAGCACTCTGTGACTTTGGCTCCAGCGTCAACATCATGCCCAGGGTACTCTATGAAAAACTCTTTTCACAACCATTATTAGAAACAACCATGTGTTTGCAGCTTGCAGATAGGACACTGAGTTTCCCGAGAGGAATATTGAAGAACATCTGTGTCCGAGTGGGTTCCTCGTACGCTCCAGCAGACTTCGTAGTGATAGAGACCGGTTCTGATGAGAGGGCTCCCGTCATCCTAGGGAGACCATTCCTGAACACCGCGGGAGCTGTCATCTATGCTAGTGCTGCCAAGTTCAGTTTCTACATCAAGGGGAGGAAGGAAACATTTTCCTTCAAGAACAAGACCGCACAAATCCCAGAGCAACCCCAATATGAACCAAGGAAGAGGACCAACAGGAGGAACAAGAGCAAGAAGCAAGTATGGACCGAGACAGCTAAGATGGTCACTGCCGTGCACAAAGGTCAAGATCGCCAACTCAAGTCACCGTTCTTGCCTAAGAAGGACGACCCAGGTATGCCAAGCATTTATTGCTCCATTAATGGGTCCCACTTCTACAAGACACTTTGCGACACTGGGTCGGGCGTTAACATAATGGCCAAGGTCACCTATGAACTTCTGTTCGGAACCATGCCCTTAAACCCAACATATATTCAGCTCCAGATGGAAGATCAGACATTCTGACAGGTCGAAGGTACAGTAACTGACGTCCCTGTCAAGATAGACGATCACTTTGTCCATACAGACTTTTAGGTTATTGACATGGGAGAAGATGAATATGATCCACCCATCATCCTTGGAAGACCATTCCTTAGTACTGTCAAAGCAATCATCTACATTGGAACTGGAGAAGTCCACATGCACTTCCCCTCTGAGAAGGTACGTCTTTACTTTACTGACCCTAACTATGTATTTGAAGAATCCAAGCAGGTCAGGACAAGAAGAAGGTGGCGTAACCACAATCAGAAGCAACAGGTCATCAAGGACGGATGGGCAGATTATGAAGGGGAAGTGGTAAGATCTGAAGACATACCACTCAACCAACACTGTCCTAAGGAGACCGAAGCACCGAGACAAGTATGGAAAGAAAAGACAGTTGCACATGAAGAAGAGGCGCTGCCGGAACCACCGACTACGCCATCCACCAAGTCCCAGGACGACTGAACGAATAAGAGTCCCGTTCGGAGGACTTAAAAACACCGAACGCCTTGCCAAGAGGTAACTTGGTAGTTATCCTTTCCTTTTTTAATTATTTACTTTATCTTAAATAGTTTGCTTAGTTAATCATATTCATACTATCTTAAAAAGAAAATAAAAATGTTAAAAACCCTAAAGCCCCATGTCAGTATGCGAGTGGCATAAAACCCATAAGTACATTCACTGTGGTGGCATAAAAAATATATATATATAATAAATACATAAATATTTTCTTCTGCTTTATAAAATAAAAAAAACATAAAAAAAATCAAGGAGGCTCAGCATGATAAAGGCTAGATATTTATGCTAACACTTAATCAGTTCCACAAAGCTTTGTTGTCTATTTGAGCTTCACAGAATTCAAGGAGACTAGCAGACAGAGGACATTCTAATCGCTGTCAGGGTGCTGCCGACTTTCAAATACACCTCCGCCATCTGCTAGCTACATCAGAAGAGATTATGTCAAGATCCAGCTTGGGGGAGAGCACCCCCATTATCTTGCTAAGTATTTCTATCTTTATCTTTATATTTATATATACTTCTACCCTATAAAAATAAAAATATACATAACTATGAAAAAAACCAAATAAAGATTTTGCGCTTATATATATATACCTATATCTTTTTCTTAGTGTGTTTTAATAAATAAATAAAGCGGCTATGCTAAACTGAATCTAGATAATAATAAAACTCTAGCATGGATATGATGAATAGTTGCTTTGCCTAACTTTCAAATTTGAAGTCCTCTCTCTAAGTTTAGACATAACTGTTATTATTTAAAGCTTGCTCTAAACCTGAACTTGTGGGAAGAGAACTTGATCTAAAGTCTAAGTTGTTAACGGATATGATATGGGAAGGTTGAGCTGCTGTTTATCTATTCCTAGAGATGCTAGAATTCTGGAGAATTTTATCTTTGAAAATCTTAAAATGCTACATGATGAGTTCCTGTATGATGAGAGTTTAAGTTCCTACCACAGCCATACATACATGCTTGCTAGACTTTAAGCCATACCTTTACTTTTTACTGCTTATGAGCATTGAGTGTAGTCAAGCTGTGTAGACCCTTAGGAGCTTGTCATGCGGTTAAAATCAAGATTCACTTGCACGATCACTCATACATGCTGCTTCTACTCCGGAAGTATGCATCCACATATATCCACTCATTCTCATCTCCAGATCCACATAAAATTATTCTACTCCTAATCCGGGAGAGAATAGCCAAAAATATTTTCCCATTCTTGTTATCCCCTGTGAAATAAATGCTCAAGCTATTTTGGTTACTACCACTTGCTATATTGTTCTAAGGAGATGAGTGCTCTATACGAGGAAATAAAAAGGGGCAAGTGCCCGGAACCTCGAAAAGAAAAAGATATGAGGAAATAAAAAGGAGCAAGTGCTCGGAACCTCGATGAAAAAAAATGTGAGAAGAGAGGTAAAAATGGACAAGTGTCTGACAGTAGAATTAGGGGTACAAGATGCCCACCTGAGAGAAAAAAAAAGAAAAAAAGAAAATATAGAGCACCTCATTCTCCTCAAGAGCTTTAAAAGCAAGAAAGGTACGTATCCCCTCAAAAAGAGCAAAAGTAGAATTAGACTTTCATCATTGTTATCATCACTACCACCATACACCATTTATTCGCCACACATGCACATCTTGATTTGACTTATTGGCTTGTTTCTCTGGATCCATGGTTTGACTATGCAATAAATGTCTTGTAAGTATGTATACTTTATCTCCCACCGATAAGCTCCAGATATCAAAAGCCTTATTAGAATAGGATGAGAGAGAAGGCAATGTCACTCTGCCTTATACCACAAATACTACATACTTTGCTTTGAGAGAAGGCAAACATCATTACTGCCTTGGTGAGGATCCAGAAATACCACAAAAGAGAGACCTGAGAGAGTCATACAAGGAATCTCTGAGTTTTATTTGAAAATCTGCAAAAAACTCCAAGAGCTATAGCTAATCAAGAATAAGAGACATGGCGCTTGACTAGACTGTTCTATCTTTTAACCGCTCAAGACAAAGGTGATGGTTGCAAGCCCCATGGTGAAAGGTATAATGAGTAAGTTTTAAGTCTTGACAGTTTACTTTAACTCAGAGATGAGACTCTATTTGAAAGCATGTGTACCGTCAAAATTCAAAGGCATTTCAGCAACTTCTCATCCATCGCTGAGTCTATCCTTGCTCAGGGACGAGCAAGAGGTAAGCTTGGGGGAGTTTGTTGACGGTCCTTAAGTATCAATTATAACTATCAAATAAATAGAGAAAAGGATCCAAATGAAACCAACACCTAGACTTAGGGTTTTATCTATTTCTGCAGGGGGTTATCAGGAAATACGGAAGAAAGGCCCACATGTCGGATTAATGACGGGATATTAACCGAACACGTAATTATCTTACATCTAGAAGAGTCCAGAAGCCACGAGAACGAACGGGAGGCGTAACGGAGCCGGACACAGGGCGCCTGCCCTGGTCCTTAGGGTGCCCGCCCTGGCCCCGGAGCCAATCAGGCTTCGCCTCGAGGATTATGCTCCACCGACCTAGAGGATCAAGGAAAACCGTCCGTTCAATGTCGGTTTGATCCGACGGCCCAGATTCATCCGAAAGGGCTATATAAGCAAGGCCCCTGCCCCTGGAGGAGAGGCCCTCGTCTCATACTTCAAACCCTAATTCAGGAGGAGAGCCTCTGATCAAGCCCTAGAGCCACCACATCAACTAGATCTCTAGTTAGCATAGCTACATAGGATTAGAACTAGAAGGAGTCAATCTTCGATTGGTTCCCGGATCTGTCAAGAGGATTCTTGGTAATTCCTCTCTTGTTCTTCAATTGTTCATCATTGTTCTTCAATATTATGAATATGACTTTGTTCTATTTCAATATATTGGTTATGACTTTGCTCTACTTGATTATATTTGCAATTATATTGTTCTTAGTTTATCATAGTTATATGCTTGGCTTAGTTAGATTGGAATTATATACATGCCTAGGATCGTATAGCGTTTATCCATGTGTACAGTGGGTGAATGATAACTATTGTGTAGACGTGGTGTCTATACCGTATTTATCTGCGATTGCACCCTATATGCCGGATTGTGGGGTAGTTCGCGATAGTGACGGCTTCGTTGATTCTTATATAGTCCCCCTCTCGTGTATAGGGCAGGCAGAGCAACACTATTATAGGGGAGTGATTGCTATGTTCTTCATCTTCCTTGCTAATATTCACTATGCATGGATATAGTCTTTTCTCACCATGATTGCCAAGTATAATTGCACTAACTATGATATGCTAGACTTTATAGTTAATAATAACTTAGGGAATATCTTTGTAGTTCATCCTAATTCCATGCTAATGACTTGCTAGAATATCTGTTGAGGTGCTTATCATTATTATATGTGACTAGCTGATCAGATTAATTATCTTTGTCACCATTATCACTTTACCTTTACTTAATGTGACATTTATACCTGTATAAAGAGATTGATAAATACTCTCAGTTATACATGCAATGATGTGTACTCAGTTCCATATTCTCATTCCATTATCAACCATGATACTTAGAAATCCCTTCCCAGTGGTAAAAATATAAATAACGATACCTGGAATACTTCCCGGTTAAAATGCTACATCGGTATTAATCTGTGCGCTTGCAGATCCCTTTTATTATTTATCTTGATGAGCAAATGCATATTTCAATACCGCGTCTCTCATGTCATGCTGGGGATGACAACTTGGCTTAAGTGGCATGAGGGATAGGTTTGGCATTTTTGGCGCCGTTATCAGAATTAGAAAACTAAGTCTACTTTTGGTAGTGACGTTAAGAATGCCCAACAACGTAGAACATGTAGAATTTGTAATCCTTGAAAGTTTTTCTCTAGTTGGCGTACTTTGGCACAGTAAGTGTCCATGTTATCCTTGGTGCAATCCCAATCCTTATTGACTTGATTGACAACTACTGCCGAATCATCGTAGACGAGGAGTCGCTTGATTCCAAGGGAGATAGCTACATAGAGCCCATGGATGAGTGCTTCGTACTCTACTTCATTGTTTGTGGCTTGCCATAATATCTGAAGGACGTATTTTGGTTGCTTTCCATCTAGAGAGATGAAGAGAACACCTGCGCTAGCTCTGCCTAGTTTGAGTGATCCATCAAAGTACATCTTTCAATGGTTGAGGATGGCGTCTGGCGTAGGTCGTTGGATTTCTGTCCATTCAGCAACAAAATCAGCTAGGGTTTGAGATTTGATCACTTTTCATGGGGTGAAATTGACACTAGAAGCACCAAGTTCAACTGCCCACTTAGATATGCGCCCTGTTGCATCTCTATTATGTAGGATGTCTCTAAGTGGAAAATTTGTTACCACAGTAATCTTGTGGCTTTCAAAGTAGTGGCGAAGCTTACAGGAGGTGATCAGGAGGGCGTAGAGTAGTTTTTGCACATGCAGGTACTAGATTTTGGAATATGATAGTACCTCACTGATGTAGTAAACTGGCTTCTATACTTTGTACACGTGTCCTTCTTCCTCTCTCTCCACGACGATCGCTGCGCTGACCACCATAGGAGTTGCCGCAATGCATAACATCATGTCTTTGTGCTTCTTTGGAGGTGTGAGGATGGGCGAGGAGGTGAGGTATGCCTTAAGGCTTTCAAAAGCCTCCTTGGCTTCCTCTGTCCACTCAAACTTTCCCGTCTTCTTTAGTAACTTGAAGAAAGGTAACCCTTTTTCACCGAGTCATGATATGAAATGATTGAGGGCTACCATGCTACCTGTCAGTTTCTACACATCTTTGACACATCAAGGAGGGCCCATCTCTATTATAGCTTGAATTTGCTTGGTACTGGCCTCGATTCCATGATGACCGACCAAGAATCTGAGTAGTTGTCCTAATGGTACTCCGAATACACACTTGTTTGGGTTTAATTTCCACTTCCACTTCTTTACATTCTTGAAAGTTTGTTTCAAGTCTTCAATTAGTGTGTCTGTGTTTTTTGTCTTTACTACTTCGTCGTCCACATATGCTTCCATGTTCCCACCAATCTGCTCGCCAAGGCATTATTGACAGTAGATAAGTATCATTTTTAACCGTCAACATAGCATGAAAAAGGACCTAAAACATAATTGCTATCTAGATATAGGGGGTTACACTAACAAAATTCCATGAGTTTTGGTGAATGTCTATTTCTACAGGGGGTTATCAGGAAACAACTAAAGCAGGCCCACATGTCATATTTACATAGAGATAAAAGGGCCACGTATATAAAAAGAATAATCTAGAAGATTTAGGAAGCCACCCCCTTGGAGGTGGGACCCACCTGTCACTATGATAGGGGCGGGCGCCCCCACCCCCTAGGCGGCCGCCCTACCTAGGTGGCCAATCAGGGCCAAGCTCATGGATCGTGCCTCCACCGCCTTTGAGGATCAATAATAATCATTTATCAAGGTCGGTTTGATCGAGGGCTGTGGTGCTTCCTAGAGGGCAATATAAGCAACGCCCCTAGCCCAGGAGAAACCCGAATTCATTAGCAATCTCATTCCAAGATACAGAGCTTTCATCTAAGAAGCCCAGAGCCATCATCTCAATTAGATCTCTATAGTTTAGCATAGCTACATAGGATTAGAACTAGAAGGAGGTAAGCATCGCTTGGTTTCCGGATCTGTCAAGAGAAATTCTTGGTAATTCTCTCCTACTTTAATATTCATTCTTGTATTATTTATCTAGTTCATCATTTGCATGAATATGACTTTAGTCTATTCTATCATATTGGATATGACTTTTCTCTATTTGATTATGTTCTCAATTATATTATTCTTAATCTACTTTGATTATATGCTTGTCATAGTTCGATCAGAATTATATTTAAGTATAGGATCATATATTGCTTGCTCATTGGTACCATGGGTGAGTGGTCAATATTGTGTAGGCGTGGTGCCTATACCGTATTTTCCTGTGATTGCACCCTATATTCCGGACCTTGTGGTAGATCGTAGGAGTGACAATTCTGTTCAGTCATTCATAGTCCACCTCCCGAGTATAGGGCAGGCGGAACACAACTATTACAGGGAAGTGATTGCTATGTTCTTCATCTTCCTTCGTAATATCACTATGCGTAGATATAACCTTTTCTTGCTATGATTGCCAAGTGTAATTTCACTAATCATTGTATGCTTTGACCTTATAGTTACAATAACTTAGGATTTATCCTTGTAGTTCGTCCTAATCCATGCTAGTGCTATAAGCTTAGAGTAATCTATTGAGATGTTTATCATTTATTATGTGGCTATGTGCTTATAAGTTATTCTTCATCATTTATATACTATTATCTTTTGACACTTACCCTGTATGAGAAGATCAATAAAGACAATGTTATACTCTCCATTACCACATGCAGTGATGCTCATTGCTCATTATCCTTAGCATTCCCTTCCCAGTGGTAAAAATATAAATAACGATACTTAGATTACTCCCGGTTAAAATGCTACATCGGTATTATCTGTGCGCTTGCGGATTTCATATTTATTCTAGAGGAGCATTTGCATTTATTAATACCAGCACCTCTGGCACCATGCTGGGGATGACAACCTAGCTTAGGTGGCGTTAGAGGTGTCAACAAGCATTTTTTGCGCCATTGCCGGGGAAGGTTGATTAGCTATTCAAAGGATAATGAGCCATCACTTGCATCCACTAATGAGATTGAGAAACCATCATCCTTGTCGACTCATACAACCTTACCCTTGTCTCCTATCTATTTATATATCATATATAGGGTAATGTATGAACAGATTTGACCTTCCAGATAATTTCATCGATAATCCATAAGCATTAATCAAAAGGACGAGAGCCAAGCTAAAGAAAGTTCAAGCCGCAAGTGCAACATCATCATCATCTTAGCTTGAGGCTCTACCTTCTAAGTCGAAAGATCAACCAAGCATATTTCGAAGCTTAACACCGGAGTTCGACACCATGGCCAACAAGTCACTCCATGAGTTCTCAGCTCCCACTACGAACAAGATCCGTACTGGACCTGCATAAGACATTGAGAAGTTATTCGAGCTCAAGCTGACGCTGATCAATATGGTGCAAGCTAGCCAGTTTTGTGGGAAGGCACATGAAGATGCTAGTGCTCATCTCCAACACTTCTTGGAGATCTACAGCACTTTCACCATCAAGGATGTCCCCAGAGATGCCATACTACTTCGCCTCTTCCCATTCTCACTCTTGGGGAGAGCGAAGCAGTGGTTCTATGCAACTAAAGAGAAGAATACTACGTGGGCACTCTCCTCCACCAATTTTCTAGCGAAGTTCTTTCCCATGGGCAAGACCAATGCTCTTCGTGGAAAGATATCAAGTTTCCAACAGCAACATGATGAGTCAGTCCCAGAAGCATGGGAGCGCTTTCAAGACTACATCCTAGAATGTCCTCATCATAGAATGGAGAATTGGCTACTCATGTAGACCTTCTATCATGGGCTCACCAACAGCACCCGTGATACTATGGATGCTACCGCTGGAGGAGCATTCTTATCACTTACAATTGCTCAAGCCACAACTCTGGTGGAAAAGATGGCGTCCAACTAGGGTTGGAGCGAAGAAAGAACTCAAACCCACAAGAGAGGTGGAGGTATGCACCAGCTAAAGGAGGTAGACATGCTGTTTGCCAAGATGAATTTACTTATGATGAGGCTCGATGAGAGAGCCGGCGAGAAGAATGAAGTCATGCACATCCATGATTCTCGCATGACTTGTGAAGAGTGTGGAAACACTGGGCATTCAGGGAGTAATTGCCCAGAGCTACAAGAGGATGTGAACTACCTCAACTACTACTACTACTACTATCATCCTCAACAGAATCAAGGTTGGAACCAACAACAAAGGCCTAACTACTCAGGTAACTACCTAGGTAACTATCCAGGTAATAACCCTTATAATAATTTTAATCAGCCACCTTTGAGAGAATTAGTGCTTAATCAAGGCAAGTTAATGGACAACCTGTCTAAGAAGTTAGCATCCAATGATAAAAGTGCTAGAAACAATTAATAATAGGATGCTAGAGTCTTTATAAATTCCTTGCATAGTATAAAATATAAAAGTATAAAAATATAGCTACAAGAGATCCTGCTAAAAAGATACTTATAAGGGTCTAGATGTTCAAGGCTTAGAGGTTCATCGCTAACACTTAATCAAGTTCCACAAGATTTATTGTCTATTTAAGCCCCACAGAATTTGAAGGATCAAGGAAAGCAAACAGACAGAAGGATGATTTGTCTCCTATCGAAGTGTTGTCTCCACAGTCATCATCATAAGCACTCCGATGAGAGGAGTACACCTTCACTGTTTGTCAACTTCATCAAGCAAGACTACGTCAACATCTAGCTTGGGGGAGAGCATCCCCCGTGTATCCAGCTAAGTATTTTTACCTATCTATTTACTTATATATTTCTGCTTTGATTTATGAGATAAAAAGATGCATAAACTTTAGAAACCCAACTAAAGTTTTCCTATTTATATATATGTTTTTCTATATGATCTTTAAGTTTGTTAAATAAATAAAGGAGAGTGTGCTAAGTTTCATCTTGCTAAAATGAACCTCTAAAATAAACTCTCATATGGAAATGATGAATAGTTGCTCTGCCGTAATTCCCTTCAAATACCTAGTTTTCAACCTCGAGTTCTCCCGAGTTTTGGATACAATGGTTTTGATTTAAGATTTGCTCTAAACCTGATCTTGTGGGTAGTGAATGCTTGATCTCAATTAAATCTCTATAGTTTAGCATAGCTACATAGGATTAGAACTAGAAGGTGGCATGCATCGCTTGGTTTTCAGATCTATCAACAGAAATACTTGGTAATTCTCTCCTACTTTAATATTTATTCTTGTATTATTTATCTAGTTCATCATTTGTATGAATATCACTTTAGTCTATTCTATCATATTGGATATTACTTTGCTCTATTTGATTATGTTCTCAATTATATTGTTCTTAGTCTACTTTGATTATATGCTTGGCATAGTTCGATCAGAATTATATTTAAGTATAGGATCGTATAGCACTTGCTCATTGGTACCATGGGTGAGTGGTCAATATTGTGTAGGCGTGGTGCCTATACCGTATTTTTCTTGTGATTGCACCCTATATTCTGGACTGTGTGGTAGATCAGAGGAGTGACAGTCCTGTTGAGTCATTCGTACTCCACCTCCCGAGTATAGGGCAGGCAGAACACAACTATTACAGGGAAGTGATTGCTATGTTCTTCATCTTCCTTTGTAATATCACTATGTGTACATATAACCTTTTCTTGCTATGATTGCCAAGTGTAATTGCACTAATCATTGTATGCTTTGACCTTATAGTTAGAATAACTTAGAATTTCTCCTTGTAGTTTGTCCTAATCCATGCTAGTGCTATAAGCTTAGAGTAATCTATTGAGATGTTTATCATTTATTATGTGGCTATGTGCTTATCAGTTATTCTTTATCATTTATATACTATTATCTTGTGACACTTACCCTGTATGAGAAGATCGATAAAGACATGGTTATACTCTCCATTACCACATGTAGTGGTGCTCATTGCTCATTATCCTTAGCATTCCCTTCCAAGTGATAAAAATATAAATAATGATACCTGGATTATTCCTGGTTAAAATGCTACATCGGTATTATTTGTACGCTTGCGGATTTCATATTTATTCTAGAGGATCATTTGCATTTATTAATACCAGCACCTTTGGCGCCATACTAGGGATGACAACCTAGCTTAGGTGGTGTTAGAGGTGTCACCGGCATGTCTGGATAGCTCTATGATAAGTAGCGCCAGCGTTCTTGAGTCCAAACGACATGGTTTTGTAGTAGTTGGCGCCGAACAGAGTGATGAAAGATGTCTTGATCTGGTCTTCTTTCTTTAATGCAATCTGATGATATCCTGAATAGCAATCAAGAAAAGACAATAGGACAGATCCTGCTGTTAAATCAACTATCTGATCAATGTGTGGTAGTCCAAACGGATCTTTTAGGCAATGTTTGTTAAGATCTGTGTAGTCGACGCACATGCGCCACTCGGCCATGTTCTTTTTCTGTACTAAAAACTAGGTTGGCCAACCAATTTGGATGAAGGATTTCTCTTATGAACCCTGCTGCCATCAACTTTGCAATCTCCTTTTTAATTGCCACCTTTTGTCAGGTGAGAATCATCATAGTAGTTGCTTCACAGGCTTAGAGCCTTCGTAAACATCAATTCTATGCTTAGCCAACTCTCTTGGGACACTTGGCATGTCGGTCGGCTTCCAAGCGAAGATATCTTTGTTGTTTCAAAGGAAGTTGGTGAGCGCGAGTTCCTATTTTGCCGAGAGGTAGGCACTGATGGTCACTGTTTTGGAGGGATCACCAGTATCTAGGTCGATTTGCTTCACGTCTGCTTCTTTTGGAGGAGCGAGGATGCTAGGCTTCTTGGCTGGGATCTTTAGTTCTTCTGGGTTGATTTTAGCTACTACATTCGCTATCTCTTCTCTTCTGCTAGCTGCTTGTGCCTTAGCTATGATCTAGACTGCTTGTACATCATAGTCAAAGGCATGCTTCAGGTCACCTCTAAGGGAGAGGACTCCATATATTATTTATCTTGTGACACTTACCCTATATGAGAAGATAGATAAAGACATGGTTATGCTCTCCATTATCACATGTAGTGATGCTCATTGCTCATTATCCTTAGCATCCCTTCCCAATGGTAAAAATATAAATAATGATACCTAGATTACTCCCGGTTAAAATGCTCATCGGTATTATCTGTGCGCTTACGGATTTCATATTTATTTCAGAGGAGCATTTGCATATCTTAGTACCAGCACCTTTAATGTCATGCTGGGGATGACAACCTAGCTTAGGTGGCGTTAGAGGTGTCAACAGTGACCTTGCTAGAATTTGACGGTACGACCTAGGAAGCTCCAGAGGTGTAGCAGCCCGAACATGGAATTCAAGAGGTGCAGCCCACAGGAGAAGTGCCAAACGAGGTCGTCGTTGACTGTTCCAAGCACGTCTCGTGCAATTTCGTGAAAGGCAAGCCACGAAGCATTATAAGCCTCCTAATTTCTGAAATACAATTAAGTACTATGTAATACCTATTGTTGCATTAAGTTATAGGTGTTGGATGAAAACACTTGCTGCATTGATATCCAATCCTTGTCCAGATATTATTACCATGAATCCTATGTAGCTCAGGCTCGAGTAGATGCTTAGCTCTGCTTTAAGCGGTAGAAGTCGGGTGATTTCTTATACCTGCGAGCTATAGGGCTATACATGTGGCATGGTTGGCTATATTTGTTATCATGAAAAAGAACCTGGTATAATTTGAATGAAGACCGGGCGGGGCTGGTAAGGCTGTAGGCTTATAGTGACTCTATCTATGTCAATTAAGTACTGATTCTTGGAGCCTTTCCTGTTCATGTTGAATGCATGCCTCTCTCTTAGTTGGCCGGATCTAGAGACTGACCATGAAGTCGAGTAGCTCAACTCAGGCCAGGCTCCGGCAAGTATAAAGTGTGTCTCGGAAGGGAGCCAAAGGCATGAGTCCAAGGGCAGGTGATTTAAAAGTCCTGATCGTCCTAGTACAAGGGTAATCCCTAAGAGTGCTAGCGCTGACCGAACCTGCGAAGTCAGTTCTTGAGTTGTACCAAAGGTGACCCATGGCTACCCTTGCAAAGTATGCCAGGGTGAGAGTTAGGAATACCCCCTCAACTGAGTTATAATTCGATTCAAGTCACCGTCTCTCACCAGTTAGTGAGAACGTGACGGGATTATCTCCAAAGTAGATTCACTAAATAATATGATGGTTCAGGAATGATGATATGATGATGGCCTTATTATACCTGCTAGGGTTAATATTGTTTGCTCTTAATAAAGTGAGTGCTCTAGTACATGTGCTAATATAGATGACAGGTTAATGATTATTAACTTGATGCTAAGCTCTAGATGGTTACTTAATCTACGCAAGCTTTTATGCAAAATGTGTCAAGCTAGCTCCACTTCATATCAGTCTTGCATGATCCTTGGTGTCTTTTATTTCTGGTTTTTGACGGGTAAGTCTAGCTGAGTACCTTCTCGTACTCAGGGTTTATTTCCCACCTGTTGCAGATGACCTATTCTATCACAAGTGCTGCAAGTATTGCCTTCTCCTGGCTGGGGATGAAGACTAGGCTATCGAGCACAGTCTTTGTTAGTGTTCTTACCTGAGATGCTTTTGTGGGACATGACTTTTACTCTGGCAATGTATTTGAACTTATGAAGTTATGTATCGAACTATGTTGCTTCCGCTAATCAAAATCGGTTTGTAATATTTATTTTGAACTCTGATGGTTGTAATCTATATGCTACTTGTGAACTATTATAATGAATGATGTGTTGTGTTGAATCACTACAATCTTGGCTTGTATGTTGGAAGTTGTTTGAAATCCTTTAAGATTTTCGGGCTACCAGGGTTATGGGATCCTAAATACAGGAATTTTATCACTTCGGTGATTGTTTTTGTACTTACATTCTTATAATTTGGTCGGTTCTATTACATGAGACAATCTTTGGAGTCATGGTCAGTACGAGGCCTTCTTGGGCTTCTGCAAGTGGTACCCCTCGCACCGATCTGGCTGCTTCTTGGAGTAGAATCTGGGATGACTTCACCATATTGTTGAGTCCAAATAGGAAGGGGCCCATCTTTATGGAAGAGTTCTAAAGTAAGCATGAGTTGATCTCTTGATAGATTGAAGCTATGTTCTAGAGTCCCCTTGCAAAAGAACCCGGTTTGCCATGAAAAGAACCCGAATTGGTTTCTGAGGTGGATTCTGCCTTAGAGTCTGAGTTGAATTTGACCGTCAGCGAAACCTGAGTCGATTCAGATATTGCAAGACGTGAGAGCTCTCCGATGAGTTCTTCTATCGATCTCGCCAAAAGAGCGAAGTCTTCTTGGTTTTCTTGATCCTCGAGGAGACGTCCTTGGAGCTTTCCTTTGTCATCCGCCTCGTAGATCCATGATCCAAAGATGAAGGTTGATCCCATCGATAAGATCATGTTATCGAGGTTCGTTGAGCTCTTGGATGCAAATCTGTGAAAGCCCCTACCTGGCACGCCAGCTGTCGATGTTTAACCACCAAGAGTCTATCACGGGGTACCTGGGACAGTTGTTCGGGCTTCGGCTAGGGCGAAACTCAACTGTGAATGCAAGAGATAGTCGATTTAGACTAGTTTGGGCCCTCGACCATGATTGAGTAATAGCCTTTATGTCTAGTCGGCATTAGCCTTTTGCGTTGGATTGATTGGTATGTTATGTTCTTCCTTATAGGGGTGCCTATAGTCTCTCTTTATATCAATAGAGAAGATTATGTTGTTGTTACAATCCTAGTCAGATCCTAAGAAGGTGTCCTGATATAAATACAGAAGGTACTTTCCTATAGGAGTCCCGCTAGTCTAGCCTATTCTACTTGGATTCGGTGTAGCAGTTGCTGCACCCCTTCCTACTCTGGTCCGTGGGCCAGGCTAGGGCCCAAGACTTGTAGTCGCATCGCTGCGGAACCCTGTGGGTCCCGTATCAACAAGGAATGTTTTGGAATAGCCTTTATGTTAGTTATATATCTCAAGTTGTTATGCTCATGATACTTTAACCTTTACCCAAGGACGAGTGAAGAACAAGTGTGGGGGAACTTGTTGATGGTCATTAACGTCAACTATAAACCATCGATAGGACTTATATTTGTCCTTTAATTCAATCACCAATGTAACAGAACCGACCAAATTATAAGAGCACAAGTACAAAAACAAGCACCGAAGCGCTTAAATTTTCGAACTTGAGCCCATATAATCCCGGTAGTCAATCAAAACCACAAAGGATTTCAAACCAACTTGCTTACAACCAAGATCGCATCATTCAACATACACATCATACGTTACATTTCACAAGTAGTCCCGAAATACACTTACACACACGGAGTTTCAAATTATTACAAACCAAGTTCATAAAGTAGCGGAAGCATAACACACACCAGTTTTTTAAAACTACTGCCAGTCTTACTGATCAACATCCCGCAAAAGCATTAGGGAAAGTACATAAAAGATGATCACGCCCTAGTGATCTAGTCTTCGTCACCCGCAGGGTGGAGACAAGTCTTGCAGAAGCCTTGATAAAGCATATCATCTGCAACAGGAGGGAATAAACCCTGAGTACTAGAATGTACTCAGCTAGACTTACCCGTCGAAAACCAGAAATAAGAGTACACCAAGGATTATGCAAGGCTTACACAAGAGGCTAGCTGACATCACATTTTTGCAGAAAGGCATAAGTAATTGAAACTCTTATAACCTGTACTAGCAGTTATTTTTAGCATTTACCTGTCATCTATCTTAGCACCTGTACTAAACATGCACTTGATTATCATCAAACAATTATTAACATTATATCCATAACAGGTATAAATTGTGGCAACATTGTATCATTCACTTAACCATCTGTTCAATTAATGAGATCTACGTTGCCGTTGCTCAAGTCAAGTGCTCACTAACCGGGAGCGACGGCGATTCGAATCGAATTCCTATCCAGCTGGAGGGGTATTTCTAACACTCACCGCGCAGGCCCCTGCCAGGGTCGCACAAGCCACCTTTCGTATGGTTCAGGAATCGCGGGTCCGAATGATGTCGCGACCCCAAGGGCGACACTCTGCTAGGTGATAGGGACTCTAACCCCCCCTTGGTCTCACGCCAATGTCCCCAAGCACATCCTTTCTCTCCTCCAAGAAGCAACCTACCATTCGATTCCCGGCCTGAACCACATTACTCGGCTTTGCGGTCAGAATGACTTATCCGGCCAACTAAGTGTTAGACTGCGTTCAACATGACTCAAGGACGTACAGCGAATCGGTCCTTAAACGACTCAGACGGGCATAGCTCTACACCCAAGACGTGAAGTGTCTTGCGGCTGTACTATCGAACTCCCGCCCGGTCTCAATTTCATTTTAAAGCATGGTTCCATCCACGATAGCCATAAAGCCACTCGTGACCCAATCCTACATCTCGCGGATGACCGGAAATCACCCGACTTCTACCGGACTAAGCAGGGCTAAGCATTGACACGTGCCTAAAGCTAATATAGGATTAAGTGCGATATCTGGACAAGGACAGGTATAATGCAGCAAGTGTTTTCATACAACTCCTACAACTTAATGCAGTCAACAATTAAAAGTACTCAAGATTGATTTATAAAACCATAGGTTCAGCATGCACCGGGGCTTGCCTTTTAGAAAGGTAGACGGCCGATGGTCAGGGCGCTCAGGCAGATCTTCTGCGGGAACTTCTCCGTCGGCTGGTTCCTCTGGCTCCTCCGGCTGGTCCTAGATTTCCTCCGGGATAGAGTTACCCCCTCCGGAACACCTATTGCATGAGTGCATAATAAATTTCATGGATGCATAATGAAAGATGCAACATGCTCGGAATGAAATGCATTACCACACTCTTAAAGCTCTATTCAAATCTTTTGCTCAAAAAAAAAAAAGCTCTATTCAAATCACTTCAATTATTAAGTGCAAATTTCCTCTCCGGTAGAGAAGTACTCACCTAATCTACTCAACCTAAGGTATAGCTGTTCTTCTTCGTTTAAGGCCCTAACACCTAACAATCACAAGAGTAACATTACTTAGGTTACCACATCCAACACCAAAATATCACAACAAGACATTCTGGACAGCAGCTAATTGTTTCTAACATAACTGGAGATTCCCAACTCCAAAGGATATGATTCAAGACAATCTGGAAAGCTTATGAAATGCCCTACAAATCCTTTTCAGACCTCAACCCTTAATTTCTAAGTTTTCCAGGTCGAATTTCCCAAGTTCCAGAAATCTGTCCTCTCTAAACAGAGAGCAGCCAATTCTGGACTGTCACTTAAAACAGCAATAACTCCTAAACTACTAAGCCAAATGCTTCCAAATTTTGACACAAGCTAGTTTATCAAGTTTACTACAACTTTGGTATTTACAAGTTTTCCAGAAAACACCTTTATTAAAGGTCAAACCCAAAGATACTACTAGCTGTCCAGAAAACCTAGAATTGCAAAGATTAAATATTTATTTATGTGGCAAACTTCCTCTAAGACCAAACTAATGTTACCAAAAGTTCACATTGGTCACAAAAACACCAGAAAGTAAGGTGTGCCCACCTAGAATATTTATTTACACCCCTTTCTTAATTTACTTAATTAATTAAGTGGAATTTTAATCATATATGTAAACTACTCATAAAATTCTAAAAAAATTACAGGAGACTCTATGACCCAAAAAGAGGCTACTGTAAAAATTTGAACTAATGTTATTCACAGAAACGCCCTACACAAAATTCACAAGCCAAAAAGGCTGATTTTTATATAATTAACAAATCACATTGAAAAGTATCAAACAACAGATTTCATATTTTTCTTAGACACTTTAGGGTACCAGGACACTCTCCAAAACTTTATATGAACATTGCACATATAGAAAAATTACTAAAATCCATTCAAGTATTCTCTAAAACAACATGATAGCATTATAACTTGAAAAGTACTCAAGCACTAGTGCCCAAATTTTTACCAGAGCTAACACAGGTATAAATTAGCCTACCTACCAAATTTCATAATTTTTAGAATACTACAACTCAAGTTATTCATTTAACAAATTTACCTCCCTTTTAAAACACATTTCAAAGACCTATTTAAATCTCCTAGAGGCTAAACATCACATATCAAATTTATATTTGTCTAAAATACTACACATCATGCAGGGCCTAACAAAATTTACTTCATAATTTTTGAGCAAGTAAAACCCTAGATATACATTTTCCAAATCTTATTTAGAACTGTGACAGAATAAAGAAAAATGAATAAATCCTATTTGCTACTGGGCCGGCCTGAGAGAACCACGCGGCCCACTCCCCGCAGTACAGCCCGCTCCCGCGCGCGGCCCGCGGCCGGCCTCCCTCCCGCGCGCGCGCCTGACCAGGGGACCCCACCAGTCAGCGAGGGAGATAGAGGGGAAAGAAAGGCGACGGCGATTGCTCGCCGCCGGCGGCAACTCCGGCGAAGCTACGGTACCAGCGCGTTCACCTCAACCTCGCGCACTTAGGGGTACCCTCAATTGTTATGATTATGGCGGCCAGAGAGTATGGTAGCGGTCATGGCGGCGTGCGGCCGTGGCTTGACCAACTCCGACGAGTCGCCGGCAACCCTGCCCAATTCACCTACCCTACGAGCTTCAGCCTATCTAACTGTACCTACAGCATGGAAGAGATAGGGTAGGGAGGGGCCCGAATGGCATGGACACATGCGAGCTTGACGGCGGCGGACATGGCGGCCCGGTGGAGCCGCCCTCGCGGTGTAGCTCACCTGAAGCGGTAGAGATGGTTCGGTGAGGACGAGGAGGTGGAGGGGCTCACGATGGTGCGGTGGTCTAGACGGTTTGGCCAATGGAGCTGCGGTTTGGGAGAATGGCTCGACACCGTCGCGGTTCCACTCCTCCGGTCACCGCCTACACGCGGAGAAGGAAGCAGAGAGGGAGGGAATGGCAAGCGCGAGTGGTGGGGGTTGAGGTGTCGGCCCCGACTTCACGCCCGTGCGTGTGCTTGCGATGTGGAGGCGGCGGCAGGACGCGTGCGCCACGCGGCCACCGTGCTCTGCGCGGTCGCCACGACAGCGGGGCTATCTGTCCGACTGAAATGAAGCCTGACGTCGACTGAATGGAGCCTGACGTGGTGGTCTGACAGCGAAAGTTTGACGTTGATTATCCAAACCAGCTTGATTTAGTCAAAGATGACTACATCAATTATGTAGAGCTACATGAGGGCTATAAAATTGTCAATTGGAGCTTGGACTGGTTCGGCCTAGATTTGAAACTACAGAGCTCCAAAGTGGGGTACCTGGAAACTGAAACCGAGTTTCAGCTAACCAACCGACTGAACCCCACTTTTCCAGACACCATACCTCCTAAACCATTTAGAACTAGGTGATGGTGATGTTGACATTGTTGTAGAGCTAAGTGAGTACTACAAAAGTGTTAACATGAGTTGGGGCTGGTTTGGTCTGGTTTGCAAACTACAAGCTTCCAAAGTAGGCCACTATCAAACTGGAGGGAAACTTTTGAGACTTAGAAAAATTATAAGTGCTGAGACAGCCCCTCTAGCTGACTTGTGGGCCAATTTTGAGCATGTTCTGGTCAGTTTCATGAGATGGTCATATTGAGACTTTTGTTCCTCATAAAATTCCCTACAACTTTGATTAAGTGTGTTCCTCCATGCAAGGTCTCTAAGCTAGACTTTTTAATTGGTCAAACTAAGGCATCCTAGGGCCAAATGCTGGTCAACAACACCTTGGAGGTCATTTTGGTAATTTTGGTCAACATGAACCTTGCTCCATTAGTTACTCTAAGTGAGATTAAGTTATTGTAGGATCTAATTAGCCACTCTACCCCTTAGTCACACAAAAATTCTAGGGTCACAAGATTGGAACAAATCAAAACCCTAAAACACCCAATTTTTGTTGCAAGCAAAGTAAACAAAATGAGATGATGAATGTTTTATGCTTATGCCATGCAATGCAATTATGGAGCTAAACACCTGAGGTGTTACAACCAACATAGTCATAGTGCTTATTTTTAACAAGTTTCATGAGTTTTTTTTCTATAGTTGTTTTGCAGGAATTACTCGAAATGTGCGTCAAAAGATAATATATAATGCATATATAGCTTGGTGAAAATCGGCTATGAAAAGGAATTTGAATTTTTACTATTGCAAAGCAGACTCAAGTAGATATTTAGAGTATACCATCGGGAAGAGCTCATTGAGCTGATCGAAATGGATATATTATTTGCTATATTTGGAGCTCAGAATTAAAAGATATAAATTTCGTAAATAAAAGGAGAAGCCCACGACATCAAGCAGCGAGACCAATTGGGCCCACCACCTGCGGCAGGTTCATGCACACGCACAAGGAGCAGGGCAGACATGTGGTATGTCACACCCATTTTTAAGGACAAAAATAGGATGCATAAATTACTCATGTGCGCCCCAGGACATGATCGCACACATAAGTAGACAAATTACATAGTATCATCACAGTGTTTATTACATAGCGAATAAATAGTTAAGACATAGTCTTGAATGATAAATAATAATAACTAATAGTAATCTCCAGCGGAAACTCCACACAGGGACACGGTTGACTGGTTGACACCAAGACTAGTACTCATTACGATAATCTTCCTCATAATCTTCATCTGTTATGGTGGAAATAGCAAGAGTGAGTCCATGTCGAACTCAACAAATATAACACAGGGTTCATGAGGCTCAAAAGGCTAGACACTGTTTAACTGCGTTTAGCTTTTACTCATATAATTAACAATTGAGTAGCATCAAGATAAACCACTTCCCATTAAAGAACCAATGATCAATTGTAATAATGATAACGAATAGCATTAACATGAGTATAGTAATAATCAACAATAATTAAGCATGATATAACAGTTATGATCAACTATTCCATAAGAATCCCCAAGGCTGCTCGTATCCGTGAGCACGGCTAGTATACCAGTTTTTAACTCTGCGCAGAGATGTACACTTTCACTGTGAGTCATGATTTCCAAATGAGTGGGGAGATCAAGCCCAAAAAACCGAAAACCATATAAAGCCATCCATGAGTTCGTCTAACAAGTTAGGGCCATTAGATTCACTCGGCAGGCAGATGTAGAACCCCCCTTCCCTGTGGCACAACAACCGCAGCCTATACACACTAGGCCAGGGGCTCGCACTACACCCAACGTGGCAAGCCATTCTTACGCCATTTAAGGTAACCACTAACAAGCTAGAAAAGGTCTCTTGAACAACTAAAGTCAGAGCCATATAGCCCTCACAGTTGTACTGTATATCCCGGTTATCACTTACAGATAAGTCCTTACGGAGAGAAACCAGAGCATCAAAATAATACACTTGCTCTAGCCCCCTTTTAACAGTAATAAAATCATCTTAATGGTTGATTGCTTAATCCATTAATCAAATTACAAGATCATTGTTCTTAGTTTAAGCACTAGCAATAGCTACCCATATGCATTCCCAAGGTTGACAAGGAATCAAGACAACAAGCACTAAGTTATAATCTCTAAGGTTGTCAAGGTAAGCATATGCATATGTATGATAATTCGATGTATAGGTAACAAGGATAGTCCTGTGTTATACTTGCCATGATCAAACCTCTCCAAATAATACTGCTGACTTGGCTCAAAGTAATACTCCGAATCGTCCAAATACTGCTCACCTTCTATACTCGATCATCAATCAACAACATACATGCATCCAATCAAACATACACGAAGCAAACAAAGAGATATAATTAGAACAGTTCACCAACAGTAACAAAACAGTAATAAAAGTTTATAAAACTCTTCTACACGTTTCTACGATCACACAGACGCAAAGATCACCAAATTCGGAGTTAAAACGTGAAAGTTATGAATTTTCTAAGATTTCCTATTGATAAATAAATATTTAATTATAAACTCAAAAAATAAATTATCAAAACTAACTGTACAACTTTACTAACATGTAGAGTTCGCAAATACGAACCTAACGCAACTTGAACGGATCAAATCGGAGTTAAAACGAAGTTTTTATGGCCAAAACAGTTCTAGTGGCAAATCTGTAATTTCCTGAAAACGCATTTTTGAATAAACCGGAAGAAAATACGCTTTCAAAACGTGAAAACGTATTTCCTGGAATACGCCAAGGACCACGGGTTATATAAAGAAAAAGTGCAGGGGCCCTTTAGAAAAATTACCCCGCGAAGGGGTAAGTTCTAATCTCGGCCGTAGATCACGAGATGGACGGCTCCTATTCGTTCCAGAAGAAACCGGTCTCCTCCCTCAACGCCGGCCGGCGGCCGCCATGGCCGTCACGCCCAATCTCGCCGGAAACGGCGGTTTCCCCTACCTAGACCACCAAACAACCCAGAACTTGCTCCAATCGGACGAGAAGCTCAACCCTATCTCATCTACACGGTTGATGAACGTTATGGCGGATCGAAGACGGAATGCGGCTCGGGAAGGCGGCGGCGCCATTGCTAGCCCACTGGAACTCCCCAAAATCAAGATTCAAAGCACTACAAACCTAAAGAAGAGCATGGGGAGGGAGAGGAGAAGACGACGAGCTCACCAGCGCGACGAATTAGACCTCCAAACCACCCGAAAGCACCCCGCCCCGATGACCGACGTCCTCAACCGAACTCAACCCTAAACCTTCGATTCTTTGCGGTAGAGATCACGTTTTAGATGAAAAATGGAAAATAGAAGGTCAAGGCGTCCTATTTATCGACCCAAATCATCGATTTTGGTTAGTCTTGACCGGAATCCACGGAACCGACCGACATGGTCGTGTTCGGTTCGGAGTCCGGAACGACTACGAGAGTTTGAAGACGACTGACAGCCGGGACCCACCTGTCATCGATAGAAAGGAGGGAGGGCGCGGCTGGCTCGGGCTGACTGGGCCAAGGCGCCAAGATGGCCGCTGTGGTGCGGTCCGGCCCACGCGGCCGTAGGCACGGGAAAAACGGGCCGCCCTGAACGGGCCGTCGGCCTCCAGGCGGTAGGTAAGTTGTTTCTCTCTTCTTTTTTTTCTTTCTTTTCTTTATTTGTCTATTTTCCAAAACCTTTTCAAATAAATTTTTCTAAGCCAAAGCAAAATAAAATAAATGCACACCACAAAATAAATTAAATGCAACAGCATGAATGCAACACCAAACATATTTTATTATTATTTTAATTTGTCATTATTTGTTATCCAATTTATTCAAAATTTGTTATCTCTAAAATTTGGGTGTTACAAATTCTACCCCCCTTAAAAGAATCTCATCCTCGAGATTGGACTGCTTACTCAAATAACTGCGGATATGATTTCCTCAATTCATCCTCTCTTTCCCAAGTTGCCTCTGCCTCTGAATATCGATTCCACTTACTTTACACATCTTAATAATCCGACTTCGAGTAACCCTCTCAGCAGTCTCTAAAATCTTAATCGGAAACTCTTCATATGTAAGATCCTCCTTAACAGTCAATTCTTCCAAAGGTATCTGCTCCTCAGGCACCCACAAACACTTCTTAAGTTGTGAAACATGAAACACATCATGCACTCCAGATAAATTCTCAGGCAACTCTAATTGATAAGCAACTTCCCCACGTCTAGCGATAACTTTAAATGGTCCAACATACCTTGGTGCTAGTTTACCTTTCATGTTAAATCTCTTCACACTCCTCATAGGTGACACCTTCAAATAGACATAATCACCTACCTCAAAAACTAGATCTCTTCTCCTATTATCAGCATAACTCTTCTGATGAGACTGTGCCACTCTCAAATTCTCACGAATCACTCGCACTTGATCTTCTGCGTTTCTAAGAACATCTGTACCAAACACCTGAGATTCACCCGTCTGATCCCAAAACAATAGAGTTCTACACTTACGTCCATACAAAGCTTCAAACGGTGCCATCTTAAGACTCTGTTGATAACTATTATTGTAAGAAAATTCTGCATAAGGCAAACTCTTATCCCAACTAGTTCCATATTGCAATGCACAGGCTCTCAACATATCCTCTAATACCTGGTTGGTCCTTTCAGTCTGTCCATCTGTCTATGGATGATATGCTGTACTAAAGTTCAATTTTGTTCCCAAAGATTCATGTACAACTTTCCAAAAGTGTGACGTAAACTGCGATCCTCGATCAGATACAATCTTCTTTGGAACTCCATGCAAACATACTATCTTCTCCATATACAACTCTGCCAATTTTGGTCCATGGTAAGTAGTCTTAACTGGTATAAAATGAGCAACTTTGGTTAACCGATCTACTATTACCCAAATAGAATCATAACCTCTCTGAGTACGCGGTAACCCCATTATAAAGTCCATACCAACTTCCTCCCACTTCCATTCAGGAATCTTCATTGGTTGCAACAATCCAGCAGGTCTCTGATGCTCTGCTTTCACCCTCTGACAAGTATCACACAATGCCACATACTCAGCCACATCTCGTTTTAATCCAACCCACCAATATTTCTGTTTAAGATCCAAATACATCTTAGTACTACCAGGATGAATAGAATAAGCTGACTCATGAGCTTCGCGAAGAATTGCCTGTCTAATAGCTTGATCCTCAGGTACACACAGCCTCTTTCCAAACCACAAAATCCCATTATCATCCATTCGAAAGCTTGGTGACTTACCAATCACTATATCCTCCGCTATCTTCTTTAGTTTCTCATCCTTCCACTGACCCTTGTAGATCTCTTGCTCTAAGGTAGGCTCTATCACTAATTCCATTGTATTAGTAACAATTCCCAAATTCAAATATTCAAATTCAGCACATAACTCCCTAGTCATAGACAATATTCTTATCTCATTGGCATAACTTTTCCTACTAAGAGCATCCGCTACTACATTAGCCTTACCAGGATGATAGTGTATCTCAATATCATAATCCTTAATCAACTCTAACCATCTGCGTTGCCTCAAATTCAGATCTGACTGAGTGAAAATATACTTCAAACTCTTATGATCAGTGTATATGTCACTCTTATGTCCAATCAAATAATGTCTCCAAATCTTTAAAGCATGAACTACAGCTGCTAACTCCAAATCATGTGTAGGATAATTCAACTCATGCTTTCTTAACTGTCTAGATGCATAGGCCACAACTCTGCCTTCTTGCATAAGAACACATCCCAAACCTTGACGAGAAGCATCACAATAAATAGAAAACTTCTTACTCAAATCTGGTAAAACCAAAACAGGCGCTGTAGTCAACCTCTTCTTCAATTCCTCAAAACTAGCTTGACATTTATCAGACCACACAAATTTGGCATTCTTTTCTAACAGAGATGTCATAGGTTTAGCAAGTTTAGAAAACCCTTCAATGAACCGTCTGTAATATCCAGCTAAACCCAAGAAACTGCGAATCTCGCTAACATCGGTAGGTGGTTTCCAATTCAATACATCCTTTACTTTACCTGGATCCACTGATATACCTCCATTAGAAACAATATGACCAAGTAAAGAAACTTCCTTCAACCAAAACTCACATTTACTTCGCTTCGCATACAGTTTATGCTTTCTAAGCTTCTACAATACCAACCTCAAATGTTCAGCATGCTCTACCTCTGTCTTGGAAAATACCAGTATATCATCAATAAACACTACCACAAACTTATCCAAATATTCCATGAACACCTTATTCATCATGTACATAAAGTATGCAGGTGCATTGGTCAATCCAAACGACATAACAGTATACTCATACAATCCATACCTTGTAGTAAAAGCTGTCTTTGGAATATCAGAGGCACGAATCTTCAACTGATGATAACCAGAACGTAAATCAATCTTAGAGAACACACAAGCACCTCTCAACTGATCAAACAAGTCATCAATCCTGGGCAAAGGATACTTATTCTTGATAGTTACCTCATTTAGTGACCGATAATCAACACACATCCTCTGACCACCATCTTTCTTATCAACAAAAATAACTGGTGCTCCCCAAGGTGATGAACTAGGTCGAATAAAACCTTTATCTTGTAATTCTTTAATTTGTTTCTTAAGTTCTTCTAATTCATCTACTCCCATCCTATATGGTCGTTTGGCTATAGGTGCAGTTCCAGGTAGTAATTCAATAAGAAATTCAATGTCTCGGTCAGGTGGCATACCTGGCAATTCATCAGGGAAGACATCCGAAAATTCCTCAATCACTGAATTCTCCTTAATAGTATCTTCAAGCTGGTTCACCACCGCGGTTGGTTGCTTCTGCATTGCTACATCCACATTGATTTTATCTCCATTAGGCGCAGTCACAACTACCACTTTCTGCTGACACTGAATCTCTGCCTGATTTTGCTTCATCCAGTTCATACCCAATATCACATCAATACCAGATGTCCTCAACACTATAGGAGTTATCTTAAACTCTACCCCCCTCAATACCATACTAATTGGAAGACAACGATTACTGGTTTGCATGGTACCTCCAAGTGAATTTACTAAGAGAGGTTCTTTCATAGCTAGCATGGGTATACTATGCATTTTAACAAAAATGTTGGATATGAATGTATGAGATGCTCCAGAGTCAAAAAGAACAGTTGCGGGAGTGGAATGTACATTAAACGTACCAATCATAACTTCTGGTGCATCATGAGCTGTATCAGAAGACACGTGATTCACCCTTCCAGTACCTGATTGCCTCTGGTTGCTCTTCTAGCTCTGAGGAGTCTGTTGGTTCTGCTTCTCAGGACAATTATAAGACAAATGACCCTCTTTACCACAGACAAAGCATCTAATAGGGGTGCTGGGAGTACTATTCTTCATGGGGGTAACATTGGGATTTCTAGTGCGAGGAGTCTGTTGCCCAGTCTGCTGATACTGTTGACGCTGTGGATATGATGAACGCTGCTGCGACTGATTACTTTGCCAATTTTGGGACCACCTCTGATTTGGATTGCGATTCCACTGGCTAACCGGTCCCTGAAACTTCTGATGAAAGCCATGCTGAGAATTTGTGCGTTGACGGTTGCTGCTTCCTGAGCTTTGCACCTTCATCTTCCTTTTTCTGTCCATCTCCCTACGCTCATTATCAAGCACAATAGCTTTGTTCACCAGCTCTTGAAAACTAGCATAGTTATTCCCCTTCAGTTGCAAGCGAAGATCATAATAAATTCCCTTCAAGAAAAGACGCTGCCTGTCTGCATCTTCCCTAACTTCATTGGGAGCATAGCGAGCCAACTGGGTAAACCTGTCATGATATTCACTCACACTCATCTGTCCCATCCTCAGGTTTCTGAATTCTTCCTACTTCAGCTCAATTATACCTTCAGGAATATGACGAGCCCGAAAATCTCTAACAAACTCATTCCAAGTGATAGGAGGAGCATTGTCAGGGCGTGCAGCCTGGTACGACTCCCACCAAGTCTGAGTTGTCCCTTGTAACTGACCAGATGCATATAACACCTTTTCCATATCATTGCATTGGGCTATGTTCAGCTGTTTCTCCACTGCCCTCACCCAATCATCCGCTTCTAAAGGATCAGCAGCATGAGAAAACACTGGAGGGTGTCCCTTCAAAAATTCTCCACGCTTATCCCTTACTTGAACAGGTGGTGATCCTCCTACAGGGGGATTGTTCTGCATATGCTGCATAAACATCTGCATCAACTGATTCTGAGTTTGCATGAGTTCCTCCATAGTAACGGGTGGATTAGCACCCACGACCTCTGCCACGACCTCTGCCTGACATCTGTTTCCAAAACACAGAAGATGAAATTCAGTACGATCCGAGATAATGTATTCAATAGATAAACAAAATCTGATTTTTCTGGGCGAACTCCAATTCCAGCAACTCAGTAAAACTGTCATATCTCGAGCTACAGACGTCCAATTCAGGTGATCTTTACATGGTTGGAAAGCTTATAAAATTATCTACAACTTTTATTCACAACACTTTTTCTGATTCTGTCAATAAATTGGTCAAAACCTGAACTTAACCGAAACTGTTTCATAATTCCAGACTGTGCAGTAACTCCAACTTGGAACAGGTATATCTCTTAACTCATAATAGATATTAAGGTGATTCTTGTGGGATTGGAAAGATATAGAAGTCTAATTATTCCCAGTAAAATTTCTTAAATTTCCGATGAACGGATTTTAAGTTATTTCTAAAACATCCCAGACTGATCCAAAAATCAGCAAAGGACAGAACTAAGTTAACCTCATATTCAACTAACATATATTGATCAAACTTAATATTCTTAACCATGGAACTTGTAGGCATGTCTACAAAACTCCAGCACACATTACAAAGATCCAAATCACACATTATCATAATAACAATCCATCAATCACACAATTGTTCACACCACAAACTGACTCTTAAAACAATCCAAACTTAAAATTAACTCGCAGCTACTATCGTTCTTATTACATAGGGGTTTTTCCTATTTCCTAATTAAGATTCTCATAAATCTTAGGACGACCTAACTCCACCCTTAATTGGTCAATCTCCTTATAAGCTTGCTCCTTAAGTTCTTTTTCCTTCAACAACTCATCCTTCAAATCCACCTCATGGAGAGCCAATTCACGAGCTAATCCCACCGTAGCTTGTAAAGTCAAGGAGGAATCATCTGCAAGCGACATGGTCCAAATACCCTTGTCATGTAGGAAACAAGGGAAATGCCGGAGTGCACCCTTTAACGTCTTGTCCGAGCGTAGACCATGGTAGTAAACAAATGCATTGAAAGCGACATCCTCCATGCTTGTCTCCACGGTTGCCCGGCTCACTCTGGTAATGAACTTTGACTCCACCTTAGGCTCCTTAGTAGTAGGATCCCTTTTCTTGACCCATAATTCTGTTTCCCAATAGGAATCCATCCATGGATGACTATACTCTACACTGCGATACTCCAAAGTAGCCTCCCAGTCGTAGTAGTAGTTGTCTAAAGTTCTTGTCAACATATCATGGAAGAAAGCATCAGCCTTAGGAACCATGAAATGAAACTTCGTAGTCCACCCCATAACTACATCCTCCATAGGTTTATCACCAACTCTTGATTCAGCATCAGATAGCTCTTGATCACCCTCTTCATATGGCTCCTGGGGTTTGAAACGGGCAACATATTGTGCAGCTGACAGACGGGGATGAGGAGGCATCTACAAGATTTAGACATAGATTAGATAGAATCAATGTATTTTCGCAATAGAATAAAGTAGAGGAAGCATAAAATTTTAGTAATTAACAAGGTGAAAAGAGGAAGCATGAATTAAGTAAAGTATGGATGCTATCAACGACCATTCTAACTAGGCTTGCGTCCTACAGTCAACACGGCTCTGATACCAATCTGTCACACCCATTTTTAAGGACAAAAATAGGATGCATAAATTACTCATGTGCGCCCCAGGACATGATCGCACACATAAGTAGACAAATTACATAGTATCATCACAGTGTTTATTACATAGCGAATAAATAGTTAAGACATAGTCTTGAACGATAAATAATAATAACTAATAGTAATCTCCAGCGGAAACTCCACACAGGGACACGGTTGACTGGTTGACACCAAGACTAGTACTCATTACGATAATCTTCCTCATAATCTTCATCTGTTATGGTGGAAATAGCAAGAGTGAGTCCATGTCGAACTCAACAAATATAACACAGGGTTCATGAGGCTCAAAAGGCTAGACACTGTTTAACTGCGTTTAGCTTTTACTCATATAATTAACAATTGAGTAGCATCAAGATAAACCACTTCCCATTAAAGAACCAATGATCAATTGTAATAATGATAACGAATAGCATTAACATGAGTATAGTAATAATCAACAATAATTAAGCATGATATAACAGTTATGATCAACTATTCCATAAGAATCCCCAAGGCCGCTCGTATCCGTGAGCACGGCTAGTATACCAGTTTTTAACTCTGCGCAGAGATGTACACTTTCACTGTGAGTCATGATTTCCAAATGAGTGGGGAGATCAAGCCCAAACAACCAAAAACCATATAAAGCCATCCATGAGTTCGTCTAACAAGTTAGGGCCATTAGATTCACTCGGCAGGCAGATGTAGAACCCCCCTTCCCTGTGGCACAACAACCGTAGCCTATACACACTAGGCCAGGGGCTCGCACTACACCCAACGTGGCAAGCCATTCTTACGCCATTTAAGGTAACCACTAACAAGCTAGAAAAGGTCTCTTGAACAACTAAAGCCAGAGCCATATAGCCCTCACAGTTGTACTGTATATCCCGGTTATCACTTACAGATAAGTCCTTACGGAGAGAAACCAGAGCATCAAAATAATACACTTGCTCTAGCCCCCTTTTAACAGTAATAAAATCATCTTAATGGTTGATTGCTTAATCCGTTAATCAAATTACAAGATCATTGTTCTTAGTTTAAGCACTAGCAATAGCTACCCATATGCATTCCCAAGGTTGACAAGGAATCAAGACAACAAGCACTAAGTTATAATCTCTAAGGTTGTCAAGGTAAGCATATGCATATGTATGATAATTCGATGTATAGGTAACAAGGATAGTCCTGTGTTATACTTGCCTTGATCAAAGCTCTCCAAATAATACTGCTGACTTGGCTCAAAGTAATACTCTGAATCGTCCAAATACTGCTCACCTTCTATACTCGATCATCAATCAACAACATACATGCATCCAATCAAACATACACGAAGCAAACAAAGAGATATAATTAGAACAGTACACCAACAGTAACAAAACAGTAATAAAAGTTTATAAAACTCTTCTACATGTTTCTACGATCACACAGACGCAAAGATCACCAAATTTGGAGTTAAAACGTGAAAGTTATGAATTTTCTAAGATTTCCTATTGATAAATAAATATTTAATTATAAACTCGAAAAATAAATTATCAAAACTAACTCTACAACTTTACTAACATGTAGAGTTTGCAAATACGAACCTAACACAACTTGAACGGATCAAATCGGAGTTAAAACGAAGTTTTTATGGCCAAAACAGTTCTAGTGGCAAATCTGTAATTTCCTGAAAACGCATTTTTGAATAAACCGGAAGAAAATACGCTTTCAAAACGTGAAAACGTATTTCCTGGAATACGCCAAGGACCGTGGGTTATATAAAAAAAAGTGCAGGGGCTCTTTAGAAAAATTACCCCGCGAAGGGGTAAGTTCTAATCTCGGCCGTAGATCACGAGATGGACGGCTCCTATTCGTTCCAGAAGAAACCGGTCTCCTCCCTCAACGCCGGCCGGCGGCCGCCATGGCCGTTGCGCCCAATCTCGCCGGAAACGGCGGTTTCCCCTACCTAGACCACCAAACAACCCAGAACTTGCTCCAATCGGACGAGAAGCTCAACCCTATCTCATCTACACGGTTGATGAACGTTATGGCGGATCGAAGACGGAATGCGGCTCGGGAAGGCGGCGGCGCCATTGCTAGCCCACTGGAACTCCCCAAAATCAAGATTCAAAGCACTACAAACCTAAAGAAGAGCATGGGGAGGGAGAGGAGAAGACGACGAGCTCACCAGCGCAACGAACTAGACCACCAAACCACCCGAAAGCACCCCGCCCCGATGACCGACGTCCTCAACCGAACTCAACCCTAAACCTTCGATTCTTTGCAGTAGAGATCACATTTTAGATGAAAAACAGAAAATAGAAGTTCAAGGCGTCCTATTTATAGACCCAAATCATCGATTTTGGTTAGTCTTGACCGGAATCCACGGAACCGACCGACATGGTCGTGTTCGGTTCGGAGTCCGGAACGACTATGAGAGCTTGAAGACGACTGACAGCCGGGACCCACCTGTCATCGATAGAAAGGAGGGAGGGCGTGGCTGGCTCGGGCCGACTGGGCCAAGGCGCCAAGATGGGCCGCTGTGGTGCGGTCCGGCCCACGCGGCTGTAGGCGCGGGAAAAACGGGCCGCCCTGAACGGGCCGTCGGCCTCTAGGCGGTAGGTAAGTTGTTTCTCTCTTCTTTTTTTTCTTTCTTTTCTTTATTTGTGTATTTTCCAAAACCTTTTCAAATAAAATTTTCTAAGCCAAAGCAAAATAAAATAAATGCACACCACAAAATAAATTAAATGCAACAGCATGAATGCAACACCAAACATATTTTATTATTATTTTAATTTGTCATTATTTGTTATCCAATTTATTCAAAATTTGTTATCTCTAAAAATTGGTTGTTACATGGTAGCACAGGATTGGCTCAGGTGACTTTCCCCTTTTGCTCCACCGCCTTAAGAATATTTCCACATAATTTCAAGTGATCCTAGCCCTTGATGTTAAGACGGTTTGATCCAACGGTGGCCCAGAGAGTTGATGTGGATTGATGATGTGGCAATGCCTTGTCCCCTACTCCATCTCCCCCTATAAAAGGATCCCCTAACATCCTCTAGAAGGCCATCTCTGATCCATTGAGATCAATATCTCAGTCAAATCAAGATACACCACAAGAGAGAATTCTCCACTATATTCTTAAGATGTAGAAGTAGAATAGTTAAGTTGAGAGTTAGGGAGAGTTAAGCTATGTTTAGGTTCTAGAGAAATCTTTGGAGGTCTAGTATATCTTGTATCTTACTTTTGCAAGACTTATGCTTTAATATAGTTATCTTCTGTATTTACTTTTATGCCATGTGTATGGTTAGTATAGTTCTCACACCGTAGCTTGGGATCTCCGCTCGCATCGAGTGCTTTAGTTATCATATGTGACTAGAGTAGTAATCGATAGTGTAAACATGGTATCTAGACTATGGGTTACCTGAGTTTGTGCTCAATCCCATGGATAGTTGTGGTAGCCCTAGGGGTGACAGCTCTGTCAGGCATTTGTAATCCACCATGTTCGGATTGGTGTTCGCAAAGCTTTAGGCAGCCTTCTCCCGACTATGCTTTCTCACCACCCTCGAGAGTTGGAAAGGTAATGCTACCTCAAAGCGTTGTTGTGTGTGATCACTATATCTACCTATGATTTAGTTATACCCTCTAATCTAAACTAGAATAGAACCAAAGTAATAGAGAAGTATTTAGGAACCATGAATTCACCCGTTGTCCGCTCAATTTAGCTAGATTGCTCATTTGTTTTTCAATGAAATTCTCCTATATGTGTGTTATTATTCATAACTCTTATCATTTATCACTTACCCCACTTTAGTTTAGTTGGTATACTAGTTAGTAGATATGTGATGGTGAACTATCGACTTCTTTAACCATTGTTTTTCTATGGATAAATACAATACCTTGGAATACTCCTAGGGGAAAGCTACAACAGTATTCGTGCGCTTGTGGATTTATCTATGTGCATTTAAAAATACCAACAATGACTCACGCCACTTAGGAGTTCAATCGAGTGGGCCCAAAACTATGCACCAATCTTGTGTCGAGACTAACACTTTCTACAAATGGACTGAAATGAGCTTCCTCTTGACCTACGTCACCTAGGAGTTTCATCGGGTGCGCCCAACATGAATTTAGAGCCTATGGTACGTTCGGTGCAAACCATGCACCTATCTAGCACCAAGCTTAAAACTATCTCCAAACGGACCCACGTCACTTAGGAGTTTCATCGGGTACGTCCAAAATGATTTCCGAGCTTATGGTATGTTTGGAGCAAACCATGCACCTATCTTGCACTGAGATTAACATTATCTCCAAATGGACCAAAATAAGCTTCTACTTGACCCACGTCACCTCAGAGTTCCTGGGTGTGCCCAAAATGATTTCCGAGCCTATGGTAAATTTGCAAACCGTGCACTTATCTTGCACTGACACTAACATTGTCTCTAAATAGACTGAAATGAGATTCCACTTGACCCACGACACCTAGGAGTTCCATCAGGTGTACCTAAAAAGATTTTTGATCCTATGGTACGTTTAACACAAATCGTTCACCTAACTTTCATCAAGATTAACACTACCTCCAAATGAACTACATTGAGCTTCCACTTTACCCACATCATATAGGAGTTCCATCGGGTGTGCCAAAAATGATTTTTGAGCTTATGTTACGTTCAGCGCAAATCGTGCACCTATCTTGCATCGAGACTAACACTATCTCCAAATGAACCAAAACAAGCTTCCACTTGACCCATGTCACTTAGGAGTTCCATCGGGTGCACCAAAAATGACTTATGATCCTGTGGTACGTTCATTGCAAACCGTACACCTATCTTGTGCTGAGATTAACATTGTCTCCAAACAGACCGAAACGAGCTTCCACTTGACCCACAACACCTAGGAGTTCCATGGTGTGCCCAAAATGATTTTTGAGCCTATGGTACATTCGGTGCAAACCGTGCACCTATCTTGCACCGAGATTAACACTATCTCCAAACGAACTGAAACAAGCTTCCAATTGACCCACGTCACCTAGGAGTTCCATCGGGTGTGCCCAAAATGATTTTTGAGCTTATGGTATGTCGGTATAAATTAAATGCACACAAGTTATAAGGTATCCGCAAGCGCATAGACAAATCTATCCCGTTGTAGCACTTCACCAAGATAATCTCAGTTTTAATATCGAACCTAAAGGAACAGTATGTGAGTATGTTCTAACTAGCTGGTCTATAAACTTAACCTAAATTCACAATCAGTGTCAGACAATAAAAGGGGAATAAAGAAGACTACTATGGACTAGTTCCAATCTCGATAAACTTTGTCAACTAAAGCTCAATTCGTGGGCGATGTCTCCTAAGGAATAAAATCAGAGTTCCTTCCCTATGAGCACCAATTGGCCTACCAAATCCTATCGATGGGAGATGGATTGCAAAGGACTCAATGCAGCTATCACCTACATGATCTACCACCTTTCGGTCAATTAGGGGATATTCACAAGTAACCCTAGTCTAAGCACCACGCTTACACTATGAATACTACTTCAATCAAGGAGCTACCAAGATCAAAGCACTTAAAAGAGAGTTGCAAACATGAAGAACAATAGAGACAAATTACTTACTTGAATTAGAAGTTGATTACCAAAGAATCTCAGAAGCAAGCTCCAGAAGAACTTGATCCCGTAGAATACAGCAGAAGAGAGCACTGACAGGCCGGAACTCCTCTAGAACTCTACTCTTGCACTCTATCTCTCTCTATCTCTAACTAAGACTAAATCCTATGGAGGACTAATCTTTTCTTGATTACTGGTCTAGATCTTGATGGAATAGAAATGAGGGTTTCTGGCTCTGGATCTGACTTGACTTTAGGGGGGTTCTGCCCTTTATTTATAGCCCAAGATGTTGAATACAAGCCCTTGGATCAAACTGACTTCACGTATGGCTAAGATGCATCCTTGGAGGTGGTGGAAGAATACTCTAGAAGCTCGTGGTGGCTTCCCACCATAGGGGACTGGGTGCCACAAAATTATCCTGTGATATCTTTTGATATTTAGGTCCTCTTTGGTGGTTTTTTGTGTAAATCCTAAAGAAAATATAAATTCACCAAAACTCATGAAAATTATCAGTAATAACCTCCTACTTATAGTATTTATCCATTTTGATCATTTATGAAAGAAAGGTTGATGGTTCATGGTATACTTTAACTACCGTCAACGAGCTCCCCCACACTTAGGCTTTTACTCGTCCTCGAGAAAAGGATGGATTACTTAAGGCATAACTTCAGAACAAAACATCAACATACTGTTCCTAGTCATGCATGTACTATAGGATTCAAAGTGTCTACCATGAAACTTTAGGTGGTTGAAGAATATAATAGTGTGAAACAGATCACCTTTATTCTTTCAGTTGAGTTAATCAGAGAAACAATTGAGATTTTGAAAAAACAAAAACATAGCTTACCTTCTCCTTTTGCAGTACTCTCAAATCACTGATATATCTGGTATTTTTGGATCCTTACTAAGGCATAAATGACATTGCCTTCTTTCTTCCTACATCTAAAAGCTTATGTGGATCTCAGGTAGGTACGAAAATGTGAAAACATACTCGTATTGCATATATTGTAAAGTCAAAACAAGAATCCAAGGAGAAAAGTGTCACACTCTTAGATCAAGATGTGCTTGTGTGTGGAATATATAGTGGCTAATCCTAATTCTATTATGCTCCTTGAAACATGTCTCTCTTATTCAACACTTGAAAACTTTTGCTAGAGAGTATGGGCTATCTGTTTTCTCTTTTTTTAGCGGGCATCTAAGTACCCATTGTTTTAGATACTTGGACACTTGTCCATTTTTTTCCTATAGTTTTATTTTTGCATAGCCACATATCTCTTTCTGCAATTAGAAAATTTCAAGAAAGACATTTACAAGAACTTGGAGCATTTATTCCTAACAAATATTTTTGTGTCTTCTCCTAGTGTAGGAGTAAAACATTTTTGGTGCATGGAAAACATGTGATTGTGTAACACCCTAAATTTTGAAGAAAAGAAAAATAGGGAAAATGTGGTTTTTATATTTATTTTGGTGAAGCATGCAAATTTAGAATAAGAATAATTTTATAAATTTAAAATCAAATATAAGGGTAGAAACATGATTGAGCATTCATGCTGCTGCATTTGGAGTTTTGAGTTGAGTGGTTTGAATCAAATTCAAATTTGATTTGAAAATCATTTGAAAAATGAATTTGAGAAATTGGAAAAGAATTCTTATTTTCTCTCTGCTCTCGGGCCGGCTTTTCTCACGGCCCAGCGACCGCGGCCCATCCTTTTCTCCTCCCCGCGAGCCCGCGCCGCCTCCGGTTCTCCTGGGCCGAGCCCAAGGCGCGGCCTGCCAAGCCCAGCAGCCGGCCGTCTTCACGCGCGCGCGCGGCCTGCGTTGCCTGTGCCGCCGACATGTGGGACCCTCCTGTCAGCGGCTGTCTTCCACTTTCCTTCTTCTTCCTCCCGACGTCGGTGGTTTCTCTTTCCTTTCTTCAACCGATCCGACTTGATCTCTCAATCCCTCCTTTTCCTTACTTACCGAGGCCTCCGGACTATAAAAACGGAGTCGTCGCCCCTCCCCGCTCCACATCCGACCCTAAGCCGAAGCTTTCATCGCCTAGGGTTGGCTCGCCGCGCGCCACCGCCGCCATAGCCGCCACCGCAAGCTAGCCGCCGCCTTCCAGTCACCCTCCGGTCTTCTTGTTGTGCGGGGTGAGTTCACCGTGTTCCGCGCTACCTCCCGGTGCTTCCCCTCCGTTGAATGATGCCCGAACGCGAAGAAACGCATTTCCAGCCATGGCGCCGCCGGGCGGCTCGCCGTCGGCGACTGGGACGCCGCCGTCATCCTCCCCTTTTGATCTGGACCGTCAGATCTGTGATGAACGATCCAGATTAGAACATACCCTTTCATCGCTTATTTTGCTAAAGAGTCCCTGCTCTTTTCTAGTTTAGAACCCGCGGTCCAAAGCGTATTTTGGAAAAATACGTTTTTAATAAAAGAAAACGTAATTCGTTTCGGAAAAAGAAAAATACGCTTTCTGATATTACAGTTTTGCCACTGAGATTGTTTTAGCCGTAGAATCTTCGTTTTAACTCCGATTTGATCCATTCAAATTGCGTTAGATTCATATTTGCGAGCTCTATCTAATGGTGTAACTGTACAGTAGGTTTAGATTAATTTATTTTCGAGTTTTAATTAAAGTATTTATTTTTCTATAGGAAATCTTCGAAAATTCATAACTTTGTCGTTTTAGATCCGTTTTTCGTGATCTTCGCGTCTGTGTGATCCTAGCGAGTTGTAGATTCATTTTAAAGACTTTTTATTTTATTTTTTTTTACTGTTGGTGTATTGTTCTAATTATAGTCTTGTTTGTCTATGCATGATTGCCTCTGGATGTGTGTTGTTGTTAATGGTTGATCGAGTATAGACGGTGAGCAATTCGTTGGAGATCAAGAGCCTTACTTCGAGCAAGATCTTCAGGACCAGTTTGAGCAAGGCAAGTATAGCATGGGATTATCCTTGTTGTCCTATTCACCTTATGCAATTAAAATCATTATGCATTTATTCCTTGTTAAGGATGACTTAGTGATTGATCCTATACCTTGGTACCTATTAAGATGCATTGATTAGTATGGCTAGTGCTTAAACATGGACTATGATCATGTAAATTGATTAAAGGAATATGCAATAAACATTTAAAATATGATTTTGATTATTGTATAAAGGGGATTAGAGCATGTGTGTTGTTTTGATGCTCTAATTGCTCTCCATAAGGACTCATCTATAAGCGACAATCCGGGATTTACAGTACAACTGTGAGGGCTATATGGCTCTGGCTTTAGTCATATAGAAGGACCTTTTCTAGCTTGTTAGAGGTAACCTTTTTGGCGTAAGAATGGCTTGACGAATCGGGTATAGTGTGGCCTCTGTCCTTATGTGTATAGGCTGCGGGTCAATGTGCCATTTGGAAGGGGGGCTCTACATCTGTTTGCCGAGTGAATCTAATGGCCCTAACTTGTTAGACGAACCTTCGAAAGACTTCATAGTGTTTACCCTGCCTGCTCACCTTGGTAGTGTTTTGGGAGTAATTAACCCGGGCATTTGGGTAACACGACTCACAGTGAAAGTGTACAACCTCTGCAGAGTGTAGAACTGTTATAACAGCCGTGCTCACGGTCACGAGTGGCCTTGGACCCTTATGGAATAGTTGATTAATTGTTTATGTTTATGTTTTTGCTATTCATTAATCATTTCACATGGATCATATGTTTATTGTTTACATTGAGACCTATTGATGCTATTGATATGCTAAAATCATGTTAACTAAAAGCTACATGCTGATAAACCCACGATTATGCCTATTTGAGCCTCATGAACCCCATGTTACACTTGTTGAGTACGAGATGTACTTACGCTTGTTTATTTCTCTTATTTGGATAAAAATCCCGGATGGGTAACAGATGGAGGTAATAGCGACTACTACGCCTACTTCCCTGAGGATTACTAGACTTGCTGTCAACCAGTCAATGTACCTGTGACTGGAGCTACCACGAGAGAGATTTTTATTTATACTTCCGCTACATTTGTGTTAAGACTATGTGTTAAATATCGTGATGTAATAACATTTGCCATGATACTTCTGTTATAATTTGTGAACTTATGTGTGATTGATCTCTGGGCGCACATAAGGGTAAGCATCCCATTTGGTCGATAAATGGGTGTGACAAATTGGTATCAGAGCTCTTGTTGACTGTAGGACGCAAGCCTAGTTAGCAATGGTCGAAGTAGTGTCATCTTTACACTATTTTTATGCTCACTATCTTGCTCTTGTTACTTGATAAATTTTTATGCTTCTTATGTCTCATTCTATTACGAAATTTTGCCTCTATTCTAACTTCATCTAAAAATTCTGTAGATGATTCGAGACCGTAAGACTGCCCGCATCAGCTTTGGAGGATACTACCCACCTCGTGCCCTGCTTGCAACTGAAGAGCCACAAGAGCCAGAACCTCAGGAACAAGAGAAGACCCCTGTAGCACCAGTCCAAGCACCAGCACCTCCCCAGGAAGAGATTGAACCTGAAGAAGATCCAGAAATCGTTGAGATTGAAGATGGTGAGGAGGAAGATAATGGAGGAGAACAACCCCCGTCTCCACCACATGAAGCTCCTGAAGATATGCCACCTCCTCCAATGGGGTGGACTGTGAGGATCTACCACAGGAATGGAGGGGATGCTGTCTCTCACATTCGCCTAGTGGGGATGCTCACTGCTTACTTCGCGGATTGGCATCCGGCTGTGGAGTACGTCTGCTGGGAGTACACTCATCCACTGGAGAGCACGTACTGGAAGGCAAGGGCAAGCATCTTTGCACACAAGCAAGACAAGGGGGCATATCAGCTGGACAGGATGTTCTCTCATGTGGGACATCGAGCTACCATTGAGGATAGCATTGAAGATGCTGCTTTTGAAGCATATATGGGTCTTCGCTATCTTCGCTTTAACCTCATGAAGCATGACATCCATCGTTTCCTTCCTCGTGCACACCCCGAGCTTGGTTGGGCTATGACAGATCCAGTGCAGTTAGAGCCACTACCTCGGGTGATGGTGAACTTTGTCTATGACATGATGGACAGGAAGCTGCAACTAGAAGAGATGGTGAGGACACAAGGGAAGACTATCAAGAGATGCCAAGCAACCATTGATGAGCTCCGAGCAAACCAAGGCTTGCCCAAGATCTACGAGAAGTTAGAGCATGAGCCACTTCCTTAGGAAGTAGGAGTCCTTTTATGTAATAAGAACGTTCTTAGTAACGTCAGTGGAGTCAGTCGAGTCTGTCGTGTGGTTTGAACTTTGGTGTGCTAGTTGCTTTATTATTATGCTTATGTGTGAGTTGGATCTTTGTTTGAGTGTCTGGACTTGTAGGCATGTCTACAAGTTCCATTATTAAGAATAGTAAGTTTAATAGTCAAGGAATAATAGGTGGGTTTGATAGTATCTCGTTTCTGTCCTTGCTGTTTTCTGGAGCAGTCTCTGATGTTTCTGTTATAGTTTAAAAATGGTTCGTGCAACATTTATGAAATTTTTATGAGAGAAACTAGACTCAGGCATATTTCAAATGCCACTGGAATCACCTTTTTATCTAATCTGGTTCGAGAGATATAATTTTCACAAGTTAAAGTTTCTGCACAGTCTGGAATCTGGAACAGTTTCTGTTGCGCCTTATTTTTCATAGACTTAACGACAGAATCTGGTCTTGAGGTCTGAATAGAAATTGTGGATAATTTCATAAGCTTTCCAACCATATAAAGAACGCCTCTTTTGGACTTCTGTAGCCCGAGATATGATTGAAATACTGAACTGTCAATATTGCTACTCGTCCAGAAAACTTTCAGATCTCATTCTTAATCTTATAAGTGGTTGATAACCTGGATTTCTTAAAGTTTGCATGTTTATGGGTGGCAGATGGCCGGAAGAGGAAGAGGCAGAGGTCGTGGCAACATTCCCCCGAATCCACCACCACCACCGCCACCAACTATTGAGCAATTGCTGGCAGTACAGACGCAGTTGATGCAACAACTGGTGCAGAATCAGCAGAATCAGCCAGTTGCTGGAGTGCAACCACGTGATAAGCGTGGTGAATTTTTGAAGGGTCGTCCCCCAGTGTTCACACATGCTGCTGATCCTTTGGAGGCTGATGATTGGCTTCGTGCAGTGGAGAAACAACTCACCATTGCACAATGTGATGATCGACAGAAGGTGTTGTTCGCTTCTGGGCAACTTCAGGGAGAAGCTCAAGATTGGTGGGAGTCATATGAGTATGGCCGTCCTGCTAATGCTCCTGCAGTCACCTGGCAGGAGTTTAGAGAGAACTTCAGGGCTTACCATATACCTGAAGGGATGATAGAATTGAAGGCGGAGGAATTCAGGAACCTGACCCAAGGGTCAATGTCTGTAGCTGAGTACCGTGACAAGTTTGCTCAACTGTCACGATATGCTCCACATGAGGTGGCCAATGACAATGATAAGCAGCGCCGCTTCTTGAAGGGATTATATGATGGACTACAGTTGCAGTTGATGTCCAATACCTATCCCAACTTTCAGACGCTTGTGAACCACGCTATTGTGGTGGATAACAAGCGCAAAGAAATGGATGCTAAGAGGAAGAGGTTACAGGGACAAGCCTCCAATAGCAACACCCGTCCACGCACTGGTTTCCAACAGAATACTCAGCAGAGACCTCCTTCTGGACAGTGGAACCGTGGTCAGACTCCATTTCGTGGACAGTTCCCTCAACGTCCCCCATTTCAGCCACAGAGTAGCAACCAACGTCCACCACAGCAGAATGGGAATCAAGTGCAGCGCCAGGGTCCTTCCAACAACACTCCTACAAAGACCAGTGCTCCCAACACTCCCAACCGGTGTTTCCGTTGTGGAAAAGAAGGTCACCTGTCTTACAACTGCCCGGAGAAGCCTAACCAGCAGACTCCCCAGAGACAGAGCAGCCACCAGAAGCCCGCACTTAACTCGGGAAGGGTGAATCATTTGTCCCAAGAAACTGCAGTGGAGGAGCCAGAAGTTATGCTTGGTACGTTCGATGTCCACTCTACTCCCGCCACTGTTCTTTTTGATTCTGGAGCATCACATTCTTTCATATCACAATCATTTGTTAGAATACATAGAATCCATTTGTGTGCCATGAAGAACCCTATCTTAGTAAACTCACCTGGTGGAAGCATGCCAGCATCTTATCGCTGTCTTCCCATTAGTCTCAACTTAAGGGGGTAGAGTTTTCAGTTAGCCCTATAGTATTGAGGACAGCCGGGATTGATCTTATACTGGGAATGGATTGGATGATGCAACAACAAGCAGAGATTCAGTGTAAGGATAAATCGGTTGTGCTGACTACACCAAAGGGGGATAGGATCAGGGTTGAAGTCAAAGTGCAAAAGCAAGCGACTGCTACAGTGAACCAGCTCAATGATGGTGCCAATCAGGAGGATCCAGTTGTGGAGGAGTTCCCAGATGTGTTTCCGGAGGATTTGCCAGGTATGCCACCAGACCGTGACATTGAATTTATTATTGAATTATTACCTGGAACTGCACCTATAGCTAAGCGACCATATAGAATGGGAGTAAATGAACTAGAAGAACTTAAGAAACAAATTAAGGAGTTACAGGATAAGGGTTTTATTCGTCCTAGTTCGTCACCATGGGGTGCACCAGTAATTTTTGTGGATAAGAAAGATGGAACTCAGAGGATGTGTGTAGATTATCGGTCTCTTAATGAGGTTACCATTAAGAACAAGTACCCATTGCCTAGAATTGATGACCTGTTTGATCAGTTGAGAGGAGCTTGTGTATTTTCCAAGATTGACCTTCGCTCTGGATATCATCAATTGAAGATTCGTGCCAGGGATATACCCAAGACAGCATTTACTACACGTTATGGGTTATATGAGTATACAGTGATGTCATTTGGTTTGACTAATGCTCCCGCATACTTCATGTACTTAATGAATAAGGTGTTCATGGAATATCTGGACAAGTTTGTAGTGGTATTCATTGATGATATACTAGTGTTTTCCAAGACGGAGGAAGAACATGCTGAACACTTGAGGTTGGTCTTGCAGAAGCTCAGAGAACACCAACTATATGCAAAAAGGAGTAAATGTGAGTTTTGGCTTAAGGAAGTTTCTTTTCTGGGTCATATCGTTTCAAATGGAGGAATATCAGTAGATCCTGGCAAGGTGAAGGATGTATTGAACTGGAAACCACCTACCAATGCAAGTGAGATCCGTAGCTTTTTGGGATTGGCTGGTTATTATAGAAGGTTTATAGAGGGATTTTCCAAGCTTGCAAAACCAATGACTGCATTGTTGGAAAAGAATGCTAAGTTTGTGTGGTCCGAGAAGTGTTAGGCTAATTTTGAGGAATTAAAGAAAAGATTGACTACTGCACCTGTCTTAGTTTTGCCAGACCTGAATAAACCTTTCTCTATCTATTGTGATGCATCTCGATTGGGATTGGGATGTGTTCTGATGCAAGAAGGTAGAGTTGTGGCATATGCATCGAGGCAGTTAAGGAAGCATGAGTTAAATTACCCTACTCATGATTTGGAATTAGCTGCAGTGGTTCATGCATTAAAGATATGGAGGCATTATTTGATTGGACACAAAAGTGATATATACACTGATCATAAGAGTCTCAAGTATATCTTCACTCAAACAGATCTGAACTTGAGGCAGCGTAGATGGTTGGAGTTGATAAAAGACTATGATCTAGAGGTGCATTATCATCCCGGAAAGGCCAGCGTGGTTGCTGATGCTCTTAGTAGGAAGAGTTATGCAAATGAAATACAAGTAATGCCTATGCCTAAGGAATTGTGTGCTGAGTGTAAGCATCTGAACTTAGGATTTACTACTAATGCAGTGGAACTAGTATTGGAGCCCACTCTGGAGCAAGAAATCCGTAAAGGTCAGCTGAAAGATGAAAAGTTGAGAGAGATAGCTGAAAACATAGCGAAAGGAAAATCTCCAGGATTCCATAAGGATGAAAATGGTACGCTATGGTTCGGGAAAAGGTTGTGTGTGCCCGAAGATAGGGAAATCCGAATGGCAATTCTGCGTGAAGCTCATGAGTCAGCTTATTCTATACATCCGGGTAGTACTAAGATGTATTTAGATCTGAAAGAGAAATATTGGTGGTATGGTTTAAAGAGAGACGTAGCTGAGTATGTTGCTTTGTGTGACACATGTCAAAGGGTGAAAGAGGAACATCAAAGACCTGCAGGATTGTTACAACCTATGCAGATACCCGAGTGGAAATGGGAAGAGGTCGGTATGGATTTTATAGTTGGGTTACCGCGGACTCAACGAGGATATGATTCAATTTGGGTGATAGTGGATCGTCTGACTAAGGTTGCTCATTTTCTGCCTGTGAAGACTACATATAGCAGTGCGAAACTGGCAGAGTTGTATATGGAAAGAATAGTGAGTCTACACGGAGTTCCTAAGAAGATTGTGTCTGATCGAGGTACTCAATTTACATCTCATTATTGGCAAAAGATACATGAGTCATTGGGGACCAAACTAAATTTCAGTACAGCTTATCATCCTCAGACAGATGGTCAAACGGAGAGAATTAATCAGATATTGGAAGATATGCTGAGAGCTTGTGCTCTACAATATGGTACTAGCTGGGATAAGAGTTTGCCATACGCAGAGTTCTCCTATAACAATAGTTATCAGAAGAGTCTTCAAATGGCACCGTTTGAGGCTCTGTATGGACGAAAGTGTAGGACCCCGTTGTTCTGGAATCAGACAGGGGAGAGTCAAGTGTTTGGACCTGATGTACTAAAGGATGCTGAGAAGAAAGTAAGAATGATTAGAGATAATCTAAAAATAGCCCAGTCTAGACAGAAAAGTTATGCTGATACTCGCAGAAGAGAGTTGACATTTGAGGTAGGAGATTATGTTTACTTGAAAGTGTCACCCATGAGAAGTGTGAAGAGATTTAACATGAAGGGTAAATTAGCACCAAGATATATTGGACCTTTCAAGATTATAGAGAGACGTGGTGAAGTAGCGTATCAATTGGAATTGCCCGAGAGTCTGGCAGGTGTACATGATGTGTTCCATGTGTCACAATTAAAGAAATGTTTACGAGTACCAGAAGAACAGATTCCGATAGAGGAACTCACTGTTAAGGAGGATCTGACATATGAGGAGTTTCCGGTTAAGATTTTGGAGACTGCGGACAGAGTCACAAGGAGTAGAACAATCAAGATGTGTAAAGTACAGTGGAATCGGTATACTGCAGAAGAGGCTACTTGGGAACGAGAAGAGGATCTGAGAAAAACCTACCCGCAACTGTTTGAGTAAGCACCGGTCGAATCTCGGGGCGAGATTCATTTTAAGGGGGGTAGAATTGTAACACCCTAAATTTTGAAGAAAAGAAAAATAGGGAAAATGTGGTTTTTATATTTATTTTGGTGAAGCATGCAAATTTAGAATAAGAATAATTTTATAAATTTAAAATCAAATATAAGGGTAGAAACATGATTGAGCATTCATGCTGCTGCATTTGGAGTTTTGAGTTGAGTGGTTTGAATCAAATTCAAATTTGATTTGAAAATCATTTGAAAAATGAATTTGAGAAATTGGAAAAGAATTCTTATTTTCTCTCTGCTCTCGGGCCGGCTTTTCTCACGGCCCAGCGACCGCGGCCCATCCTTTTCTCCTCCCCGCGAGCCCGCGCCGCCTCCGGTTCTCCTGGGCCGAGCCCAAGGCGCGGCCTGCCAAGCCCAGCAGCCGGCCGTCTTCACGCGCGCGCGCGGCCTGCGTTGCCTGTGCCGCCGACATGTGGGACCCTCCTGTCAGCGGCTGTCTTCCACTTTCCTTCTTCTTCCTCCCGACGTCGGTGGTTTCTCTTTCCTTTCTTCAACCGATCCGACTTGATCTCTCAATCCCTCCCTTTCCTTACTTACCGAGGCCTCCGGACTATAAAAACAGAGTCGTCGCCCCTCCCCGCTCCACATCCGACCCTAAGCCGAAGCTTTCATCGCCTAGGGTTGGCTCGCCGCGCGCCACCGCCGCCATAGCCGCCACCGCAAGCTAGCCGCCGCCTTCCAGTCACCCTCCGGTCTTCTTGTTGTGCGGGGTGAGTTCACCGTGTTCCGCGCTACCTCCCGGTGCTTCCCCTCCGTTGAATGATGCCCGAACGCGAAGAAACGCGTTTCCAGCCATGGCGCCGCCGGGCGGCTCGCCGTCGGCGACTGGGACGCCGCCGTCATCCTCCCCTTTTGATCTGGACCGTCAGATCTGTGATGAACGATCCAGATTAGAACATACCCTTTCATCGCTTATTTTGCTAAAGAGTCCCTGCTCTTTTCTAGTTTAGAACCCGCGGTCCAAAGCGTATTTTGGAAAAATACGTTTTTAATAAAAGAAAACGTAATTCGTTTCAGAAAAAGAAAAATACGCTTTCTGATATTACAGTTTTGCCACTGAGATTGTTTTAGCCGTAGAATCTTCGTTTTAACTCCGATTTGATCCATTCAAATTGCGTTAGATTCATATTTGCGAGCTCTATCTAATGGTGTAACTGTACAGTAGGTTTAGATTAATTTATTTTCGAGTTTTAATTAAAGTATTTATTTTTCTATAGGAAATCTTCGGAAATTCATAACTTTGTCATTTTAGATCCGTTTTTCGTGATCTTCGCGTCTGTGTGATCCTAGCGAGTTGTAGATTCATTTTAAAGACTTTTTATTTTATTTTTTTTACTGTTGGTGTATTGTTCTAATTATAGTCTTGTTTGTCTATGCATGATTGCCTCTGGATGTGTGTTGTTGTTAATGGTTGATCGAGTATAGACGGTGAGCAATTCGTTGGAGATCAAGAGCCTTACTTCGAGCAAGATCTTCAGGACCAGTTTGAGCAAGGCAAGTATAGCATGGGATTATCCTTGTTGTCCTATTCACCTTATGCAATTAAAATCATTATGCATTTATTCCTTGTTAAGGATGACTTAGTGATTGATCCTATACCTTGGTACCTATTAAGATGCATTGATTAGTATGGCTAGTGCTTAAACATGGACTATGATCATGTAAATTGATTAAAGGAATATGCAATAAACATTTAAAATATGATTTTGATTATTGTATAAAGGGGATTAGAGCATGTGTGTTGTTTTGATGCTCTAATTGCTCTCCATAAGGACTCATCTATAAGCGACAATCCGGGATTTACAGTACAACTGTGAGGGCTATATGGCTCTGGCTTTAGTCATATAGAAGGACCTTTTCTAGCTTGTTAGAGGTAACCTTTTTGGCGTAAGAATGGCTTGACGAATCGGGTATAGTGCGGCCTCTGTCCTTATGTGTATAGGCTGCGGGTCAATGTGCCATTTGGAAGGGGGGCTCTACATCTGTTTGCCGAGTGAATCTAATGGCCCTAACTTGTTAGACGAACCTTCGAAAGACTTCATAGTGTTTACCCTGCCTGCTCACCTTGGTAGTGTTTTGGGAGTAATTAACCCGGGCATTTGGGTAACACGACTCACAGTGAAAGTGTACAACCTCTGCAGAGTGTAGAACTGTTATAACAGCCGTGCTCACGGTCACGAGTGGCCTTGGACCCTTATGGAATAGTTGATTAATTGTTTATGTTTATGTTTTTGCTATTCATTAATCATTTCACATGGATCATATGTTTATTGTTTACATTGAGACCTATTGATGCTATTGATATGCTAAAATCATGTTAACTAAAAGCTACATGCTGATAAACCCACGATTATGCCTATTTGAGCCTCATGAACCCCATGTTACACTTGTTGAGTACGAGATGTACTTACGCTTGTTTATTTCTCTTATTTGGATAAAAATCCCGGATGGGTAACAGATGGAGGTAATAGCGACTACTACGCCTACTTCCCTGAGGATTACTAGACTTGCTGTCAACCAGTCAATGTACCTGTGACTGGAGCTACCACGAGAGAGATTTTTATTTATACTTCCGCTACATTTGTGTTAAGACTATGTGTTAAATATCGTGATGTAATAACATTTGCCATGATACTTCTGTTATAATTTGTGAACTTATGTGTGATTGATCTCTGGGCGCACATAAGGGTAAGCATCCCATTTGGTCGATAAATGGGTGTGACAGATTGCATACTCCTAGTGTAGGAGCATTAGAAAATATGTGGAGTGTACATGAACTTGGTCTTGAAAGCATGATAAATTTCTCAACAAGGGTCACAAGGTTTGACCAAACTCAATACAAACACAAGTTGTATATGTAGAAGGTTTATCTATCCTATATATGGCTTTGGTAGGACATTGCTATTACTACAAAGGAGAGGTATAGCTATTCATTTTAATTTTGAAATAAAATTCTTCAATGACAAAACTTCATGATTCAGGTTCTCATTATTCCACTATATCATATTCCTCAACAACTTAAGCGATCATGGGGTCCCTAAAATAAGTTCCCAACAGTAGCAAGACTTCTAGGAAAAGTGTTATATGAGTTTATTCCTAAGTCATGACTGAAATAATCTTTCCTGTCTCTTTTAAGATGTCTTAGCATGTGATTTTCAATTCAGTTCAAAATGAAAGGCGAAACATAAGAAACTAGAGTGTATTGGGCTCAAACCTGACCTTGAACGAAACACGATGCGAGGCGGCGAGGTGGTGGACCGGCTGGCCCAATAGGGTGGCCGAGCGGCACCCTCTAGTGTCCCCTCAGGGCCTACTTTGGCGTACAAGGTCCCTGATTAATAATCTTCCCAATTTTCTGATTTTCCTGATCAAAATTTGTTCTGTGGTCGCGATGTGTCTCCCCCACACTTATTTTCCTGTATAAACTTTTCTGCACAACATGTGGAGATAAACACATATCCAAAAACAATAGAGAGATAGAGAATAGGTAATCATATCAAAAGCTTTATTAAAAATGAATAAGGCACTTTATTATTCTGAACCAATCTTCTAAACAATTGAGCTTACAAACCAAACCTATTATTTAAAACGAACCTAACAATTCAAAGCGACAAACCTAACTCTTAACCTAACTGTGCCCTATCACTTAGATACATAATTTAATCCTTCTTGGCTAGCCTAGCCATCTCTCTAACAATCCTCTCATTCTCTTTCTTAAGATTGCTAATTTCTAACATATTCATCTCGGTCTGCCTACTCATAGTATGAACGGTACTAGTAACAAGCGCAAGTGCTTGCTTAAGAGATTTGACCCTATCTTCGAGCATGGCTATGGTCGTTCTAGGGCGCTTGGCTTATCTTTCCAAGGAAGAAGGTGTAGATCTTTTGGGAGCTTCTCTCGACGAAATGAATTTGACTTGACTTGTAGCAACATCAATTCCATCTAGAGAGACATGGGGAGTGGCATTAGTGTATTTCACACATGTTACCTCCCCCAACTTGTTGGTTTTCATAGCCATAATCCTCTCATCATGTCATGGAGGCAATAGCTTGGTGTTCTTTACCACAACAACCATTGGTCCCTTCGGTGCATCCTTTAGGAGTAAACACTCTTATGGCGTCGGGTGTGTATGCTAACGAGCTTGGGCGTAGTAGGATTGCCCATAGGTCTTCTTGGGTGGCACGGGCACTACTTCCTTGGGATGAACGATAGCAAGAGGAAGAGCTTCTTCTATAGGAACGATGGCTAGTGTGTCTTCCTTCGGAAGATTCTTGTTGAAGTCAGCTCTGAAAACTACGATCTCTTTTTCGGCTATTGGATCTTGGAGAAGGAGAGAACTCTTGCTATGGAGAGGAGAGAAGGCTTGAATGGAATGAGTTTGAAAGTAGGCATGTGGTTGCTTATATAGGGGGTTGACTTGCAGCAGAGGTCAAAATCTTCCCCTGGATAGCTTTGTGCGAAAGAATATCTGAATGAATCGCAACTAGATGCATTCTATCTTGGAAGGGTGTAGAAGGGTCGTGAGAGTTGGCAGCGCGTGAGAGGTGGAGATGGGTGCCGGGCAGCATAGAGGTGGGGCCAAGCGGCCCCACCAGCCATCCTCTCAGGGTCACTTTGTCTCGTGTGTTCCTAAATCTATTTCCTTCCCAAAAACATATATTTGCATTTTATTTCGCAACAGAGGATGGCAGTGGTGTAATTATCATATAATAAGATCTAATTCGTCAACTACCTCAAGTGGTTTATCAGGTTCTAAAAACATTTTGAGGAGTGGCCATTTACCTTGAATAACGTACCTTCGTTGTTCTGAAGAGTTACCGCTCCATGTGATGAAGTGCTTACCATCATAAATGGTCCTTTCCACTTGGTTTGAAGCTTTCCATGCCCAAATAATCTAACCTTGGAATTAAAAAGTAATACCTTTATCTCTGGGTGTAAATTCCTTCTTTTTAATTCTCTTATCATGACATCTTTTAGTTCTCTCTTTATAGATTCTTGAATTATGATAAGCTTTCTCTCGCCATTCTTCTAATTCAGAGAGTTGCATCTTCCTCTTTTCTTCTGCGGCTTCAAAGTCCATGTTCCATCGCTTGATAGCCCAATGAGCTTTGAATTCTAGCTTCACAGGTAGATGGCAAGTCTTTCCGTATACCAACTGATATGGTGACATGCCCAATGGTGTCTTGTAGGCCATACGATAAGCCCAAAGTGCATCGGGTAGTTTATCTTTCCATGTGGTTCTCATTTCATTGACCATCTTCTGTAAAATATTATTGATTTGCTTCTTTGATGTCTCTGTCTAGCCACCTATTTGAGGGTGATATGGAGTAGCAACATTGTGACGAATCCCATGTTTTAATAAATAGTGATAGAAATTCCTATCAGTAAAATGTGTTTCTCCATCACTTATCACCATTCTTGGCACTCCAAATCTTGGGAATATTATTTCATGAAACATTTTCTTGGAGTGTTTAGCATCAGCAGCTCTGCATGGCATGGCTTCAACCCACTTGGAAACATAATCAACTGCCACCAAGATGTACTTACAGTTCTTTGACTTTGGGAATGGTCCCATATAGTCAATTCCCCAGACATCAAGTGTGCCCAAAATGATTTTCAAGCCTATGGTACGTTTGGCCAAACCGTACACCTATCTTGCACTAAGAATAACATTGTCTCTAAATGGATTGAAACGAGCTTCCACTTGACCCATGTCACCTAGGAGTTCCATGGGTGTGCCCAAAATGATTTCCAAGCCTATAGTATGTTTGGCATAAATTGTGCACCTATCTTGCGTCAAGATTAACACTATCTACAAACGGACTAAAATGAGCTTCCACTTGACCCATGTCACCTAGGTGTTCCATCGGCTGCGCCCAAAATGATTTTGGAGCCTATGGTAGGTTCAGTGCAAACTGTGCAGCGATCGTGTGTTGAGATTAACACTAACTCCAAATAGATCGAAACAAGCTTCCACTTGACCCACATAACCTAAGAGCATCGAGTGTGCCCAAAATGATTTATGAGCCTATGGTACGTTTGGTGCATCTATCTTACGTTGAGATTAACATTTTCTCTAAATGGACAAAAATGAGCTTCCACTTAACTCATTGTTGACACATCTAACACCACTTAAATTCTAGGTTGTCATCCCTAGCATGGCGCAAGAAATGTTGATACTAATAAATGCAAATGCTCTCTAAAAATAAATATGATATCCACAAGTGCACAGATAATACCGATGTAGCATTCTACCATGAGTAATCTAGGTATTGTTATTTATATTTTTACCCATGGGAAGGGAAAGCTAAGGACAATGAGCTTGAGCATCACTGCATGTCATAATGGAGAGTGTAACCATGTCTTTTTCTATCTTCTCATACAGGGTAAGTGTCACAAGATAAGATATAAATAAATGATAAATGATAAGCACATAGCCACATAATAAATGAGAAACATCTCAATAAAGTACTCTAAGTCTATAGCACTAGCATGGTATTAGGACGATCTACGAGGATAAATCCTAAGTTATTCTAACTATAAGTCAAAGCATACGATGATTAGTCTAATCACACTTGGTAATCATGGCAAGACAAGGTTATATCTACACATTGAGATATTATGCAGAAAGATCATGAACATAGCCATCCTTTCCTTATAATAGTTGTGTTCTACACAGTCTACATTCGGGAGGTGGACTATATAAGACTCAACAGGAATGTCACACCAGCGAACTACCACACGATCCAGAATATAGGGTGCAATCATAGGAAAATATGGTATAGGCACCACGGCTACACAATATTGTCCACTCACCCATGATATCAATGAGCGAGCGCTATACGATCCTATGTTTGAATATAAATCTAATCCTACTATGCCAAACATATAATCAAAGTAAACTAAGAACATTATAATTGAGAATATAAGCAAATAGAGCAAAGTCATATCCAATATAGTAGAATAGACCAAAGTCATATTCATAGTAGCAAATGAACAATATGAATAATACAAGAATGAATATAAAGTAGGAGAGATCATGACAAATTACCAAGCAAACTCTTGACAGATCTGGAAACCAAGCTATGCTTGCCTCCTTCTAGTTCTAATCCTATATAGCTATGCTCTAAACTATGGAGCTCTAATTGAGAAGGTGGCTCTCTGGCTTGAACAAGTGGCTTCTCTCTTGAATGACAACTAATGATAATGCCCTTGAAACCCTGAGGTTTGGGCCTTTTTATATAGCCCCCTCGGATTAATCTCGGTCGTCGGATCAAACCGACCTTAATGGATGATTGATATTGGACCTCAAAGGTGGTGGAGAACCGACCTTGGAAGGGGAGGCTGAAAAGTGGGGACACCAGGGTGGGCGCCCTAGGGGCTAGGGTGGCCACCCTACCCTAGTGACAGGTGGGCCCCTCCTTTGGTCTAGTGCATTCTTGTGTCTTCTAGATTCTTCTTTTATATACATAGCCTTTTTATCTCTATGTAAATCTGACTTGTGGACCTCCTTTGGGTCTTTTCTGATAACCCCCTGTAGAAATAGACATTCACCAAAACTCATAGAATTCTGTCAGTGTAAACCCTATATCTAGATGGTAATTATATTTAGGTCCTTTTTCATGCTTCGTTGACGGTTAAAAATGATACTTATCTACCGTCAAGAACTCAGCCAAGCTTACCCTTTGCTCGTCCCTGAGCAAAGATAAACTTAGTGATAGATCAGGAGTTTTGTAAAAACTAAATCTTTTTAAAACATTCGTAACAATCTCCTTTAAAGTTCACATGCGTTCAAACAAGAATTATCCTCCAGATTAGAATGAACTATTCTGATTTTAGACTTACTCATATTACCTTCCACCATAGGGCTTGTAGCCATAACTTGGGTCTTGAGTAGTTGAAAGATAGAACGGTCAAGTCAAGCACCATGTTTCTAGCTCTTTGATCAACTATTATTCTAGAGTTTTGCAAGATTTTCAAATAAAACTCAGAGATTCCTTTGTATGACCCTCTCAAATCTCTCCTTTGTGGTATTTCTAGATCCTCACCAAGGCATTAATGAGGTATGCCTTATCTCTTCTCTCAAGATATGTGATATTTTTGGCATTAGGCATAGTAACATTATGCCTTCTCTCTCTCACCCTACATCTAATAGGCTTATGTGGAGCTCATAGGTGGGAAAACAGCGAACACATACTTGCAAACATTTACTGCACAGTCAAACCATGGATGCAGAGGAACGAGTCATACAATCAAATCAAGATGTGCATGTGTATGGAATATAAGGTATGTAGTGGATAAATGGTGAATGGTAGGTAAAATGGAAATGGTTATGAAGGGGTAAAGAGTGGTAATAGTGAAAATCTAATTCTACAATTGCTCCCTTGAGAAACTTCTCATATCTCTTTTTGGAACTTTGAAAAAACTTTGGGGAGAACTTGGGATGCTCAATGGGAGAGAGTTTTTTAATTGGGACATTTGTCCTCTTTCTTTTACTTTTCTTTCTCTCTCTTTCTTTCTCTCTTTTTTTTTAGTAGAGCTCCCAAGCCTCTTTTGGGATATATTGATAAGAGGTAGCAAAAAGGAATATTTGGAGCTTTTTTTTGGCTAGCAAGGGATAAAAATGAATGGCAAGAAGATATATATTTTTTAGAGTTCACTCCCAGAGTAGGAGTAGAACAATTTTCTGAGTGGATCTTAATAGAATATATGTGGATTCGTACTTTCAGGATAGAAGTAGAATATATGGGTGGATATATGTTGTCACACCCATTTATCGACCAAATGGAATGCTTACCCTTATGTGCGCCCAGAGATCAATCACACATAAGTTCACAAATTATAACAGAAGTATCATGGCAAATGTTATTACATCACGATATTTAAACACATAGTCTTAACACAAATGTAGCGGAAGTATAAATAAAAATCTCTCTCGTGGTAGCTCTAGTCACAGGTACATTGACTGGTTGACAGCAAGACTAGTAATCCTCAGGGAAGTAGGCGTAGTAGTCGCTATTACCTCCATCTGTTACCCATCCGGGATTTTTATCCAAATAAGAAAAATAAACAAGCGTAAGTACATCTCGTACTCAACAAGTGTAACATGGGGTTCATGAGGCTCAAATAGGCATAATCATGGGTTTATCAGCATGTAGCTTTTAGTTAACATGATTGTAGCATATCAATAGCATCAAAAAGGTCTCAATATAAACAATAAACATATGATCCATGTGAAATGATTAATGAATAGCAAAAACATAAACATAAACAATTATTCAACTATTCCATAAGGGTCCAAGGCCACTCGTGACCGTGAGCACGGCTTTTATAACAGTTCTACACTCTGCAGAGGTTGTACACTTTCACTGTGAGTCGTGTTACCCAAATGCCCGGGTTAATTACTCCCAAAACACTACCAAGGTGAGCAGGCAGGGTAAACACTATGAAGTCTTTTGAAGGTTCGTCTAACAAGTTAGGGCCATTAGATTCACTCGGCAAACAGATGTAGAGCCCCCCTTCCAAATGGCATAATAACCCGCAGCCTATACACATAAGGACAGAGGCCGCACTATACCCGATTCGTCAAGCCATTCTTACGCCAAAAAGGTTACCTCTAACAAGCTAGAAAAGGTCCTTCTATATGACTAAAGCCAGAGCCATATAGCCCCCACAGTTGTACTGTAAATCCCGGATTGTCGCTTATAGATGAGTCCTTATGGAGAGCAATTAGAGCATCAAAACAACACACATGCTCTAATCCCCTTTATACAAGAATCAAAATCATATTTTAATGTTTATTGCATATTCCTCTAATCAATTTACATGATCATAGTCCATGTTTAAGCACTAGCCATACTAATCAATGCATCATAATGGGTACCAAGGTATATGATCAATCACTAAGTCATCCTTAACAAGGAATAAATGCATAATGACATTAATTGCATAATGTGGATAGGACAACAAGGATAATCCCATGCTATACTTGCCTTGCTCAAACTGGTCCTGAAGATCTTGCTCGTAGTAAAGCTCTTGATCTCCAACGAATTGCTCACCGTCTATACTCGATCAACCATTATCAACAACACACATCCAGAGGCAATCATGCATAGACAAACAAGACTATAATTAGAACAATACACCAACAGTAAGAAAATAAAATAAAAAGTCTTTAAAATGAATCTACAACTCGCTAGGATCACACAGACGCGAAGATCACGAAAAACGGATCTAAAACGACAAAGTTATGAATTTCCGAAGATTTCCTATAGAAAAATAAATACTTTAATTAAAACTCGAAAATAAATTAATCTAAACCTACTGTACAGTTACACCATTAGATAGAGCTCGCAAATACGAATCTAACGCAATTTGAATGGATCAAATCGGAGTTAAAACGAAGATTCTACGGCTAAATCAATCTGAGTGGCAAAACTGTAAATATGTGAAAGCGTATTTTTCTTTTTCCGAAACGAATTACGTTTTCATTTATTAAAAATGTATTTTCCAGAATACGCTTTGGACCGCGGGTTCAAAAAGACAAAATCGCAGGGGCTCTTTAGCAAAACCGTCAGCCGAACCGGTATGTTCTAATCTAGGCCATCCGTTTTAGATCCGACGGTCCAGATCAGTCGGTGGAGGGAACGGGCGGCGCTCCGGCCGAGCTTCGGCCGCCGGCGAGCTCCCACGGCGGCGCCATCACTGGAGAACGCTAGAACACGGCTCCGGCCACCAAACAAAGAAAGGAGAACACCGGGAGGTCGAGAAACTCACGGCGAACTCACCCCGCGTGAAGATAGGGCCGGGGGATGATCGGAAGGCGGCGGCTAGCTCGCGGTGGCGGTGATGGCGGCGGTGGCCCTTGCGGTGGCTCGACGGGACGACTAGAACGGCTCCAAAAGGATGGGATGCGTGCGGTATGACGCGGGGGTCGCGTTTTTATAGCCCGAAGGCGTCGCTATCTATGGAAAGGAAGGAGATTGAGCCGCCAAATCGAATCGGAGGAGGAGGGAAAGGTGAGCTCGCGGTTGGGAAGCTAGAGGAAGAAGAAAGGAAAGGGGAGGCAGTCACTGACAAGCGGGTCCCACCTGTCGGCGACTCAGCGCGGGGGATCGGCCGCGCGCGAGACGGGCCGGCTTGCTGGGCTCGGCTCGGCCCAAGAGGAGAAGAAGGTGGCGCGGGAGAGGAGATGGGCCGCGCGGGGAAACACGGGCCGGCTGCAGCTGTGGATGAAGAAGCGGCCCGGGAAGAAAAATCTCTTTTCTTTTTCTTTTCCCATTTTTCAAATCCATTTTTCAAATGATTTTCAAATCAAATTTGAATTTGATTCAAACCACTCAACACAAAACTCCAAATGCAGCAGCATGAATGCTCAATCATGTTTCTACCCTTATATTTGATTTTAAATTTATAAAAATTATTCTTATTCTAAATTTGCATGCTTCACAAAAATAAATATAAAAATCACATTTTCCCTATTTTTCTTTTCTTCAAATTTTAGGGTGTTACAATTCTACCCCCCTTAAAATGAATCTCGCCCCGAGATTCGACCGGTGCTTACTCAAACAGTTGCGGGTAGGTTTTTCTCAGATCCTCTTCTCGTTCCCAAGTAGCCTCTTCTGCGGTATACCGATTCCACTGTACTTTACACATTTTGATTGTTCTACTTCTTGTGACTCTGTCTGCAGTCTCCAAAATCTTAACCGGAAACTCCTCATATGTAAGATCCTCCTTAACAGTGAGTTCCTCTATCGAAATCTGTTCTTCTGGTACTCGTAAACATTTCTTCAATTGTGACACATGGAACACATCATGTACACCTGCCAGACTCTCGGGTAATTCCAATTGATATGCCACTTCACCACGTCTCTCTATAACCTTGAAAGGTCCAATATATCTTGGTGCTAATTTACCCTTCATGTTAAATCTCTTCACACTTCTCATGGGTGACACTTTCAAGTAGACATAATCTCCTACCTCAAAAGTCAACTCTCTTCTGCGAGTATCAGCATAACTTTTCTGTCTAGACTGGGCTATTTTTAGATTATCTCTAATCATTCTCACTTTCTTTTCAGCATCCTTTAATACATCAGGTCCAAACACTTGACTCTCCCCTGTCTGATTCCAGAACAACGGGGTCCTACACTTTCGTCCATACAGAGCCTCAAACGGTGCCATTTGAAGACTCTTTTGATAACTATTGTTATAAGAGAACTCTGCGTATGGCAAACTCTTATCCCAGCTAGTACCATATTGTAGAGCACAAGCTCTCAACATATCTTCCAATATCTGATTAATTCTCTCTGTTTGACCATCTGTCTGAGGATGATAAGCTGTACTGAAATTTAGTTTGGTCCCCAATGATTCATGTATCTTTTGCCAATAATGAGATGTAAACTGAGTACCTCGATCAGATACAATCTTCTTAGGAACTCCATGTAGACTCACTATTCTTTCCATATACAACTCTGCCAGTTTCGCACTGCTATACGTAGTCTTCACAGGCAGAAAATGAGCAACCTTAGTCAGACGATCCACTATCACCCAAATTGAATCATATCCTCGTTGAGTCCGTGGTAACCCAACTATAAAATCCATACCGACCTCTTCCCATTTCCACTCGGGTATCTGCATAGGTTGTAACAATCCTGCAGGTCTTTGATGTTCCGCTTTCACCCTTTGACATGTGTCACACAAAGCAACATACTCAGCTACGTCTCTCTTTAAACCATACCACCAATATTTCTCTTTCAGATCTAAATACATCTTAGTACTACCCGGATGTATGGAATAAGCTGACTCATGAGCTTCACGCAGAATTGCCATTAGGATTTCCCTATCTTCGGGCACACACAACCTTTTCCCAAACCATAGCGTACCATTCTCATCCTTACGAAATCCTGGAGATTTTCCTTTCGCTATGTTTTCAGCTATCTCTCTCAACTTTTCATCCTTCTGCTGACCTTTACGGATTTCTTGCTCCAGAGTAGGCTCCAATACTAGTTCCACTGCATTAGCAGTAAATCCTAAGTTCAGATGCTTACACTCAGCACACAATTCCTTTGGCATAGGCATTACTTGTATCTCATTCGCATAACTCTTCCAACTAAGAGCATCAGCAACAACGTTGGCCTTTCCGGGATGATAATGCACCTCTAGATCATAGTCTTTTATCAACTCCAACCATCTACGCTGCCTCAAGTTCAGATCTGTTTGAGTGAAAATATACTTGAGACTCTTGTGATCAGTGTATATATCACTCTTGTGTCCAATCAAATAATGTCTCCATATCTTTAATGCATGAACTACTGCAGCTAATTCCAAATCATGAGTAGGGTAATTTAGCTCATGCTTCCTTAACTGCCTCGATGCATATGCCACAACTCTACCTTCTTGCATCAGAACACATCCCAATCCCAATCGAGATGCATCACAATAGATAGAGAAAGGTTTGTTCAGGTCTGGCAAAACTAAGATAGGTGCAGTAGTCAATCTTTTCTTTAATTCCTCAAAATTAGCCTGACACTTCTCGGACCACACAAACTTGGCATTCTTCTCCAACAATGCAGTCATTGGTTTTGCAAGCTTGGAAAATCCCTCTATAAATCTTCTATAATAACCAGCCAATCCCAAAAAGCTACGGATCTCACTTGCGTTGATAGGTGGTTTCCAGTTCAATACATCTTTCACCTTGCCAGGATCTACTGATATTCCTCCATTTGAAACGATGTGACCCAGAAAAGAAACTTCCTTAAGCCAAAACTCACATTTACTCCTTTTTGCATATAGTTGGTGTTCTCTGAGCTTCTGCAAGACCAACCTCAAATGTTCAGCATGTTCTTCCTCCGTCTTGGAAAACACTAGTATATCATCAATGAATACCACTACAAACTTGTCCAGATATTCCATGAACACCTTATTCATTAAATACATGAAGTATGCAGGAGCATTAGTCAAACCAAATGACATCACTGTATACTCATATAACCCATAACGTGTAGTAAATGCTGTCTTGGGTATATCCCTGGCACGAATCTTCAATTGATGATATCCAGAGCGAAGGTCAATCTTGGAGAATACACAAGCTCCTCTCAACTGATCAAACAGGTCATCAATTCTAGGCAATGGGTATTTGTTCTTAATAGTAACCTCGTTAAGAGACCGATAATCTACACACATCCTCTGAGTTCCATCTTTCTTATCCACAAAAATCACTGGTGCACCCCATGGTGACGAACTAGGACGAATAAAACCCTTATCCTGTAACTCCTTAATTTGTTTCTTAAGTTCTTCTAGTTCATTTACTCCCATTCTATATGGACGCTTAGCTATAGGTGCAGTTCCAGGTAATAATTCAATAATAAATTCAATGTCACGGTCTGGTGGCATACCTGACAAATCCTCCGGAAACACATCTGGGAACTCCTCCACAACTGGATCCTCCTGATTGGCACCATCATTGAGCTGGTTCACTGTAGCGGTCGCTTGTTTTTGTACTTTGACTTCAACCCTGATCCTATCCCCCTTTGGTGTAGTCAGCACAACTGATTTATCCTTACACTGAATCTCTGCTTGTTGTTGCATCATCCAATCCATTCCCAGTATAAGATCAATCCCATGGGACTAACTGTAAACTCTACCCCCCTTAAGTTGAGACTAATGGGAAGACAGCGATAAGATGCTGGCATGCTTCCACCAGGTGAGTTTACTAAGATAGGGTTCTTCATGGCACACAAATGGATTCTATGTATTCTAACAAATGATTGTGATATGAAAGAATGTGATGCTCCAGAATCAAAAAGAACAGTGGCGGGAGTAGAGTGGACATCGAACGTACCAAGCATAACTTCTGGCTCCTCCACTGCAGTTTCCTGGGACAAGTGATTCACCCTTCCCGAGTTAAGTGTGGGCTTCTGGTGGCTGCTCTGTCTCTGGGGAGTCTGCTGGTTAGGCTTCTCTGGGCAGTTGTAAGACAGGTGACCTTCTTTTCCACAACGGAAACACCTATTGGGAGTGTTGGGAGCACTGGTCTTTGTAGGAGTGTTGTTGGAAGGACCCTGGCGCTGCACTTGATTCCCATTCTGCTGTGGTGGACGTTGATTGCTACTTTGCGGCTGAAATGGGGGACGTTGAGGGAACTGTCCACGAAATGGGGTCTGACCACGGTTCCACTGTCCAGAAGGAGGTCTCTGCTGAGCATTCTGTTGGAAGCCAGTGCGTGGACGGGTGTTGCTATTGGAGGCTTGTCCCTGTAACCTCTTCCTCTTAGCATCCATTTCTTTGCGCTTGTTATCCACCACAATAGCGCGGTTCACAAGCGTCTGGAAGTTGGGATAGGTATTGGACATCAACTGCAACTGTAGTCCATCATATAACCCCTTCAAGAAGCGGCGCTGCTTATCATTGTCATTGGCCACCTCATATGGAGCATATCGTGACAATTGGGCAAACTTGTCACGGTACTCAGCTACAGACATTGACCCTTGGGTCAGGTTCCTGAATTCCTCCGCCTTCAATTCTATCATCCCTTCAGGTATATGGTAAGCCCTGAAGTTCTCTCTAAACTCCTGCCAGGTGACTGCAGGAGCATTAGCAGGACGACCATACTCATATGACTCCCACCAATCTTGAGCTTCTCCCTGAAGTTGCCCAGAAGCGAACAACACCTTCTGTCGGTCATCACATTGTGCAATGGTGAGTTGTTTCTCCACAGCACGAAGCCAATCATCGGCCTCCAAAGGATCAGCAGCATGTGTAAACACTGGGGGATGACCCTTCAAAAATTCACCACGCTTATCACGTGGTTGAACTCCAGCAACTGGCTGATTCTGCTGATTCTGCACCAGTTGTTGCATCAACTGCATCTGTACTGCCAGCAACTGCTCGATAGTTGGTGGCGGTGGTGGTGGTGGATTCGGGGGAATGTTGCCACGACCTCTGCCTCTTCCTCTTCCGGCCATCTGCCACCCATAAACATGCAAACTTTAAGAAATCCAGGTTATCAACCACTTATAAGATTAAGAATGAGATCTGAAAGTTTTCTGGACGAGTAGCAATATTGACAGTTCAGTATTTCAATCATATCTCGGGCTACAGAAGTCCAAAAGAGGCGTGCTTTATATGGTTGGAAAGCTTATGAAATTATCCACAATTTCTATTCAGACCTCAAGACCAGATTATGTCGTTAAGTCTATGAAAAATAAGGCGTAACAGAAACTGTTCCAGATTCCAGACTGTGCAGAAACTTTAACTTGTGAAAATTATATCTCTCGAACCAGATTAGATAAAAAGGTGATTCCAGTGGCATTTGAAAGATGCTTGAGTCTAGTTTCTCTCATAAAAATTTCATAAATGTTGCACGAACCGTTTTTAAACTATGATAGAAACATCAGAGACTGCTCCAGAAAACAGCAAGGACAGAAACGAGATAATATCAAACCCAACTATTATTCCTTGACTAATAAACTTATTATTCTTAATAATGGAACTTGTAGACATGCCTACAAGTCCAGACACTCAAACAAAGATCCAACTCACACATAAGCATAATAATAAAGTAACTAGCACACCAAGGTTCAAACCACACGACAGACTCGACTGACTCAACTGACGTTACTAAGAACGTTCTTATTACATAAAAGGACTCCTACTTCCTAAGGAAGTGGCTCATGCTCTAACTTCTCGTAGATCTTGGGCATGCCTTGGTTTGCTCGGAGCTCATCAATGGTTGCTTGGCATCTCTTGATAGTCTTCCCTTGTGTCCTCACCATCTCTTCTAGTTGCAGCTTCCTGTCCATCATGTCATAGACAAAGTTCACCATCACCCGAGGTAGTGGCTCTAGCTGCACTGGATCTGTCATAGCCCAACCAAGCTCGGGGTGTGCACGAGGAAGGAAGCGATGGATGTCATGCTTCATGAGGTTAAAGCGAAGATAGTGAAGACCCATACATGCTTCAAAAGCAGCATCTTCAATGCTATCCTCTATGGTGGCTCGATGTCCCACATGAGAGAACATCCTGTCCAGCTGATATGCCCCCTTGTCTTGCTTGTGTGCAAAGATGCTTGCCCTTGCCTTCCAGTACGTGCTCTCTAGTGGATGAGTGTACTCCCAGCAGACGTACTCCACAGCTGGATGCCAATCCGCGAAGTAAGCAGTGAGCATCCCCACTAGGCGAATATGAGAGACAGCATCCCCTCCATTCCTGTGGTAGATCCTCACAGTCCACCCCATTGGAGGAGGTGGCACATCTTCAGGAGCTTCATGTGGTGGAGACGGGGGTTGTTCTCCTCCATTATCTTCCTCCTCACCATCTTCAATCTCAACGATTTCTGGATCTTCTTCAGGCTCAATCTCTTCCTGGGGAGGTGCTGGTGCTTGGACTGGTGCTACAGGGGTCTTCTCTTGTTCCTGAGGTTCTGGCTCTTGTGGCTCTTCAGTTGCAAGCAGGGCACGAGGTGGGTAGTATCCTCCAAAGCTGATGCGGGCAGTCTTACGGTCACGAGTCATCTACAAAATTTTTAGATGAAGTTAGAATAGAGGCAAAATTTTGTAATAGAATGAGACATAAGAAGCATAAAAATTCATCAAATAACAAGAGCAAGATAGTGAGCATAAAAATAGTGTAAAGATGACACTACTTCGACCATTGCTAGCTAGGCTTGCGTCCTACAGTCAACAAGAGCTCTGATACCAATTTGTCACACCCATTTATCGACCAAATGGAATGCTTACCCTTATGTGCGCCCAGAGATCAATCACACATAAGTTCACAAATTATAACAGAAGTATCATGGCAAATGTTATTACATCACGATATTTAAACACATAGTCTTAACACAAATGTAGCGGAAGTATAAATAAAAATCTCTCTCGTGGTAGCTCCAGTCACAGGTACATTGACTGGTTGACAGCAAGACTAGTAATCCTCAGGGAAGTAGGCGTAGTAGTCGCTATTACCTCCATCTGTTACCCATCCGGGATTTTTATCCAAATAAGAAAAATAAACAAGCGTAAGTACATCTCGTACTCAACAAGTGTAACATGGGGTTCATGAGGCTCAAATAGGCATAATCATGGGTTTATCAGCATGTAGCTTTTAGTTAACATGATTTTAGCATATCAATAGCATCAAAAAGGTCTCAATATAAACAATAAACATATGATCCATGTGAAATGATTAATGAATAGCAAAAACATAAACATAAACAATTATTCAACTATTCCATAAGGGTCCAAGGCCACTCGTGACCGTGAGCACGGCTGTTATAACAGTTCTACACTCTGCAGAGGTTGTACACTTTCACTGTGAGTCGTGTTACCCAAATGCCCGGGTTAATTACTCCCAAAACACTACCAAGGTGAGCAGGCAGGGTAAACACTATGAAGTCTTTCGAAGGTTCGTCTAACAAGTTAGGGCCATTAGATTCACTCGGCAAACAGATGTAGAGCCCCCCTTCCAAATGGCACAATAACCCGCAGCCTATACACATAAGGACAGAGGCCGCACTATACCCGATTCGTCAAGCCATTCTTACGCCAAAAAGGTTACCTCTAACAAGCTAGAAAAGGTCCTTCTATATGACTAAAGCCAGAGCCATATAGCCCCCACAGTTGTACTGTAAATCCCGGATTGTCGCTTATAGATGAGTCCTTATGGAGAGCAATTAGAGCATCAAAACAACACACATGCTCTAATCCCCTTTATACAAGAATCAAAATCATATTTTAATGTTTATTGCATATTCCTCTAATCAATTTACATGATCATAGTCCATGTTTAAGCACTAGCCATACTAATCAATGCATCATAATGGGTACCAATGTATAGGATCAATCACTAAGTCATCCTTAACAAGGAATAAATGCATAATGACATTAATTGCATAATGTGGATAGGACAACAAGGATAATCCCATGCTATACTTGCCTTGCTCAAACTGGTCCTGAAGATCTTGCTCGTAGTAAAGCTCTTGATCTCCAACGAATTGCTCACCGTCTATACTCGATCAACCATTATCAACAACACACATCCAGAGGCAATCATGCATAGACAAACAAGACTATAATTAGAACAATACACCAACAGTAAGAAAATAAAATAAAAAGTCTTTAAAATGAATCTACAACTCGCTAGGATCACACAGACGCGAAGATCACGAAAAACGGATCTAAAACGACAAAGTTATGAATTTCCGAAGATTTCCTATAGAAAAATAAATACTTTAATTAAAACTCGAAAATAAATTAATCTAAACCTACTGTACAGTTACACCATTAGATAGAGCTCGCAAATACGAATCTAACGCAATTTGAATGGATCAAATCGGAGTTAAAACGAAGATTCTACGGCTAAATCAATCTGAGTGGCAAAACTGTAAATATGTGAAAGCGTATTTTTCTTTTTCCGAAACGAATTACGTTTTCATTTATTAAAAACGTATTTTCCAGAATACGCTTTGGACCGCGGGTTCAAAAAGACAAAATCGCAGGGGCTCTTTAGCAAAACCGTCAGCCGAACCGGTATGTTCTAATCTAGGCCATCCGTTTTAGATCCGACGGTCCAGATCAGTCGGTGGAGGGAACGGGCGGCGCTCCGGCCGGGCTTCGGCCGCCGGCGAGCTCCCACGGCGGCGCCATCACTGGAGAACGCTAGAACACGGCTCCGGCCACCAAACAAAGAAAGGAGAACACCGGGAGGTCGAGAAACTCACGGCGAACTCACCCCGCGTGAAGATAGGGCCGGGGGATGATCGGAAGGCGGCGGCTAGCTCGCGGTGGCGGTGATGGCGGCGATGGCCCTTGCGGTGGCTCGACGGGACGACTAGAACGGCTCCAAAAGGATGGGATGCATGCGGTATGACGCGGGGGTCGCGTTTTTATAGCCCGAAGGCGTCGCTATCTATGGAAAGGAAGGAGATTGAGCCGCCAAATCGAATCGGAGGAGGAGGGAAAGGTGAGCTCGCGGTTGGGAAGCTGGAGGAAGAAGAAAGGAAAGGGGAGGCAGTCACTGACAAGCGGGTCCCACCTGTCGGCGACTCAGCGCGGGGGATCGGCCGCGCGCGAGACGGGCCGGCTTGCTGGGCTCGGCTCGGCCCAAGAGGAGAAGAAGGTGGCGCGGGAGAGGAGATGGGCCGCGCGGGGAAACACGGGCCGGCTGCAGCTGTGGATGAAGAAGCGGCCCGGGAAGAAAAATCTCTTTTCTTTTTCTTTTCCCATTTTTCAAATCCATTTTTCAAATGATTTTCAAATCAAATTTGAATTTGATTCAAACCACTCAACACAAAACTCCAAATGCAGCAGCATGAATGCTCAATCATGTTTCTACCCTTATATTTGATTTTAAATTTATAAAAATTATTCTTATTCTAAATTTGCATGCTTCACAAAAATAAATATAAAAATCACATTTTCCCTATTTTTCTTTTCTTCAAATTTTAGGGTGTTACATATGTGGGTGCGTACTTCTAGGATAGAAGCAACATGTATGAGTGGAGTGTACATGGATCATGATTTTAACCGCATGACCAATTCCTAAGGATCTATACAGCTTGACCCCACTCAATACTCGTAAGCAGTAAATATAAGTCCAAGTTTTCCTAATCTAGTATGTATATATGGCTATGGTAGGAATTTAAACTCTCATCATACAGGAACTCATCACGCAGCAATTTAGATTTTTTAAAAATAAATTCTCTAGAACTCTAATATCTCTAGGAAGAAGATAAACAGCAGCTCAGACCTTTCTATATCATATCCGCCAACTACCTAGACTGAGTTCAAGCATTCGCTACCCACAAGTTCAGGTTTAGAGAAAATCTTAAATCAAAACCATTATATCCAAAACTCGGGAGAATTCAAGGTTGAAAACTAGGTACTTGAAAGGAATTACGGTAGAGCAACTATTCATCATTTCCATAAGAGTTTATTCTAGGGATTCATTTTAGCAAGGCAAAACTTTGTACACTCTCTGATATTTTTATTTATCAAATTTAAAAATCACACCGGAAAATATATATGTATATAAGCAAATCTTTATTTTGTTTTCTATGGTTATGCATCTTTTTATTTGTTTTATATTTTAATAGAACATAAATATATATAAGTAAATATATATAGGTAAGAAATACTTAGCTAGATACATGGGGGATGCTTTCTCCCAAGCTGGATGTTGACGTAATCTTGTTTGATGTAGCTGACAGGCAGTGAGGGTGTACTTCCTCTCTCGGGGTGTTCATGTTGATGACTATTGAGCCAGTACTCCAACTGAGGATAGATCATCCTATCTGTTTAGCTTTTCTCGATCCTTTAAATTCTATGAAGCTCAAATAGACAACAAAGCTTGTGGAACTGATTAAGCATTAGTGATAAACCTTTAAGCCTTGAGTATCTAGAACTCCTTTTAACAAATGTGTCTTTAATTACCAGGATCTCTCTATCAATATTTTTTGTATCTATATATTTTATATTATGCAAGGAATTGTAACTATGATGAATGCATATTTATTTTTATGCCACCACAGCGAATATACTTATGGGTTTTATGCCACAAATTTATTCACATGGGGCATAATATTTTTAGAATGCATGACATTTTTATTTTATTTTATAATGCAGAAATAAAGTATAACTAACTATGCAATTAAGGAAAGTAAATATGTTGAGGAAAAATTATGCAGTGCTAAAAAGGAAATTATTGATAACTACCAAGTTTACCTCTCGGTGCGGTGTTCGGTGATTTAGGTCTTTCGAACAAGACCTCTTGTTCGCTCAAACTTCTTAGGGCACCTCGGACGGTTCGAATGGTGCCTCTGGCTATACCTCCTCTTGAGTTGAATTTGATACTGATTTTATCTTTACTTTCCATACCTTTCCTACATGGAAGTGGAAGTGCACTTCTCATATTCCAATGTAGATGATGGCTTTGGTGGCGTTCAGGAACGGTCTTCCAAGGATAATGGGTGGATCATACTCATGTTCTCCCATGTCTAGGATTAGAAAGTCAGTGGGGATGAAGTGGTCATCAATTTGTACGGGAACGTCTTTTGCTATTCCATCCACGAATCAAAATGATTGGTCCGTCATCTGTAGCTGCGCATAGGTGGGATACAGTGGCATAGTTCCATATAAGTATTTATAGGTTACCTTGGCCATTATGTTGACTCCCGATCTGGTGTCGCAGATAGCTTTCTGAAAGGAGCTTCTATTGATTGTGCATTCGATGGTTGGACTCCTAGATCGTCCTTCTTGATCAGATGCGGGGACTTGAGCTGATGGTCATGCTCCCTGTGGACTGCAGTGACCATCCTCACTGTATTCGTCTGTGGCTTCTTGTTCTTGTTCCTCCTATTATTCTTCTTCTTCGGCTCGTAGGTGTGTTGTGGATGTGTGGGGTATTGTAGTACTCGATTCTTGAAAAGGAAACTTTCCCTCTTCCCTTTGATGTTGAAACAAATCTTAGCACTGTTGGCGTAGATGATAGCTCCAGTAGTGTTCAAGAATTGTCGTCCCAAAATGATGGGTGACTTCTCATCATCACTTGTCTCTACCATCATGAAGTTCGCAAGAACATACGAGTTGCCAACTCGCACACAGATGTCTTCTAGGATTCCTTTGGCATAGCAGAGTGACTGGTTTGCAAGCTGCAAGCACATGGTTGTGTATAATAAAGGATAATCAAACATTCTTTCATAAATTACCTTAGGCATGATGTTGATGCTTGCACCGAAGTCATAGATAGCTTCATTGAAGTTCACACTCCCAATGCAAATCAGAATGACTGGTCTCCCTGGATCACCTTTTTTTTATTGGCAAAGTTTCATCGTTCCATCCTCTAGTTGAAGGATCACTCCGGTAGCTTCCTGCATTAAATATATCTATGAGATTTGCATATTCTAATTCTTTTGGTTGTCCCAGAATCTTACCTTGGTTAGCGAGAGGAACAACAGTTGCAAGTTGATATATTTGTGATTCAATCATTTTATTAAAGTTATGCTGATTCTTAATGGCATTTCAAAAGCTATCCATTCTATTATTAATTGTTTCTAGCATTTTATCATTAGTTGCTAATTTCTTAGACAGGTTATCCGTTAATTTTCCTTTATTAAGAACTAACTCTCTCAAAGGTGGCTGATTGAAATTATTAAAAGAATTATTACCTTGATAATTACCTGAGTAGTTAGGCCTTTGTTGTTGATTCCAACCTTGATTCTGTTGAGGACGATAGTAGTAGTTGTTGTTGCTGTTGATGTAGTTCACATCCTCTTGTAGCTCTGGGCAATTTTTGCCTAAATGCCTAGTTTCTCCACACTCTTCACAAGTTATGCGAGAATCATGAATGTGCATGACTTTGTTCTTCTTACTAGCTCTCATCGAGCCTCTTCATTAGTAGGTCCCTCTTGGCAGACAACATGTCTACCTCTTTGAGCTAGTGCATACCTCCACCTCTCTTGCAGGTTTGAGTTCTTTCTTAACTCCAACCTTAGTTGGATGCCATGTTTTCCATAGAGCTGTGGCTTGAGCAATAGTATGTGATAAGAATGCACCTCCAGCAGCAGCATCCATGGTCTCACGGGTGTTGTTATTGAGCCCATGATAAAAGGTCTGCATGAGTAGCTGTTGACATTAATTAACTCCAATTTTTAATCATCAACTACTTCAGGAAAAGGTCTAAAATAATGTGTGAAGTAGGGTTATAGGGATTTATTCTAATGAGTTCCATGAGTTGTGTTGTTCTCACTTGTTTTGCAGGATATATAGTATTTCATTATATAAAAGTATCTCAAGTAAAGAATCTGAGCACACCATTGTGGAGAGCTCATCGAGACGATCGAGACGGATATATCATTTGCCATATTTGGAGCATCGGAAAGGAAGTCCTCGATGGGTATGACTCGAAAGTCTCTAGAAGACCCTTGAACCATCATCATCACAAGACCAGGGACTAAACCGATAAGATTCCATAGCTTTGCAAAATAATCTTTTTCTAGGGATTTATCCAGAAGCTGGAAGGAAGGAATCCACTCAAGACACAACTCATTATGCGAACAGATCGAAAAGTGGCACTAGAGGACGTAGAAGACACCAGAAAGCACAGGGACGAAGTGGAGGCCCGGCGGCTGCTAGGTGGGGCCGCCCGACCCCACATGTCAGGCTGGCCGGCCTAGCTCCCCTACTAGGTGGGTCTCCCTTCGCGTGGCGGCCTCCAACCGATTTGTATGATGCATCTTAACCATTGTTTCACATCGGTTTGATCCGAGGGCTGCGGTTCATCCCACCGGGCTATATAAGCAGAGGCAGACCCCCTTGAGGCAATCAATCAATCAATCCATCATCTCAAAATTATCCATCATTGTTCAGTTCAGGGTAGTCCCTCAAAAGGATAACCTAGAGCTCCACCAGCTAGGGCATAGCTAGAACATAAGAATAGGAACTAGAGGAGGCAAGCAACGCTTGGATTCCGAATCTAGCTGCGAGGAGGCTAGGTACAGCCTTGTACTTCTCTCTTGTATTCAACATTATTAATCTATTCATGCCATGTTGGCATCTCTTACGCCACACCTGCTAGATTGTCATCCCTAACACGACGTAAGAAATGCGGTTGTACTTATAATCATGGCACTTACAAAATATAAAAGTTATCTACAAGTGCACAGATAAAAATACTCCCATTGTAGCATTTCACCCAAGAAAATTCTAGGTATCGTTATTTATAATTCTACCACTGGGAGCTTCTAAACAGGGTTTAAAAGAGAAAATTGATATGGCTATAGGCATTACTGTCACACCCGGTTTTCTAAAGAACAAAACCAGGCTAATCATATGTGTGCCCAGGAAGTCCACACATATGCTAGAATGAAAAAGTATCAAAAACAATGTTATTATATAACGTATACATAGCTATATTAACACTTACATCAGAGTATCGCGGAACGGTGACTAAACTTCAGGCTCCATTCTTCTCAGGGACGGCTGACTGGTGGCTCCATATGCCAAGCACTTCTGAAAGACTTCTGAAAACTACACTACACCTTCATCCTTCTTCTAAGTAGCACCTTACTACACACTGGAGTGTGGTGGAAATAGCAAGAGTGAGTCCATGTTGAACTCAACAAGTATAACACAGGGTTCATGAGGCTTAAAAGGCTAGACACTGGTTTGACTGCACTTAGCTTTTAATTGTCACAATTTTATTACATAAGTAGCATCAAGATTTCATTAATCCCACAATAAACATATGATCAATGTAAATATGAATAACGAATAGCAAAACACATATTAAACCAATAAATGTTCATCTATTCTGTGAAGGTCCAAGGCCGCTCGTATCCGTGAGCACGGCTAGTATACCAGTTTATTAAACTCTGCGCAGAGGTGTACACTTTCACTGTGAGTCGTGATTACCCATATGCCCAGGATCGCGACTCCCAAAACACTTCCAAGGTGAGCAGGCAGGGAAACACTATCAAGCCTTTCAAAGGTTCGTCTAACAAGTTAGGGCCGCTAGGTTTCAGAAGTCAGTCTGTGTGATACAACCAGTCCCAGGGATCCACAGTCTGCTTTTCCCCATTTGCGCCACAAGGGTAACCTCTAACAAGCTAGAAAAGGTCCTCATACTGAGCTAAAGCCAGAGCCATATAGCCCTCACAGTTGTACTGTAAATCCCGGATATTCGTCCACAGATGAGTCCTTATGGAGAGAAACTAGAGCACCAAAAATAACCCCATGCTCTAGCCCTCTTTAAACGGTAATCAAAAAGTCATCTTTTAATGTTGTTGCATATTCCATTAATCATATTACAAGATCATAGCTTATGTTCAGTGCTAGCAAAAGCTACCCAATGCAAAGTCCCATAGGTGACAAGGAAACAAGATATCAATAGCTAAGTTATAATCTCTATGGTTGTCAAGGAGGACGCATGCATATGTATGATAATTTCAGTGAATAGGACAACAAGAATGGTCCCATGTTATACTTGCCTTTTTTCCAAAGTTAAGCTGCTCAGAATCTTCAACCTCTATCTCTGATCTTCAGCTTCTGTTATACTTGTCGGTCCTCACTTCCTGGTCTTCATTGCTAACGAACCACGCTTCCTCTACTCTCAGCAACCAAGCAACACAAATGGACAACCAATCAAACAACTAAGATCAATACACCAATCAAAAGAAACACTTTAAAGGAGAGCGCACTAAATGACATGGCTCGTTGCTACGATCACGGGAGCGCAAGAACGACGGAGAATTGAGCTATCGTCAAAAAATGCACGACTATCGAGGCTTGCAACATAACAAAAGAGAAAACTATATGCTTGATTCATTTTAGTTATCAAGATAAGGTGGTTAACATTTTCAGAGAAATATCCTAAAGTTGAGTTAATCAAATTATAAAGCCGAAGTTAAATTCTACTTATAAATATAAACTTTTCATTGTATTTAAGTTATTTAACTATTTGTATCTTTAGAAAACATATAACATGTGACAAGCTAAATATAACCATTTATGTTTCATGTTTAAGCTAAGAAGTCATAATTGAAAAAGTCGTTTAAGTTGATATTAATCATATTAACATGTATTTATAAGATACCAGAGTTATAAACCTAAGTTGTTTTTAATAAATTAATAGTCATTAGATAAACATTAATCAACTCATTTTATGTATAACTAAATAACTTATAATTAACAAAGAAATATTTAAGTTGTTATTTACCAAGCTAACATTTTATTATGTATAAAAGATCGGAGATAAACCTAAATTACTTTTAATTACAAAAGACATTTAATAAATACTATCAAATTGCACTTAACCGAACTTTATATAAATCATGTTTAAACTAGACAATTACAATTAATAAATATGTATTTAAGTTGACAAGTAGTAATTATAAAAAGATCGATAGTGTCCTATGTTGCTTTTATTTAGAACCAAGTTTGTATAGTCATTAATCAAAGTAATAAGATTAGTCTAATCAACATGTGACATAGTATATGGCATTGTTCACGTGTAGCTAACATAGGCATGGTCGCAAAGCAAAAAGACGGAACTACAACCCTAGGTTGGTTTTTAATTAAAAGATATTAAATCAATATTAATCAAATTACATTTATATTATATAAAAGAAACAACTACACGCTTGATTATTTTGATTAAGTGAAACTATGTGAAGCATTATTAATTCAGATTATAGAAATCTCATGTTAACTAAAAGGCCGAGTTAAATCTAGTCATACTTTGGTTACAAATATTTCAGTGTCTTTTATATACTGATTATTCTTTAGCTTGCAAAAACAAAGTAATTGTGAGAACATCTAATTTGAATTTAATGCAATTGTGTTCAAGCTAACAAATTTAATTAACAGAACACAATAGGTAGATATTAATCACAATGATATGTATATTTATTTTTTTATGAAAAACCGAGACTTAAACAAACTAATATGGAATATATGAAAACAATTAAACTGTGCATGATAAAAGATGCAAAGGCTAAGGCGAGAGAGGAAACAATCTTCTCTTGCCGCTGGACAGGTGCTGACCTATTGGGTGATGGCGATTTGATCGGTTTTGCAGCGCAGGTAACTACGCTTGCTCACCATCGAGGGACATACAACGGCATGTAACTGATGATGCACGTCCATGGAAACGGCCAACACACGGGGTCAATAAATTAGGCCCCTAAAGTTTAAATGAAATTTATAGCCAATAAAATTAAATCACACTTTTGTCACCAACCCATTGAATCTTTCTTGCGTCACAGTAAAACACAACTTGGATTTCAATTACTATAGTTTTGAAAAGTTTCTTCGTGGGGAAATTTTGTATGCACTAGGAACATTGGGATAAAGGGTTCATACTTGTTAACTTCTTAATATCAAGGGAGCATATAGGATCCTTAAGTAAATTCTGAATGAAAATTAACTGATAAATTTTGAATGAAAATTAACTGATACCTAAAACAACTTTTGTCCATCGGTATCACCTAATAGTTGCGGGGATGTACTCTGATATGGCTAGAGAAGAATTGTAACTTACCATCCAGGATAGGACAGGAGGGCCGAAGGACAAGCATCTACGCATGCCCGTTCTCGACTGGGCGATTTGCTGATTTAACAAACTCGCAGGCCGCAACACCTACTCTACGCACAATAGTACGTAGCTTTGAGGCTGTTATGCTGGGTTAGAAAGGCTGCACTTGGGGGCCCACAGATTTATGGGGCCCTGTACGGTCGATCACCTCGCACACCCCTGTCGACGGCCCTAGGTCAAGGGTGCGGTGGTCTGCAACAGTAATACCTTACTAACTAAGTAAGAGGCAAACAAGCATACGAGAGAAGAAGAAAGACAGTAACGAAACGTACTGTCAATGGTTCTCACCGGCAAGAAGATATGCGCAGCTTCTGAACTAAGATTGTGGCGGCGACATGAGAAGGAGGAAAAATATCTATTTTATTTACAAGAGATTTTTCAAACTAGGGGCTCCTCTAATGGTAGTTTTAGTGTGATTTGCCCAAGGGGTAGGTACATATATATAGGGAGGAAAATTCTCCACCTCCATGTCAACTAGCGATATGGTGCTAATTGACGTTGCACCCTCCATCTTTACTAATAGGCCTAATTAATTATTAAAGCCCATTAGTAAATAAATGAATGGGCATTTAGGATTATTGCACACAGGGTTTGGTGGAAAATGAGATATTTATTATTTTCGGAATTAATTAATTTCATGGATAAAATAATTCTAGAAAAGTCTAGAATTATTATTTAAGCCGCGAAAAATAATCTGAAAGCTCCGAAAATTCGAGGGAATTTTCTAGAGACATTATGTAACATGAGGAACCCAAATAAAGTATTTGGAGCTCATGATAATATAATTTGGAGCATCTAAAAAATAGATTATTCTCCTAAAAAATAGAAAAAGGTTCCCGACAAAGCCCGAATAATTCCCGAGAATATTTCAGAGATACCCTGATGGATGATAAAATGAAATGAGTGATTTCGAGTGGAAGAAAAGGATTTTGGGGAAACTCAGAATGAAAAGATTAGGACCGAGAAAGCGCAAATTTGATTATAGAAAAAGACAGAGACAAGACGGATAACTAATAAAAGATATACTAAACACGCTTTAAAACTTTTCACAATCACAACACATAGTCATGCAACAAGCAAACATTACATCAGGCAAGAGACCACTAAATTAATTTGGAAAAGTTTGAAATACCACAACTTTCTATACTAAATTTGCTAAAACTTAAATTAGTCTTGTCAAGTCTTAAACAAATATTTAAACCATTTGTTTTATTTAGTGTTTTCTATTCACAACCCAAAATCAGAAATTTTGGGGTGTGACAATTCTACCCCACTTAATAGGAATCTCGTCCCGAGATTCAAAGAGACTAGGGAGAAAAATAAAGTTGATCTACAAGTCTTCACTCTTCTCTGATCAATTCTTATCCAATGATGATTCCACAAGCTCAAAACCAACTTTGTAAAGGTGTCCTTTAGACCCTTACGATCCTTGTCAATGGTTCTAACAGGTTACCAACCCTAAGAAAAGATACCTGCGCTCGATATTGACTTTGCAACCCTGTAGATAGCTGATGCTTCCAGGTCACGAAATAGAACGTATGAAACCTCCACCTTGTATCATCTTTAGTTCGGAAACCCCCTTAAGAAGAGATCAACTAGAGAACACCAAAGGATAGCTTGCATTTGTTTTTGAGTGATGACTATCATCGTGTCCTTCTATCATCCCAAAGAGACTCAAGAGCATATGCAACAAGTAATCTACACTTCCTCGCGAGCAAAAAAATTGCAGTGCAGAGATATAGTTATAACTCGAGTTCTGGAAATCCGATGATGTTATAGCTTATACCGTTGGAAAGCTTATCAAATTTAATACAACTTTCTTATAGAACACTTCTCCAGATTCTGCAGTTAAGGTAGTTGAAAACTGTGCAAAACAGAAACTATTTCAGGTTGCTGACAGCACAGATGCGTCGCCTTGTGATTTTCATAACTCCCAAACCATAATAGCTATCAGGGTGGTTCTTATGGTCAGAGAAAGATATTGAAGTCTACTATTGTCCAGAATTTATCCATGATTTGTGGGCATCAAAAAATAGAGATATGAGCTAAGGAAGACATACTGCTCTTTAAAAGACAGGATAAGGTGGGAACGAGATTCAGAGAGACTAGAGAGATAGATAACGTTAATCTTCAAGTCTTCATGCTTCTTTGATTTGTGCTGATGAGATATAAGACATGGATTGAGTATAGCCAAAAGATGACAAGAAAGATAAAGTTTGATCCTCAGTTCTTCGTACCTCGTTGCTTGAGATTAATGATGGTAGCGGACACTACCCCACTAAACAAAGATTTTGTTCCACCTGGCAATGTCATTGAAGACAACACTTTCTTTAAGGCTTGCTGCTAATGATAAGTCCTTCACTTAAAACTTACTAAACATACTTGATATGGGGGTGATGTCATCTAAGTTTTCATGAAACTAACTATAGACTTCCAACATCTCCTTCCTATGTCGTCCATGCTAACTTGTATAGAGTATGTTGAATTGAATGTTGAACTCCCAACTGATGATAGATTGAAGTGAAGACCAGTCCTGACGAATACCCGAGCTTCTTGTAGATGATCCAACAAAGCATTGATCCCAAGCAAACAACACTAGCACATGAGTAGACTTCCAATCATAGAGATAACCACTTCTTCCAAGTGAAGCACTAGGACATACGAAACCTTCATCTTGCAACACTCACAACTTTGCTACCCCCCTTAAAAAAAAGAAACTAGGGGACACCAAAGTAACTTGCATCTCCTTTTATACTAGATAACCATAATCATCTCTAATGTAAGATTCCAAGGCAAATCAATGAGATTCAAAGATATCCAATGATATATTCACTTATACAAGATAAGGAAGTAATACAGAAAATTTCTGGGCGAATTCTAATTTTAATAGTTCAGTAAATCTGGCATAACTCGAGCTACAAAGATCCAAATGAAGTGATATTTACATGGTTGGAAAGCTTATCAAATTATCTACAACTTTTATTAATAACACTTTTCCAGGTTCTGTCATTAAATTAATCAAAAACAGAGCTTAGTCAAAACTGTTCTAGAATTCCAGACTGTGCAGTAACCTCAACTTAGAACAGGTATATCTCTTAGATCAAAATAGATAAAAAGGTAAGTCCAGTGGGTTTGGAAAGATACAGAAGTCTAGTTATTCCCAGAAAAATTTCATAAATTTCTCATGTCTATATCTTGAGATATAATAGAAACATTGCAGACTGCTATAGAAATCAGCATGCGGAGTATTACGTAAAACCTACCCCACTTAACATGGATCGATCTACTCCTCAAGACTTATACCTTCCGAGCCACCTTTGAAACACGAGAACAAGGCAACACACAAGCAACACATCAAGCAAAATAAGCACACATCACATCATCGGTACTACACGTGCTTCTTCAACAATGATGGTCATCCTAAATGGTAGATTATAGATGATGAAAAGCCATCGAACTTTAGAACAAGATGAGATTAGAAAACTTTTAAAATAACATAAAACAAAATCCAAGGAAGTAAGAAGTAATAGCTCAAAGGAAGCTATCAAGGAAGGGATACAACAGGACAAGGAAGAGGAAAATAGTCAAAATCAATGAGTCAAGGGATGACAAAAGAGTTTTATAGTAAAATAAGTTTTAGAATACGTCCGGTGCTACTTGGCATACGTCCTACAGTCAACAACGCTCTGATACCACTCTGTCAAACCTGGTTTTCTAAAGAACAAAACCAGGCTAATCATATGTGTGCCCAGGAAGTCCACACATATGCCAGAATGAAAAAGTATAAAAAACAATGTTATTATATAACGTATACATAGCTATATTAACACTTACATCAGAGTATCGCGGAACGGTGACAAAACTTCAGGCTCCATTCTTCTCAGGGACGGCTGACTGGTGGCTCCATATGCCAAGCACTTCTGAAAGACTTCTGAAAACTCCACTACACATTCATCCTTCTTCTAAGTAGCACCTTACTACACACTGGAGTGTGGTGGAAATAGCAAGAGTGAGTCCATGTCGAACTCAACAAGTATATCTTTATCGTTTCTTCGTTTTAATTCTGTTTTGCTCCGTTTTAGTTGTGTTAGTTTCATATAGTTGCGCTCTACGCAGTAGTGCTAATGTTTGTCATGTCTTATAATTATGAATTTATTGATTTAAAATACAATTTGATTAGTATTAATTTAATAGTTTTTAATTAAAAGTGACATAGGTTTATAATTTCATTTTTGTTGCTTTTGACCGTGGCGATGAAAGTGACATGTTAGCAACGCTGTTTTTCATGTCCCGCATTTATGAATATAATTAATTTGATTAATGTTTAGTTAGCGAGTGCTCTCTTTAATTAATTAAAAAGCAATTTAGGTTTAACTCTAGCATTTATAACTTGATATAATTTGGTTAGTTCAACTTTAGAATAATTCTCTAAAATGTCTATCACCTTAATTCATTAACCAAAATAGATCAAGTGTATAGTTTGTTTTCTTTAGTGATGTTGTCAATCTTGATAGTCATGTGTCCTCTTTAATGGTAGCTCCGTTATCCGTTGTTCTTGCGTTCTCGTAACCGTAGCAACAAGCCGTGATGTTTAGTGCGCTTCCTTTTAAAGTGTCTTCTTTGTATGATGTTTGTTCTTAGAGGTGTTTGCTGTCTGTTTGCTGTGCTTGGTTGCTGTGAGTAGAAGTGTGATTCGCGAGCGCTGAAGACTAGGAGCTGAGGATCGACGAGTATAGCAGAAGCTGAAGATCAGAGACGGAGGTTGAAGACCTCTGAGCAGCTTAACTTTAGGAAAAAGGCAAGTATAACATGGGATTATCCTTGTTACCTATTCACTAAAATTATCATACATATGCATGTGTCCTCCTTGACAACCATATAGATTATAACTTAGCTATCGATATCTTGATTCCTTGTCACCTATGAGTTGTGCATTTGGGTAGCTATTGCTAATGCTTAATTATGAACAATGATCTTGTAATTTGATTAATGGATTAAGCAACCAACCATTAAGATGATTTTATTACTGTTGAAAAGGGGGCTAGAGCAAGGGGTTATATTGTTGCTCTGGTTTCTCTCCATAAGGACTTATCTATACGTGATCATCCGGGACATATAGTACAACTGTGAGGGCTATATGGCTCTGCTCTAATTGTTTAAGAGACCTTTTCTAGCTTGTTAGTGGTTACCTTAATTGGCGTAAGAATGGCTTGACACGTTGGGTGTAGGACAGCCTCTAGTCTATGAGTATAGCCGAGAAGGAATTGTGCCATTTGAAAATGGGGGTTCCTACATTTGCCTGCCGAGTGAATCTAATGGCCCTAACTTGTTAGACGAACTCTTGAATGGCTTTATATGGTTTCTTGTGTTTAGGGATTCATGACCCCTTAGCATATGGAAATCATGACTCACAGTGAAAGTGTACACCTCTGCGCAGAGTTAAAAACTGGTATACTAGCCGTGCCCACGGATACGGGCAGCCTTAGAACATCTACAGATAGCCGATTACCATTGTTATATCATGCTTAATTACTATTGATTATTATTATGCTCATGTTAATGCTATTCATTATCCTTATTACAATTGATCATTGGTTCATTAATGGGAAGTGGATTATCTTGATGCTACTCAATTGCTAATTATATGATGATTAAAAGCTAAATGCAGTCAAACAGTGTCTAGCCTTTTGTTCCTCATGAACCCTGTGTTATACTTGTTGAGTTCGACATGGACTCACCCTTGCTATTTCCCCCACACCTCAGTGAGTAGTGAGGTGCTGCTCAGAAGAAGGATAAAGAGGTAGTGGAGTTTCCAGAAGTCTTTCAGAAGTGTTTGGCATACGGAGCCCCCAGTCAGCCGTCCCTGAGAAGAATGGAGCCTGAAGTTTAGTCACCGTTCCACGATACTCTGATGTAAGTGTTATTATAGCTATGTGTACATTCAATAAATAACATTGTTTTTGATACTTTTCATTCTGACGTATGTGTGGACTTCCTGGGCACACATATGGCTGACCTGGTTTAGTTCTTTAAAATCAGGTGTGACAGTTATTATAACTTGGCATGGGATCTCTGTTTGCATCGAGTGCTTTAGTTATTGTACGTAGCTAGAGTAGTAATCGATAGTATAGACGTGGAGTCTAGACTATAGATTACCTGAGATTGCATCCAATCCCATGGATAGTTGTGGTAGCCCTAGGGGTGACAGCTCTGTCAGGCCTTTGTAATCCACCACGTTAGGATTAGTGTTCATAGAGCTTTAGGCAGCCTTCCCCCAACTACGCTTTCTCACCCCCCTCGAGAGTTGGAAAGGACCTGCTGCTCCAAAGTTTTATTGTATGATCGCTATATTTACCCATGTATTAATAGAACTAAAGTAATAGAGAAGTATTTAGGAACCTTGAACTCATGCGTTGTCCTCTCAACTTAGTTATGCTACTCATTTATCATGGAATTCTCCCATATGTGTATCATAATTCATATCATTACACGGTGGGAAGTGTCCTTTCTAAGCAACTGTATTAGATGAAGGAATGCAAATTTCTGCAAGACTTTGGTGCGGGAGTGACATGTAGTACTCACATGTGGGCTTAGAAATTGATGAAAGCAGCGGTGAAGGCTACCAGCGGTGGTGATCAGGAGATGTTAGCACCTACTTATAACAGACATGTCATATGGTCTTGGACTCTAAGGCACATAAATGGAACGTTCCAATCAACAGCAAACAGTGATGTTCAAACTCAAAATAATAACTACTAAATATTATGAATATTTTTATTCAAAATGTAGAGGCATGTTACAATCGAATTACTCATGGGGAGCATTATGAATGATGTCCTCTACATTCACCACAGCCAAGACGCCATTGCCCATGGCAAAAAAAGTCATCGATCAGGTTCTCACGATCCCAATAGCTTGTCTCTCCCAAGAACCCCGACTCCACCATGGTCAGGTCCTCACCCCAGCCGAAGCTTGTGGTGGCCATGGCTAAAGCAGCCCCTAGGCGAATGCAGTACATGGCCACCTCCATGACCCATAGCGGCACAGTGCGAAGGGGTCCGCCAAGGTCTTCCCTACATGCACAGGAGGCAAAAACATGCGGACGGCGTTGCCTACTGTCTCCTGGTAGCGCCTGTTGCTCTCCACCACCATCTGGGAAGAGACATGGGCATTGCCCTTGGCTACCTAGCGAAGGCGGATCACCTCCATCACCTTGCCTTGTGTAGCGATCAGCAGCTCCAGGACAGCTAAAAAGGAGACAAGAAAATGCTACAACTGAAGACAAAACGTCGCACAAAGTGAAAGAGTAAGATCATATCATGCCAAATGCCTTACCAGTGAGGCATGCCTAGACCTCAGCAGCGGCAAGATCCACTGTGGCTGTTTCCTGCTTTGCAGCAACAACGGAGAGGCGTAGCCAGTCTGCCTCCTAGCTCTCTTCACGGAGGGTGGAGGTGGCCATTTCTAGCTGCTCCACCAAGGTGAGGACATCATTCGTCCCCTGAAAGGCCCTAAAATGTCTAGAGGGGCGAATAGCCTATTTAAAAACTCTACAAAGCATTAGAGCAATTGATTAGTACAACAAATGGCGTAATGCAATTTTGCTCTCGCTCTACAAGGGTTGCAAGCCACCTATCTAATAATTCTAGTTGCTATGATCACTAGGCATACAACAAGCTAGGTCACTACTCACTAAGATAGTGTGCTCTCAAAGACTAACTAAAGAGCCACACTAACCAAACTAACAAACTCTCAAAGAGTAACTACACTAAGGAGCTTGACAACTAGTTTGCATAGAATGTAAGGAAGTGAGTAGGGTGATTATATCGCCGTGTCAAGGAATGAACCAATCACAACGAAGTCAATCCAATAGCTGGGAGAATTCTAATCACACAAGAGACACAAGATTTTTCTATCGAGGTTCATGTGCTTGCCAGCACACTAGTCTCCATTGTGTCGACCAACACTTGGTGGTTCAGCAGCTAAGAAGTATTGCACAAACCTCATCTAACAAGTGGACACTATAAGAACCTACCCACAAGTGAGGTAACTCAATAACATCCACTAGAGTTACCTTTTGGTGCTCCATCGAGGAAGGCACAAGACCCCTCATAATCACTGGACACGGCCACGAATAATCACCAACTTGTGTCGATGCTCCTCCATTGCTCGAAGCCGTCTAGGTGGCGGCAACCACCAAGAGTAATAAGAACTCCGTAGCACAATGATCCCTAAGTGCGACTAGATGCAATCATTTAAGCAAATGCACTAGGAATCACTCCCAATCCCACCATAATGATGAATAAATAATGGAGATGAGTGGGAGGTGTTTGCTTAGGCTCACAAGGATATTAGGATGTCAAAGTGCCAAGAGGGTGAGCCCCAAGCCGGTACCTTCTGATTTATAGAGCCTGAAATTTCAGAGAGCCGTTGGGAGCTCTCGGGTTGACCGGATGCACCCCAGCGTCCAGTCGGCCAGCGTTTGATCACCCTCGGCCATACATGTGTCAGCGCTTTCAATCCCATCGATCGATCTTCAACGATCACTTAATGTTCAACGCCATAGTCAAGAGATGACTCGACACACTCCTCTTATCGACCAGACTTTGAGCCACACAGCGTCAGGTCGAGTACAGTGAGGTTCTAGAACTAAAAATTAGTGACTGGACGCATCTGCTTGAGGTTGACCTAATGTGCCCTAGCATCCGATCAAGTCTCCACTCCTTCATGCACTCCTACGATGCTAATGCCAGAGTAAGTCAGCATGGACCTGACACAAGCCTTGTGCGTCCGGTCGCCCACTGGCCCCTACGTCCGATCTCCACCACACTCTCCGCTGTCTCTGGACCTAATGACCGGACGCTGCCCCCACGTTTGATCACACTTTGGCCCTCTTGGCCAAGTGTTGTGCCTCCTGAGTCAACTCACCGGACGCACCCAGGGTGAGTCCGATCACCCCGGCGCTAGAGTCTGGTCATGTGCCTTCGCCTCCTTTTCTTTTTCTAACTCCTCAACCTCTTCACCCTTGCTTCCAAGTTGCTAACCATAGTGTGTAGAACTTGTGTGCTCATGTGTTAGCTTTTTTCAAAGCATTTTACAAGGGTTCAAATGTTAGCACACTAGGTCGCTAATACATATGCAAGAATCATGTCACCTAGTGGCACTCGATAACCACTTAGCCAAAGATTTCCCCTCTTTATAGTACGGCTATCTGTCCTAAGTTTGATCACACTCTGTATAGTATTTTGATCAGCAGAATCAAAACCCTAAGCAATACATTTGCCTTGATCTCCTTGGTTTTTGTTTTTTCTATTTCTTCTTTTCCAATTTAGAGCTTGATCACCATCATCACATGTCCATCATCAACTCCATGGACTTCAGCTTGCTCCAACACTTGGATTGGACCACCTTGTCTAATTCACACACTTAGGCCAAAGGTTAGTCCAAGGGTTTCACCAATTATCCAAAACCAAATTAGGGCTTTCAATCTCCCCCTTTTTAGAAATTGATGACAACCCTTCACAAAGATATTCCATAAAATCTTTTTGGATTCATGTTGCTTGCCCAAGCATTTTACCATGTGTAAAGGATATGGACAAGTTCCATAAATCTGAATTGGTAGCATTAGCTCCCCTACTTATGTGCTAAGAGTTTGGATTTGAATGCTTGCACATATGCATAGATTTCGAAGTGTGGAGAAGTAATGTCTACCAAAAGACGCTAAGGTGTAAAGAATGGACCTTTGAAGCGTGATACCAATTGGAGTTGCCATTTGAACACCATCTTAGAACAATCTCATGTTATATACCACTTGAAAGAACAAAGACAAACTAGATACCTATCACACCCAGTTTTAAGGACAAAACCAGATATACACTATATGTGAAATAAAGAGGTCAAATCTCACATATAGCTGCAGACAAGTGTAATATCAAGAAACAAATGCTTATTAAACATAACGCAATAGTATAAGATATAACCTTAGAGAGCAACACAGCGGCAAGACAACTCCAAACATCGGGTGTAACCTTCACTCTAGGATCAAACAGACTGGTTGATCACAAGCCTAACAATTCTAGAATCTAGCAGTTTGGTACCCTTCCTGAGATGTGGGGGAAATAGCAAGGGTGAGTCCATGTTGAACTCAACAAGTATAACACAGGGTTCATGAGGCTCAAAAGGTTTGACACGCGTTTACTGTAATAGCTTTTAGTGAGTCATCTTTTTAGCATTTGAGTAGCAACAAGTTACATAAGCCCAAATAACCTCATGATCATGTAAACGAGAATAATGCATAGCAAGAAACAATAATCATTAGTGAGCTTTAATATCATCATCAGTGTTCATCATTTATTCTGTAAGGGACCAAGGCCACTTGTGACCGTGAGCACGACTGTTATAACAGTTTTACACTCTGCAGAGGTTGTACACTTTCACTGTGAGTCGTGATTTACCCTTTCGCCTGAGGTGATCAGCCTCTTGACCCACTACCATGGAAGGTCGGCAGGGTTCACTATGAAGTCTTTCAAAGGTTCATCTAACAAGTTAGGGCCATTAGATTCACTCGGCAAACAGATGCAGAGCCCCCTTCCAAATGGCACAATGACGCGCAACCTATACACATAAGGATAGATGCCACACTATACCCGATTTGTCAAGCCATTCTTATGCCATGAAGGTTACCACTAACAAGCTAGAAAAGGTCCTCATACTTGACTAAAGCCAGAGCCATATAGCCCTCACAGTTGTACTGTATGTCCCGGATGTTCGCTTACAGATAAGTCCTTAAGGAGAGAAACTAGAGCACCATAAAAACAGACCAATGCTCTAGCCCTCTTGAGCCATGTTTCTATAAAACATCTTTTAAACGTTCATTGTGTATACCATTAGTCAAGTTACAGATCATGGTTATTTATCTTGAGCACTAGCATAAATACTACATAATGCAATGTTCCACCGGTGTCAAGGTACAAGATACAAAAGCTAGGATATCCTTAGGGGTAACAAGGTAGACACATGCACATGAATTAAGTGTATTAAAGGTGAATAGGAAACAAGGATGATCCCATGCTATACTTGCCTTAACTTAGATCCTTCTTCAAGTTCAAACCTCAATGAACTGCTTCTTGATCACCACGTAAATCTCACCGACTGGACATGATTATAAAGCACCACACAAGCGTCCATACAATCATACACGAAGCAAACAATAGATCTAAATTAGAACAGTACACCAAACATATGAAATAACAAGTGAAAAGGTTTTAAAGAGATTCTACACGTTGCAACGAACACACAGACACGAAAAGCACGCTAATCGAAGCTATGGTTGAAAAGATACATCTACCGAAAGATTTTGTTGTATAAAATAGAAAATTATAGGTATCATTTGTTTTAACTATATAAAATCATATATATATGATAAAATACTTTTTATAGATATTCAAAAGTGACTTAGGCTAAATTACATTTAAATTTAGAAAACTAAAAGAGAAATCAATAATATTTTATTTATAAATCTAGTTGCACATTTATTAATCAAGTTAGATCTAAACTATGAAATTCCAGAGATTTTGGTAAAGAAAACATTAATACTAATACGTAGTTCATGTTGTTATAAATCCATTGCAATTTGAACGGACTAATTCGGAATTAAAACAAATAAGTTATGAATTAAATGAGATTTTTTAGTAAAACAATAGATTAAATCTAACATCAAATCTTAAAGGTGGAAAACCTAACCAACAGTAGCACTAACATGTAGATTATGAAATTACAAATCTTACGCATTTTGAACGGGTCAAAACAGAGTTAAAACGTAGAAGATATGGCCTAAACAAGATAGTGGCAGTTTTGTAAATACCTAGAATTTTAATTTCGAAAATAAATCAAAATCTTGTTTTTAATGTGATCTAGACGGTGGAATTCAAGTAAATACCTCTTCTTCTTCTTGGAGTAGAACGTATGCTCACGAGCAACCATGGTGGAAGTTTCGGCTTGTGCTAGGCAGCCTCCTTCGTCGGACGACGGCAAGAGAAGGAGGAGAAAATATAATTTACTACACGAGAGATTTCCCAAACTAGGGGCTCCTCTTACAATAGTTTTGGTGTGCTTTGCCCATAGGGTAGGTACATACTTATAGGGAGGAAAACTCTCCACCTTCACATCAACTAGCAATATGGTACTAATTGATGTTGCACCCTCCGTCTTTACTAATAGGCCTAATTAATTATTAAAGCCCATTAGTAAATAAATGTATGGGCCTTTGAGATTTATTAAGATTATTGCACATGTGCTTTGAGCGTTGAAAAAAATGAGAAATTTATTATTTTCAGAATTAATTATTTTCGTGGATAAAATAATTCTAGAAAAGTCCAGAATTATTATTTAAGCCGCGAAAAATACTCCGAAAGCTCCGAAAATTCAGGGAAATTTTCCAGAGACATTATGGAACATGAGGAACCCAAATTAAGTATTTGGAGCTCATAATAAGATATTTTAGAGCATCTAAAAATTAGATTATGCTCACAGATAAGTGGAAACAAGCTACATAAAAAGCCGAAAAAATTCCTAAGAAGTTAGTAGAGGTTGATTGATAGATGAGAAACACAGAATTTGATTGTAAAAAATGATATATGTATATCGGGAAAGGAAAATCGACCTAAACGCATTTTGAAAGAACAACTTGAATTCATTTTGATCTTTGGTCAAAACCAAGCAATACAAAAACAAAAATGCATGAGCATGAATGCATCAACAAGTTGCTAAACCTTATGATAAATTTCAATTTAGTGAAAAATATTATTTCCCTATGTTTTCATGAGTACAAAAATTCAAAATTAACTCATTTTAGCTCTATTTCCAAAGAAGCAAATTTTAGGGTGTTACAATTCTACCCCCTAAAGATGAATCTCGTCCCGAGATTCGAAAGATAGTGATCCAAGATATATGGAAACTCTGACTATAGATCTACTTCACTTGATCGAGTAGCCTCATCCTCTTAGCATCACTCCATTGTTTCTACATACCTTGATAATCTTACTTCGAGTAATTGGCTCACTATTCCTAAGATTTGATAGGTTTTCCAATCAACCTTGAGATAACTCCAAACCAATTCTTGGGTAACTTCCAACTATTAGGTCACTCCTTGTTTTCCTTATTAGTACCTTTGATAAACCATAGCGGTGGGGTGCTAGCTTACTCTTCACATCAACACTCTTTACACTTCTCACATGGAACATCTTGCAATCACTTGTATAACAAACTCTTGTCCCCACAGATCCCAACTGCAACGTAATAACTTGCATCATGTTCGACTATATCCCTTTCTAACCCATACTATCCAACCTCCTACTTCGTACAATCATCTTTCAATGAAGCCTCCTTACTTTCTTTGTTCGAAGTAGATTCTACCACCAATCTTGAAAACATATGTCCATTCATGTCCAGGTTAAGTTATTAAACACTTAAGAACAATGCTTAGTCTCTGGTGTCGTCCAAATCTTCTTAGCACACTCTCCCTTGCTAAGGGCATCAGCAAGACTTTTGCTTCTTCAAATGATAGCATCTTCCATGTCTTAATCAACTCAAATCCAATGATAATGTCACTAACTCAACCCCAACTTAGCGTAAATGCCTTCTAGACTCTAATATTCCACATAGATATCTCTCTTATGTCCAAGAAGAGAGCATATCATGTTCCACAATGGATATCTCCATATCATGTGTTAGGTGGTCCAACTCACTTAATTGACTTAATGCATAAGCTACCTCTTTTTCTTGCATAGAACACATCCCAAGGCTTGACGAGATGTTTGTCCATCATTGTAATACCTCCAATGATCCTCTAATAGATTCTCACTATCCCAAAGTAACTTTAAGTCACACCTCATCCTTGGGGTTCTAACTCAACGCATCAATTCTTGTGTTCTTCTTCATAATTCCACCATTAGAGATAACCTATCCAAAACTTACTAGCCATGCTTGGTATAGCAGTGAGGTTTCCTAAGTCTCTATAGAACCAACTATAGATTTCCAACGTCACCTCCTACGTTATCCATGCCAATTTACCTTGGGTATGTTGAAGGTTGAACTCCCAATTGATGATAGCTCAAATTGAAGACCAATCCTGATGATTAACTGAGCTCCATGTAAACGATCCAACCAGTCATCAACCCTGAGAAAAGATGTCCATATTCGATAGTGACTTCTCCATCGTGAGCATAACCGATTCTTCCAAGTGAAGCACTGAAATGTTGGAATCCTTCAACTTGCAACTTCTTTAACTCGGCTACCCCACTTAAGAAAAGATACACTAGGGAGAACCAAAAGTAGCTTGACTTTTTCTTTTGAGTGAGTTTGTACTATCATAAAGACCTTCTGATATCCCAAGGATACTCTTGTATATAAGCAGGAACAAGTGATCTAAAATTCCTCGCGAGTAGATAAACAGTAGTGCAGAAAAACTATCATAACTCATGTTATTTTAATCCAATTAAATTGTATCTTATACCATTGGAAAGCTTATCAAATCCTCTACAACTTTCTTACATAACACTTTTCCAGATTCTGAAGTTAGGTTAGTTGAAAACAGTGCACAACAGAAACTATTCGAGACTTCACACTGCACAGATGCATCACCTTGTGATTTTCATATCTTGCAAACCATAAAAGCTATGAAGGTGATTCCAGAGGCATTGGGAAGACGTTGAAGTCTGGTTATTTACATAAAAATTTCACAAACTTTCACTAAGTAGATATTTTTGAGCACTGAAGCAAAGACAGACTGCTCCAGAAAAGGTAGAATCGAGAGAACAAGGTAAACCAACCCAACTATATCTATCCATTAATGCTTATGCCTTAATCCTATATCTAAATAAAATTGTAGGAATACTCCACAAGATCATTGCAATCATTACAAAAATCCAAAACAACCATAAGCACTAAGACAAACCAACCAAACACTTAAGGTTCACACTACAAACATTGACTCAACTTGTGATACTATCGTTATCACTATATTAAGGGTAAAGATCCTAAAGCTCCTCTTCTGATTATGCAAGAAGGTGGTAAGAGAAGATTCTAAAAGCATATCAAGGCAATGAGTATAGATGAGAGCAAAGGCTTAAAATAAGCATCAAGGAGGAGACAAATATCAAGGGTAGATATATAGTAGAGAAGAAAATATCAAGGAATATAGAACAAGGATTTTATAGCAAGTTCATAACCTTAAGACGACCAATTTCTCACTAGGCTTGCGTCCTACAGTCAGCATTGCTCTGATACCACTCTGTCGCACCCGGTTTTAAGGACAAAACCAGATATACACTATATGTGAAATAAAGAGGTCAAATCTCACATATAGCTGCAGATAAGTGTAATATCAAGAAACAAATGCTTATTAAACAAAACGCAATAGTATAAGATATAACCTTAGAGAGCAACACAGCAGCAAGACAACTCCGAACATTGGGTGTAACCTTCACTCTAGGATCAAATAGACTGGTTGATCACAAGCCTAACAATTATAGAATCTAGCAGTCTGGTACCCTTCCTGAGATGTGGGGGAAATAGCAAGGGTGAGTCCATGTCGAACTCAACAAGTATAACACAGGGTTCATGAGGCTCAAAAGGTTTGACATGGGTTTACTGCAATAGCTTTTAGTGAGTCATCTTTTTAGCATTTGAGTAGCAACAAGTTACGTAAGCCCAAATAACCTCATGATCATGTAAACGAGAATAATGCATAGCAAGAAACAATAATCATTAGTGAGCTTTAATATCATCAGTATTATCATTACCATCAGTGTTCATCATTTATTCTGTAAGGGACCAAGGCCACTTGTGACCGTGACCACGACTGTTATAACAGTTTTACACTCTGTAGAGGTTGTACACTTTCACTGTGAGTCGTGATTTACCCTTTCGCCCGAGGTGATCAGCCTCTTGACCCACTACCATGGAAGGTCGGTAGGGTTCACTATGAAGTCTTTCAAAGGTTCATCTAACAAGTTAGGGCCATTAGATTCACTCGGCAAACAGATGTGGAGCCCCCCTTCCAAATGGCACAATGACGCGCAGCCTATACACATAAGGACAGATGCTGCACTATATCCGACTCGTCAAGCCATTCTTACGCCATGAAGGTTACCACTAACAAGCTAGAAAAGGTCCTCATACTTGACTAAAGCCAGAGCCATATAGCCCTCACAGTTGTACCGTAAGTCTCAGATGTTCGCTTACAGATAAGTCCTTAAGGAGAGAAACTAGAGCACCATAAAAACAGACCAATGCTCTAGCCCTCTTGAGCCATGTTTCTATATAGCATCTTTTAAACGTTTATTGCATATACCATTAGTCAAGTTACAGATCATGAATACTACCCAATGCAAAGTTCCACCGGTATCAAGGTACCAGATACAAAAGCTAGGATATCCCTAGGGGTAATGTTGACGGTTCTTAAGTATCAATTATAACCATCAAATAAATAAAGAAAAGGACCTATATGCAAGCAACACCTAGAATTAGGGTTTGATCTAACAGAATTCCACGAGTTTTGCTGTTTATCTATTTCTGCAGGGGGTTATCAGGAAATACGGAAGAAAGGCCCACATGTCGGATTAATGACGGGATATTAACCGAACACGTAATTTTCTTACATCTAGAAGATTCCAGAAGCCACGGGAACGAACGGGAGCCGTAACGGGCCAGGACACAGGGCGCCCGCCCTGTGCCCTAGGGCACCCGCCCTGCCCCCGGGACCAATCAGGTCGAGTCTCGCGGATTATGCTCCACCGCCTTTGAGGATCAAGGAAAACCATAGGATGAAGGTCGGTTTGATCCGACGGTCCAGATTCATCCAAAAGGGCTATATAAGCAAGGCCCCTGACCCCTGGTGGAGAAGACCCCAATTCATTATTCAGTTGCATATCTCTAGTTAGGGTTTAGAGAGAGAGGTTCCCTCTAGGGTTCCCACCTCTTAGGGCTTAGCATCCAATGTGAAAGTAGAATTAGTTCTACTAGATTGAGAGAGATAGAGTGGAGGTGTAGATCGGAGGAAGCTGGCCTGTCGGTGTCTACTCCGAGGTTGTACCTGCGGGAGCAAGTTCTTCTAACCCGAGGCTTGTTCTCAGGATTCTTCAGTATTTCGACTTCTAAATTCTAGTAAGTTCTTTGTTTTATTGTTCTTTGGTTTATGAGTTTACTTTGATCTCTTCGCGTAGAGTTTAGAGTAATCATCTCTAGCGTAAACGTGGTGTTTAAGCTAGGATACTCATAGATATCCCCTCGTCTAGCCGGACCGTGGTAGTAGCGAGGAACGTGACAATTCCGAGTTACCTTTGTAATCCATATCCCGTTAGCAGGATCGATAGGGTTTATAGGTGCGGGTTGAACATCCTTTGTGGTGTCTAGATTCCGTAAACCTCCCCAATAGAACAGTAGATCATCCTTACCAAGGTTAGAAGAAGAGTGCGGTTGTAGTCTTCTCTATACATCACTCACATCGAATCATAGTGGTTGTAGCCTAAAGGTTAGTAGTAATAGATTTGGTTAGTCAGATGCACTCTTTCTCCTAAAGGTAAAAATATAAATACGATACCCAGGATAACATCTCGGGTGAAGTGCTCACCGATATCCGTGCGCTTGCGGATCCTATTTCCTAATTGCGTTACCAAATATCAACAAGCATTTCTGGCGCCGTTGCCGGGGAGAAAGACGGTTTGCTGAGATAACCTTGAGTCTTACTACTAGCTTGTATTCATACTTTTTATTTTCTTATCTTTTTCATTCTTTCTTTTTCTTTTTACCAAAAATGGAAAACCAAGGTTCTATATCTATCTTTGATGCCGCAACACCTTCAGCAACTGACCTTTTACCATGGGAGTCATCACAGCCTATCCAAACATCCCAGTATAAGTTAAGTTCAAGGTTGATTGCGATGATTCAAAATTTATCTTTTTCGGGAAATGTCACACCAGGTTTTAAGGACAAAACCAGACATACACTATATGTGAAATAAAGAAGTTAAATCTCACATATAGCCACAGATAAGTGTAATACCAAGAGACAAATGCTTAATATACATAACTCAATAGTATAAAATATACTTTAGAGAGCAACACAACGGAAAGACAACTCGGAACACCAGGTGTAGACTTCACTCCAGGAACAAACTAACTGGTTGATCACAAGCCTAATAACTCCAGAGACTATCCTGAGGTGTGGGAAATAGCAAGAGTGAGTCCATGTCGAACTCAGCAAATATATCATGGGATCATCCTTATTTCCTATTCACCTTTAATACACTTAATTCATGTGCATGTGTCTACCTTGTTACCCCTAAGGATATCCTAGCTTTTGTATCTTGTACCTTGACACCCATGGGACATTGCATTGGGTAGTGATGCTAGTGCTCTTTTTAAATAACCATGATCTGTAACTTGACTAATGGTATATGCAATAAACGTTTAAAAGATGTTTTATAGCAACATGGCTCAAGGGGGCTAGAGCATTGGGTTATTTTTATGGTGCTCTAGTTTCTCTCCTTAAGGACTTATCTGTAAGCGAACATCCGGGACTTACAGTACAACTGTGGGGGCTATATGGCTCTGGCTTTAGTCATATAGAAGGACCTTTTCTAGCTTGTTAGAGGTAACCTTTATGGCGTAAGAATGGCTTGACGAATCGGGTATAGTGCGGCCTCTGTCCTTATGTGTATAGGCTGCGGGTCAATGTGCCATTTGGAAGGGGGGCTCTACATCTGTTTGCCGAGTGAATCTAATGGCCCTAACTTGTTAGACGAACCTTCGAAAGACTTCATAGTGTTTACCCTGCCTGCTCACCTTGGTAGTGTTTTGGGAGTAATTAACCCGGGCATTTGGGTAACACGACTCACAGTGAAAGTGTACAACCTCTGCAGAGTGTAGAACTGTTATAACAGCCGTGCTCACGGTCACGAGTGGCCTTGGACCCTTATGGAATAGTTGATTAATTGTTTATGTTTATGTTTTTGCTATTCATTAATCATTTCACATGGATCATATGTTTATTGTTTACATTGAGACCTATTGATGCTATTGATATGCTAAAATCATGTTAACTAAAAGCTACATGCTGATAAACCCACGATTATGCCTATTTGAGCCTCATGAACCCCATGTTACACTTGTTGAGTACGAGATGTACTTACGCTTGTTTATTTCTCTTATTTGGATAAAAATCCCAGATGGGTAACAGATGGAGGTAATAGCGACTACTACGCCTACTTCCCTGAGGATTACTAGTCTTGCTGTCAACCAGTCAATGTACCTGTGACTGGAGCTACCACGAGAGAGATTTTTATTTATACTTCCGCTACATTTGTGTTAAGACTATGTGTTAAATATCGTGATGTAATAACATTTGCCATGATACTTCTGTTATAATTTGTGAACTTATGTGTGATTGATCTCTGGGCGCACATAAGGGTAAGCATTCCATTTGGTCGATAAATGGGTGTGACAAATTGGTATCAGAGCTCTTGTTGACTGTAGGACGCAAGCCTAGTTAGCAATGGTCGAAGTAGTGTCATCTTTACACTATTTTTATGCTCACTATCTTGCTCTTGTTATTTGATAAATTTTTATGCTTCTTATGTCTTATTCTATTACGAAATTTTGCCTCTATTCTAACTTCATCTAAAAATTCTGTAGATGACTCGTGACCGTAAGACTGCCCGCATCAGCTTTGGAGGATACTACCCACCTCGTGCCCTGCTTGCAACTGAAGAGCCACAAGAGCCAGAACCTCAGGAACAAGAGAAGACCCCTGTAGCACCAGTCCAAGCACCAGCACCTCCCCAGGAAGAGATTGAACCTGAAGAAGATCCAGAAATCGTTGAGATTGAAGATGGTGAGGAGGAAGATAATGGAGGAGAACAACCCCCGTCTCCACCACATGAAGTTCCTGAAGATATGCCACCTCCTCCAATGGGGTGGACTGTGAGGATCTACCACAGGAATGGAGGAGCCAGAAGTTATGCTTGGTACGTTCGATGTCCACTCTACTCCCGCCACTGTTCTTTTTGATTCTGGAGCATCACATTCTTTCATATCACAGTCATTTGTTAGAATACATAGAATCCATTTGTGTGCCATGAAGAACCCTATCTTAGTAAACTCACCTGGTGGAAGCATGCCAGCATCTTATCGCTGTCTTCCCATTAGTCTCAACTTAAGGGGGGTAGAGTTTTCAGTTAGCCCTATAGTATTGAGGACAGCCGGGATTGATCTTATACTGGGAATGGATTGGATGATGCAACAACAAGCAGAGATTCAGTGTAAGGATAAATCGGTTGTGCTGACTACACCAAAGGGGGATAGGATCAGGGTTGAAGTCAAAGTGCAAAAACAAGCGACTGCTACAGTGAACCAGCTCAATGATGGTGCCAATCAGGAGGATCCAGTTGTGGAGGAGTTCCCAGATGTGTTTCCGGAGGATTTGCCAGGTATGCCACCAGACCGTGACATTGAATTTATTATTGAATTATTACCTGGAACTGCACCTATAGCTAAGCGACCATATAGAATGGGAGTAAATGAACTAGAAGAACTTAAGAAACAAATTAAGGAATTACAGGATAAGGGTTTTATTCGTCCTAGTTCGTCACCATGGGGTGCACCAGTAATTTTTGTGGATAAGAAAGATGGAACTCAGAGGATGTGTGTAGATTATCGGTCTCTTAATGAGGTTACCATTAAGAACAAGTACCCATTGCCTAGAATTGATGACCTGTTTGATCAGTTGAGAGGAGCTTGTGTATTTTCCAAGATTGACCTTCGTTCTGGATATCATCAATTGAAGATTCGTGCCAGGGATATACCCAAGACAGCATTTACTACACGTTATGGGTTATATGAGTATACAGTGATGTCATTTGGTTTGACTAATGCTCCCGCATACTTCATGTACTTAATGAATAAGGTGTTCATGGAATATCTGGACAAGTTTGTAGTGGTATTCATTGATGATATACTAGTGTTTTCCAAGACTGAGGAAGAACATGCTGAACACTTGAGGTTGGTCTTGCAGAAGCTCAGAGAACACCAACTATATGCAAAAAGGAGTAAATGTGAGTTTTGGCTTAAGGAAGTTTCTTTTCTGGGTCATATCGTTTCAAATGGAGGAATATCAGTAGATCCTGGCAAGGTGAAGGATGTATTGAACTGGAAACCACCTACCAATGCAAGTGAGATCCGTAGCTTTTTGGGATTGGCTGGTTATTATAGAAGGTTTATAGAGGGATTTTCCAAGCTTGCAAAACCAATGACTGCATTGTTGGAAAAGAATGCTAAGTTTGTGTGGTCCGAGAAGTGTCAGGCTAATTTTGAGGAATTAAAGAAAAGATTGACTACTGCACCTGTCTTAGTTTTGCCAGACCTGAATAAACCTTTCTCTATCTATTGTGATGCATCTCGATTGGGATTGGGATGTGTTCTGATGCAAGAAGGTAGAGTTGTGGCATATGCATCGAGGCAGTTAAGGAAGCATGAGTTAAATTACCCTACTCATGATTTGGAATTAGCTGCAGTGGTTCATGCATTAAAGATATGGAGGCATTATTTGATTGGACACAAAAGTGATATATACACTGATCACAAGAGTCTCAAGTATATCTTCACTCAAACAGATCTGAACTTGAGGCAGCGTAGATGGTTGGAGTTGATAAAAAACTACCGTAGAGGAGCCCCTAGTTTGGGAAATCTCTCGTGTAGTAAATTATATTTTCTCCTCCTTCTCTTGTCGCCGTCCGACGAAGCCACCAGACGTTCTACTCCAAGGAGAAGAAGAGGTATTTACTTAAAAACCAGATTTTGATTTATTTTCGAAACTAGGTATTTACAAAACTGCCACTATCTTGTTTAGGCCATATCTTCTACGTTTTAACTCCGATTTGACCCGTTCAAATTGCGTTAGGTTCTCATTTGCAAGCTCTACATATTGGTAGTACTGTACAGTAGGTTTGGAAATTTTAATTTTCGAGTTTATATTAAAGTAATTATTTATCTATAGGAAATCTTAGAAAATTGATAACTTTCACGTTTTAAATCCGAATTTCATAATCTTTACGTCTGTGTGTTCGTAGCAACGCGAAGAACATCTTTAAAACCTTTTCACACGTTGTTTCATATGTTTGGTGTACTGTTCTAATTTATTTCTATTGTTTGCTTCGTGTATGATTGAATGGATGCTTGTGTGGTGCTTTTATGATCTTGTCTAGTCGGTGAGCTATACGTGGTGATCAAGAAGCAGTTCATTGAGGTTTGGACTTGAAGAAGGATCTAAGTTAAGGCAAGTATAGCATGGGATCATCCTTATTTCCTATTCACCTTTAATACACTTAATTCATGTGCATGTGTCTACCTTGTTACCCCTAAGGATATCCTAGCTTTTGTATCTTGTACCTTGACACCCATGGGACATTGCATTGGGTAGTGATGCTAGTGCTCTTTTTAAATAACCATGATCTGTAACTTGACTAATGGTATATGCAATAAACGTTTAAAAGATGTTTTATAGCAACATGGCTCAAGGGGGCTAGAGCATTGGGTTATTTTTATGGTGCTCTAGTTTCTCTCCTTAAGGACTTATCTGTAAGCGAACATCCGGGACTTACAGTACAACTGTGGGGGCTATATGGCTCTGGCTTTAGTCATATAGAAGGACCTTTTCTAGCTTGTTAGAGGTAACCTTTATGGCGTAAGAATGGCTTGACGAATCGGGTATAGTGCGGCCTCTGTCCTTATGTGTATAGGCTGCGGGTCAATGTGCCATTTGGAAGGGGGGCTCTACATCTGTTTGCCGAGTGAATCTAATGGCCCTAACTTGTTAGACGAACCTTCGAAAGACTTCATAGTGTTTACCCTGCCTGCTCACCTTGGTAGTGTTTTGGGAGTAATTAACCCGGGCATTTGGGTAACACGACTCACAGTGAAAGTGTACAACCTCTGCAGAGTGTAGAACTGTTATAACAGCCGTGCTCACGGTCACGAGTGGCCTTGGACCCTTATGGAATAGTTGATTAATTGTTTATGTTTATGTTTTTGCTATTCATTAATCATTTCACATGGATCATATGTTTATTGTTTACATTGAGACCTATTGATGCTATTGATATGCTAAAATCATGTTAACTAAAAGCTACATGCTGATAAACCCACGATTATGCCTATTTGAGCCTCATGAACCCCATGTTACACTTGTTGAGTACGAGATGTACTTACGCTTGTTTATTTCTCTTATTTGGATAAAAATCCCGGATGGGTAACAGATGGAGGTAATAGCGACTACTACGCCTACTTCCCTGAGGATTACTAGTCTTGCTGTCAACCAGTCAATGTACCTGTGACTGGAGCTACCACGAGAGAGATTTTTATTTATACTTCCGCTACATTTGTGTTAAGACTATGTGTTAAATATCGTGATGTAATAACATTTGCCATGATACTTCTGTTATAATTTGTGAACTTATGTGTGATTGATCTCTGGGCGCACATAAGGGTAAGCATTCCATTTGGTCGATAAATGGGTGTGACAGGAAAGGAAGACGAAAACCCTTACCTTCATATTAGAGATTTTGAGCAGACATGCGATTGTCTTCGCATTGATGGCATCTATGATAAGACTTTACGTTGGAAGCTTTTTCCTTTTTCTTTAAGAGGAGAAGCTAGACGATGGTATAGTCAGAAGGTAAGTCAACAGCAAGGTGAATAGGGAGTTTTAAGAGCCAACTTTTGTCTAGATTTTTATTCCCTTGACCGTACTGGTGACCTTAGACTCGAAGTCCTATCTTTTAAACAAAAAGATAATGAAACTTTGGGGAAATCCTGGAAACATTTTTCTGATCTTTTAGAATCTGGTCCAAAACTTTTGCTTGAAGACACTGTTCTTTTATTTCACTTTTTTCGAGGTCTTCAGAAAGATAATAAACAAATGCTGCATACTATGGCTAGAGGTTCTTTCTTTCGTATCTCTACTGATGAAGCTAAGGGGATCTTGAATAGAATCCTAGAAGCTGAGATGGATAATGCCCTCCATGATAAAACCTACGAAGCCGAAGTAGACACTCTGCCAAATTTTTCATCTACTTTAGCTATCCCAGGTTCTGAGCCACAAAAGGAAGAAATTCTACCATCTGATTTCATGCTAGACATAGAATCCGATCTCTTTGCCGATTTTGGAAACATTTCAAACTACCATTCTATAGACCGACCCCAAAACGGCCAATTTAGCATTTGTTTACCAAGTGAATGTCAATTGAGAGAGCTTATGTCAGTCATGAGTAGCGAATGGTTGGAGGAGTCAGAGCTTTCCTCTGAAGTGATCCGTTTGGATACACCTCCTATCACTATACGCTGTGCTTATAATTTTGATCAATTTAACGCTCTCTATAATCCTGTTGTGGGGATCAATATTATGTCCGAAGCTTTTGCACTTAATTTATTTGGGAAACTTGTTTTAACCCCCACAACAAAGGTCATAAAGGAATCTTCGGGACGATTAGTCCCCAGTCTTGGAATTATTAATGTCCTACCCTTTATGGTAGAAGGCTCCATGGTTCATTTGAACTTTTATATCTTTGATATATGGGGTTTCGACCTATTGATTGGACAACCTTTTAGAAGACTCCTTTATGAAGGTCAAACTGGAAAGCTCTACATTTCTTTGGGAAAGGATTTTAAACTTCCAATTACAATAACTCACTCCTTGAATAATAAGACCGAGCCATATCTTTTGCCTGATCCTATGGAGGAGGTAAAGGCTGCATCTCTAGAACTTTTAGATGATCCAGACTTAGAAGAGGAAGCCCCCTTCTTCACTGAAGAAGAGGCCGAACCTTCTGAACCTGAACCCTTAGATGAGTTTGCAGAAACACCTAGACCCCCCATAGAACTCAAAACTTTACCACCCGGTCTTACCTATGCTTTCCTAAACAATAATCCAGAGTTTCCTGTGATCGTTAGTAATAAACTCACTCAGGAGCAAACTCTGCGATTAATGACCATTCTTGAAAAACACCACTCTGTTTTCGGCTACTCACTTCAAGATCTCACAAGAATCAGTCCTATGATTTGTACCCATCGTATTCCGACAGATCCTTCTGTTACACCCTCTCGAGAGCCTCAACGTAGACTTAACAACGCGATGAGAGAGGTAGTTAAAAAAGAAGTTATAAAGTTGCTGCATGCAGGGATTATATATCCTGTGCCGCATAGTGAGTGGGTAAGCCCTGTTCAAGTTGTGCCTAAAAAGGGAGGCATGACTGTTGTTACTAATGATAAGAATGAGCTAATTCCGCAACGCACCGTCACTGGGTGGCGGATGTGCATAGACTATAGAAAACTTAATAAAGCCACGAAAAAGGATCATTTTCCTTTGCCTTTTATAGATGAGATGCTTGAGCGGTTAGCAAAACACTCATTTTTCTGTTTTCTAGATGGATATTCAGGGTATCACCAGATCCCTATCCATCCTGATGATCAAAGCAAAACCACTTTTACATGCCCATATGGAACGTATGCTTATCGTAGAATGTCTTTTGGGTTATGTAATGCACCAGCTTCTTTTCAAAGATGTATGATGTCTATATTTTCTGATATGATTGAAGAGATTATGGAAGTTTTCATGGATGATTTCTCAGTTTATGGAAAAACTTTTGATAGTTGTCTTGAGAACTTAGATAAGGTTTTGCAAAGATGTGAAGAAAAGCACTTAATCCTTAATTGGGAAAAATGTCATTTTATGGTTAGAGAAGGAATAGTGCTAGGACACCTAGTGTCTGAAAGAGGTATTGAGGTAGATAGAGCTAAAATTGGAGTAATTGAACAACTACCTCCACCTGTGAATATAAAAGGAATTTGAAGTTTTCTTGGCCATGCTGGTTTTTATCGCAGATTTATAAAAGACTTTTCATTTATTGCGAGACCACTTACTCTTTTGCTAGCCAAGGATGCTCCTTTCGAATTTGATGATGCATGTCTAAATTCTTTCAATTTATTAAAGCAAACACTCATCTCTGCACCAATCATTCAACCCCCTCATTGGTCGTTGCCTTTTGAAATTATGTGTGATGCTAGTGATTATGCTGTGGGGGCAGTTTTGGGACAAACTAAAGAAAAAAAGCATCATGCAATTGCTTATGCAAGTAAAACTTTGACAGGAGCTCAACTTAATTATGCAACCACTGAAAAAGAGCTTCTGGCTGTTGTTTTTGCCATTGATAAATTTAGATCTTATTTAGTTGGAGCTAAGATAATTGTTTACACTGATCATGCTGCACTAAAATATTTGCTCACTAAGAAAGATGCTAAACCTCGCTTAATCAGATGGATTTTATTACTCCAAGAATTTGACTTAGAAATAAAAGATAAAAAGGGAGTAGAAAATTCTGTTGCTGATCACTTGTCTAGAATGTACTTTAAGAATTCACAGGAACCCCCCCATTAATGACTCACTCCGGGACGACATGCTTTACGGGATTAACAGATCTGACCCCTGGTATGCAGATATTGTTAATTTTATGGTTTCAGGTTATGTACCACCCGGAGCAAACAAGAAGAAGCTTATTCAGGAAAGTCGTTCACATATATGGGATGAGCCATATCTCTTCCGAGTATGCGCTGATGGCCTACTTAGAAGATGTGTGACCACTGAGGAAGGATTGAAGATCATCGACAGATGTCACTCATCACCATACGGAGGACACTATGGAGCATTCCGTACACATTCAAAGATCTGGCAATGTGGATTCTACTGGCCTATGATGTACGATGACACGAAGCAATATATCAGAAGATGTGGGCCATGTCAAAGGCACGGAAACATAAATACAAGGGATGCCATGCCACTCACCAACCACCTTCAGATTGAACTCTTTGATGTCTGGGGAATATATTACATGGGTCCATTTCCCCCATCTAAGAAGTGTGAGTTCATCTTGGTGGCGGTTGATTACGTCTCCAAGTGGGTAGAGGCACTACCTTGCAAACATGCCGACAATATCAGTTCGAAGAGGATGTTTGAGGAAATCATATTTCCAAGATTTGGAGTCCCCAGGATAGTGATAAGTGATGGAGGATCACACTTCATTGACAAGCGCTTCGAGCACTATCTATCAAGACATGGAATCCGTCACAATGTCGCTACTCCCTATCATCCTCAGACAAGTGGCCAAGCAGAGACTTCCAACAAGCAAATCAAGAACATTCTTCAGAAGACGGTGAACGAGATGGGAACTGCATGGAAGGACAAGTTACCCGATGCACTCTGGGCTTACCGGACAGCATACAAGACCCCAATTGGAATGTCTCCATACCAATTGGTATACGGAAAGACCTGTCACCTACCGGTTGAACTTGAGTTCAAGGCACACTGGGCCATAAAAAGATGGAATATGGACCTAGATATCGCCGGAAAACATAGAAGAATGCAATTATCGGAGTTAGAAGAATGGCAGGAGAAAGCATATCACAATTCAAGGATCTACAAAGAAAGAGTCAAGAGATGGCATGACAAGAGGATCAAGAAGAAGGAGTTCTCACCCGGAGATAAGGTATTACTTTTTAATTCTAGGGTGAAGCTTTTCGGGCATGGAAAGCTCCGGAGCAAATGGGAAGGACCATTCAAGGTAATTCATTCATCATCCCACGGAGCTATCACACTTCAAAATGACGAAGGTACGTTATTCAAGGTAAATGGTCAACATCTTAAATTATTTTTAGAGCCCAATAAAGAATTAGAAGAAATAGACGTGATCAATTTTTACCTTCCAATTAAAAATTAAAGCCCGACGCTTTTAATTTGACGTTTTTGGGCCAAGTATATATTTTTCGGGATAAAAACACGGTGAGAAACACGCTCGAGAAAGCAGGCTTGTAGAGGAGCCGGACACAGGGTGGGCGCCCTGAGGATGAGGGCGGGCGCCCTGCCCCTGTCTCCCCTCGGCCCCAGACTTCTCCCACGCGATAACCTCGCCCGTTGCTATCTGGAAAATTCCGTCCTCGGTTTGTTTCGCAAACATGACGGCGGTAAGAGTCCCGACCATGCACGAGAGCAGTTTTTACCCCCTATATAAACAGACCCCCAACGTCAGCTTTTAGCACCAATTCATTCAAGCCTTCTCTCCTTCCTCAAATTAGATCTTGCTTAGTTCCTAGCTGCTCCAATGGCCGAGAAGTTCCACGTCGATTGGGAAGTCGTCCCCTACGACCTCAACAAGAAGCCCAAGGAGGATCCCGACGCCTACGCTCTCGTCCCGGCCAACATAGAGCGACAGCTAGAAGCCATGCCACCACGTCAACGCAGCTCTGCCCAATCCTACTTTGCTCGCCCAGTTCTTACCGCACCTACGCAGCCCCTATTGCTCGAAGACTCGCCATCATCGTCGAAGGGGAAGGAGATCATCAAGGTACCAGCCGGAACAAAGATCCTGCCGCCAAAACCCAATGAGCGGATCATCGGAGTGAAGACCAACCGGAGCGGCGAGATCTCTAGTGGAGAGACCTTACTTCGAGGGTGTTAGGGCAGCTAAGGTCCGCTTCGTTCCTCCGAAGGAAGCACCCAAGCATGCTCTTAATGCTTTCAAGACACCTCCCAAGCGCCGCAGGACCATTGCAGATGTGGATGAGGAGCTACGGGTGATCAAGAACAGCATTATAGAAATTCAGAACTCCAATATCTCTATGGATCGGAGGACCTTCAACCATAACACTACGATCCTAAAGCTACGGGATGACCTTGCCGATGCCAACAAGAGGATCGATGAGTTAGAGCATAGTCTTAGGAGGCGTGAGCGTCGCTGAGCTATCTAGATTAGATCTTGGGGCTATATATGTCTTAGTTATTATTAGATTCGATTAGGTTCGCTTATAATCAGTTTAGATCTATTATATTCGGTTATTATTATTATTCGGTTGTAATAAATGCCTCAAGATTAATAAAGATTATTATTAGTATGTCTTGTGTGTCTCTACTTTATTTTTGTGCAAGAAAGCAGAAAACAAGTATGGGGGAGATTCCCTGACATGTCACACACACTTCGATCGCACCACTCCATGAACCAGGTACACACTCTGCACACTTTTATTACACACTTACACACTCACCTTAGTTTGTGCAGAATTTTATCTCTCTAAACATGATAAATTAAAAGGATAAAAATGCTTATAATCATGATCAATCTCACTCTGTGATATTTCCTGGAAACCTGCAAATATTAAAATTATTTCAAAACCCTGTGTTGCTAAAAGTCATTGTGGAATAAGAGATGGTAAGGGTATGAGTACCTTATTCTTAGTATCTTTATTGCTTGGAGAATTTGTTTTAAATTTCAAAATTATAGCTACCATCCTCAAGTTTTATATGCCTGCTAAACATGAAAATATTAATTAAAGCTATCTGCTTTGTATTGAGTTTGTTCAAAACAAGTTAGACCCTTGTTGAGAGATTTATCATACTCCTAAGATCAAGACATTTTTATTTAGAAAGATTCACTCTTCCGAAGTATTATTGCGTTAGAGGCATGGGCTATGCAAAATTATGAATATATCGAGGAAATAAAAAGGAGCAAGTGCTCGATAACCTCATGGAAAAAATGGACAAGTGTCCGGTAGTAGAATTAGGGGTACCTCGGTATCCACCCAAAATGAAAAAAAATGAGATATGATAAAAATATGATGGAAAGAAAATGATAGCCCATGGTCCCTCTAATAAGCAATATGCCAGTAAGAGTGACAAGTTTTTAATTTTCAAAATCTTTGATCTAAGAGTATGGCATTCTTCTCCTCGGATCCGGTTTTGACCATACAATAAATGCAAGGTATGTATGCTTAAAGAATTATTTTTGCAAAATCAAAACAGCCTCAGAGAGAAATATAAAAGATAATGAGTGACTCTGAGAGCACCTATGAGGATAAAGGTATGCTAAGTTTTTCTTTTCAAAAATATGTAAAAACTCCAAGTGATAGGGATTAAGAAGAAGAAAGGCTCTTTACTCTGACCATATATTTCCCTGACTATAAGTGCACAGTGGATTTTTACAACACCCTGTAGGTATGAAAGAATGTTTCAACCCCAGATGTTTTATTAACCAACCTTTTCTCGAGGACGAGTAAAAGCCTAAGTATGGGGGTGTTTGTTGACGGTTCTTAAGTATCAATTATAACCATCAAATAAATAAAGAAAAGGACCTATATGCAAGCAACACCTAGAATTAGGGTTTGATCTAACAGAATTCCATGAGTTTTGCTGTTTATCTATTTCTGCAGGGGGTTATCAGGAAATACGGAAGAAAGGCCCACATGTCGGATTAATGACGGGATATTAACCGAACACGTAATTATCTTACATCTAGAAGATTCCAGAAGCCACGGGAACGAACGGGAGCCGTAACGGGCCAGGACATAGGGCGCCCGCCCTATGCCCTAGGGCGCCCGCCCTGCCCCCGGGACCAATCAGGTCGAGTCTCGCGGATTATGCTCCACCGCCTTTGAGGATCAAGGAAAACCGTAGGATGAAGGTCGGTTTGATCCGACGGTCCAGATTCATCCAAAAGGGCTATATAAGCAAGGCCCCTGACCCCTGGTGGAGAAGACCCCAATTCATTATTCAGTTGCATATCTCTAGTTAGGGTTTAGAGAGAGAGGTTCCCTCTAGGGTTCCCACCTCTTAGGGCTTAGCATCCAATGTGAAAGTAGAATTAGTTCTACTAGATTGAGAGAGATAGAGTGGAGGTGTAGATCGGAGGAAGCCGGCCTGTCGGTGTCTACTCTGAGGTTGTACCTGTGGGAGCAAGTTCTTCTAACCCGAGGCTTGTTCTCAGGATTCTTCAGTATTTCGACTTCTAAATTCTAGTAAGTTCTTTGTTTTATTGTTCTTTGGTTTATGAGTTTACTTTGATCTCTTCGCGTAGAGTTTAGAGTAATCATCTCTAGCGTAAACGTGGTGTTTAAGCTAGGATACTCATAGATATCCCCTCGTCTAACCAGACCGTGGTAGTAGCGAGGTACGTGACAATTCTGAGTTACCTTTGTAATCCATATCCCGTTAGCAGGATCGATAGGGTTTATAGGTGCGGGTTGAACATCCTTTGTGGTGTCTAGATTCCGTAAACCTCCCCAATAGAACAGTAGATCATCCTTACCAAGGTTAGAAGAAGAGTGCGGTTGTAGTCTTCTCTATACATCACTCACATCGAATCATAGTGGTTGTAGCCTAAAGGTTAGTAGTAATATATTTGGTTAGTCAGATGCACTCTTTCTCCTAAAGGTAAAAATATAAATACGATACCCAGGATAACATCTCGGGTGAAGTGCTCACCGATATCCGTGCGCTTGCGGATCCTATTTCCTAATTGCGTTACCAAATATCAACAGGTAACAAGGTAGACACATGCACATGAATTAAGTGTATTAAAGGTGAATAGGAAACCAGGATGATCCCATGCTATACTTGCCTTAACTTAGATCCTTCTTCAAGTCCAAACCTCAATGAACTGCTTCTTGATCACCACATAAATCTCACCGACTGGACATGATAATAAAGCACCACACAAGCGTCCATACAATCATACACGAAGCAAATAATAGATCTAAATTAGAACAGTACACCAAACATATGAAATAACAAGTGAAAAGGTTTTAAAGAGATTCTACACGTTGCTACGAACACACAGACTCGAAAAGCATGCTAACCGAAGCTATGGTTGAAAAGATACATCTACCGAAAGATTTTGTTGTATAAAACGGAAAATTATAGGTCTCATTTTTTTTAACTATATAAAATCATATATATAGGATAAAATACTTTTTATAGATATTCAAAAGTGACTTAGGCTAAATTACATTTAAATTTAGAAAACTAAAGGAGAAATCAATAATATTTTATTTATAAATCTAGTTGCACAATTATTAATCAAGTTAGATCTAAACTATGAAATTCCATAGATTTTGATAAAGATAACACTAATACTAATACGTAGTTCATGTTGTTATAAATCCATTGCAATTTGAACGGACTAATTCGGAATTAAAACAAATAAGTTATGAATTAAACGAGATTTTCTTTAGTAAAACAATAGATTAAATCTAACATCGAATCTTAAAGGTGGAAAACCTAACCAACAATAGTACTAAAATGTAGATTATGAAATTACAAATCTTACGCATTTTGAACGGGTCAAAACTGATGAGATACAGGCCTGATCTTCCGAGAGGTAACCGATAAGTTCGACTTATGGAGATCTCGACGTTGGCGATCCGGCTTCAAATCAGACACGATTCAAACCCTGCAACCATTACGCCACTGCTCCGTTGGTTATCAACCAAGCACAACTTGATTGACCTCGCCAAGAAGCTTTTCCTGCAAGCGAATCGAAGAACACAAGCAAGAAGGTAAAACACGCAATCTAAAATTACAAATATGAACAATGCGAATATCAATAGAGGGTTCAAGAACTCGGTTCCAAAGGACTAATTGACACAGTGGAGGAGATCAAGAACAGGGGCCCTGGATCACTGTAAAAGGATTTGTCACCACAGTTACAATGAACGATTCAGTCTCTCGATGGAAAACTAAACTCTAAACAAAACCCCAATTGTCTAGCAGCGGTGGCGGCTGTGTTTATAGTCTAAGACTCGACCTAGGGTTGAGGATGGCCAGGGGTTGGGCGCCCACAACTTGGGCTTAAGGCCCGACACGATACATGGCCAAGTTGGCCCAAATAGGTGACGCAGCACCTTGCCGTGGTCACACAGAATGATCCACGAACCTTCTGGAGCTGGGACCAGATCCAAAACGACGGCGTCGTCGTTCCCTTTCCAACGTATCCAAGAACGCCCTGTTTCGATGTCGTATGCGAGAGTTATGACCAAAACAGTGACGACATGTCTGCTTAATCCGAGGGTGACGTGGCAGCTGAGTTGGGGACGAATTGCAACTTGGGGAAGACCATAGCGTCAGTGTGTCCAGCATGGCGATGTCCTCATCATCCTCCCCTTCTTAAATTGGAGTCGTCCTCGACTCCATCTTGGCGATGTCCTCATCATCCCCTCCTCCTAGAATTGGAGTCGTCCTCGACTTCATCCCATCATCAGCGAACTCCTGCAAAAGGTTAGTGACAGCAGACAATGCACTAGACATAATAGGTTGACAAAACATAGTATAACATGGTGCATCAGGATTATCACATAACTCAGCAGTAGCAGAAGTTGTAGCAAGAAAAGTACCTCCTTTTAACCTAATCTCATTATTCCCAATATTTTTAGCAATGTTAGTTGGAGGTGTATTTTTAATCTCTTTAGCATGTTTAATAATTTCCGTAGGAGACAAAGGTAGCAATGTAATTGTCTTGTCCTTATGTATGATAGTGTATGTATTAGTTCTACCATGGTGTAAAGCATCATTATCAAATTCCCATGGACGACCTAACAAAATGGAACAAGCTTGCATAGGGACAACATCAAAATCAGCAGTATCATGATAAGAACCTACGAAAAAGCTAATGCGTGGTGATTTAGTTACCTTAGTCTTACCACTATTATTGAACCACTGAAGTTTATATGGATGCGAATGTTGTCGTGTGGTCAAGCCAAGCTTCTCAACCAAATCGAAACTCACCAAGTTATTGCAACTTCCACTATCAATGATAGTGAGAACACGACAACCCTGCACAATGAAATACATGTGGAACAAATTGTTTCGTTGGATCTTCATCTCGTCTTCATGTCCCACACGTGTACTTAACACATGCTACACAAGAAGGCTAGGGTAATCCGCGGCAGCAGCCACAGAGTCAATGATGATAGCCTCCTTGTCTTGATCGCCCTCGGTGGAATCTGCATCAATGTTAGCAGCAAGGGCTAAATCATCTTCAACATCACTAGTACTTACATATCCATTCTCGGTAGCAATGAAAGCACGACGACTGGGGCAATCCTTCATGACATGTCCCATGCCTTTGTATCGGTGGCAAATGATTTTAGCGCTGGACGAGGAGGAGCTAGTAGAAGCACCCGGAGTGGCACCTTTCTTCTGCACATTAGACAATTGACTTACCCCATGTGGTGCAACAGAAAGCTTGGGCGTCTCCGGCTCAGCACGCTGCTGAAAATTTCTCCCATTTTTAGACCTGAAAGACTGGTGTTGTTTGCGGCCCTGTACTTCACGTTCTACCTTAATAGCAAGATGATACAATTGGGAAAAATTGCGCCATTCTTTATAATCAAGTATGTTCTGGATATCATGGTTTAGACCACCAAAAAATCTAGCACTAGCATCATTATCATCTTCATTTATACCACAACGGGCTAAACCAATAAGCAATTCTTGATAGTAAGCTTCTACTCCTTTATCACCTTGTTTTAAAGTTTGCAGTTTCAAACGTAAATCACGTTGCTAATAAGGAGGAACAAAATGAGATTTCATACGTTGCTTTAAAGCATTCCAAGTTTGAGGCACAGCAGCAGCATTATTAGCATTGCAAAGATCACTCCACCAGAATAAAGCAAAATTAGTAAACTCACTAGTAGCAAGTCTAACTCTATGCTCAGCAGGAACATTATGAGAATCAAATTTTTGTTGAACAGCAAGCTCCTAATCTAAATAAGCCTCTGGATCAACATTACCAGCAAAAGGAGGAAGGCTAAATTTAATTTTAGCAAAAGGATCATTATTACCATGATTATTACCTCCCATACCGCGACGGTTGAAGTTGAGGCGGCGACGGGCATAACCGTCAGCATCCGCATCGTCATCACCAAAATCACCGGCATCGTCATCATCAGCACGATGAGGTGGAGGGCGTTGCTCGAGTTGTTCAATGCGGGTGACCAGATTGTTCACATTGCGCGTCAGCTCAGTCATAAGATTGCGTTGTTCAGTCATGAACATTGTAAGCTCACCCTTGGACACGCAATCATTGAAGTCCGTCGGAGATCCTGCCATGGTTAGAAGATAGAAAAAGACAACACCAAAATATTATCCCTATCAACTAAAAGGAACCAAGTGATGATGGTGAAAGTGGAATGCAAAATCATAAGCGGCTTACCACCGTCTTGCCTGTATTCTTACCAACGCCAAACAAGAGCAAAACCAACGTGGTGAAGCAATCTGTTGTTAAGCGTGGGTAACAGTTGCAAGATGAACCTGTGCTGACAGAAGAATATGTGGAGCTATGGGTAGGCACACAATATGACAAGGATTAGCAATTAACGAAAGCAGATTAGCGATTGTTCAATCCAGATCCAAAGAACAAATCACAGCTGCTGGCTAAGACGTGTCGAGACGTAGCGCAACAAGGTAAAAATAAAGGACAATGGAAAGAACACACAGAACAAGCAAACAACCCGGATTTTTCCTTTTTCCTAAATTTTTCCCTGATTTTTCCAAAAGGCACTAGTAGAAATTAAACTTTTTTTATTTTTTCACTATTTTTTTATATTTTTCTCTGAACAAGGATCACAAAAGATGCAACCACAAAAATTGGCACCTACAACTAAGGTGGGATGTGGTCTACAGAAAAACAGCACGTTCTCTGAAAAGCGTGGAAAAACTTTGACAATTTTTTTTCTTTATTTTCCTGATTTTTTTTGGCAATTTTGATGAAACCAAACAGGGCAAAGCCAAGTTTGGGTCAGCTCCAAATGGTGTCAAGAAGATGCTGTAAAAATTTCAGATTTTTCTGATAAACGAGCGAAAAGTTATGCCTGTTTTACCGAAGGTATCTCAAGTTATGTTTTGACTGGAGGCACAACACGAAAGCGGCAGTTAGGGCAAAGCGTCCCTAAACTCCAACACCGATCACAAGATCGTCCCTGTGACTCCAACAGAAACAGTAGGTATGCGCCTGGTGATGTAAGGAGGGCTGCGATGCAGGTAAAATAAGAGCGGCTTGCAACCAATCTAGGGTTTGCGCGGCGGCGAGAAGTCACACAAGGCGGTTAGCGGGGGCAAGTCGAGTATGTGGTGGCTTCGACTTGTTTAGGAATGGTGGATGGGATAGCGGCGGAAAACAAAAATCACAGCAATGGGCAATTGAACTACGACCATGAACACAATCCTAAACCAGCAACAAGACTCGACCACGGACACAAACTCAACAACACGAATCTGAAACGAAATTGCAAAGGCACAAAAGGTGATAGGATAGCGGAAATTGAAATCTTTTTGGGCTTTTTGTGGACTCTAGGTAATGAACAAATATGAATCTAAGGCAAACGAGAATATACCTCGCGGTAAACCTAAAAGCTCTGATACTAATTGATGAGATACAGGCCCGATCTTACGAGAGGTAACCGGTAAGTTCGACTTATGGAGATCTCGACATTGGCGATCCGGCTTCAAATCAGACACGATTCGAACCCTGCAACCATTACACCACTGCTCCGTTGGTTATCAACCAAGCACAACTTGATTGACCTCGCCAAGAAGGTTTTTCCTGCAAGCGACTCGAAGAACACAAGCAAGAAGGTAAAACATGCAATCTGAAATTGCAAATATGAACGATGCGAATATCAATAGAGGGTTCAAGAACTCGGTTCCAAAGGACTAATCGACACAGTGGAGGAGATCAAGAACAGGGGCCCTGGATCACTGTAAAAGGATTTGTCACCACAGTTACAATGAATGATTCAGTTTCTCGATGGAAAACTAAACTCTAAACAAAACCCCAATTGTCTAGCAGCGGCGGCGGCTGTGTTTATAGTCTAAGACTCGACCTAGGGTTGAGGACGGCCAGGGGTTGGGCACCCACAACTTGGGCTTAAGGCCCGACACGATACATGGCCAAGTTGGCCCAAATAGGTGACGCAGCACCTTGCCGTGGTCACACAGAATGATCCACGGACCTTCTGGAGCTGGGACCAGATCCAAAACAATGGCGTCGTCGTTCCCTTTCCAACGCATCCAAGAACGCCCCGTTTCGATGTCGTATGCGAGAGTTATGACCAAAACAGTCACGACGTGTCTGCTGAATCCGAGGGTGACGTGGCAGCTGAGTTGGGGACGAATTGCAACTTGGGGAAGACCATAGCGTCAGTGTGTCCAGCGTGGTGATGTCCTCATCAAAAACGGAGTTAAAACGCAGAAGATATGGCCTAAACAAGATAGTGGCAGTTTTGTAAATACCTAGAATTTTAATATCGAAAATAAATCAAAATCTGGTTTTTAATCTGATCTAGACGGTGGAATTCAAGTAAATACCTCTTCTTCTTCTTGGAGTAGAATGTATACTCACGAGCAACTATGGTGGAAGTTTCGGCTTATGCTAGGCAGCCTAGTGGCTTCGTCGAACGGCGGCAAGAGAAGGAGGAGAAAATATAATTTGCTACACGAGAAATTTCATAAACTTTTGCTAAGCAGATATTTTTGAGCACTGAAGAAAAGACAGACTGCTCCAGAAAAGGTAGAATCAAGAGAACAAGGTAAACCAACCCAACTATATCTATCCATTAATGCTTATGCCTTAATCCTATATCTAAATAAAATTGTAGGAATACTCCACAAGATCATTGCAATCATTACAAAAATCCAAAACAACCATAAGCACTAAGACAAACCAACCAAACACTTAAGGTTCACACTACATACATTGACTCAACTTGTGATACTATCGTTATCACTATATTAAGGGTAAAGATGTTAAAGCTCCTCTTCTAATTACGCAAGAAGGTGGTAAGAGAAGATTCTAAAAGCATATCAAGGCAATGAGTATAGATGAGAGCAAAGGCTTAAAATAAGCATCAAGGAGGAGACAAATATCAAGGGTAGATATATAGTAGAGAAGAAAATGTCAAGGATTATAGAACAAGGATTTTATAGCAAGTTCATAACCTTAAGACGGCCAATTTCTCACTAGGCTTGCGTCCTACAGTCACCATTGCTCTAATACCACTCTGTCACACCCGGTTTTAAGGACAAAACCAGATGTACACTATATGTGAAATAAAGAGGTCAAATCTCACATATAGCTGTAGATAAGTGTAATATCAAGAAACAAATGCTTATTAAACATAATGTAATAGTATAAGATATAACCTTAGAAAGCAACACAGCGGCAAGACAACTCCGAACACCAGGTGTAACCTTCACTCCAGGATCAAACTGACTGGTTGATCACAAGTGTAACACCCCAGGTGTTTATCACCAATTAGGCAGTGGGTTTGAGCTCAAACATGATAGATTAGTGGAGATGACGATGCCAAAGTCAAACCTATGGAAATAAACCCTAACCTAAACTTGGATATTGCACCCTTGCTTACATATAGGCTCAATTAAAAGATATATGCTTGGGTTTTGTTATCAAAGTATCTTCACATGTCTCACATCAATAACTATCTATATTGGTCCCTGGAAAAGTTTCGTAAAGTTTGGAATCAAAAAGTCATATGAAATGATAAGTTATATGCTTGTTTGGATTATGACTAAAACCTGCCTTACATCCCATGGGAACTAGTGTTTGTGCAACATACAATGCAACATGTGCAACACATCTTGGACGCATGTGGAACAACCTAGTGGAACATGTGTTGCATGTATCTTGAAACAACCACATGAAATGACTATAGCATTTCACTTGAGTTCTATGTTTCAAGGCATGTGAGGCCTACACTTTTGTGCAACCTATGCATGGTGGGTATGTTTGGCCTCTACAACACCTTAACTACACTTAGGACACTCCATGGAACAATGTTCATGTTGATCATTTTGCCTAAATGTGCTTCTAAGTGATGGTTGACCATGTATGGACCCTAGAACCCTTTTGTTTGACCATTTCAAAAGTGTGACCTAGAAGCTTTGCATGACTGTGCACCCTTTAACAAAGTTGTAGGGAATTTTATAAGGAACAAACTTTGTTTAAGAGTCAAGTCATGAAAATGTAGGGAACATGCTCAAACAGGGACCCCAATTCAGTTTTGACCTGCTGTTTGGCACTTAGCCAATTTGGCTAAGTCTGGACTGTACAACAGTTTCAAGTAGCTTATTTTGGAGCACTCTATCTCCCAAACTAGGCAGAACCAGCTCTATCTCATATTGGCAATATTGTAGTGCTCACATAGCTCTATGATTTTGTCAACAACACTATGACCTAATTCCTACTAGTACAAGAGCTACAGAGCCTCAAAGATCGTGTTTCAGTTGGGTTCCTACTGAAACTGAAATTTCTGTTTCGTGTGCTCGACTTTGGAGCTCTGTATATTATGATCTAAGCTGAACCAGCTCAAGGTCCTTTGATAAAAGTTGCAGATTGAGTTGTGTACAACAAACTTTGCTTTTAGAGCATACCATTTTTCAGCTTGAAAATAAGTCAAACAATGGGCCAAAGTTTGAATCTAAAGCTGTTTTCAGACTTAGAATATTTAAGTCCGAGATTAGTAACAACTTGATTGGCATTCCGCGTTCTCCAAATTTCGTTAAGTAATTTGAGTTGATCCCAATATAAAAGTTGGAGTATATCCTATGGAGAAGGTCTAGCAAAAAGTTGCATTAAGTTTGACTAAGTTTTGGCCGTGAATTTTAGGTCAAAGCCGAGCAAGCTTAATCGGATTCAAGTCGCTGACACTGCCACTTTGGAGCATAATTACTTGCTAATCCATAACCCTAATGGCCGTGACCCCTTAATCAAAATTGGAGAGCATGAGGAGTAGATCAAACTTCATTTTTGGCCCGTTCGCTGATTCAGCCTGGAAACGGCCCAAAAACGCGTTCCACACCGGCTGCACCGTTGCTCGCCACCTGTTCGACGAAATGCCGCGTGCGGGAGCGCGTGGCCACCATGCAGGACAGCAGCGCCCCGTCGCCCCGACGCGTGCCTGGCCTCCTCCCTCTCGGCTCTGCTCTAATGTGGAGTCACCTGAGCTCGTCGCCCTCGCTGGCTCACTCTCTGCCGCTTTCCGCTCCCTTCCTGGTGCTGCACGAGCGCGCTCCGCCGTGTCCGCCATGGACGGCCGGCAAGCTCCGTGGCCATCACTGCTGTGAGCCTTCATCGTCCCCACTGACCTTGCCTTCGCGTTCCTAGAGCCACCCTGTACGCGTAGCACCACTCCTCCACGGCCCCCTGCCGCCGGTGCGAGCCCACCGTCGGTGGACGCGGTCAGGGCCGTCCGTGCACGTGGCCAGAAGGCCACGGTTCGCCACCGGCTGTGCTACGGCTAGCCATCAGTGCGCCTCGACGTCTCCAAGCTGCGCCGCCACCTCCCCTTCGCTGACGTGCCACCGGTTTGCCAGAAATCGCGAGCCCGATGCCTCCTCTGTTCCAAATCCCGTCAGGGACCTCGAGCTTGAATTCGACTAAAGCCAGGCGGTTATGTGAACAGCCATAGACTCATGTGAATAGTACTCCAAGGACTGATTTGTTGTAGTTTTTGCTGATTTTTGAAAATGCATAGTAAATCATAGAAAATTCGTAAAATAGCAAATGATTACTTTTGGAATCCTTGTGAAATTCTCTATGTAGTGGATCTATAATATGGTATGTTTTAGTTTAATGTTTTTGCTGTAAAAATAGATTTTTCATATTAGGTTTTCAATGCTAGTCGCATTTGTCATTTTCATAACTGCCAATGTAGGGATCTAAATGAAGTGAAATTTTTGTGGCATGCTACTATTGTGATGTGTGATGTCTGGTAAAAATTTCAGGATTTTAGGTCTGATATTTTTGGAGCTATAAAAATAACAAATGCCATATGCTGCTTTGCTTCTATTCTGGATAGTGCTGCATGTATGCATTGTTTGGCTCAGTTAAGTTATGAATCATGCCTTGTTGATAATAGATCAGTTGTAGTAATTTTCATAATATTTTCAAAAAGCTAAAGATCACAATTTTTGGTTAAGTAAATGTTTAGTTATAGTTGTTTAAAGTACTGTGGCAGTTTCTGCCCAAACCCAGACAGCATTGCTTTGTGTGCCATGTGTGACCTTGTTAGTGGCAGAATTAGTTTTATATGTTTATAGAAAAGTTGTTCACAATTTGTTAAGCTTTATAAAAAGTCTAGAACCATAATTATTGGATTTATAAAACTCAAGTTATAGCGGTTTAAAGTGGCATATCAGATTCTGTCCATATTTTGGACAGAGATGTAATTATTTAATTAATTGACCATTTTAACTGTAGAATCATCTGAAGATGATTACAATAAAGTTGTAGGTAACTTTATAAGCTTTCCATAAAGTTGAGAATCATGTTTGTTGGAGGTCTAGAACTCCATTTATGCTTCTCTGAATTTCTATCAGTTTTCTGTCTATAATTGTACCACTGCTGTTGGGCTGCACGTGTGGTGTTACTCGTGCAACTAGTTTCATGGTGTAAATGATGTTTACAGTGGTTTTGGTAAATACAAAAGTTGTAGATAATTATCTTATCTTGCTTGTGTTAAATTTTTATGATCCCAGGTCTGATAGTTTAAGAGTTGCATGCTTAATAAGTCTACTGTCAGATTTTAATTACCTTCTGTGCAGACTTTAAAGATTGGCATGTTTGGTCATGATAACTTGGGAATCATGTTGAGATGATTAAATATGAAATGTAGATAATTTCATAAGCTTTCCAGAATATCTTCTTTCAATTCATTTGGATTTAGGGATCTCCAGTTATGATTGATTTACTGAGCTACTGTATGTATGTCCAGAAAGTGACAGATTTTAGTTGTAGTGCTTTGATTAACTTTGCCATGCTAGTGTGTTGAAGTGTGACTCATACCTTTGAAAGTACTTGGGTTAGTACCCTGTGATCTTGAGGCTTGTGTCTTGCTTGATGTGCTTGCCATCTTCTATGTTATGCCCTAATGTGGATTAAGTTAATTAGCTCTAGGTGTTTATGAGAACTTTGGTATGCTTGTTTGATTACTCTGTTTATTGCACTTCTATGCATTTACACATGTGCATGGTTGCATCTCATATAGGTACGCTAGCAGAAACGTGTGAAGGATGTGGCGTTGGAGCCAAACCCGAAGACGGTGTTTGGTGGATCCATCCCGAAGATAGAAGGATTGGGCAAGTGCTAGATGGGAGGATGCTTGCCAAGTGAATTCATCTGACATACTCTAACTTGAATCGGATCCCAGGCAAGCCTCGGAGCATTATAAGCCTCCTACCTTCAAAGCAATTCATTATATATATGTTATAAGTATTGTTGCATTAAGTGGTAGGAGTTGGTTGAAAACCTTGCTGCATTATATCATTCGTTGTCCAGATATATGAATCCTTGAATCCTACATAGACTAGGATCGAGTAGATGCTTAGCCCTGCTTTAAGCGGTAGAAGTCAGGTGATTTCCTATCACCTGCGAGATGTAGGGATATTCATATATGGCACGGTTGGCTATATTTGCTATCGTGGAATGGAACCATGTGTTAATAAAATGAAATGAGACCGGGCGGGATGAAGATAGTGAAGCAACAAGGCATGGAGGTCTTGGGTGTGGATCTATCCCCGTCTGAGTCATTTAAGGACCGATTCGTTGTACGTCCTTGAGTCATGTTGAACGCAGTCTAACACTTAGTTGGCCGGATAAGTCATTCCGACCGCGAAGCCGAGTAATATGGTTCAGGCCGGGAATCGAATGTTAGGTTGCTTCTTGGAGGAGAGAAAGGATGTGCTTGGGGACATTGGCGTGAGACCAAGGGGGGGTTAGAGTCTCTATCACCTGGCAGAGTGTCGCCCTTGGGGTTGCGACATCATTCGGACCCGCGATTCCTGAATTGTATGAAAGGTGGCTTGTGCGACCCTGGCAGGGGCCTGCGTGGTGAGTGTTAGAAATACCCCTCCAGCTGGATAGGAATTCGATTCGAATCGCCGTCGCTCCCGGTTAGTGAGCACTTGACTTGAGCAGCGGCAACGTAGATTCCATTAAATTGAACGGATGGTTAATTGGATAACGATGGAAAGGTTGCCTCAATTTATACCTGCTATGGTTAATATTGTTTGCTCCTAATAAAGTGAGTGCTCTAGTGCAGGTTCTAATATAGAGAATAGGTTAATGATAATTAACTTGATGCTTAAGCATTAATGATTACTTATCCATATTAAGCTTTTATGCAAAATGTTGTCAAGCTAGCCCACTTTATATCAGCCTTGCATGATCCTTGGTGTCACTTTATTTCTGGTTTTTGACGGGTAAGTCCAGCTGAGTACATTGTCGTACTTAGGGTTTTATCCCCACTTGTTGCAGGTTGTGATGTGTCTTGGCGACTGCAAGAGTTGGTTGGCTCTTGCCGTAGAGGCGGAGTGTGATCACGGGCATGATCATTCTGAGTTATCTTCTCTCTAATGCTTTTGTGGGAAGTCAACCCTCGTACTGGCATGTATTTAAATAATAGTGTTGTTAGTTTCAAATTACTTTGTTTCCACTACTTTTGAACTTAAGTTGTAATAACTTTGTTGAACTCTGATGTATATTGAATTACTTATGAAATGGTTGTAACATGTGACTTGTTATGTTGAATCACTACGATCTTGGCTTGTATGTTGGTTGGTTTGAAATCCCTCACGATTTCATTGGACTACCGGAGTTATATGGGCTCAAGTGCGAGAATTTGATCACTTCGGTGATTGTTTTTGTACTTGTGCTCTTATAATTTGGATGGTTCCGTTACAACAAGCCTAACAATTCTAGAATCTAGCAGTCTCGTACCCTTCCTGAGATGTGGGGGAAATAGCAAGGGTGAGTCCATGTCGAACTCAACAAGTATAACATAGGGTTCATGAGGCTCAAAAGGTTTGACATGGGTTTACTGCAATAACTTTTAGTGAGTCATCTTTTTAGCATTTGAGTAGCAACAAGTTACGTAAGCCCAAATAACCTCATGATCATGTAAATGAGAATAATGCATAGCAAGAAACAATAATCATCAGTGAGCTTTAATATCATTAGTATTATCATTACCATCAGTGTTCATCATTTATTCTGTATGGGTCCAAGCCCACTCGTGACCGTGAGCACGGCTGTTATAACAGTTTTACACTCTACAGAGGTTGTACACTTTCACTATGAGTCGTGATTTACCCTTTCGCCCGAGGTGATCAGCCTCTTGACCCACTACCATGGAAGGTCGGCAGGGTTCACTATGAAGTCTTTCAAAGGTTCATCTAACAAGTTAGGGCCATTAGATTCACTCGGTAAACAGATGTAGAGCCCTCCTTCCAAATGGCACAATGACGCGCAGCCTATACACATAAGGACAGATGCCGCACTATACCCGATTCGTCAAGTCATTCTTATGCCATGAAGGTTACCACTAACAAGCTAGAAAAGGTCCTCATACTTGACTAAAGCCATAGCCATATAGCCCTCACAGTTATACTATAAGTCCCAGATGTTCGCTTATAGATAAGTCCTTAAGGAGAGAAACTAGAGCACCATAAAAACAGACCAATGCTCTAGCCCTCTTGAGCCATGTTTCTATAAAGCATCTTTTAAACATTTATTGCATATACCATTAGTCAAGTTACAGATCATGGTTATTTATCTTGAGCACTAGCATAAATACTACCCAATGCAATGTTCCACCGGTGTCAAGGTACAAGATACAAAAGCTAGGATATCTTTAGGGGTAACAAGTTAGACACATGCACATGAATTAAGTGTATTAAAGGTGAATAGGAAATAAGGATGATCCCATGCTATACTTGCCTTAATTTAGGTCCTTCTTCAAGGCCAAACCTCAATGAACTGCTTCTTGATCACCATGTAAATCTCACCGACTGGACATGGTTATAAAGCACCACACAAGCGTCCATACAATCATACATGAAGAAAATAATAGATCTAAATTAGAACAGTACACCAAACATATGAAATAACAAGTGAAAAGGTTTTAAATAGATTCTACACGTTGCTACGAACACACAGACTCGAAAAGCACACTAATCGAAGCTATGGTTGAAAAGATACATCTACCGAAAGATTTTGTTGTATAAAATAGAAAATTATAGGTCTCATTTGTTTTAACTATATAAAATCATATATATAGGATAAAATACTTTTTATAGATATTCAAAAGTGACTTAGGCTAAATTACATTTAAATTTAGAAAACTAAAGGAGAAATCAATAATATTTTATTTATAAATCTAGTTGCACAGTTATTAATCAAGTTAGATCTAAACTATGAAATTCCAGAGATTTTAATAAAGAAAACATTAATACTAATATGTAGTTCATGTTGTTATAAATCCATTGCAATTTGAACAGACTAATTCGGAATTAAAACAAATAAGTTTTGAATTAAACGAGATTTTCTTTAGTAAAACAATAGATTAAATCTAACATTGAATCTTAAAGGTGGAAAACCTAACCAACAATAGTACTAACATGTAGATTATGAAATTACAAATCTTACGCATTTTGAACGGGTCAAAACAGAGTTAAAACGCAGAAGATATGGCCTAAACAAGATAGTGGCAGTTTTGTAAATACCTAGAATTTTAATTTCGAAAATAAATCAAAATCTAGTTTTTAATGTGATCTAGACGGTGGAATTTAAGTAAATACCTCTTCTTCTTCTTGGAGTAGAACGTATGCTCACGAGCAACCATGGTGGAAGTTTCGGCTTGTGCTAGGCAGCCTAGTGGCTTCGTCGGACGGCGGCAAGAGAAGGAGGAGAAAATATAATTTACTACATGAGAAATTTCCTAAACTAGGGGCTCCTCTTATAGTAGTTTTGGTGTGCTTTGCCCGTAGGGTAGGTACATACTTATAGGGAGGAAAACTCTCCACCTTCACATCAACTAGCAATATGGTACTAATTGATGTTGCCCCCTCCGTCTTTACTAATAGGCCTAATTAATTATTAAAGCCCATTAGTAAATAAATGTATGGGCCTTTGAGATTTATTAAGATTATTGCACATTGGCTTTGAGCGTTGAAACAAATGAGAAATTTATTATTTTTGGAATTAATTATTTTTGTGGATAAAATAATTCTAGAAAAGTCTAGAATTATTATTTAAGCCGTGAAAAATACTCCGAAAGCTTCTAAAATTCAAGAAAAATTTTCAGAGACATTATGGAACATGAGGAACCCAAATAAAGTATTTAGAGCTCATAATAAGATATTTTAGAGCATCTAAAATTTAGATTATGCTCATAGATAAGTGAAAACAAGCTAGATAAAAAGTCAGAAAAATTCCTGAGAAGTTAGTAGAGGTTGATTGACAGATGAGAAACAAGGAATTTGATTGTAAAAAAATGATATATGTATATCGGGAAAGGAAAATCGACCTAAACGCATTTTGAAAGAACAACTTGAATTCATTTTGATCTTTGGTCAAAACCAAGCAATACAAAAACACAAATGCATCAGCATGAATGCATCAACAAGTTGCTAAACCTTATGATAAATTTCAATTTAGTGAAAAATATTATTTCCCTATGTTTTCATGAGCACAAAAATTCAAAATTAACTCATTTTAGCTCTATTTCCAAAGAAGCAAATTTTAGGGTGTTACAATACCTCATGAGATCAATATTAGAGACAAGGTTCTAGTACCACTTTGAAAGAAATTCAAGTGTCTAGCTATCTTATGCATGCTAGTCTTTCATTTCATCACTCAAATCTACAACTAGCATACACCACACAAGCATGGATATGGAATTTAAAAACTTATGCCATACAAGAAAACATATGTAATGCACATCCAAATGCAACATACAAGTTTATGAGCTTGCTCTCCCTACTTGTGTGCTTCGAATTTTAATTGATCCCCTTCTTTTCTCCTATCTTACTATCTTTGTTTCTCTCCCCCTATCTTTGTGAATTACTTCTCCCCCTTTGTCATCGATGACCACAAAAGGTGAGCTCAAATTTTAGATAGGTTGTGTGAAATCGTGATAAGTGAGGATTATTTTTCCCAAATCTGGTTCATTCTAGATTACTTGCCAAAGATATCTAACCCAATTTGATCCAAGGACAAGTTTCTTCACACCTCAAAGTAAGGGTTATCTTGTACTATGTTAAGTTAAACACTTATAGCTCATTTTCTAGATTAGACACTAGGTTTACAGGCCCACAAACATATCATATGCTACCACTAGATCATTTCAAACATAAAGGCAACAGTGGTACCATATAATCATCAAATTCATTTGATTTTCATGAATGAGCCTATAAAACATGAGGAATGATTAGATGCACTAAAAAAGTCCTTGGAAAAGGATGAATGACATGTCAATCAATTTTACCTTGCTTTGCTTGAAGGAGAGACATGTCATATAATGGGGGTGCATCAACACATATTTGAGAAGTCAAGTATATGTTCAATTCATTCCTAAGCTTGCAAAACCTCTTCTCATCAAGTGACTTGGTGAAAATATCGGCAAGTTGATCTTCGGTGCCCACATTCTCAATGCAAATGTCCCCTTTTTGTTGTTGATCTCTTATAAAATGATGGTGGATATCTATGTGCTTTGTTCTTGCATATTGAACCAGGTTGTTGGTGAGCTTTACGACACTCTCATTGTCACATAGCAATGGCACTTGTTTGAACTTGATTCCAAAGCCATTCAAAATAGCCTTCATCCAAAGAATTGAGCACTACAACTACCGATCAAAATGTACTCCGCTTCAGTGGTTGAAAGTGGTACACTATTTTGCTTCTTTGGTGACTAAGACACAAGTTATCTTTCCAACAATTGACATGTGCCCGATGTACTTTTTCTCTCAACATTGCATCTCGCATAATTGGAGTCTGAATATCCAATCAACTCAAATTTTGCTCCTTTGGGATACCATAATCCAACATTTTGTGTATGCTTCAAGTACCTCAATATTTTCTTTGTTGCCTTCAAATGACTTTCTCTTAGTGAGGCTTGAAATCTAGCACACATGCATACACTAAACATCACATCCAGCCTTGATGCGGTCACATAGAATAGGCTTCCAATCATAGACCAATACATCTTTTGATCCACCATGTTGTCACTTGCATCACTATCCAAGTTTCTATTTGTCCCCATAGGTGCGCTAATTCCCTTTGCATCTTCCATGCCAAACTTCTTGAGCATGTCTTTGATGCACTTGCCTTGACTCACAAATGTACCATTCTTCAATTGCTTGATTTGAAGACCAAGGAAATAACTAAGCTCTCTAATTATGGACATCTCAAACTCATTAGCCATCATCTTTCCAAACTCTTCACAAAACTCTTGATTGGTTGATCAAAATATGATGCCATCAGCATAGATTTGCAACATAAATAAGCCATTACCAATCTTCTTGGTGAGAGTAGGAAATCTCTCAACCTCTAATACCATAGTCTAGGTGCTTGCTTCAAGCCATACAATGCCTTCTTCAACTTGTAAACATGGTTGGGCTTCTTGTCATCTTCAAAACTAGGAGGTTTCTCAACATATACTTCTTTATTAATGTAACCATTCAAGAATGCACTCTTCACATCCATTTGATAGAGCTAGATGTTGTAGGCTCAAGCATAGTCTAACAAAATCCTAATTGCTTCCAATCTTGCAACCGGGCATATGTTTCATCAAAGTCAAGACCTTCAACTTGAGTGTGTAACGGAACCGTCCAAATTATAAGAGCACAAGTACAAAAACAATCACCGAAGTGAACAAATTCTCGCACTTGAGCCCATATAACTCCGGTAGTCCAATGAAATCATGAGGGATTTCAAACCAACCAACATACAAGCCAAGATCGTAGTGATTCAACATAACCAGTCACATGTTACAACCATTTCACAAGTAATTAAATATACATCATAGTTTAACATAGTTATTACAACTTAAGTTCAAAAGTAGCGGAAGCAAAGTAATTTAAAACTAACATTTCTCTTATTTCAAATACATGCCAGTACCAAGGTTGACTTCCAACAAAAGCATTAGAGACAAGGTAACTCAGAAGGATCATGCCCATGATCACACTCTGCCTCTACGGCAGGAGTCAACCAACTCTTGCAGCCGTCATGATACATCACAACCTGCAACAAGTGGGGATAAACCCTGAGTACGAGAAGGTGCTCAGCTAGACTTACCCGTCATAAACCAGAAATAAGGTGACACCAAGGATCATGCAAGACTGATATAAAGTGGGCTAGCTTGACAACATTTTGCATAAAAGCTTATTATGAATAAGTAATCATTAATGCTTAAGCATCAAGTTAATTATCATTACCCTATCATCTATATTAAAACCTATACTAGAGCACTCACTTTATTAGGAGCAAACAATATTAACCATAGCAGGTATAAATTGAGGCAACCTTTCCATCGTTATCCAATTAACCATCCGTTCAATTTAATGGAATCTACGTTGCCGCTGCTCAAGTCAAGTGCTCGCTAACCGGGAGCGACGGCGATTCGAATCGAATTCCTATCCAGCTGGAGGGGTATTTCTAACACTCACCGTGCAGACCCCTGCCAAGGTCGCACAGGCCACCTTTTCGTATGATTCAGGAATCGCGGGTCCGAATGATGTCGCAACCCCAAGGGCGACACTCTACCAAGTGATAGGGACTCTAACCCCCCTTGGTCTCACGCCAATGTCCCCAAGCACATCCTTTCTCTCCTCCAAGAAGCAACCTACCATTCGATTCCCGGCCTAAACCATATTACTCGGCTTCGCGGTCGGAACGACTTATCTGGCCAACTAAGTGTTAGACTGCGTTCAACATGACTCAAGGACGTACAGCGAATCGGTCCTTAAACGACTCAGACGGGGATAGATCCACACCCAAGACCTCCATGCCTTGTTGCTTCACTATCGTCATCCCGCCCGGTCTCATTTTATTTTATTAACACATGGTTCCATTCCACGATAGCAATATAGCCAACCGTGCCATATATGAATATCCCTACATCTCGCAGGTGACAGGAAATCACCTGACTTCTACCGCTTAAAGCAGGGCTAAGCATCTACTCGATCCTAGTCTATGTAGGATTCAAGGATTCATATATCTGGACAAGGAATGATATAATGCAGCAAGGGTTTCCAACCAACTCCTACCACTTAATGCAACAATACTTATAACATATATATATAATTAATTGCTTTGAAGATAGGAGGCTTATAATGCTCCGGGGCTTGCCTGGGATCCGACTCAAGTTAGAGTATGTCAGATGAATTCACTTGGCGAGTATCTCCCAATCTATCACTTGTCCGGTCCTTCTATCTTCGGGATAGATCCACCCAACACCGTCTTCGGGTTTGGCTCCAACACCACATCTTTCACGCGTTTTAGCTAGCGTACCTAAATGAAATGCAAGATGCAAGTACATAAATACAAGGAAATGCAATAGATGATGCATCACACGTTAATCAAGGCAAGTATAAGGTTATAGTAAAGACACGTAAGCACATCACATTACTTAAGTAACCTTACACAAACAAACATGCTAAAAATAGAGCTAGCTAAAACGCGTGAAACATGCCATATTATGAAAATGACAAATACAACTAGCATTGAAAACCTAATCTGAAAATTCTATTTTTACATCAAAAACATTAAACTAAAACATGCCATATTATAGATCCACTGCATAGATAATTTCACAAGGATTCCAAAAAGTCCTCATTTGCTATTTTACGAATTTTCTATGATTTGCTATGAATTTCCAAAAATCAGCAAAAACTACCACAAACGGGTCCTTATTGCACTATTCACTTGAGTCTATGACAGTGCAGATAGGCCCCTGCCTTTAGTCGAATTTGAGCGCGACGTCCCTGACGCGAGTTAGAACAGAGGACGCCGGGGAAAACGGCCGGTGATGGCCGGAGAAGGGCCGGCGGCGGCGGGGAAGTGTATGGGGAGCAAGAGGAGGCCGGCGTGCACCCGTGGGTGTCCACGGCTCGTCTCGAGGTGGCCCGAGGAGGCGGGGCCATGAGCGCCGGCGGCTTGCAGCGGTGGCGGCGGCTCTCCGATGTGGTGGACGACCTCCGGTGGTGAAGTAGAGGCGGCACAGCACCAGGGGGGTCTCCGCGCACCTGCTGGTACCCATGGCTTGGCCTGAGGAGACTCTTGGTGGCACGGCCACCACAGCAGGCGGCGGCGACGGCACGGCCTCCGGCGGCTGGGCTGCTCCGGCGGGCTCCGGCTCAACCGAGGTGTGCCAGCCATAGAGGAGGATGAGGCGGAGGTGTCGGTGCATGTGATTGAGCATAGGGATGGATGGAGCGAGGGAATAGCGGTGGCTGCAGAGCTTCAGCTCACCGGTCGTGGCGATGGCGCGCTCTGCGCTGCGCGTGCGCGTGCTACGAGCAAAGCGAGGGCGAGCGAGCAGGAGCTGGGCAGTGAGGGCACGCGAGAGTGAGGGCGAGCTCAGCTCCAGCATTCCTTGCGCGAGGAAGGGCAGGGCATGCGGCATCGGCGCGGACGCGCGTCGGCACGATGGGATGCGTGGCGTTCATGCGGTGACCACGTCGACCTCCTGCCGGCACGTGGTGAGTGATGAAGTGGCCAGAGTGGGACACCGTTTTGGGCTCGCTAAGGGCCGAGTTTGGACATGAGCCAAATAGCAAAGTCGAAGCCCACATGACACTCTACAAAATCTATTTAGTGACTATGGTCATTAGAGCAACCGGTTAAGAGATAATTAACGCTCATTTTGACACTATTAGTGGCTTAAATCCAATTAAGGTTGCCCGGCTTTGATCTCAAATTCCCCAATCAAGACTTGGTCAAATGGGCTCCAACTTTTTGTATGCTCCTCTCTAAGATGTAACCTCTTACTTTTATATTTGTCTCAACTCCAGTTGTTCAACAAAAAGTCAGGAACATGGCTTGCCAACCTAATGACGCTGGTTTAATTATTTTGAAGCCTGAAACAACAGCAGATTCGAACTTCGAGCTCCAGTTAGACTCATTTCCGAGCTGAACTAGGGAATGCTCTAAAAATAAAGTTTGTTGTACACAACTCAATCTACAACTTTTATTAAAGGACCTTGAGCTGGTTCACTTAGATCACAATATACAGAGCTCCAAAGTCGAGCACACGAAACTGAAATTTCAGTTTCAGTAGGAACCCAACTGAAACACGATCATTGAGGCTCTGTAGCTCTTGTACTAGTGGGAATTAGGTCATAGTGTTGTTTACAAAATCATAGAGCTATGTGAGCACTACAATATTGCCAATATGAGCTAGAGCTGGTTCTCCCTAGTTTGGGAGATAGAGTGCTCCAAAGTAAGCTACTTGAAACTGTTGTACAGTCAAGACTTAGCCAAATTGGCTAAGTGCCAAACAGCAGGTCAAAACTGACTTGGGGTCCCTGTGTTGAGCATGTTCCCTACATTTTCATGACTTGACTCTTAAACAAAGTTTGTTCCTTATAAAATTCCCTACAAATTTGTTGAAGGGTGCACAGTCATGCAAAGCTTCTAGGTCACACTTTTGGAATGGTCAAACAAAAGGGTTCTAGGGTCCATACATGGTCAACCATCACATAGAAGCACATTTAGGCAAAACGATCAACATGAACATTGTTCCATTAAGTGTTCTCAGTGTAGTTAAGGTGTTGTAGAGGTCAAACATACACGCCATGCATAGGTTGCACAAAAGTGTAGGCCTCACATGCCTTGAAACAAAGAACTCAAGTGAAATGCTATAGTTGTTTCATGTGGTTGTTTCAAGATACATGCTACACATGTTCCACTAGGTTGTTCCACATGTGTTCGAAATGTGTTGCACATGTTGCATTTGTATGTTGCACAAACACTAGTTCCCATGGAATGTAAGGCATGTTTTAGTTATAATCCAAACAAGCATATAACTTATCATTTCATGTGACTTTTTGATTCCAAACTTTATGAAACTTTTCCAGGGATCAATATAGATAGGTATTGATGTGAGACATGTGAAGATACTTTGATAACAACACCCAAGCATATATCTTTTAATTGAGCCTATATGTAAGCAAGGGTGCAATATCCAAGTTTAGGTTAGGGTTTATTTCCATAGGTTTGACTTTGGCATCGTCATCTCCACTAATCTATCATGTTTGAGCTCAAACCCACTGCCTAATTGGTGATAAACACCTAGGGTGTTACAGAGTGTATCCTTGAGCCACTAATCTTGCTTTGTTCTTTACTACTATCCCATCATGATCTTGTTTGTTACGAAAGACCTATTTGATTCCAATCACATTGTGTCCCTTAGGACTCTCAACTAACTCCCATACTTGATTTCTTGTGAAGTTATTTAGCTCTTTATGCATGGCATTGACCCAATCAACATCCTTCAAAGCAGCATCTATCTTCTTTGGTTTCATGGATGACATAAAAGAGAAATGTTCACAAAATGATGCCAATATTGATCTTGTTTGCACACCTCTTGAGATATCACCAATTATAGAGTCTAATGGATGATCTCTTGCAACATTGGTTGGTTAGAGGACTTGAACTTGATTGCTTGCACTTTGTTGATCATTTGGTTGAGATGATGAACAAGCCACTTGTTGTTGATCTTGCACTTGAGCATCACTTGTACTAGCTTGATTTTGATCATGAGAACCACTAGTTGCACATTTAAGTTACAGAGCACTTGATCTTTATCATCTTCAACTTCTATCACCAATATCCATCTTCTTCATTGAATTAGCCAATTAAGTGTCTCTTACATTATCTAGATTCTCATCTTCCTCTTGGGAACCACTAGTTTTATCAAATTTCACATCATAAACGTCCTTAAGAGTACCACTAGCCAAATTCTAAACTCTATAAGCCTTGCTAGTAGTGGAGTAACCAAGCAAGAAACTTTCATCATATTTCTTCTCAAACTTGATCAATCTAGTGCCTTTCTTCAAGATATAGCATTTGCAACCAAAAACCTGAAAGTATGCAATGTTGGGCTTTCTACCATTCAAGATCTCATATGGGGTATTCTCCAACAATTGATGGCCATAGAGGCGGTTGCTATAGTAGCAAGCCGTATTGATTGCTTCGGCCCAAAATGAATGATTTACATTGTACTAACTTAGCATTGATCTTGCTATGTCAATCAAGGTTCTATTTTTGCTCTCAACAAGACATGTAATTGTGGAGTGTACTTGGCCGAGAATTGATGCCTAATGCTAAATTCATCACAAAGCTCATCAATTCTTGTATTTTTAAATTCAATACCATTGTCACTTCTCACTTTCTTGATTGTGGTCTCAAACTCATTTTGTTCTCTCTTGATGAATGACTTGAATATAGCAATCATATCACTCTTGTCAACAAGAAAGACTACCCAAGTATATCTTGTAAAATCATCCACAACCACAAAACCATATTTGTTTCCACCAATGCTAGTATATGTTGTTGGCCCAAACAAATCCATATGCAACAACTCAAATGCCTTGGATGTGCTCATGGTGCTCTTCTTAGGATGGGTGTTACCATCTTGCTTTTCAGCTTGACATGCACTACATAGCTTATCTTTCTCAAATGTGACATCCTTCGAGCCTCTAACTAGGTCATGCTTAACCAATTTGTTTAACTATTTTATTCCAACATGACCAAACCTTCTATGCCATAACTAACCCATGCTAGATTTGGAGAACAAATATGTTGATAATTGGGTTTCACTAGCATTGAAATCACCCAAGTATAGATTCTCATAACTAAATCCTTTGAATATCAAATTAGAGCCATCTACACTTATGATCTCTACATCATCCATACCAACTTGAAACCAAGATCACACAATTGAGCTACCGACAATAGGTTGAAGTTTAAACTCTCTACTAGTAGTACATTGGAAATGCTCAAATTATTGGATATTGCAATCTTACCAAGCCCTTTGACCTTGTCCTTGCCATTGTCACCAAATGTGATACTATCAACCCCATTACTATCATTTGCATTGATTGAATTAAACATTCTTAAATCACCAATCATGTATTGTGTGCACCCACTATCAAGCACCCAATGCCTTCCTCTGGCTTTATAATTGACCTACAAAAGAAAATTAATTCTTTTTAGGTAACCAAACTTGCTTGGGTCCTTCAACATTAGTCACTAAGATCTTTGGCACCCTAGCTTTCTTCTTTGAGCCCACAATTGGTGTACCAATAAACTTAGCCTTCACACCATTGGCACCCTTAACAAGCATGTAACAAGAATCAAATCTAATTGAGGATACATTAGGTTGCTTGTTCTTCTTAGTCTTGCAATATTGCTCTATATGTCTAACTTGCTTGCTTCTATTGCAAAACCAACCATTGTCCTTCACAAAACTAGCTTTGGGGGTGACAAAGGCCGCCTTGCCTTTCTTGGGGTATAGCCAAATTCCTCTTTGTTGAGAGAAAACCTTTGGCTACCCAAGCACTTTAGCAAGCGGGTATCTCCACTATAGGTATTGTCTAAGCCATGAGTGAGCTCATTCACCTCCTTCTTGAGGGTCTCATTTTACACCATTAGTGAGGCATCACAAGTGAAACCATCACTCAAAGGTAAAGTAGAAGTAGTAGTGCTACAAGAAGGGTTAGTGGGAGCAATAACAATGGGCTTATAAAAAGATTCATCAAGAATATCACATGTTAGTCCCACATCACAAGACACAATCACTTGCTCCTTCTTGGCTTCCTCCTTCTTGACTTGCCCAAGAAGAGAAGAGTGAGATTTTTCAAGCTTAGTGTGAGCCTTGCCAAGCTCCTCATGGTCTTTCTTTAGACTCTCATGAGAAGCATTGAGCTCATCAAAGGATTGCTCAAGAGATTTTACCCTCTTGCGCAATTCTTTGCACTCCTTTCTCTTCATCTCGAAGCAAGTATGTACTTGCTCACATATGTCCATGAACTCCTCCTTGGTGTACTCCTCATCATCATCATCACTCCTACAATCATCATTTCACAAGCATCTTCATCACTCATATTATATTTTACCTTGGTAAGCTTTGCCATGAGGCATGTCGATGAAGTGTCAAAGACGGAGGGCTTATGGTTGATGGCGATACTTGCTAGTGCCTTCTTGATGGATTTCTTGCCATCATCACTCGTGAAAGCCCAAGTTTTGTTTTGGTAATTAATGACACCAAGTTGCTAATGCCATGTGTTAAGTGTTTTGAGTTAGGCATAAGCAACACATGTGATGAAGGTGTCTATGGCAAGGAGTGGTGGCCACAAGATCACAAAGAGATGGTGCATGGACATGAAATGATGATCATGGTGATCAAGCATGAGGAGATTGTTGACGGTAGATAAGTGTCAATTTTAACCGTCAACGAAACATGAAAAATGACCTAAACATAATTACCACTTAGATATAGAGGGTTTACTGATAGAATTCCATGAGTTTTGGCAAAAGTTTGTTTTTGCAGGGGGTCAGCTGAAAAGAACCAAGAAAGAACCATAGGTCAGGTTTACATAGAGACAAAGGGGCTACGCACAATTTTTCTATAATCTAGAAGGTACGAGAAGACTCTGGAAACAAACGGGAGGCGAAATGGGCTCAGAAGTGGGGCGCCCACCCCACCTCCTTGGGTGCTCGCCTAGCCCTAGAGGCCAATCACCTTCCACCTTGCGGATCCTGCCTCCACTGCCTTTGAGGATCAATAATAATCATAGATCAAGCTCAGTTTGATCCGAGGGCTATGGTGCTTCCTAGAGGGCTATATAAGCAAGGCCCCTGGCCCCTGGAGGAGGCATCCCATGAAACCCTAATTCATTTGCTCCAGTTGGGATCAGTTGAGAGGGGTCCCTTGAATGGATCTCCTCTCCATAGCTAGCCATCAAGATAAGATTAGTCCTCATTAGGATCTAGTCTTAGCAAAAATAGAGAGATAGAGAGCAAGGGAAGAGTTGGAGGTGGTGCCGGCATGTCGGTGCTTCCTCTCTGGCTTGTACTTCGATGGATTTAGGCATCTCCGAGTCTGCATCCGGGATACTTCTGGTAATTGATCTTTATTCAAGTATTTATCTTACTCTTTTGTTCATTGGTTCACAGTTCTTATGATTGCTCTAGTTCCTATTAGCGCTCTGAATTAGAGTAGTAATTGTTAGCATAAGCATGGTTCTTAGGCTATTGGTTACCTGTGTTTGCGCCCTATTCTTTGGTTGTGTGGTAGTTACGGGAGGTGACAGCCCCGTCCACACCGAATTGAGTAGGTTCTTAAATTAGTAGGATCGTAGTCGCGTCGATAGAGTTATCCTTAGTGGTGCTTTCCCGTCTAGCGGCGTCCCGAAGTGAACATTAGAAGGACATTTAGATCATAACCTTGCCTTGCATAGGATCATTACCATAGGAATCCTCTCTACCCATCATATCTTAACCTTGATTGCTACCCTTCGATAAACTAGTTGTTTGGCGATCCACACACATTTCCCTATGGATACGATATTTAAAACCCTCCAGGTGAAAGCTACAACAGTATCCGTGCACTTGCGGATTTATCTGTGTGCGTTAAAAATACCAACAAGCTTTCTGGCGCCGTTGCCGGGGAAACGCTTGCTGTGATTCATCAAACCAAATTTGTCCTTGTATATTTCCTTTTCAAGCATGGATAACATCACTCCTATCAATCAATATGTTGCTCCCATGGTGCGCAACTAGAGCCACCGGAATCTTCCACACCTATCCTTACACCTGGCTATGAGCTGCGTCCGTGTTTGATAAATATGGTCCAGGACCATTCATTCTCAGGAGAAGATGATGAAAACCCACACACACACCTATGGGAATTTGAGCTAATTTGTGCAAGCTTACAAATTGAGGGCATGCCACATGAAACCTTAAGGTGGAAGCTATTTCCATTCTCTTTAAAGGGAAAAGCTAGACACTGGTATTCCCGAACCGTAGGGAATGTATAGGGAGATTGGGCAACTTTACACTCTAGCTTTTGCTTACATTTCTTTCTCATTCTCCCTATGGTTAAACTTTGAACAAAGGTTCTAACTTTTGAATAAGAAGAAAAAGAATCTCTTGGTGTGGCTTGGGCATGTTTTAATGACTTAGTCAATTGTGGCCCTGACCTTTCCATTCAAGACCAAATGCTCTTGCAACACTTTTATGTGGGTCTTAGTAGAAAAACCGCACAACTTCTTGATACGTCCTCTAGAGGTTCTTTCTTGCATCTCTCAGCTAGTGAAGGGAGAGAGATCCTTACAAAAATCCTTGAAAACACTCCTTACACTAGCATTCTCGATGATCCCCCAGAAGACGTAGTTGAGACAGCTCCTGAGGAAGAACCTATGATAGTTGAGCCTGAACCTTTAGCTACTCCACTTGAAGCCTCAACTATCCTCCAAGTTCCTAAACTGCCGAAGGAGGAAGAAATTCCACTTTCGGAAGATATGTTTGAATTCGAGGAAGATCTTTTCCCCAATTTTGGAAACACCTCAAATTATTCTGTAATAAGGAAATCTTCGGCACCGTCTACACCTAACCAGCACCTTTCTGATCCAACCGAAGATAAGTTCCTTAAAAATACTATGAAGGCGTTGACAACAATTATAAGCAATGATTGGTTGAAAGAATCCGAGCTTTCTCATGAAGTCATTCGTCTAGATTCTCCTTCCACCTCTATTAGTTGTCAGATTAATCAAACCTCCTTCGATGCTCTTTACAATCTAGTTGTAGGAGTAAATATTGTCACACCCATTTTTAAGGACAAAAATAGGATGCATAAAAGACTCATGTGCGCCCCAGGATATGATCGCACACACAAGTAGACAAATTACATAGTATCATCACAGTGCTTATTACATAGCGAATAGATATTTAACACATAGTCTTGAACAATAAGTAATAATAACTAATAGTAGATCTCCAGCGCAAACTCCAAACACAGGGACACGGTTGACTGGTTGACACCAAGACTAGTACTCATTACGATAATCTTCCTCATAATCTTCATCTGTTATGGTGGAAATAGCAAGGGTGAGTTCATGTCGAACTCAACAAATACAACATAGGGTTCATGAGGCACAAAAGGCTAGACACTGTTTGACTGCGTTTAGCTTTTATTCATCATGTAATTAGCAATTGAGTAGCATCAAAGTAATCCAATCCCCATTAATGAACCAATGATCAATTGTAATAAAGATAATGAATAGCAATAACATGAGCATAATAATAACAACAATAATTAAGCATGATATAATAGTGGTGATCATCTATCTGTAAATGTTCCAAGGTCGCCCGTATCCGTGAGCACGGCTAGTATACCGGTTTTTAACTCTGCGTAGAGGTGTACATTTTCACTGTAAGTCATGATTTCCAAATGCATGGGTTTACAAGGCCTAGAACATCGAAAACCATATAAAGCCACTTAAAGGTTCATCTAACAAGTTAGGGCCATTAGATTCACTCGGCAGGCAGATGTAGGAACCCCCCTTTTCAAATGGCACACTTCATTCTTGGCTATACACATTGACTAGAGGTTGTCCTTCACCCAACGTGGCAAGCCATTCTTACGCCATTTAAGGTAACCACTAACAAGCTAGAAAAGGTCCTTTAAGCAACTAAAGCCAGAGCCATATAACCCTCACAGCTGTATTGTATGTCCTGGATGATCACGTACAGATAAGTCGTTGTGGAGAGAAACCAGAGCATCAAAATAACCCACATGCTCTAGCCCCCTTTTCAACAGTAATAAAATTATCATTAAAGGTTGATTGCTTAATCCATTAATCAAAATTACAAGATCATTGTTCATGATTAAGCACTAGCAATAGCTACCCAAATGCATTCCCAAGGTTGATAAGGAATCAAGATAACAATCACTAGGTTATAATCTCTAAGTTTGTCAAAGCTTTCCGGGTGATACTGCTAATCTTCCTCAAAGTAATACTCCTGATCGTCTAGAAACTGCTCACCGTCTAAACTCGACCACCAATCAACAACATACATGCAATCAAGCAAACATACACAAAGCAAACAAAAAGATATAATTAGAACAGTACACTGACAGTCACAAAACAGTAATAAAAGTTTATAAAACTCTTCTACATGTTCCTATGATCACACAGACGTAAAGATCACAAAATTTGGAATTAAAATGTGAAAGTTATGAATTTTCTAAGATTTCCTATAGATAAATAATTACTTAAATATAAACTCGAAAATTAATTTTCTCAAACTTACTGTACAACTATACTAACATGTAGAGCTCGCAAATACGAACCTAACGCAATTTGAACGGATCAAATCAGAGTTAAAATGGAGATTTTACGATCAAAACAAGTTTAGCGGCAAAACTATAAATATCTGAAAATGTATTTTGGATTTACCGAGAAGAAATACGCTTTCAAAACCCGGAAGCGTCTTTTAGGGATTACGCCAAGGGACGGTGGGTTCTATTTCATAAAAACATAGGGACTCTTTATGAAGTTTACCCCGCGAAGGGGTATCTTCTAATCTAAGCTGTCGATCATGAGATGGACGGTTGTCATCGCGTTCATCTTATCAGAGAGAGGACACGGCTTCTTCTTCACCTCCGACCGGCGGTCACCATGGCCGTCGCACCCCACCTCACCGGAGAGCTTTGGTTTCCTTGATTTCGACCACTACTCGACCCACAACCAACACCAAACGAACGAGAGGGTCAACGCAAACACATCTAGACAGTTTAAGAAGGCTACGACGGCCCGAGGCGGGAACGCGGCTCGTGGAGGGTGGCGGCGCCATTGCCGGCTCATCGGAAAGCTTCTAAATCGTGATTCAAAGCATCTCAACCCAAAAGAAGAGCACGGGGAGGAATAGAAGAAGATGGTGAACTCACCAATGCGAAGAAAAAGAGCTCAAATCAACCCGCGAGCTCCACCGCCGATCAACCGATATCTCTTAGGGTTCTGACCCCCTATGCTTGAATTCACGTGATTAAGCTCGGGTTTTAGATGGAAAACGGGAAGAGGGGAACCACGGCTACCCTTTTATAGCTTCACATCATCGATTTCGGTTAGGAAATCCAAGTTACGTGGTTCGATTCTGTTGGAAGGTGCTCGTCTCCATCTCGGCTACGACCGGAGGAAGGGGACACGGCTGCCAGGCGGGCCCCATCCGTTAGCGACCGGAAGATAGAGGAGAAGCGACTGCACCGTCAGCTGGGCCGGCCCACGCGGGCGCGGAAGAGAGAGCAGCAGTGGCTTCAGCCCAATCTCGCGGCCCAGATGCGCCAGGAAAGGAGAGCTCGGCTCGGCTTAACTGGGCCACCGGGCCGACAAGATGAGAAGGTAAGGTTGTTTTATTTTTTTTCTTTCTTTCTTTTATTTGTTTGTTTGTTTTCAAACTATTTAAAAAGATTTAAAATTCCATATCAAATAAAATAAATTCCATACCACAAAATAAAATAAATGCAACAACATGAATGCATCACCAAATATTCTTTCTAAAATTTTAAATCCTAATTCCCCATTAATTATTATCTAAATTATTTAAAACCCACTAATTCTAATTGTTGAAATTTTTTGGTGTTACAAATTCTACCCCCTTAAAAGAATCTCGTCCTCGATGTAACACCCAAATTTTAGAGATAACAAATTTTGAATAATTTAGATAATAAATAATGGCCAATTTAAAATAATAATAAAATAAATTTGGTGTTGCATTCATGCTGTTGCATATATTTTTATTGTGTGGTGTGAATTTGTTTTATTTTATTTTGGATTAGAAAATTTAATTGAGATATTTTTGAAAGCAAGTAAATGAAAAAAAATAGGAAAGCTTACCTGTGCTGCTGGCGGTTTAGAGGCCCGCTCGGCCGGCCTGTTTTCTCTGTTCCGCGAGTGGGCCGAGCTCGCTTCTTGGCGCAAGCATCCGCGTGGGCCGGCCCAGCAGCATTGCAGCGGCCCAAGTCAGCCAAGCCCGCAGCAGCCGCCTTCCCTTCTCTTGAGCCGCTGACCGGTGGGGTCGCGTTGTCGGTTGTCTTCAACCTCCCGTAACCGAACCGGACACCGAACCGAAGAACACCGCCGCCTTCCCTAACTTGATTCTCGGGATTTCCTAACCGAACCCGGTTAGTAGATGTTATAAATAGGTCGCATAGGTTCTCTAGTTTCCGTTTTTCAACTAAAAAGCTAGGGTTGCCACGGGATTTAGAGCTCTAGGGTTGGAGCTTGGCCGGCGGGTTTTGGTGGGCGCGGTTGAGGCCTTCGGGTGGATTGGAGGTCAAATTCTTCGCCTAGGTGAGTTCGTTAGCTCCTCCTCTTCCTTCCTATGTGTTTCTTTTGAGTTCCCGTGCATTTTATCGCGGAATTGGAGATCACCGACGAGTCGGTCATGGAGCCGCCGCCCCCTTGTTGCCGCGCGTCGTGTTCGGGCTACCGTAGCTAGTCTTTACCGGGTAGTTGTGATCGCGTGGAGCTTCTCCACCGATTTGACCAAGTCGCGAGGTGAATGGTGGTCGGAGTAGGCGGGGCCGAAGAATTCCGGCGAGGTGGGCATGGTGGGCATGGCGGCCGTCGGCCGGCGTTGAAGGAGACAACCGGATTCCCTTTCTCTCTCCTGGGTCAAATAGTAACCGTCCGATCTCAGATCAACGGTTGAGATTAAAACATACCTCTTCGCGTGGTAAATTTGTTAAAGAGACCCTTAGTTTTTTGGAAACTAACCCGCGGTCCTTGGCGCATTCCAGAAAAGTACGTTTTCGCGTTTTAAAAGCGTATTCTTTTTCGGTTAAATCAAAAATACGTTTTCAGGTATTTACAGTTTTGCCACTAGGATTGTTTTAGTCATAAAATCTTCGTTTTAACTCCGATTTGATCCGTTCAAATTGCGTTAGGTTTGTATTTGCGAACTCTACATGTTAGTGTAGTTTTACAGTTAGTTTTGATAATTTATTTTTCGAGTTTATAATTAAGTATTTATTTATCTATAGGAAATCTTGGAAAATTCATAACTTTCACGTTTTAAATCCGATTTTGGTGATCTTTGCGTCTGTGTGATCGTGGAAACGTGTAGAAGAGTTTTATAAACTTTTATTACTGTTTTGTTACTGTTGGTGTACTGTTCTAATTATATCTCTTTGTTTGCTTCGTGTATGTTTGATTGGATGCATGTATGTTGTTGATTGATGATCGAGTATAGAAGGTGAGCAGTACTTGGACGATTCGGAGTATTACTTTGAGCCAAGTCAGCAGTATTGTTTGGAGAGCTTTGATCAAGGCAAGTATAACACATGACTATCCTTGTTACCTATACATTGAGTTATTATACATATGCATATGCTTACCTTGACAACCTTAGAGATTATAACTTAGTGATTGTTATCTTGATTCCTTGTCAACCTTGGGAATGCATATGGGTAGCTATGGCTAGTGCTTAAACCGAGAACAATGATCTTGTAATTTGATTAATGGATTAAGCAATCAACCATTAAGATGATTTTATTGCTGTTAAAAGGGGGCTAGAGCTTGTGTATTATTTTGATGCTCTGGTTTCTCTCCATAAGGACTTATCTGTAAGTGATAACCGTGATATACAGTACAGCTGTGAGGGCTATATGGCTCTGGCTTTAGTTGTTCAAGAGACCTTTTCTAGCTTGTTAGTGGTTACCTTAAATGGCGTAAGAATGGCTTGCCACGTTGGGTGTAGTGCGAGCCCCTGGCCTAGTGTGTATAGGCTGCGGTTGTTGTGCCACAGGGAAGGGGGGTTCTACATCTGCCTGCCGAGTGAATCTAATGGCCCTAACTTGTTAGACGAACTCTTGAGTGGCTTTATATGGTTCTCTAGTGTTTGGGCTTGATCTCCCCACTCATTTGGAAATCATGACTCACAGTGAAAGTGTACACCTCTGCGCAGAGTTAAAAACTGGTATACTAGCCGTGCTCACGGATACGAGCGGCCTTGGGGATTCTTATGGAATAGTTGATCATAACTGTTATATCATGCTTAATTATTGTTGATATATATATTATGCTCATGTTAATGCTATTCGTTATCATTATTACAATTGATCATTGGTTCTTTATTGGGAAGTGGTTTATCTTAATGCTACTAAATTGAAAATTATATGATTAAAAGCTAACCGCAGTTAAACAGTGTCTAGCCATTTGAGCCTCATGAACCCTGTGTTATATTTGTTGAGTTCGACATGGACTCACTCTTGCTATTTCCACCATAACAGATGAAGATTATGAGGAAGATTATCGTAATGAGTACTAGTCTTGGTGTCAACCAGTCAACCGTGTCCCTGTGTGGAGTTTCCGCTGGAGATTACTTTTAGTTATTATTATTAGATATTATTATTTATCGTTCAAGACTATGTTTTAAATATTTATTCGCTATGTAATAAGCACTGTGATGATACTATGTAATTTGTCTACTTATGTGTGCGATCATGACCTGGGGCGCACATGAGTACTTTATGCATCCTATTTTTGTCCTTAAAAATGGGTGTGACAGATTGGTATCAGAGCCGTGTTGACTGTAGGACGCAAGCCTAGTTAGAATGGTCGTTGATAGCATCCATACTTCACTTAATTCATGCTTCCTCTTTTCACCTTGTTAATTACTAAAGTTTTATGCTTCCTCTACTTCATTCTATTGCGAAAATATATTGATTCTATCTAATCTATGTCTAAATCTTGTAGATGCCTCCTCATCCCCGTCTGTCAGCTGCACAGTATGTTGCCCGTTTCAAACCCCAGGAGCCAAATGAAGAGGGTGATCAAGAGCTATCCGATGCTGAATCAAGAGTTGGTGATACACCTATGGAGGATGTAGTTATGGGGTGGACTACAAAGTTTCATATCATGGTTCCTAAGGCTGATGCTTTCTTCCATGATATATTGACAAGGACTTTGGACAACTACTACTACGACTGGGAAGCTACTTTGGAGTATCGCAGTGCAGAGTATAGTCATCCATGGATGGATTCCTATTGGGAGACGGAGTTATGGGTCAAGAAAAGGGATCCTACCACTAAGGAGCCTAAGGTGGAGTCAAAGTTCATTACCCGAGTGAGCCGGGCAACTGTGGAGACAAGCATGGAGGATGTCGCTTTCAATGCATTTGTTTACTACCATGGTCTACGCTCGGACAAGACGCTAAAGGGTGCACTCCGGCATTTTCCTTGTTTCTTACATGACAAGGGTATTTGGACCGTGCCACTTGCAGATGATTCCTCTTTGACTTTGCAAGCTACGGTGGCATTAGCTCGTGAATTGGCTCTCCATGAGGTGGATTTGAAGGATGAGTTGCTGAAGGAAAAAGAACTTAAGGAGCAAGCTTATAAAGAGATTGATCAATTAAGGGCGGAGTTAGGTCGTCCTAAGATTTATGAGAAGCTTAATTAGGAAATAGGAAAAACCCCTATGTAATAAGAACGATAGTAGTTGCGAGTTAATTTTTAAGTTTGGATTGTTTTAAGAGTCAGTTTGTGGTGTGAACAATTGTGTGAATGATGGATTGTTATTATGATAATGTGTGATTTGGATCTTTGTAATGTGTGCTGGAGTTTTGTAGACATGCCTACATGTTCCATGGTTAAGAATATTAAGTTTGATCAAGATATATTAGTGAATATGAGGTTAACTTAGTTCTGTCCTTTGCTGATTTTTGGATCAGTCTGGGGTGTTTTAGGAATAACTTAAAATCCGTTCATGGGAAATTTAAGAAATTTTACTGGGAATAATTAGACTTCTATATATTTCCAATCCCACAAGAATCACCTTAATATCTATTATGAGTTAAGAGATATACCTGTTCCAAGTTGGAGTTACTGCACAGTCTGGAATTCTGGAACAGTTTCTGTTAAGTTCAGTTTTTGACCAATTTATTGACAGAATCAGAAAAAGTGTTGTGAATACGAGTTGTAGATAATTTTATAAGCTTTCCAACCATGTAAAGCTCATCTGATTTGGACGTCTGTAGCTCGAGATATGACAGTTTTACTGAGTTGCTGAAATTGGAGTTCGCCCAGAAAATCAGATTTTGTTTATCTATTGTATACATCATCTCGGATTGTACTGAATTTCATCTTCTGTGTTTTGGAAACAGATGTCAGGCAGAGGTCGTGGCAGAGGTCGTGGGGGTGCTAATCCACCCGTTACTATGGAGGAACTCATGCAAACTCAGAATCAGCTGATGCAGATGTTTATGCAGCACATGCAGAACAATCCCCCTGTTGGAGGACCACCACCTGTTCAAGTAAGGGATAAGCGTGGAGAATTTTTGAAGGGACGCCCTCCAGTGTTTTCTCATGCTGCTGATCCTTTAGAAGCAGATGATTGGGTGAGGGCAGTGGAGAAACAGTTGAACATAGCCCAATGCAATGATATGGAAAAGGTGTTATATGCATCTGGTCAGTTACAAGGGACAACTCAGACTTGGTGGGAGTCGTACCAGGCTGCACGCCCTGACAATGCTCCTCCTATCACTTGGAATGAGTTTGTTAGAGATTTTCGAGCTCGTCATATTCCTGAAGGTATAATTGAGCTGAAGCAGGAAGAATTCAGAAACCTTAGGATGGGACAGATGAGCGTGAGCGAATATCATGACAGGTTCACCCAGTTGGCTCGCTATGCTCCCAATAAAGTTAGGGAAGATGTAGACAGGCAGCGTCTTTTCTTGAAGGGAATTTATTATGATCTTCGCTTGCAACTGAAGGGGAATAGCTATGCTAGTTTTCAAGAGCTGGTGAACAAAGCTATTGTGCTTGATAATGAGCGTAGGGAGATGGACAGAAAAAGGAAGATGAAGGTGCAAGGCTCAGGAAGCAACAACCGTCAACGCACAAATTCTCAGCATGGTTTTCATCAGAAGTTTCAGGGACCGGTTAGTCAGTGGAATCGCAACTCGAATCAGAGGTGGTCCCAAAATTGGCAAAACAATCAGTCGCAGCAGCGTTCATCATATCCACAGCGTCAACAGTATCAACAGACTGGGCAACAGACTCCTCGCACTGGAAATCCCAATGTTACCCCCATGAAGAATAGTACTCCCAGCACTCCTATTAGATGCTTTGTCTATGGTAAAGAGGGCCATTTGTCTTATAATTGTCCTGAGAAGCAGAACCAACAGACTCCTCAGAGCCAGAAGAGCAACCAGAGGTAATCCGGTACTGGAAGGGTGAATCACGTGTCTTCTGATACAGCTCATGATGCACCAGAAGTTATGATTGGTACGTTCAATGTACATTCCACTCCCGCAACTGTTCTTTTTGACTCTGGAGCATCTCATACATTCATATCCAATATTTTTGTTAAAATGCATAGTATACCCATGCTAGCTATGAAAGAACCTCTCTTAGTAAATTCACCTGGAGGTACCATGCAAACCATTAATCGTTGTCTTCCAATTAGTATGGTATTAAGGGGGGTAGAGTTTAAGATAACTCCTATAGTGTTGAGAACATCTGGTATTGATGTGATATTGGGTATGGACTGGATGAGGCAAAATCAGGCAGAGATTCAGTGTCAGCAGAAAGTGGTAGTTGTGACTGCGCCTAATGGAGATAAAATCAATGTGGATGTAGCAATGCAAAAGCAACCAACCGCGGTGGTAAATCAGATTGAAGATACTATTAAGGAGAATTCAGTGATTGAGGAATTTCCGGATGTCTTCCCTGATGAATTGCCAGGTATGCCGCCTGACCGAGACATTGAATTTCTTATTGAATTATTACCTGGAACTGCACCTATAGCCAAACGACCATATAGGATGGGAGTAGATGAATTAGAAGAACTTAAGAAACAAATTAAAGAATTACAAGATAAAGGTTTTATTCGACCTAGTTCATCACCTTGGGGAGCACCAGTTATTTTTGTTGATAAGAAAGATGGTGGTCAGAGGATGTGTGTTGATTATCGGTCACTAAATGAAGTAACTATCAAGAATAAGTATCCTTTGCCCCGGATTGATGACTTGTTTGATCAGTTGAGAGGTGCTTGTGTGTTCTCTAAGATTGATTTACGTTCTGGTTATCATCAGTTGAAGATTCGTGCCTCTGATATTCCAAAGACAGCTTTTACTACAAGGTATGGATTGTATGAGTATACTGTTATGTCGTTTGGATTGACCAATGCACCTGCATACTTTATGTACATGATGAATAAGGTGTTCATGGAATATTTGGATAAGTTTGTGGTAGTGTTTATCGATGATATACTGGTATTTTCCAAGACAGAGGTAGAGCATGCTGAACATTTGAGGTTGGTATTGCAGAAGCTTAGAGAGCATAAACTGTATGCGAAGCGAAGTAAATGTGAGTTTTGGTTGAAGGAAGTTTCTTTCCTTGGTCATATTGTTTCTAATGGAGGTATATCAGTGGATCCAGGCAAGGTGAAGGATGTATTGAATTGGAAACCACCTACCGATGTTAGTGAGATTCGCAGTTTCTTGGGTTTAGCTGGATATTACAGACGGTTCATTGAAGGGTTTTCTAAACTTGCTAAACCTATGACATCTCTGTTAGAAAAGAATGCCAAATTTGTGTGGTCTGATAAATGTCAAGCTAGTTTTGAGGAATTGAAGAAGAGGTTGACTACAGCGCCTGTTTTGGTTTTACCAGATTTGAGTAAGAAGTTTTCTATTTATTGTGATGCTTCTCATCAAGGTTTGGGATGTGTTCTTATGCAAGAAGGCAGAGTGGTGGCTTATGCATCTAGACAGTTGAGAAAGCATGAGTTGAATTATCCTACACATGATTTGGAGTTAGCAGCTGTTGTTCATGCTTTAAAGATTTGGAGACATTATTTGATTGGACATAAGAGTGACATATACACTGATCATAAGAGTTTGAAGTATATTTTCACTCAGTCAGATCTGAATTTGAGGCAACGCAGATGGTTAGAGTTGATTAAGGATTATGATATTGAGATACACTATCATCCTGGTAAGGCTAATGTAGTAGCTGATGCTCTTAGTAGGAAGAGTTATGCCAATGAGATAAGAACATTGTCTATGACTAGTGAGTTATGTGCTGAATTTGAATATTTGAACTTGGGAATTGTTACTAATACAATGGAATTAGTGATAGAGCCTACTTTAGAACAAGAGATTTACAAGGGTCAGTTGAAGGATGAGAAACTAAAGAAGATAGCGGAGGATATAGTGATTGGTAAGTCACCAGGCTTTAGAATGGATGATAATGGAATTTTGTGGTTTGGAAAGAGGCTGTGTGTACCTGAGGATCATGCTATTAGACAGGCAATTCTTCGCGAAGCCCATGAGTCAGCTTATTCTATTCATCCTGGTAGTACTAAGATGTATTTGGATCTTAAACAGAAATATTGGTGGGTTGGATTGAAGCGAGATGTGGCTGAGTATGTGGCATTGTGTGATACCTGTCAGAGGGTGAAAGCAGAGCATCAGAGACCTGCTGGATTGTTGCAACCAATGAAAATTCCTGAATGGAAGTGGGAGGAAGTTGGTATGGACTTTATAGTGGGGTTACCGCGTACTCAGAGAGGTTATGATTCTATTTGGGTGATAGTGGATAGGTTGACTAAAGTTGCTCATTTTATACCAGTTAAGACTACACACCATGGACCAAAATTGGCAGAGTTGTATATGGAGAAGGTAGTATGTTTGCATGGGGTTCCAAAGAAGATTGTATCTGATCGAGGATTGCAGTTTACGTCACACTTTTGGAAAGCTGTGCATGAATCTTTAGGAACTAAGTTGAATTTTAGTACAGCCTATCATCCACAGACAGATGGACAGACCGAAAGGACCAACCAGGTATTAGAGGATATGTTGAGAGCCTGTGCATTGCAATATGGAACTAGTTGGGATAAGAGTTTGCCTTATGCAGAATTTTCTTACAATAATAGTTATCAACAGAGTCTTAAGATGGCACCGTTTGAAGCTTTGTATGGACGTAAGTGTAGAACTCCATTGTTTTGGGATCAGACAGGTGAATCTCAGGTGTTCGGTACAGATGTTCTTAGAAACGCAGAAGATCAAGTACGAGTGATTCGTGAGAATTTGAGAGTGGCACAGTCTCGTCAGAAGAGTTATGCTGATAATAGGAGAAGAGATCTAGTTTTTGAAGTAGATGGTTATGTCTATTTGAAGGTGTCACCTATGAGAAGTGTGAAGAGATTTAACATGAAAGGTAAACTAGCACCAAGGTATGTTGGACCATTTAAAGTTATTGCTAGACGTGGGGAAGTTGCTTACCAATTAGAGTTGCCTGAGAATTTATCTGGGGTGCATGATGTGTTTCATGTTTCACAACTTAAGAAGTGTTTGCGGGTGCCTGAGGAGCAGATACCTTTGGAAGAATTGACTGTTAAGGAGGATCTTACATATGAAGAGTTTCCGATTAAGATTTTAGAGATTGCTGAGAGGGTTACTCGAAGTCGGGTTATTAAGATGTGTAAAGTGCAGTGGAATCGATATTCAGAGGCAGAGGCAACTTGGGAAAGAGAGGATGAATTGAGGAAATCATATCCGCAGTTATTTGAGTAAGCAGTCCAATCTCGAGGACGAGATTCTTTTAAGGGGGGTAGAATTTGTAACACCCAAATTTTAGAGATAACAAATTTTGAAAAAATTAGATAATAAATAATGGCCAATTTAAAATAATAATAAAATAAATTTGGTGTTGCATTCATGCTGTTGCATATATTTTTATTGTGTGGTGTGAATTTGTTTTATTTTATTTTGGATTAGAAAATTTAATTGAGATATTTTTGAAAGCAAGTAAATGAAAAAAAAATAGGAAAGCTTACCTGTGCTGCTGGCGGTTTAGAGGCCCGCTCGGCCGGCCTGTTTTCTCTGTTCCGCGAGTGGGCCGAGCTCGCTTCTTGGCGCAAGCATCCGCGTGGGCCGGCCCAGCAGCATTGCAGCGGCCCAAGTCAGCCAAGCCCGCAGCAGCCTCCTTCCCTTCTCTTGAGCCGTTGACCGGTGGGGTCGCGTTGTCGGTTGTCTTCAACCTCCCGTAACCGAACCGGACACCGAACCGAAGAACACCGCCGCCTTCCCTAACTTGATTCTTGGGATTTCCTAACCGAACCCGGTTAGTAGATGTTATAAATAGGTCGCATAGGTTCTCTAGTTTCCGTTTTTCAACTAAAAAGCTAGGGTTGCCACGGGATTTAGAGCTCTAGGGTTGGAGCTTGGCCGGCGGGTTTTGGTGGGCGCGGTTGAGGCCTTCGGGTGGATTGGAGGTCAAATTCTTCGCCTAGGTGAGTTCGTTAGCTCCTCCTCTTCCTTCCTATGTGTTTCTTTTGAGTTCCCGTGCATTTTATCGTGGAATTGGAGATCACCGACGAGTCGGTCATGGAGCCGCCGCCCCCTTGTTGCCGCGCGTCGTGTTCGGGCTACCGTAGCTAGTCTTTACCGGGTAGTTGTGATCGCGTGGAGCTTCTCCACCGATTTGACCAAGTCGCGAGGTGAATGGTGGTCGGAGTAGGCGGGGCCGAAGAATTCCGGCGAGGTGGGCATGGCGGGCATGGCGGCCGTCGGCCGGCGTTGAAGGAGACAACCGGATTCCCTTTCTCTCTCCTGGGTCAAATAGTAACCGTCCGATCTCAGATCAACGGTTGAGATTAAAACATACCTCTTCGCGTGGTAAATTTGTTAAAGAGACCCTTAGTTTTTTGGAAACTAACCCGCGGTCCTTGGCGCATTCCAGAAAAGTACGTTTTCGCGTTTTGAAAGCGTATTCTTTTTCGGTTAAATCAAAAATACGTTTTCAGGTATTTACAGTTTTGCCACTAGGATTGTTTTAGTCATAAAATCTTCGTTTTAACTCCGATTTGATCCGTTCAAATTGCGTTAGGTTCGTATTTGCGAACTCTACATGTTAGTGTAGTTTTACAGTTAGTTTTGATAATTTATTTTTCGAGTTTATAATTAAGTGTTTATTTATCTATAGGAAATCTTGGAAAATTCATAACTTTCACGTTTTAAATCTGATTTTGGTGATCTTTGCGTCTGTGTGATCGTGGAAACGTGTAGAAGAGTTTTATAAACTTTTATTACTGTTTTGTTACTGTTGGTGTACTGTTCTAATTATATCTCTTTGTTTGCTTCGTGTATGTTTGATTGGATGCATGTATGTTGTTGATTGATGATCGAGTATAGAAGGTGAGCAGTACTTGGACGATTCGGAGTATTACTTTGAGCCAAGTCAGCAGTATTGTTTGGAGAGCTTTGATCAAGGCAAGTATAACACAGGACTATCCTTGTTACCTATACATTGAGTTATTATACATATGCATATGCTTACCTTGACAACCTTAGAGATTATAACTTAGTGATTGTTATCTTGATTCCTTGTCAACCTTGGGAATGCATATGGGTAGCTATGGCTAGTGCTTAAACCGAGAACAATGATCTTGTAATTTGATTAATGGATTAAGCAATCAACCATTAAGATGATTTTATTGCTGTTAAAAGGGGGCTAGAGCTTGTGTATTATTTTGATGCTCTGGTTTCTCTCCATAAGGACTTATCTGTAAGTGATAACCGGGATATACAGTACAGCTGTGAGGGCTATATGGCTCTGGCTTTAGTTGTTCAAGAGACCTTTTCTAGCTTGTTAGTGGTTACCTTAAATGGCGTAAGAATGGCTTGCCACGTTGGGTGTAGTGCGAGCCCCTGGCCTAGTGTGTATAGGCTGCGGTTGTTGTGCCACAGGGAAGGGGGGTTCTACATCTGCCTGCCGAGTGAATCTAATGGCCCTAACTTGTTAGACGAACTCTTGAGTGGCTTTATATGGTTCTCTAGTGTTTAGGCTTGATCTCCCCACTCATTTGGAAATCATGACTCACAGTGAAAGTGTACACCTCTGCACAGAGTTAAAAACTGGTATACTAGCCGTGCTCACGGATACGAGCGGCCTTGGGGATTCTTATGGAATAGTTGATCATAACTGTTATATCATGCTTAATTATTGTTGATATATATATATTATGCTCATGTTAATGCTATTCGTTATCATTATTACAATTGATCATTGGTTCTTTATTGGGAAGTGGTTTATCTTGATGCTACTAAATTGAAAATTATATGATTAAAAGCTAACCGCAGTTAAACAGTGTCTAGCCATTTGAGCCTCATGAACCTTGTGTTATATTTGTTGAGTTCGACATGGACTCACTCTTGCTATTTCCACCATAACAGATGAAGATTATGAGGAAGATTATCGTAATGAGTACTAGTCTTGGTGTCAACCAGTCAACCGTGTCCCTATGTGGAGTTTCCGCTGGAGATTACTTTTAGTTATTATTATTAGATATTATTATTTATCGTTCAAGACTATGTTTTAAATATTTATTCGCTATGTAATAAGCACGGTGATGATACTATGTAATTTGTCTACTTATGTGTGCGATCATGACCTGGGGCGCACATGAGTACTTTATGCATCCTATTTTTGTCCTTAAAAATGGGTGTGACACTCGAGATTGGATTGCTTACTCAAATAACTGCGGATATGATTTCCTCAATTAATCCTCTCTTTCCCAAGTTGCCTCTGCCTCTGAATATCTATTCCACTTAACCTTGCACATTTTAATAATCTGACTTCGAGTAACTCTCTCAACAGTTTCTAAAATCTTGATCGGGAACTCTTCATAGGTAAGATCCTCATTAACAGTCAATTCCTCTAAAGGTATCTGCTCTTCAGGCACACGTAAACACTTCTTAAGTTGTGAAACATGAAACACATCATGTACTCTAGACAAATTCTTAGGCAACTCTAATTGATAAGCAACTTCTCCACGTCTAGCAATAACTTTAAATGGCCCAACATACCTTGGTGCTATTTTGCCTTTCATGTTAAACCTCTTCACACTTCTCATTGGTGACACCTTCAAATAGACATAATCACCTACTTCAAAAACTAAATCCCTTCTCCTATTGTCAGCATAACTCTTCTGACGAGACTGTGCCACTCTCAAATTCTCACGGATCACTCGCACTTGATCTTCTGCGTTCCTAAGAACATATGTACCAAACACCTGAGACTCACCTGTCTGATCCCAAAACAATGGGGTTCTACACTTACGTCCATACAAAGCCTCAAACGGTGCCATCTTAAGACTCTGTTGATAACTGTTATTGTAAGAGAATTCTGCATAAGGTAAACTCTTATCCCAACTGGTTCCATATTGCAATGCACAAGCTCTCAACATATCTTCTAATATCTGGTTGGTTCTTTCAGTCTACCCATCTGTCTGTGGATGATATGCTGTACTAAAATTCAGCTTTGTTCCCAAAGATTCATGTACAGCTTTCTAAAAGTGTGACGTGAACTGCGAACCTTGATCAGATACAATCTTCTTTGGAACTCCATGCAAACAGATTATCTTCTCCATATACAAGGTAGCCAATTGTACTCCCGTATAGTTAGTCTTGATTGGTATGAAATGAGGAACTTTAGTTAACCGATCTACTATCACCCAAATAGAGTCATAACCTCTCTGAGTACGAGGTAACCCTACTATAAAGTCCATACCAACCTCCTCCCACTTTAATTCAGGAATTTTCATTGGTTGCAACAATCCAGCAGGTCTCTGATGCTCAGCTTTCACCCTCTGACAAGTGTCACACAATGCCACATACTCAGCCACATCTCGTTTCAGTCTAACCCACCAATATTTCTGTTTGAGATCCAAATACATCTTAGTACTACCAGGATGAATAGAATAAGCTGACTCATGAGCTTTGCGAAGGATTGCCTGCCTAACAGCCTGATCCTCGGGTACACACAGCCTCTTTCCAAACCACAAAATCTCATTATCATCCATTCGAAACCCTGGTGACTTACCAATCACTATATCTTCCGCTATCTTCTTTAGTTTCTCATCCTTCAACTGACCCTTATATATTTCTTGCTCTAGAGTAGGTTCTATCACTAATTCCATTGTATTAGTAACAATTCTCAAATTCAAATATTCAAATTCAGCACATAACTCACTAGTCATGGACAACATTTGTATCTCATTGGCATAACTTTTCCTGCTAAGAGCATCAGCCACTACATTGGCCTTACCAGGATTATAGTGTATCTCTATATTATAGTCCTTGATCAATTCTAACCATCTACGTTGCTTTAAGTTCAGATCAGACTGAGTGAAAATATACTTCAAACTCTTATAATCGGTGTATATATCACTCTTATGCCCAATCAAATAGTGTCTCCAAATCTTTAAAGCATGAACTACAGCTGCTAACTCCAAATCATGCGTAGGATAATTCAACTCATGCTTTCTCAACTATCTAGATGCATAAGCAACAACTCTGCCTTCTTGCATAAGAACACACCCCAAACCTTGACGAGAAGCATCACAATAAATAGAAAACTTCTTACTCAAATCTGGCAATACCAAAACAGGTGCTGTAGTTAATCTCTTCTTCAATTCTTCAAAACTAGCTTGACATTTATCAGACCACACAAACTTGGCATTCTTCTCTAACAGAGATGTCATAGGTTTAGCAAGTTTAGAAAATCCTTCAATGAATCGTCTGTAATATCCAGCTAAACCCAAGAAACTACGAATCTCGCTAACATCAATAGGTGGTTTCCAATTCAATACATCCTTTACTTTGCCTGGATCCACTGATATCCCTCCATTAGAAACAATATGACCAAGAAAAGAGACTTCCTTCAACCAAAACTCACACTTACTTCGCTTAGCATACAATTTATGCTCTCTAAGTTTCTGCAATACCAACCTCAGATGTTCAGCATGCTCTTTCTCCATCTTGGAAAATACCACTATATCATCAATAAATACCACCACAAACTTATCGAGATACTCCATGAACACCTTATTCATCATGTACATAAAGTAGGTAGGTGCATTGGTCAAACCAAATGATATAACAGTATACTCATACAAACCATACCTCGTAGTAAAAGCTGTCTTTGGAATATCAGAGGCACAAATCTTCAATTGATGATAACCAGAACGCAAATCAATCTTAGAGAACACACAAGCACCTCTCAACTAATCAAACAAGTCATCAATTCTGGGCAAAGGATACTTGTTCTTGATAGTTACCTCATTCAATGACTGATAATCAACACACATCCTCTGACCACCATCTTTCTTATCAACAAAAATAACTGGTGCACCCCACGGTGAAGAACTAGGACGAATAAAACCTTTATCTTGTAATTCTTTAATTTGTTTCTTAAGTTCTTCTAATTCATCTACTCCCATTCTATATGGTCATTTGGCTATGGGTGCAGTTCCAGGTAATAATTCAATAAGAAATTCAATGTCTCGGTTAGGTGGCATACCGGCAAATCATCTGGAAAGACATCTGGAAATTTATCAATAACTGAATTCTCTTTAATAGCATCATCATCAAGCTGATTCACCAAAGCGGTTGGCTGCTTCTGCACTGCTACATCTAAGGATGAAAACGGTCGGAAACGGTCGAAAACGGACTTATGATATAGAAAAACGAAAACGGTCGGTTCGGGATATTTCTACATTTAGCAATTAAAGAGTACAAAAAATGGTTGTGAAACCAATTGAAACTGACAATTTTTTATGTTAAAAAATGGTTCATAATATAGAAAACGAAAATGGTCAATTCAGAATATTTCTGTTCCGTTTTCATCCCTAGCTACATCCACATTGATCTTATCCCCATTAGGTGCATTCACAACTACTACCTTCTGCTGGCACTGAATCACTGCCTGATTTTGTTTCATACAATCCATACCCAAAATCACATCAATACCAGATGTCCTCAACACTATAGGAGTTATCTTAAACTCTACCCCCCTTAAAATCATACTAATTGGAAGACATCGATTAGTGGTTTGCATGGTACCCCTAGGGAAATTTACTAAGAGAGGTTCTTTCATGGCAAGCATGGGTACACTATGCATTCTAACAAATATGTTGGAAATAAAGGTATGTGAAGCTCTAGAATCAAAAAGAACGGTTGCAGGAGTAGAATGGACATTGAACGTACCAAGCATAACTTCAGGCTCCGTCTGTGCCGTTTTAGTAGACACATGATTCACCTTTCCAGTATTAGATGGTCTCTGCCCTTGCGGTGTCTGCTGATTCTTCTTCTTGGGACAATGATTAGCATAGTGTCCAGGCTCTCCACAACGATAACATAGATTGGGGGTACTAGGTGCACTGGTCTTCATTGGAGTAGAGTTAGAATTACCCTGGCGTGGAGTTTGCTGACCACTCTGCTGTTGGAACTACCTATTCTGCTGATACTGAGGTCGTTGTTGGAACTGATTATTCTATCGATTCTAAGACCACTGTTGATTTGAATTACGGCTCCACTGACTAACTGGTCCTTGGAATTTGGAGTGAAACCCATGCTGAGAATTGGTACGCTAGCGGTTATTGTTTCCAACACCTTGTCCTTTCATCTTCCTTTTCCTATCCATCTCCCGACGTTCATTATCCAGCACGATAGCCTTATTCACAAGTTCTTGGAAACTAGCATAATTATTACCCTTCAATTGCAAACGAAGATCATAATAAATCCCTTTTAGGAAAAGACGCTGCCTATCTGCATCTTCTCTCACTTCATTAGGAGCATAGCGAGCCAACTATGTGAACCTGTCATGATACTCACTAATGCTCATCTGTCCCATCCTGAGATTTCTGAATTCTTCCTACTTCAGCTCAATTATACCCTCAGGAATATGGCGAGCTCGAAAATCTCTAACAAATTCATTCCAAGTGATAGGAGAAGCATTGTTAGGACGTGCAGCTTGATACGACTCCCACCAAGTCTGAGTTGTCCCCTGTAACTGACCAGATGCATATAACACCTTCTCTATATCATTACATTGGGTGATGTTCAATTGTTTCTCAACTGCTCTCACCCAATCATCCGCCTCCAAAGGATCAGCAGCATGAGAGAACACTGGAGGGCGTCCTTTCAAAAATTCCCCATGTTTGTCTCTCACCTGAATAGGTGGTGGTCCTCCTGCAGGGGGATTGTTCTGCATGTGTTGTATAAATATCTGCATCATCTAATTCTAGGTATTCATAAGTTCCTCCATAGTAATAGGTGGGTTAGCACCTCCACGACCCCTGCCACGACCTCTGGCTGACATCTGTTTTCAAAACACAGAAAATGAGAATTTCAGCGACTTAGTAAAACTGCCATATCTTGAGTTACAGACGTCCAATTAAGATGATATTTACATGGTTGGAAAGCTTACAAAATTATTTACAGCTTTTATTCACAACACTTTTCCTGATTCTGTCAATAAATTAGTCAAAAACTGAACTTAACAGAAACTGTTTTAGAATTCCAGACTGCGCAGTGACCCCAACTTGGAACAGGTATATCTCCTAGCTCATAGTAGATAATAAGGTGATTCTTGTGGGGTTGGAAAGGTACAGAAGTCTAATTATTTCCAGTAAAATTTCTTAAATTTCCCACAAACAGATTTTAAGTTATTTCTAAAACATCCCAGACTGATCTAGAAATCAGCAAAGGACAAAACCAAGTTTACCCCACACCCAACTTATATATTCTTGATCAAACTTAGTATTGTTAACCATGGAACTTGTAGACATGTCTACAAAACTCCAGCACTCAATACAAAGATCCAAATCACACATTATCATAATAACAATCCATAAATCACACAATTGTTCACAACACAAACTAACTCTCAACACAACCAAACTCAAATTGACTCGCAAACTACTATCGTTCTTATTACATAGGGATTTCCTAATCTTATTTAAGCTTCTCATAAATCTTGGGACGGCCTAGCTCCGCCCTTAGTTGGTCGATCTCCTTATAAGCTTGCTCCTTAAGTTCTTTTTCCTTTAGCAACTCATCCTTCAAATCCACCTCATGGAGAGCCAATTCACGAACCAGTCCCACTGTAGCTTATAAAGTCAAGGATGAATCATCAACAAGCGGCACGGTCCAGACACCCTTGTCATGTAAGAAACAAGGAAAATGCCGGAGTGCACCCTGTAATGTCTTGTCCGAGCAAAGACCATGGCAGTAGACAAACGCATTGTAGGCGACATCCTCCATTCTTGTTTCTACGTTTGCCCGGCTCACTCGGGTGATGAACTTTGACTCCACCTTAGACTCCTTAGTGGTAGGATCCCTTGTCTTGACCCATAGCTCAGTCTCCCAGTAGGAATCCATCCATGGATGACTATACTCCATGCAGCGATACTCCAACGTAGCTTCCCAATCGTAGTAGTAGTTATCCAAGGTTCTTGTCAGCATGTCATGGAAGAAAGCATCGGCTTTAGGAACCATGATCTGAAACTTCGTGGTTCACCCCATAACTGAATCCTCCATTGGTGTGTCACCGACTCTTGATTCAGCATTAGATAGCTCTTGATCACCATCTACATGGGGCTCCTGGGGTTTGAAATGCGCAATGTACTGTGCCGTGGATAGACGGGGATGAGGAGGCATCTACAAGAATTAGACATAGATTAGATAGAATCAATGTATTTTCGCAATAGAATAAGGTAGAGGAAGCATAAAAATTTAGTAATTAACAAGGTAAAAGGAATAAGCATGAAATAAGTGAAGCATGGATGCTAATAACGTCCACTCTAACTAGGCTTGCGTCCTACAATCAACACGGCTCTGATACCAATTTGTCACACCCATTTTTAAGGACAAAAAATGGATGCATAAAAGACTCATGTGCACCACAGGATATGATCACGCACACAAGTAGACAAATTACATAGTATCATCACAGTGCTTATTACATAGCGAATAGATATTTAACACATAGTCTTGAACAATAAGTAATAATAACTAATAGTAGATCTCTAGCGGAAACTTCAAACACAGGGACACAGTTGACTGGTTGACACCAAGACTAGTACTCATTACGATAATCTTCCTCATAATCTTCATCTATTATGGTGGAAATAGCAAGGGTGAGTCCATGTCAAACTCAACAAGTACAACACAGGGTTCATGAGGCACAAAAGTCTAGACACTGTTTGACTGCGTTTAGCTTTTATTCATCATGTAATTAGCAATTGAGTAGCATCAAAGTAATCCACTCCCCATTAATGAACCAATGATCAATTGTAATAAAGATAATGAATAGCATTAACATGAGCATAATAATAACAACAATAATTAAGCATGATATAACAGTGGTGATCATCTATCTGTAAATGTTCCAAGGCCGCCCATATCCGTGGCTACAGCTAGTATACCAGTTTTTAACTCTACGCAGAGGTGTACACTTTCACTGTAAGTCATGATTTCCAAATGCATGGGTTTACAAGGCCCAGAACATCGAAAATCATATAAAGCCACTTAAAGGTTCGTCTAACAAGTTAGGGCCATTAGATTCACTCGGTAGGCAGATGTAGGAACCTCCCTTTTCAAATGGCACACTTCCTTCTCGGCTATACACATTGACTAGAGGATGTCCTACACCCAACGTGGCAAGCCGTTCTTACGTCATTTAAGGTAACCACTAACAAGCTAGAAAAGGTTCTTTAAGCAACTAAAGCCAGAGCCATATAGCCCTTAGAGCTGTACTATATGTCCCGAATGATCACATACAGATAAGTCCTTATGGATAGAAACCAGAGCTTCAAAATAACCCACATGCTCTAGCCCCCTTTTCAACAGTAATAAAATCATCATTGAAGGGTGATTGCTTAATCCATTAATCAAAATTACAAGATCATTGTTCATGATTAAGCACTAGCAATAGCTACCCAAATGCATTCCCAAGGTTGACAAGGAATCAAGATAACAATCACTAGGTTATAATCTCTAAGGTTGTCAAGGTAGACACATGCATATGATATTGATTATAGTGAATAGGTAACAAGGATAGTCTCATGTTATACTTGCCTTGATCAAAGCTTTCTAGGTGATACTGCTGATCTGGCTCAAAGTAATACTCCTGATCGTCCAGAAACTGCTCACCGTCTAAACTCGACCACCAATCAACAACATACATGCAATCGAGCAAACATACACGAAGCAAACAAAAAGATATAATTAGAAAAGTACACCAACAGTAACAAAACAGTAATAAAAGTTTATAAAACTCTTCTACACGTTCCTACGATCACACAGACGTAAAGATCACAAATTTTGGATTTAAAACGTGAAAGTTATGAATTTTCTAAGATTTCTTATAGATAAATAATTACTTAAATATAAACTCGAAAATTAATTTCCCCAAACTTACTGTACAACTATACTAACATGTAGAGCTCACAAATACGAACCTAACGCAACTTGAACGGATCAAATCGGAGTTAAAACGGAGATTTTACGATCAAAACAAGTTTAGTGGCAAAACTGTAAATATCTGAAAACATATTTTGATTTACCGAGAAGAAATACGCTTTCAAAACACGGAACCGTCTTTCGCGGATTACGCCAAGGAATGGCGGGTTCTATTTCATAAAAACACAGGGACTCTTTATGAAGTTTACCCCACGAAGGGGTATCTTCTAATCTAAGCTGTCGATCACGAGATGGACGGTTGTCATCGCGTTCATCTTATCAAAGAGAGGACACAGCTTCTTCTTCACCTCCGGTCGGCGGTCACCATGACCATCGTGCCCTACCTCACCGGAGAGCTTCAATTTCCTTGATTTCGACCACTACTCGACCCGCAACCAACACCAAACGAACGAGAGGGTCAACGCGAACACATCTAGACGGTTTAAGAAGGCTACGACGGCTCGAGGAGGGAACGCGGCTCGTGGAGGGTGGCGGCGCCATTTCCGGCTCATCGAAAAGCTTCTAAATCGTGATTCAAAGCATCTCAACCCAAAAGAAGAGCACGGGGAGGAAGAGAAGAAGATGGCGAACTCACCAACGCAAAGAAAAAGAGCTCAAATCAACCCGCGAGCTCCACCGATGATCAACCGATATCTCCTAGGGTTCCGACCTCCTATGCTCGAATTCATGTGATTAAGCTCGGGTTTTAGATGGAAAACGGGAAGAGGGGAACCACGACTACCCTTTTATAGCTTCACATCGTCGATTTCAGTTAGGAAATCCAAGTTACGTGATTCAATTCGGTTGGAAGGTGCTCGTCTCTGTCTCAGCTACGACCGGAGGAAGGGGACGCGGCTGCCAGGTGGGCCCCATCCATCAGTGACCGGAAGATAGAGGAGAAGTGACTGTGCCGTCAGCTGGGCCGGCCCATGTGGGCGCGGAAGAGAGAGCAGCAGCGGCTTCAGCCCAATCTCGCGGCCCAGAGGCGCCAGGAACGGAGAGCTCAGCTCGGCTTAACTGGGCCACCGGGCCGACAAGATGAGAAGGTAAGGTTGTTTTATTTTTTTTCTTTCTTTCTTTTATTTGTTTGTTTGTTTTCAAACTATTTAAAAAGATTTAAAATTCCAGATCAAATAAAATAAATTCCATACCATAAAATAAAATAAATGCAACAGCATGAATGCATCACCAAATATTCTTTCTAAAATTTTAAATCCTAATTCCCCATTAATTATTATCTAAATTATTTAAAACCCACTAATTCTAATTGTTGAAATTTTTGGGTGTTACAAATATCATGTCTAAGTATTTTGCACATACACTTTTTGAAGACATGAAATTAACTCCAACGACTAGGCTTCTAAAAAGTCTCTCAGGCCAAATCCTTCCCAGTGAAGGAATCTTCCACCTCATCCCTATCAAAGTAGACGAAACCAAGGTGTACCTTAGTTTCTATATTTTTGATACTTGGGAATTCGACCTTTTGATTGGGCATCCAATAGAGAGACTTATCCATGAAGGAAAAAAGGGGAGTGTAAATGTACATCTCGGGAAAAGCCTAAACCTTTCCATTCCCATCACCCAATCACTCCACACCAAGATGGAGTTAAGCCTCGAGCAAGAACCAATGGAGGAGATAATGGCAATGTCTTTCCTAGAATCATCTAACAAAGATCTCAATGAAGTCACCGAAGATTTCATCAAAGAGGTAGAACAAACGCGAAATCCTTTCCCTTTGGATGAAACTCAGGAACCGCCAAAATCCCCCATTGAGCTCAAACCCCTTCCTTCGGGATTGAAATACGCTTTTCTAAATGACAATGAGGAGTATCCTATGATAATTAGTGATAAACTTTCTAAATATGAGACCATCCGACTCCTTACTATTTTAGAAAAGCATCGTTCTGCTTTTGGCTACTCACTCCAAGACCTCAAGGGGATTAGTCCTGCTCTTTGCACTCATCGCAGCCCTATAGACCTAGCTTATACACCATCTAGGGAGCTCCAACATAGGCTCAATAATGCGATGAGGGATGTTGTTAAAAAAGAGGTTTTGAAACTCTTGCATGCTAGGATAATATATCCTATACCACATAGTGAGTGGGTGAGCCTAGTGCAAGTTGTACCCAAGAAAGGGGGTATGACTGTGGTGAAAAATGAGAGAAATGAATTGATTCCACAACAAACCGTCACCGGATGGCGGATGTGCATAGATTATCGAAAACTTAACAAGGCAATAAAGAAAGATCACTTCCCATTACCCTTCATTGATGAGATGCTAGAACAGCTTACAAAGCACTCTTTCTTTTGTTTCCTTGATGGGTATTCTAGTTACCATCAAATCCCGATCCATCCTGATGACCAAAGCAAAACCACTTTCACTTGTCCCTATGGAACCTATGCCTATCATAGGATGTCTTTCGGTTTGTGCAATGCTCCGGCTTCGTTCCAAAGGTGCATGATGTCTATATTTTATGATATGATAGAGAAAATTATGGAAGTTTTTATGGATGACTTTCTATTTATGGAAAAACTTTTGATGATTGCATAGAAAACTTAGACAAGGTTTTGCAAAGATGTGTGGAAAAGTACTTAGTCCTTAATTGGGAAAAATGTCACTTCATGGTTAGAGAGGGCATAGTGCTTGGACACTTGGTGTCTGAACATAGGATCGAGGTAGATCGTGCAAAGATAGAAGTGATAGAGAATTTGCCTCCTCCCACAAACATCAAAGGGGTATGAAGTTTTCTTGGTCATGCAGGGTTCTATAGACGTTTTATAAAAGAATTTTCTCACATTGCTAGACCCCTCACAAATTTGCTAGCCAAGGATGCTCCCTTTGAGTTTGATGATAAGTGTTTAGATGCTTTTCATATTCTTAAGAAAGCACTCATCTCTGCACCAATCATTCAACCCCCTAATTGGTCGCTACCTTTTGAAATCATGTGTGATGCTAGTGATTATGCTGTGGGGACAGTTTTGGGTCAAACAAAGGATAGAAAGCATCATGCAATTGCTTATGCTAGTAAAACTCTATCAGGACCTCAACTTAATTATGCAACAACTGAAAAAGAGCTCCTGGCTGTTGTTTTTGCTGTTGACAAGTTTAGATCTTACTTAGTAGGAGCTAAGGTGATTGTTCATACTGATCATGCTGCTTTGAAATACCTGCTCACTAAGAAAGATGCTAAACCACGACTTATAAGATGGATTTTGTTACTCCAAGAATTTGATTTAGAAATAAAAGATAAAAAGGGAGTAGAAAATTCTATAGCCGATCACTTGTCCAGGATGCAGTTTGAAAATCCACATGAATTGCCCATCAATGACTACCTCCGAGACGACATGCTCTACAAGGTCACAAGCGTCAATCCCTGGTACACAAATATTGTCAATTTTATGGTTGCAGGTTATGTACCATCAGGGGAGAACAAATGCAAGCTTATTCAAGAAAGTCGTCTCCACTTATGGGATGACCCGTACCTCTTCCGAGTTTGTTCTGATGGTCTACTCAGGAGGTGTGTACCAACTGAAGAAGGAATCAAGACCATTGAAAGATGCCATTCATCACCATATGGAGGACATTATGGGGCATTCCGTACTCATGCAAAAATTTGGCAATGTGGATTTTTTTGGCCAACTATGTATGAAGACACAAAAGATTTCATCCGGAGATGTGGAGCATGTCAGAGGCATGGGAACATAAATACACGAGATGCCATGCCACTCACCAACAACCTCCAGACAGAACTCTTTGATGTCTGGGGAATCGACTACATGGGGCCATTTCCAAAGTCCAAGCAGTGTGAATAGATCTTAGTGGCGGTTGACTATGTTTCAAAGTGCGTTGAAGCTCTACCATGTCGAGCTGCAGATTCCACTCATGCCAAGAGGATGTTTGCAGAAACCATCTTTGCACGCTTTGGAGTTCCACGCATGGTGATTAGTGATGGAGGTTCTCACTTCATTGATAGGAAGTTTCAACGCTTCTTACACAATCATGGGGTTCGTCACAATGTTGCGACACCATACCATCCTCAAACAAGTGGGCAAGCAGAAACATCAAACAAGCAAATCAAGAACATTCTGCAAAAACTGTCAACGAGATGGGTACAACCTGGAAGGATAAGCTTCATGGAGCACTATGAGCTTACAGAACAGCCTACAAAACACCTATTGGAATGTCACCATACCAACTAGTCTATGGGAAGACATGTCACTTACCTGTCGAGCTAGAATTCAAGGCACACTGGTCCATAAAGAGATGGAACATGGATTTTGAAAAGCTGGGGAGAAAAGAAAGATGCAACTCTCTGAGCTTGAGGAATGGCGAGAAAAGGCATATCATAATGCAAAGATTTACAAAGAGAGGACAAAGAGGTGGCATGACAAAAGATTGAAGAAGAAGGAATTCAAACCAGGTGATAAGGTGTTACTATTCAACTCTAGAGTAAAGCTGTTCAGACATGGAAAACTACGAAGTAAATGGGAAGGACCATTCAAGGTAGTTGAAGTAGAATCACATGGAGCAGTCACGCTTCAAAACGATGAAGGTAAACTTTTCAAGGTAAATGGCCAACGTCTAAAAGTTTTCTTTGATGTGCAATTATCAAAAGAAGAATTAGACATAGTTAATTATATAGAATTTAAAATTACTAAAAGAAAGAAAAAGGATACCTTGCTGAGTTCTGCATAGAAATCATGGGCAACACTCTAGACAATTAATGCTTAATTTCCTAACCCTTAATCTGTTCCATAAGTTTTGTTGTCTATTTGAGTTATGCAGGAGTTATTAAGGAGGACTGACAATCAAGTGGATGCTCTATTCACTAGTGGAGCACTGTCTCAACAATCATCATCAATCGATGCTCCACCAGAGGAAGTACATCTTCATTGCCAATCTGCTACACTACAAGATGGAATGACTATGTCAACATCTAGCTTGGGGGAAATCACCCCCATGTATCCAGCTAAGTACTCTCTTAGTTCTACCTTTTTCTATATAAGTTTTCTTAATTAGTAATAATAATGGTCTAAAAATAACTAAAGCAAAATAAAAAAGGGTGTGTCTAGTTTACTTGTTTTAGTTCTTAAAAGAAGTTGTTAATAAAAGAGGACTATCTAAGTAATCTCTTGCATGGAAATGATGAATAGTTGTTCTACCGTAATTCCTTTCAAGTACCTAGTTTTCAACCTCGAACTCTCCTGAGTTTTGGATACCACTATTTTGATTTAAGATTTGCTCTGAACCTGAAACTTGTGGGTAGCGAATGCTTGATCTAAGTCTAGGTAGTTGGTGGATATGATATGGGAAGGTTTTGAGCTGCTGTTTATCATGTTCCTAGAGATGCTAAAGTTATAGAGATTTTATCTTTTGGAAATCTGAAAAACTACATGATGAGTTCCTGTATGATGACAGTTTAATTCCTACCACAGCCACATATACATGCTTACTAGATTAGGAAAGACTCTCACTTGTTAGCTTAGCTGCTTGTAAGCATTGAGTGTGGTCAGTCTATGTTGACCCTAAGGGATTAGTCATGCGGTTAAAATCAAGATCACACACACTCCACCCATATATGCTGCCTCTACCCTAGAAGTACGCATCCACATACTTTCCATTTTAGACACATCCCAAAATTGTTCTACTCCTACACTGGGAGTGAGCATAAAAAATTTCCCTTCATCCATTGCTAGCCCTTTTGTTACGTAATAAAGCTCCAAGTATCCCTTTTACTACTACCTCTATCAATATATCCAAAAAGAGACTTGGGTGCTCTGAAAAAAAAAGAAAGAGAAAAAAAGAAGAAAAGAGAGAGAAAAAAGAAAAATAAAAGAAAGGACAAATGTCCCAACATAGAGAGATTTTGAGCAGCCCAAGTTCTTTCCAAAAATTCTTCAAAGATCAAGAGAGGTGTGTATTTCTTCAAAGGAGCAAAAGTAGAATTAGATAGTCACCATTTTTCCTCTACCCCTTCATTTTCCACTTATATCTTACATCCACCATCATTTCCACTACATATCCACTCAGCCCATATTTAGGATCACACACATGCACATCTTAATTTGACTGTATGGCTGGACTCATCCCTCTGGATCCATGTGTCTGACTATGCAATAAATGTTTGCAAGTAAGGATTCCTTGTCTCCCCACCTATGAGCTCCATATAAGCCTATTAGAAGTAGGGTGAGAGAGAGAAGGCATAATGCTACTATGCCTAATACCACAAATACACATATCTTGAGAGAAGAGAGAAAGCATACACCATAAATGCCTTGGTGAGGATCCAGAAATACCACAAATGAGAGACTTGAGAGGGTCATACATAGGAATCTCTGAGTTTTATTTTGAAAATTTTAAAAAAACTCTGGAATAATAGTTGATCAAAGAGCTTGAAACATGGCACTTGACTTGACCATTCTATCTTTCAACTGCTCAAGACCCAAGAGACGGCTACAAGCCCCATGGTGGAAGGTAATATGGGTAAGTTTGAAAGTTAGAATAGTTCACTCTAATCTGGAGGAAAGTTCTTATTTGAACGTATGTGTACTTTTGAGGCGTGAAAGCATTGTAACAACTCCTGATCCATCACTGAGTTTATCTTTGCTCAGGGATGAGCAAAGGGTAAGCTTGGGGGAGTTTGTTGACGGTAGATAAGTGTCAATTTTAACCATCAATGAAACATGAAAAAGGACCTAAACATAATTACCACTTAGATATAGGGGGTTTACTGACAGAATTCCATGAGTTTTGGTGAAAGTTTGTTTCTACAGGGGTTCAGCTAAAAAGAACCAAGAAAGACCCACATGTCAGGTTTACATAGAGACAAAGGGGCTACGCACAACTTTTCTATAATCTAGAAGGTACGAGAAGACTCTGGAAACAAACGGGAGGCGAAATAGGCTCGGAAGTGGGGCGCCCGCCCCACCTCCTTGGGCGCCCGCCTAGCCCTGGAGGCCAATCGCCTTCCACCTCACAGATCCTGCCTCCACCGCCTTTGAGGATCAATAATAATCGTAGATCAAGGTCAGTTTGAACCGAGGGTTGTGGTGCTTCCTAGAGGGCTATATAAGCAAGGCCCCTGGCCCCTAGAGGCGGCATCCCATGAAACCCTAATTCATTTGCTCCAGTTGGGATCAGCTGAGAGGGGTCCCTTAAATGGATCTCCTCTCCATAGCTAGCCATCAAGAGAAGATTAGTCCTCATTAGGATCTAGTCTTAGCAAAATAGAGAGATAGAGAGAGGGAAGAGTTGGAGGTGGTGCCGGCATGTCGGTGCTTCCTCTCCGGCTTGTACTTCGATGGATTCAGGCTTCTCTGAGTCTACATCCGTGATACTTCTGGTAATTGATCTTTATTCAAGTATTTATCTTACTCTTTTGTTCATTGGTTCACAGTTCTTATGATTGCTCTAGTTTTTGTTAGCGCTCTGAATTAGAGTAGTAATTGTTAGCATAAGTGTGGTGCTTAGGCTATTGGTTACCTGTGTTTGCACCATATTCTTTGGTTGTGTGGTAGTTACGGGAGGTGACAGCCCCGTCCACACCGAATTGAGTAGGTTCTTAAATTAGTAGGACCGTAGTCGCGTCGGTAGAGTTATCCTTAGTTGTGCTTTCCCATCTAGCGGCGTCCCGAAGTGAACATTAGAAGGACATTTAAATCATAACCATGCCTTGCATAGGATCATTACCATAGGAATCCTCTCTACCCATCATATCTTAACCTTGATTGCTACCCTTGGATAAACTAGTTGTTTAGTGATCCACACATGTTTTCGTGTGGATACGATTTTTAAAACCCTCCTGGTGAAAGCTACAACGGTATCCGTACGCTTGTGGATTTATCTGTGTGCGTTAAAAATACCAACAGAGATGGACATGGAACAAAGTGATCAAGGTAAAGGTATAATCATAGGGTTTGCTTTTGTCGATCTAAGATGAGTAGAGAAGTGATTGACCGGGTTTAGGATTGATAGTCGACTATCAAGAGGGGCAATCATGGTTAGCTCGTGAATCAAGTGCTACTAGGTCATCATCTTGAGCATACGCATTATGATCTAGTAGAGAGCTAACGTAGCGCCTTCAAAAATGATTATGAAAATGCTAACACACATGCACATGGTGATGTACACATGGTGGTGTTAGCACATTTGCGAAGGCGGTGGCGTTTGAGCAGTAGAGAGGGTTTGGATTCGGTGCTTTTTGTGGAAGTGAAACGCCTATTTTCCACTATGCTAGAGGTGAAGAAACGGAGGCGTAAGTCCGGTGTGATTCTCACGGAAAAATTGTGACCGGACGTTGTGGTCAAAGTGACTGGACACGGCAGGAGCGTCCGATCAGTTCAAACCGTAGGCAGAGACACGCGCAAGAAGGTCGTGGACCGGCGCGTCCGGTCACGCACCCAGAGGGCAGCACGTGTCTTAGCTGATCGGACGCGGTGGCGCATCTGGTCACGTGCGATCGGATGCGTCTGGTCATGAGAGGGTGCTAACTAGAAATGATCGGATGCTAGCACTGTGGCGTCTAGTTCGTCAAGCATGCACGTCTAGTCGCTGACTCGCTGGCTCGCGACTGTGCGTGATCGGACGTGGCATGGTGCGTCCGGTCGGTTGAGCAGCGCGTCTAGTCGCTCGTTTGACCATTGGCATGCAGTGAGCATTGGAGGATTGGTCGGCCGCGGTTGATTTTGGAAGGACACGTGGACGGCGCAGGGCGACCGACGCGTCTGGTCGTCCCGAAAAATCACCCAGTAAAGGGGCAACAGCTATTTCGACCATGGGGGTTATACATATGAGCATGGCCTGCCTTTGGGGGCTCTCTCTTGCACTTTTGAACACTTAGGGCATACTTTGAGCTAGAGAACACTCCCTCCACTCATCTCCTTGCTTGGTTGCATAATCCTAGAGAGATTGAGTGAGATTTAAGTGCATTGCATTGAGAGTTGCATCTAGTGGCACTTGATTCATTGAGTTGGCTGCAATTTCTTGTTACTCTTGGGTGTTTCCCGACATGCTAGATGGCTTGGAGCAGCGGTGGTGTTGAGCTCATGATTGGAGATTGTTTCGAGTCTTACCAAGTGATTATGAGGGTTTCTTGAGCCTTTCCCCCTGGGAGTTCGCGAATTGGCTACTCTAGTGGAGCTCGTGGCTTGGAGGATCCCCATCTTGTGAGTGAATGTGCGGCACCCGCTGAGGGTTTGACTCTTGATAGTCAATTAGCTCGTGATCTATCAAGTGGGTGTATCGCCACAACAAGGAATAGCTTGTCGGGAAGCAAGTGAACCTTGGTAAAAAATCTTGTGTCATCCCTTATCGAGGATTCTCATTGTGATTGTGTGTAATTGATTCTTTGGATACATCTCATCTCTACACCGTCGGTACAAGAATCAATTCACTTCCCTTTTACATTCATGCACTATATTTTGTCTAGTGTGATTAGAGTAGTTTGTATCACCTAGGGGTTATTAGTTTAGAGACTTAGCTTTGTTGGTGTGAACTAGAGATCGTAGCCTTGCACTAGAATTGTATTTGTGGCTTGCATAAAAGTAGTTGAGCTAGTGCTAGAATTAGCTTCACCATCTTATTTACTAACTTTGTTGTTTAGTGAAGCTTGTAGAAAATTTAAATAGGCTATTCACCCCCCTCTAGCCATTTGGGCCTTATAATTAGAGCCATCATCTTCATCGTCGGAGGTGCCATCACTATCCCAAGTGACTACATAGCCACTTTCCTTCTTCTTCTTGAAGGTCATCCTCTTCTCCTTCTTCTCTTTCTTTTCCTTCTCCTTCTTCTCTTTCTTTTCCTTCTCCTTCTTTTGCTTCTTCTTCTCATCCTCATCATTATCACTATTATAGGGACAATCCGCTACAATATGATCTGGGCTCTTGCACTTGTAGCATCTCCTCACATACTCCTTGTTGTGATCTCTTCTCTTTCTTGCACCGTAGCCCTTCTTCTTTATGAATTTGCCCATCTTGCGCACAAGGAGAGCCATAGCTTCATGATCAATGTCACTAGCATCTTCATCATCACTTGATTCTTTCTTTGACTTGCCCTTGTTCTTGGATGATGAGCTAGCCTTGAATGCTACACTCTTCTTCTTCTTCTTCTTGTCTTCATCTTCTTTCTTCTTATCCTTGTCGACCCCCTCCCTTTCCACATGGTATGTCTCTCGTATTATGACATCACCTAGTACTTGGTTAGGGGTAATCTCCTTCAATCCTCCCCTTTTTTGATGCAAAATACCATGGGGGAGTCCCCACAGTGTAGCAAAAAAACATTTATAAACAAAGGAACAAAGGGTCCAGGAGACTTACAAAACAGAAAAAGGAGGAGGAGAGGGGATATATAGGGGGAAGACTAATTACAATAGCAACAGGACACAACAAGCACAACAAGCAGGAAGAGATTACAAAGCATCAAGCCAAGCTCTAACAATGGTTCTATCTGGGTCTATATTACGGCCAGATTGGAGGGCAGCTTCCTCTCTAAAATTATGCAGCCATCTGTTGAAACTAGCTTCAATGCCATCGAAGACTAATCTATTCCTCATCTTCCAAAGCTCCCAAGCTACGATGAGAAAAATCTCCATGAAAAAAGGAAGTCCAGCCATCTTCCTAGAACGCTCAATTCTTCAGTGAATGTCACCCATATTGATCCAGTTAATCCCTAGCTTTTCCCAGCACTGCTTGGCAAAATAACAATCAAAAAACAGGTGATCAATGGTTTCCTCAATACCTTCATCACAGAGGACACATCCTCCTCTTATGATGAGCATTCTCAACATCTCAAATCTTGGAGGTAAGCACATCAAGAATTGATGAGAAACATTATCATCCTTTATCTTTTCACCCAAAGCCTTCAAGTCATTTATAATTACTTGCAATCTATGAAACATCTCTAGAATGCTCTCATCATCCTTCATCTTGAAGCTTGTTAACTTATCCTTGAGAATGTATAGCTTGGCACTCTTGACCGCCGGGTGCCCTCCATATGCATCCTCCAATCTCTTCCAAACTTCACTTGCTCTTTCAAGATCTTTGATTTGCTCAAATATCTTTGAATCAATAGCATCATAGATGGTGTTGAAAGTCATTGTGTTGAATTGCTTGTTTGCCTTGTCTTGGATGGTGAGATTGGAGAGGTTAATAATTACATAGTCACTCTCCGTCACATCCCACGCTTGATCATTGATTGAACCAAGATACATCTTCACTTTCTCTTCCAATAATCATAGCATGTACCATCAAAGAACGGTGGTTCATCCTCCACATGGTTGAACACAACTTGAGCCATATTTTGACACCGAGGTTGTTAAGCCTTCAATCAAATGGTGACCACGATTCTGATACTACTTGAAAGGTTCTAATATGGCTAAAGGGGGTGAATAGCCTATTTAAAACTCTACAAAACAATAGAGCAATTGATTAGTACAACAAATAGTGTAATGCAATTTTGCTCTAGCTCTACAAGGGTTGTAAGCCACCTATCCAACAATTCTAATTGCTATGATCACTAGGCACACAACAAGCTAGGTCACTACTCACTAAGCTAGTGTGCTCTCAAATACTAACTAAAGAGCCACACTAACCAAACTAGCAAGCACTCGACTAACTACACTAAAGAGCTTGACAGCTAGTTTGCAAGGAATGTAAGGGAGTGAGTAGGTTGATTATATCACTATGTCAAGGAATGAAACAATCACAATAAAGTCAATCCAATCACTGGGAGAATTCCAATCACACAAGAGATAAGATTTTTCTTCCGAGGTTCATGTGCTTGCCAACACGCTAGTCCCCATTGTGTTGACCAACACTTGGTGGTTCGGCGGCTAAGAGGTGTTGCACACACCTCGTCCAACAAATGGACACGATAAGAACCTACCCATAAGTGAGGTAACTCAATGACATGAGTAATCCACTAGAGTTACCTTTCAACGCTCCGTCAGGAAAGGCACAAGACCCCACACAATCATCGGAGACAGCCACAAACAATCACCAACTCATGTTAATGCTCCTTCGCTACTCCAAGCCATTTAGGTGGTGGCAACCACTAAGAGTAACAAGAACTCTGCAGCCACAACGATCTCCAAGTGCCACTAGATGTAATCACTCAAGCAAATACACTAGGAATCACTCTCAATCTCACTATGATGATGAATCAATAATGGAGATGAGTGGGAGGTGTTTGCTTAGGCTCACAAGGATGTTAGGAATGTCAAAGTGCCAAGAGGGTGAGCCCCAAGCTGGTACCTTCCTATTTATAGAGCCCCAAATCTCGTAGAGCCATTGGGAGCTCTTGGGCTGACCAGACGCACTGACTGGACACACCCCAGCGTCTGGTCGGACATCATCTGATCACCCTTGGCGGTCCATGTGTTAGCACTTTGAATCTCATCCACCGATCTTCAACGGTCACTTAACGTTCAATGCCATAGTTAAGAGATGACCGGATGTGCTCCTCTGATCGACTGGACTCTGAGCCACATAGCATCAAGTCGAATATAGAGAGGTTCTAGAAACAAAAAATAGGGACCAAACGCATCCGCTTGAGGCTAATTAGACGTGCCCTAGCATCCTGTCAAGTCTCTGTTCCTTCACACGCTCCTACGATGCTGATGCCAACGTACGTCAGCCTAGACCAGATGCAAGCCCTACGCGTCCGGTCACATGCTGGCACCTACGTCCAATCACCACCACACTCTCCGCTGTCTCTAGACCTAGTGACCGGACACTGCCCTCGCGTCCGATCGGACTTTGGCCCTCTTGACCAAGTGTTGTGCCTCTTAAGTCAACTGACCGGACGCGCCTAGAGTGAGTCCAGTCACCCCGGCGCTAGTGTTTGGTTATGTGCCTTTGCCTCCTTTTCTTTTTCTAACTCCTCAACCTCTTCACCCTTGCTTCCAAGTTGCTAACCACAGTGTGTAGAACTTGTGTGCTCATGTGTTAGCATTTTTCAAAGCATTCTACAAGGGGTCAAATGTTAGCACACTAGGTCCCTAATGCATATGTAAGAATCATGTCACCTAGTGGCACTCGATAACCGCTTAGCCAAAGATTTTCCCTCTTTTATAGTACGGCTATCTATCCAAAGTGTGATCACACTCTCTATAGTGTCTTGATCACAAATTAAAACCCTAAGCAATACCTTTGCCTTGATCTTCTTGCTTTTGTTTTTCTCTTTCTTCTTTTCCAATTTAGAGCTTGATCACCATCATCACATGTCCATCTTCAACTCCATGGACTTCACCTTGTTCTAACACTTGGATTAGACCACCTTGTCTAATTGACACACTTGGGCCAAAGGTCAGTCCTAGGGTTTCATCAATTATCCAAAACCACACTAGGGCTTTCACCCCCACCCCCCATCGTCAGAGGAGGATATAGCCGGAAGCGGGGATTGGCTCTCCATTGGTGGCACCACTGAGCTGCCCTCTCCATCCCATTGCAACCTCACACTAATGTGGGGACAAGCTGAGACAACCTGAGGTGACTCTTCCATTGGGTGCTTCATTCCTTGATCCGCCATTGGATGAGATCTGGAAGATGGGGTGTCGAGGCAGAGCACCAGACAAAGAAGATAAAACAAGAAGATACTATAGGTAAGTGTAACAAGATTAGAAAGGAATCATGTACTTGCTTCGAGGCCTTATCCTCCGCTTTTATAGAAGGATGGGCGAGATAGGCACCTATTAGTCCCCTACGATTGCACCGATGAGAACAGGAGTTAAGGCGAGGCCACGTCTCGCATGATCTTGTGGAGCACACTTCTCCCAGCAGAAGTAATGGTGATGGAACGGTGTTGGAAGTTGGACGGAGAAAATTGACTCGACCACGCAGTTTGGGGGAGACAAATGGATGAATTGCTTGCCTATTTAGCGCAAGGTACGGTCCCCCTACACCTTTGGATCCAAAACACCTCTACGCTTGCCTATTTAGCGCAACATATTTGTATTTAAATTATTTTTAAAATCAAAATCCAGATTGTTAGCCGAACAATTTTAGAAAGTGATTCTGATTCATAACTAGAAACGTTTCTTCAAAGAATTTGGATCCAAAATGTTTCTGCAAGAATCTCACGGTCAAGGGATGCAATCTACTTCTTGACCGTGAGAGCTGCAAGATGGAATATGAAGCTCCTAATCTTGAACTAGGAGCACCAACCCTAGCACCATCTCGATGAGGTGCTTTATCTCACATATGTGTAGCCGAGGCAAATACTACAACACCTAAAAATGGAGTAACGAGCATCACAACCATTTAGTTATTATTAATTGTTTTTTAAGGCAAAAACTATATATAAACGACATCGTAACCAGCATCATAGCCACATAAGGAAAATTTTCATCATGAGGATAAGAGGGAAAAAAGCCCTACCTGGCTCTACTAGGAAGGCTGCCTGACGGCGGTGCCATTGGAGTTGGGGCACGGGGTAGCACCAGTCGGGGCTTTTCGGCCCCTTACCTCATGATGAACACGATGAAGCTCATGGGGCTTGTTTGGCACAGCTCACAACAACTTCATGAGAAACGCTCATGGCCATCCTCTTATCCTCATGAGAAGTTGACATTAGCACAATGCATCTCACGTTGGTGCAAACTTTTCATGAGGATAAGAAGCTAGCCAGGAGTAAGGCCATGACAATGGTCAAGGTGTTTTCTCTGGTTTTCTGGTGCTAAGGGAGGAAGAAGGATTAGAGTTTGCTAGAAAGGCTCCCCTTACCTTGGCTTAATTAGACCTACCTCAAGACGCGTGCAGGGAAGGCAACAGTCAAGGTTTGTGACATCCGCGACCACCCACACGAGTCACGGGCGATGGAGCGGTGAATACGATGTGGTTCAGATTTCCTAGCACATTTGATTCCCTACCAATTTCATCCTCATCTAAAATAGGACCTAATGATGTGTACAACATATGACACGACACAAGCGGGGAAGGCAACAGTCAAGGTCCGTGACATCCACAATAGCAAATACTATGATACTTTAAAAAAATGGAGTAACAAGCATCATAGTCATTCAGTTATTAATTATTTCTTATGGCAAAAACTATATATAAATGACACAGTAACAAGCATCACAGATACGAGCGAGGAAGGCAATAGTCAATATCCGTGACATCCACGGCCACCCACGCGAGTCACGGGCGATGGAGTAGGGAAGACGATGTGGACCATTTGATTCCCTGCACTTTGTGATCTAACACTAACGCCGAATCACCGTATGAAATGACGACGGGAGCTGCAATAATGACAATTTGCAAACACAACAAACTAATTTTCAAATAAACCAAGGCAAATACTTCCACCCCAACACCATCTTAGTGTGGTGCTTTATCTCATGTCTATATAGCCAAGGCAAATACTATGACATTTAAAAATGGAGTAACAAGCATCACAACCATTCAGTTATTAATTGTTTTAAGGCAAAAACTATATATAAATGACACAGTAACAATCATCACAGCAATTTCATTGATAACTTCAGTTACATTCCACAGTTGTACAATAATAAAGACCTATCAAAGACTACTGGGTGTACAATAACAAAGACCTATCGAGTACATGTACATCCCATAGTTGAGTCTAGAGGCAGGTAGTGCAAGCTAAGGACGAGGCAGCACCTCACAAAAACTTCCACTAGCATCTCAGTGAAGTGTTTTACCTTCCTTATTGCACCTGTCACGGTTAGGAGAGAGAGGCAAGAAGAGGAGGCACGGAAGAGAAGCACCGACGTCATCGTTGCTGCTCTAGAGGAAGGAAGATCACTCGGGCGCTAGGACTAATCAATCGGTACTATAAGAAATGCGTAGGGCAGAAAGATGGCAACTGTACATATAGACATATTACCTTCCTAGCGGCCTTGTGCATATCGGATACCAAACTAGGGATATCAGAGGGAATTCAGTACCCCTTGGCTTGCCCAAATAAGTGAACCCCCTTAATCGCAAAACTTCCACTAGCGCCTAGATCGAGCGACCCCCACTATGCGGATGCCCGCAATACCCAATCTTGAAGGCCTTCTCCCAACATCGTTGTTGTCACCAGAGGAGTTGGAGAAGGTGTGCCATAGCGATGTAGTTGGCTTAAGAGCTTTGTCTGTATCTAAGAAGGATGGAGTGTGTGGACTACTAAGAAGCACATCCAGCCCCAGCTTAAATAAGCCAACCTTGAAGATGGAGAAGCAGAGAGGAGCAGTTAATATGCATCAGGGAAGATGAGGCATAGGAAGTAGTGATGCAACTATGTTGGGTAGTTGGGAAATGGGGAAATAACTCACACTAAATTTACCACCGCTGGTACACCAAACGGTCATGTAGGGCCGACGGCCATACCGCCTATCCCAGTCGGCTTGGCTTTTCATACAATGGAGAAAATACCACTACCGCATCTATTGTTAACCCATGGGTGATAGAATTTTCAACTACAAGTTTCCTTCCTTAGGAGGCCTCGTTATCGGTCCAACCGATGGTGGAAGTATAACACCATCACTTCTATCGCTATGGCAGTGAAAGTGGCGACAGTGGTATATCAATCTATAGTAGTGGATGCACACCATGATATAGTGGCATCTCATTATCTTGTCCTTGCTATCGACATGCGAGATGGTGTCTTCAAGGATAATGAAAACATGCATATTCTGCCTAACACGATGTGGGTTGCACCCTACTTGTCATTATCATCTTAGCTTGAGTCTTGGGAGGGCTTAGTGCTAAGTTGTCTTTGACATTGCTCGCTGCCCATTGATTTGTTCATCCACTTCCTCATGTTCGAGCAAGGACCAAAACAGTGAAGCGAACAGGAAAAGGCGAGAAAGGATACTTGTGGATCGGATCTGCCGCCTCTGCCGCAGCACACAATGGACACGGATGCTAATGCCGCCACGCTCCACCGGGAAGCCCCGCCACCTAGCCTCCAAAAGGATGCCTGAGCCACCACAGCACACCGGGGATCCTCCACTACCACTGCTGCAAGTCCAACAGGCATAGATTCTTTCCACTTACAGGGGACATCCAATATATAGGTCAACCTATAGGGCATTCACACAAAGAATATATACTACTATAATGACTCCAAAGACATATCAACACAACCAGGTGTCTAGCGCAATGGCAAAGATGGTCCATTCCTTGCTCCGGGTTCTGGGTTTGACTCCTAGGTATCATGGTTTTTAATTTATTAAATCCCAGCGACACACAAGGTATAAGTGAAACACAAGCCGTCAGGTCCCACAAGTCGGATGGAGATGGAGAAAGGTCCCACAGGTACATGTGACACATAAGTCGTCGGGTCCTACAAGTCGAATAGAGAAGGGTCCCACATGTACATGTCAGATGGAGAAAGGACCGAGCGGAGACTTTTCTAATGAATTAAAGCATCATGGATGAGTAACTGCAGGTCCCATAGGTACACATCAGATGGAGAAAGGACTGAGCGGAGACTTTATGATGAATTGCAAGCATCACGAATAAGTAGCCATAGGTCTCACAAGTACATGTCGGATGGAGAAAGGACCATGTAGAGATTTATGATGAAGTGTCGTTTGTTACAGATCGAATACTGTTTGTCACAGATGTGTAATTAGTTCAATGATGAAACCCTGGTCATCATAGTTCTAAAGAAGATCATCGCAGATGAGCAGGAACAGTCGCGTGAGTGATCTGTAATGAAACCCTATGGTGTTCTATGATGTTTTTGTGACAATATGTCGATATCTGATTTTTTCATAGACAGGGACGATTGGAGGATCATCACCACTAATCTATGATGAAACAAAAATATTCATCATAGAAAGCAATCTTCTATGATAGTTTTAGATACGTCATTAAGATTTTTGTCATAGAAGTGCATATTTCTACTAGTGGAAGAGCTTAGACACCTTGGCTATCCTTGGTATGAGAAATATATTTGGTTCTAATATGTCCTTATTCTTAGTTCATCAAGTTAGTTATGCTAAAGAATTAGGGCATAGTTCTTATGTTATGAACTTATCATATAGAACTTTATGCTTAAACATTCATATAGCTTATATGGTGAGAATTAGAGTTCAGTTGAGGTGACAGTTCATTGTACCTTAGGGTTTGCCCTTGTTCTTGCTTGTTGATCCATAGGGTCAAAGTCCCAAAGGGACAAGGGTAGTTTCCATATACACGGGCGTGGTGCTCAGGTATATCGGGAACCAATGAATATGAATATGCTCCATGGAAGAGTGGGGAGGCAATAGGTGGTGATAGCCATATCTGTCCTTTGTAATCCCCCACATTCGGGTACAATGTAGGAGTCTGTAAATTGCCTCATGAGGTTGCTAGCAGACCAGGACTCAGAGCTCTCTCCGTCCATCTGTACACTTAGGTCTAGGTCTTAATCATATATTTGTATGATTATATGCTAGCCTTAGCATAACTACTTTAGGATATGCCTACTATAGCTTAGGAATATTCTTTTATTCTTCATTCATTCTTTTCTCTTTTCCCTTGAGGTTGGCCTGAGTGTGTGTCACACTATCAAAAATCCTATCTTGGTTTACCCCTATTATGAACATTGGTCTAATATACAATCACATCATCGTATCCGTGTCCCTACTAGAGTCTTTCATGCCATGCCTTCCTACGGGAAAGCATAAATTAACGATACCATGAATACTTCTATGTGAAATGCTACAACGGTAATTCTGTGCGCTCGTGGGTGTTTTCTATAAATGTTCAGAACTACCACCAAGTCATTTCTAGTGTCTTTACCTAGAAATACAAATCTTAGTAGTGACACTAAGAAATGCCAACAGGAATGCACATGGGCGGCCTCAAGGGCTCGCGCAGCTGGCCAAGTAGCTTGCACAGCTAGCCAGTAGGCATAGCGATCGATGAGGGGGCACGTGTAGTCGGCCTCAGGGGTTCACATGGCTAGCTAGGGGGCTCACAGGGTTAGCAAGGGGTGGCGCAACAACTGGGGACAGGCGAGAAGCGACAGGAAAAGGAAGTCAAAGAATAGACCAATCTATTTTTTCTATATAATCAGTTTCATGGTGTGCTCCAACTCCACCAAATTTGTTTTTTATGTAATCAGTGGTATGGTGGATAATTTTTCTCTAATTCCACCAAATTTGAGGTGCTTCATCAATTCGGTGAATCTAGGCTTTGGTGGATCAGAGCTAGTGGAGTTAGGGCCTGTTTGGGACAGCTCCACCAAGCCAAAAAGTGGATCTCGATCTAGGATTTACCTAGATCCACCATGGAGCAGCTCCACTAGTGGAGCTAATGGAGCTAAGTGTTGACACTAGAAGCGATAGACGGATATACCACAAGCATACAGTAGTCAATGTAGCCTTCACCGGGAGTATTCCAAGTATCATATTTCCACGGGGAACATGAAGTGAACTAACTAAGGATCAAGACTATCCTATGACGATACAAAGAGTCTATGGTGGATGGGTAGAGAGGATCTTTATAACAATGATATCTAAGAAGGTATGGTAGATATAATGGCACAGCCCTTGCTCACGGAGGCAGTAGGTGAGACAATAGGAGACAAAAACCCCTATCCAAAGTAGCTACTCTTTTACCTAAACACGTGGTGGGTTACGAAGACTAGACAGGGCTGTCACCACCTGCTAGCTACCACAAACAATCCATGCGACAAGTGGCATATACAAGTAAGATATAGTCTAGACACCATGTCTACACTACACTTACTACTCTAACTCGGGCCCACTAAGTTCCCTTAGTCAAGCTAGAGCACTCTACTAAAGTAAAGCAGGTACTAGTGAGAATCAAGTATATATCTACTAAACCAAACTTCGAATATCAAATGCTATAAAAGATCTTGGATGAGTACTTACAAGAAGAGCGCATCTACTGAGGTACACCTTGGAGAAGACTCTCAATAGGCCCAGGGCTTTCTCCTCAAGAATTCCCTGACTCTCTCCCTACTAGCATAACACTACTGCAAAGCTTTGCTAAAGCTACTAGAGAGTGGTTCACTCTATTGTGTCATGAATGATAGTGAAGTCTAGGGGGTATTTATAGCTAGAGGGGTAGTGCCATGCCAACAATCTAGGTGACTTCTCCTCCTAGCCCTTGGATCCCACTGACCTTTGATCAATGGTTCAGATCAAGGTGGATGTATAGGGGCATGCATAGAGGCGGTGCACCAAAGTTGAACTAGTTTAGCCACCTAAGGAGGTCGGCTGACCTCCCTATGGCAGGTGGGCCATGCCACCACCTTCTAGAAGGTGTCCCCATGTGTCATAGTGAAGGTTTGATACTTTGGTCATGTTGGATGCTTCATTGTGGGCCCATGAATTCATGTGCTCTCCCTGCTAGCCAATAGGAGAAGAGAACCTCAGGATCCAAAGGTGGAGATTGACTCTAGAAGTGTTGGAGGATCATGGGAGGCTTGAGAGGGGGCAGTGGGTCCATGTTTAGGTTGGGCAACCTGCATATGGAACCTCCAGCCACCCAAAGTCCATGCTTTGTGTACCTACAAGCAAATAATAACATCTACATGTGGAACCAAGTTATTTGTACATAATTCACTATGTTTTTTCTTGTTAGCTCCTAGAAAGAGTGTTTTGTTGACAATTTTGGTGATATAAAAATTGGTGAAATTACCATCAACACTAAGGGTTTTGGTAAGCTCCACCTCCATTTATATCTCACTTCCACCTAGACCCCATGCATCAGGGGGCATAATGAAAAACTAAAAAAAACTCAGTCTTTCTTCTTCCTCCCGAATCACACAAGAGGATAGGCGAGCACGCCCTCACCAGGCCAACACACAGCCATGGCGAGCGTAGCTCTGGTAGACATGGACCCTGCGGTTAGCTTCCTCACGCGCATGGCCGGCTTAGTGATGAGGACATGACACCTATGGATACACCCATGAAAGTTAAAGACAAGGTGAGCTCGTTCCTATGTTAGCATAATGATAAAACTAAGAATTTGTTACTACCTAATATCAATATTTTAAATGTTCTTAGGAATGATGGTGATGTTGATAGAGTATGGATATGCCATGAACAAGACCAGTCTCAAAGTGCAAGCCCATCAAAGTTGAGCTTTCAGTTCGTCAGTGGCCTAATAGTACTTTATTAGGAAGGCCATAACTCCTTCATACGAAGTGAGTTTGAGGTCTATGTGCACTTGATTGGAAAGCTTATTTCAAATATATCTAGTTTGAACTCAAGATCACGTCGGCAAGGCCTCCAAACCATCACGACAAGTTGTCGTTGTTTCTGCCGAAAGCTATGTCATTGTCATCGGCCTCATATTCAACCTTGGGACCCTGGCCCAAGTTGGAGCATGCCCTAAGGAGATGGAGAACACCTCAAAGATGCCTGAGGATGTCCTCCTCCTTGGACACCACCTTACGAGGCAAGCAAAGGCATCCAAGCCAAGTTGGAGACCCAATCCATGTGAAGTTTGAGTCAATCTTGAGCACCAAGAGCAGTTTGTAATAAAATGGACGCCTAGATTACATACTTACTCTGTTTTCAACGAACAACCTATGGATGGAAAGACAATTTAATAAGAATCAATGGAAGTGGTCCCATATCAAAATTCCTTTCTATTCAATAGGAATCATTGAAACAAGTTGACATCCAAAATCTGTCAGGGCGCTGTGTTGCCATCTTTTGGGCCGTTTGGGCCTTGTAACATGTCAAACTCCTTAGGGACGTGAGTAGAGGTCCTTGGATGCCCCTTAGGCTTATAATCAGTAGCCGCTTCCTATGTTAGGGTTTGGGTTTTGCTTTAGATTAATCTATCTTGAACAGTTGGCGTTATCGGTCTGTGAAACCCCACATTCAAGATCTTAATCATATATCTGCAATTGTCACTATACTTGAGTTGCGTGTTATCTTGATCTTGCTTGTGTTCTTCAATTCAGAATAGGAATTAGCCTTCATTATGAGGTCAACCAGATTATGACATGGTTGACAACCAGAGGAGACGTGGTGCTAAGGTTGCAGGGTTTGGGTCTTTGTGATCTGAAGCCAGATTGGTATGTCGCTCTCCAACCAAATCGATAGTTATCTCTATATATCGAAACGCAAGCCAAGCTCGCGCCAATGACGATGGCCACGTCACCTGTAAATCCTGGGCCATCGGATCTCGATTAGATGACTCGAATCACGTGAAATATCGCTTTCGTGGTCACAGCTCATCTATTGTTCATACACTGTTCACCACTGTTTGTCACTGTTTACGTATCTTTGCTACGCGCACACGAGAAATGTACCCGGAACATCAAAATAAGTCCTTCTCGTTTGTAGAAAATTTCAAAAAAAAACATAAATAAACTAGAAGCAACCTAGAACATACCTAAATATTTTTTGCCTCTTTGCTGTCATCAAAAAAAATTCTAGATTCCTCTTGTTCGCATTTCATCGATAAATTTAGAAAGTCTATACCTTATCCATCCTACCTCCGACTCCGATAACTCTACCACAAAAAAACCCTAAATATTAAAATCCTTCTCGGTAATTTACGGTCATTTTCATAAACACACAAAGTAGACCCTTTTTCTTTGCAAATAAATTCTAGAAAATTCATAAATAGACTAAAACAAATCTAGAACGTATCTAAATATTTTCCGCCTCTTCTTTGTCATAAAAAAATGAATACTCCATGACACCTACTGCGTATTCTATTACGCCTATAAATAATCGCTAAAACCTATGGTAGCCAAATCTTCAAATTATAAAACATTGTTTCAAAAAAAAAGAGGGGGTCCGTAGCAACATAAACGCATAACAAACTGCCTCAAAATGCTATACACCCTGCCTGCTAAAAAATTAATCAATAATTGATCTATGCTCCTACACAACTGGTTTCATCCCATGAGGCCGCACAGCAACGCCGCGCGTTGTTTCTAGTCTTGAACCTGATGTGAGATCAAGAACCCCGTCTCCATTAAGTGCTAATTAGAGCTTTAAGTATTACCATTAGGTTCACCTTTATCCTAGTTTAGTTGTTTTTGCCTTTATCCTATAAATCCAGAAAATTGCCCCACAAAAATATTAGAGTTCATCATTGTTCTTCCCCTATCCCATCACCTATTGTGCCATTGCAATTTTTTAATTTCAGTTTGCTTTTCTGAATGGTCATCCCTCGTGTATCAAAGTATTCATTGTTTCTAGTCTTGTTTTGGTCCTAATTGTCAAGTCTTGTGTCATCCACTGTCTTGCTTTGGTAAGAACACTTGTAAGTAGTGGGTAAGACATGTGAGAGTGTGTTTCCACTGGCCCATATAATAGTTGATAGAGATTTCTTTTGATTTCTAGAAGGACAGATGAAATAATTGCGAAGATGGGCACTGTAGCTATTGACGGTCACTAACACCCATTTTGACCACCAATATTTCACACAAAAGCATGATTAAAGTCATCACATGTGTAGGATTTTGTTTATAATTCATTAGTTCCACTTGTACTTATAGAATTATTCATATGTAGGAAATTATAGCAAAAATGGTGTATAATGGTGCAAAAACACTTCATCAAATGACCATTTTGACTGCACCATGTCGAAGAGCTCGTCGAGATACACGAAATTAAGCCTTGATTTACCTAATTCGGAGTCCGAACGACAAAGTTATGGCTTCTGGAAGATTGCTAGACAAGCCAGGCTGGATTTGGACACAAATGGATGCCAGGCGGCCCTACTTGACACCGGGTGGGCTGGACTTGTGTCCAATGGCCACCAAACTTGGTACCCAGGAGCCCATGGGAAGCCTTGTTCTTCACATTGGATCACATGGGGCTTGGGTAAAGCCCGAACAATGTGACCCAATCCAACACAAGCCAAGAACCGAAAAAGCAAAGCTCCAAACATGACCAAACTTCATACACCTACACATAGGACACATGTGGACGTGGTAGGGGGGCTAGGGGCCTATATGCCATGCTAGTCGGCCCTACCTTGCCGCTGCCCCGAGCCCCACCTGGCCGATTCACGTCATCGATCCGTGGAATGGCTTCCACACTGCTTCACAAGCATTGATCTTATGTTGGTTTGCACCGAAGGTTAGGATGGAGTGGTCTTAGATCCATGGATCCATTTTCATGAGCTTGGAGCTCTCCAATCAACCTTGAAACCACCTCTCAGCCAAATCTTCGCACGTGTTGCGTTCACAACCGACTTTGGGAAGCAATCAAGGCCCTATAATCGAAAGACAGTGGAATCCAACATTGGCCGGCGCCCCACCTTTGTTGCCCAGTGCCGAAGTTTGCTCCACTGCCTCTATAAGTACCCCAACTGCCTCTAGACACTATAAAAGGTGCAGTGGTACTTGGTGGAGAAGCGCACCATCTCATTCCATCATTCCAAGTGATGAGTAGTAGCTAGGCTACCTCTAAGCTCTACTACTTAGAAGTAGAAGATAGGGAGAGAGTGAGAAGAAGCTTGGAGAAGGGCTAGGGCTGTCGACATCCTCTCCACTTGTGCTTTAGTGGATGTAGCTCTTCTTCAAGTGAAGTCCGGCATCTTCTAGGGTAACTCTACTCTTTTGGATTACTTAAGTATTATTTATATTATTATTGTTTACTGGTTTCACCGCTTGATTAGAGTGCTCTAATCTTGTTCCATCATATGTAGGATTAGAGTAGTATGTTTATAGATTAAGCGTGGTGCTTAGGCTATAGCTTACCTGTGTTTACCGCTAGGCCTCCGGATAGATTATGGTAGGTGATAGGTGGTGATAGCCCCGTCCATCCTCTGTATTCCACCATGATAAGTCTAGTTATTAAATCATAGGGCTTGTGGCAGACCTTGTCTAGTTATCCCTCCTGGTTGCTAGGCAGGCTATGCCCCGAAGTAAACAACCATGATATAGTCTTCTTTAGTATTGCCTTAGTTCATAGAAACCACAGATATCCTCTCTACCTATTACTTTTACCCTTGGACACTCTTAGTTCTTAACTAGTCCACTTCATGTTCCCCGTAGAAATACGATACCTTGGAATACTCTCAGGCGAAACCTACATTGACATCCATGCGCTTGTGGATTTATCTGTTTGCCATATCTAGTGTGAACAAGCTTTCTGGCCCCGTTGCTGTGGAACTATAGCTGTTCTAGTTTAGAACTGAGTCATCCAAGTTTTTTTTCCTTTATGTTTCATACCATGGATCACATTCTTACCATTCAATTTGCTGCTCCAACGGGTGCTAGTTTGGAGCCACCTCCATAATCAAAACCTATCTCACCAATAGTTATGAACTTTGCCCTTGTTTCATAATTAAAATTCAGGAACAATCTTTTTCTAGGGGAAAAGATGACAACCCATACGCTCATCTACGAGAGTTCGAGCAATTGTGTTCATGCCTTCACATTTCGGGCATGTCACATGAAATCCTTAAGTGGAAGCTATTTTCATTCTCTTTGACGGGATTAGCCAAACTGTAGTATACTTGAACCATAGAGAGTGCACAAGGAGAGTAGGCAGTTCTTCGAGCCAAGTTTTTCTTAACCTACTTCCCCATTCCCTGAGTTGGTAGTCTTCGAAGAGAGGTCCTAAGCTTCAAGAAAAGAGAGAAGGAATCTTTAGGTACCACATGGGCACGCTTCATGGATCTCTATTCATCTAGCCCTGATCTTGGTATACCTAGTCATATCCTTCTACAACACTTCTATCTAGGTCTTCATGAGGAATCTATACAATTCCTTGACATTGCTTGAGGAGGAGCCTTCTTATATCTTTCTAATAGTGAGGGGAGAGCTATCCTTGACACAATCCTTGAAAACTCTCCCTACATCGATGTCCATGATGATTTCCCTAAAGAAAAGGACATTCCAACCCCCAAGCAAGAAGAAGTTTTGACAGCTAAATCATTGCCAATTCCATTTAAAGCTTTAGCTGGCAACCTAATTCCTAAACCATTCCTAGGGACACCAAAGGAAGAAGAAATTCATCCTTTAGAATTTCCTTTTGAATTCGAGGAGGATCTCTCTCCTGATGTTAGGAACACCTTCAATCATCCAATCCAACAGAGATCTTTGGTGTCATTGACCCCAAAACATCATCTTCCCTATTTATCTCATGATTTGGTTGTCCAAGAGCCCCTCGAATCAACATCATCTTCCACCTCCAACTTCAGTCTCCCCTATGTCCCTCCTTGTTTCTTTGGTGATAATCCAAGCCAAGGAGGCATTCCAAACCTTTTGGTTGACATCAAAAGGGAGCATAAATTATCTAAGGTGAAGATTCCCATCCCACTGGAGGACGAGGATGGAAATCCACTCATAGAATGTCATAAACAAGAGACAATGGACGAATATATTTGGTCTATGGATATTCTCGAGGGGTCAACTTTGGAGTCCAAAAAGAAGGATCATGTGGACGAACATCAAAGCTACATTCTAGAAGAGCCACAAGATTCACGCTTCCAGGAGAAATCTCCAGAGTCAATCTTTCCTTGTGCTACCCACACCTATGAGAGTTACACCCATCCTATGCTTCTCTTTTATCAAATCCTCGAGAGGATGGTTGTGGATGCTTTTGTCTATCACAAATATTGCAAAGCTCATAGTTGCCTTAATGTAAGTTCTTGCAGTTAAAACTGCAAAAGTCGAGCTTATGACTTAAAACAAAGCACTGTCGGGAGATAACCCGTTTGCTTGCTATTTTTAATTCAATAAAGTTTGTTAGTTTCTATCATCATAAGTAGTAGTAGTGATAAATAAAAATAGTTTACCTTTTTAAGATTATGCTTTTCCCTTCAAATAAAATAGCGCGAACCCACTAAAGATTGAGCTTGATTGTTGCATCGGTCGATGGACTCATACATCGGTCGGGTTTATAGTATCACCTTGCACTAGTCTTTGTTGTAGATATTAAAATCATGAATCAAGACTTTTTGAGCAAGCATCATAAGTGACATCAAGAAGAAGGAATTCAAGTCAAGGACAAGATACAAATGTGAAATTCAAGAGTGAGGCTAATCGGGCATGGAGAGCTTGGAAGCAAATGTGATGGTCCATTCAAAGTCATCATCATGATGTGCACACATGCTCTTCTATCTTGTCTTAACTTGATCTGACATAAGAAGAGTGTAGATTGAGATGTTAAAATTGAATAACTATGTTTTGTCTTTACATTCTCATCTCTAAAATAAATGCTTAAATATGAACCTCTTCTTATGCAACCTCTTGTCATGTTAAATTTTGCTAAATTTTATGACCTTGTGAAGTAGTGACACTTTAAGAATATGATCTAAAATAAATACCCCTTTTTACCTTTTTTGAAGAGAGTCATGGAGCTAAAAAAAAGTTGGGCACATGAAGGTCCAAGTAAAATAAAAAAATAAAAAAAATATGGGCACATGAAGTTCCAAGTATATTAAAAGTATATTGTATAAAAAAATAAAAAAATAATAGCTCCATGATCTCAAATGTTATCTTGTGGGGGTCATTAGCTTGAGAAGTGTCACAACTTTCACTAGGAACATTGTTTAACTTAACAATATACATAACATAGGTATGTTTCTCCTTCACCTTGATCTCTCCTTTGGCATGATAAGTGTTTAGGCGCTATTGTTTCATTTCCAATCATGTTATGCACCTCTTCTTGCTTTTCAATAAGAGGAATAGTGTTTTGGTTCACTAGTACATTTGTACTAGTAGAACCATGTTGCTTTCACTCTTTGTGTCTTTGTATAAGCATAGATGCCGAAGGAACAGGTGTGGGCAACCCAACCCCAGCTTAAGAAACTTCTACACATAGAAGCACTTCACACATCAACATCAACTCTCTGGACTTCATCTCAATATGAGACGCTAGTTTATATCCCGGTACCCCTCTCCACATTTATCTCCTAAAAAATGAATGCTTGAAAAGCCAATTTCTTCATGTTATCAAAACTTGATGAACTCTAAAACATGACCCAAGATTTGATCATGGCCTATATTATGAGATTGGCTTACATAATCTTTATTCCTTGTATTTCACTTAATGCTTGTGGGAACCTTACTTAATTAGGATAACACTACCTAAGTTGTTGTGAAGTGTGATATAGTGATGACAAGACTAATCCTTCTTTCTAATCAAGTGTTTTGGAGACTTTTGTTTTCAACAAAATTTAAAACCATGGCTTCATAACTCCTCTATGGTATAAATGTCCTAGTAGAGCCATAGGCAATATCTTGACAAACCCACACTTTCTTGCTACTTAGATTTTGTTTTGAGTTTTGTCAAACTGTGTGACCTTGGTGAGTGATGCACCATACTCACATGATCAAGATCATATACACTCCACCCATATATGTTATACTCTTACATTGAGAGTAAGCAAAAACATGTTTCCACACTTATGCTATACTCTTACACTGAGAGCTAGCACATATATGCCTTTTTACCTCTCCACAAACATTCATTTCCACTCTCCACAAACATGTCTTTCCACCTTTCCACAAAATAAAGACTCCATGTATCTAGGCTCTCTCTCCATTCTCCATACAAGTCTGAAAAAGAGACATGGGCTATATGTTATGGAAAAAAAGAGAGAGAGAAGTTGAAAAAAAAGAGAGTTGGAAAAGATGAAAAAAAGAGATGAGTGAAAAATGTCGAGCAAAAAAAGGGTTCAGCATAAAAAATAGACCATGATCTTAATCATCTAGGTTTGGAGAGAGGAGTCAACCTTCCACTCATATCCATACACTTGCACTCTTGATCACGTTTGTATGTTGTTTTCCTCCATGGATCCATGCTTTGACTTTACAATATAAACATTCGAAGTATGCCTTTCAAATTCTACCCAAAACTCTACATAAGCTATAGTTGTTGGGCCTTGAGACAAAGTAAGATCTTGGTGAGGACACATACACAAATGCCACTAAGTGATTTGAGAGAACCATATGAGGAGTAACATGAGCTATGTTTGTTTTGAAAAATATTGTCAAAAACTCCAATCTCACTTGAGAAGGAGATGTGATCTATGTCTATCAAAATTGTTCCATTTCTCAACCGCCCAAGGTAATGTTCTAGCCACTTCAAAACTCACAAGTATGAGTATGTGACTTGGAATATCTTTTATGCTTGCAACATATCATAAGAAAGTTGTGTATCAAATCCACATAAATCTTAGCTCAATCCTCTTTCCTGTTCGAATCCTTTACTCAGGATGAACAAAGGTTTGGTGTGGGGGAGCTTGTTGATGGTCACTAACAACCATTTTGATCATCAATGTTTCACCCAAAAGTATGATAAAAGTCCTCACATGTGTAGAATTTTGTTTATAATTCACCTAGTTCCACATGTACTTGTAGAATTATTTATATGCAAGGAATTATAGGCAAAAATGGTGCATAATGGTGCAAAAACACTTCATCAAATGACTATTTTGACCAAACAATGTCGAAGATCTCATCGAGATACACGAAATTGAGTCTTGGTTCACCCAATTCGGAGTCCGGATGACAAAGTTATGGCTTCCGGAAGATCGCTAGACAAGCTAGGCTGGATTTGGACACAGATGGACGCTGGGCTGCCCTTGACACCGGGCGGCCTCAACTTGTGTCCAATGGCCACCAAACTTGGTCTAGGTCCTCTACACTTACCCAGGAGCCCATGGGAAGCCTTATTCTTCGCATTGGATCACATGGGGCTCAGGTAAAGCCCGGACAATGTGACTCAATCCAACACAAGCCAAGAACCAAAGAAGCAAAGCTCCAAACGCGACCAAACTTCGTACACACATAGGAGACACATGGACATGGTAGGAGGCCTAGGGGCCCACATGCCATGCTGGTTGGCCCCACCTTGGCTGCCGCCCAGAGCCCCACCTAGCCATTCCACATCACCGATCTGTGGAATGGCGCGTCGATCTTATGTCAGTTTGCACCAAAGGTTAGGATGGAGTGGTCTTCGATCCATGGGTCAACTATCATGGACTTGGAGCCCTCCAACCGACCTTGGAATCGCCTCCCGGCCAAATCTTCACACGTGTTGCGTTCATAACTGACTTTGGGAAGCAATCAAGGCCCTACGATTGAAAGGCGGTGGAATCCTACGTCGGTCGGTGCCCCACCTACGCCGCCCGACATCCAAGTTTGCTCCACCGACCTTCTACACTACCTGTAAGTACCCCAACTGCCTCTAGATACTATAAAGGGGGCAGTGGTGCTCGGTGGAGAAGCGCACCATGTCATTACATCACTCCAAGTGATGAGTAGTAGCTAGGCCAGTTCTGTAGCTCTACTACTTAGAAGTAGAAGATAGGGAGAGAGTGAGGAAAAGCTTGGAGAAGGGTCGGGGCTGTCAGCATCCTCTCCACTTGTGCTTCGACGAATGAAGCTCCTCTTTGAGTGAAGTCTGGCATCTTCTATGGTAACTCTACTCTTTTGTATTACTTAAGTATTATTTATATTATTATTGTTTACTAGTTTCACCGCTTAATTAGAGTGCTATGATCTTGTTCTATCATACGTAGGCTTAAAGTAGTAAGTTTATAGATTAAGCGTGGTGCTTAGGCTGTAGCTTACATGTGTTTATGGCTAAGCCTCCGGATAGATTGTGGTAGGTGGCAAGTGGTGATAGCCCTGTCCATCCTTTATATTCCACCATAATAGGTCTAGTTATTAAATCGTAGGGCTCGTGACAGACCTTGTCTAGTTATCCCTCCTGGTTGCTAGGTGGGCTATGCCCCGAAGTAAACAACCATGACATAGTCTTCTTTAGTATTGGCTTAGTTCATAGAAACCACGGATATCCTCTCTATCTATTACTTTTACCCTGGGACACACCTAGTTCTTAACTAGTCCACTTTCTGTTACCCGTTAAAATACGATACCTTGGAATACTCCCAGATGAAAGCTACAATGACTTTCGTGCGCTTGCAGATTTATTTGTTTGCCATATCTAGCGTCAACAGCAGTGAGCATGCAACCATCATCCTTCATTACTACAATGACTTCATCACCGCCACCTCCCGCATATACTATGGAGTTTGCACAACACGTGCTCAGCTCTCAAATGAAAACGAGAGCAAAATCAGTTCATAAACTTGTTCCAAACATACTTTGTTGTGAAGGAATGATGTTGTCGTGTTATGATTGATGGCGAGACTTGTAACATAGTTGCAAGCTTAGAGATGGTTGAGAAGCTTGGTCTGACTATTAAGCCATATCCACATCCATATTATGTCCAATGAGTAAATTGTTGGGATAAGGCAAAGGTAACTGAAATTGCACACATTGAGTTTTCCCTTGATCCTTACAAGGATAACACAGAATTTGATGTAGTACCTATGCAAGCATGTAATTTATTATTTGGTAAACCATGGATATATAAAAAATATAGTGATGTACAATACGATTGCTAATAAATATTTGTTCAAATATAATTGTAGTAAAATTACACTTATACCTATGATTGATGCTGAAATTTTAAGGGAAGATCTCTCAAGGGTAGAGAGAAGAAAGAATGAGCCATTTAGAAAAGAAAGGGTATTTCAGATGTTACAATACCTTCATCTAAATCTAATTTTTCACAAAATAAAGATTGTTTTGCCTCTTGTTGGAACTAATATTTTGCAGCATGTATCTAAAAAAGAGGACTGTAACACCCCGGTGTTACGCAGGCATTAGCATTGCAAATCATACACATGATACGTCATTGCATTCATGATCGCATGTGAATTAGAGTGCATCTTTAGTTAAAGCATTTCTGTGGCATATAATGTTTATAATTGTTTCACCCTAATTATCTTGGTTAGACTAATAAAATATGTGTGGCTATAATTTTAAATCACCTAGAACTAGTTAGTACAATTTTTGGAGCAACTTGATAACCAAAGTTTTGTCAAAATTTGCTTTTAAAAATATTATTAGAAAATGGTCAAAACCCTCCCTATTTAGCTTTCATTCTCCAATTCAAAATCTGTGGGGATTTTGGAGTTGATCCCTTAATAAAAGTTGTAGAGAATTAAATTCTAAGCAACTTTCATTTTTGGCCCATTTTCAGAAAAAGTCATCTTCTTGGTCAAAATGGGATTTTAAAACTGTGAATTGAATTTATTTGAAAAATTTCTGGAAAAATAAAAATGGAAAACCGTTTTCTTACCTTAACGGGCCACCACTTCCCTTTTGGCCCGCTGGCCAAAGCGGCCCAGTCTCCTCCCCGCACGCGCACGCTCGCGCAGCGCCGCGGCCCGGCCCGCACCGCGCGGCCGTCCCCTTCTCCCGCCCACGCGCCGCTGCGCTGTCCCGACCCTGGCAAAGCTCGCCCACCGCGTGGCGAGCGCATGCTGGCGACGCCGGCTAGATGGCGCCCTGGTCGCCCCACCAGTGCACGCGCTCGCCACTACAAACCGCTCGCAGCGCCTCGCCCTTCCTCTTCCCCCTCCTTTCGCTTTGCTCTCTCCCGCACGCACCGGCCGTAGTCCCGCCTCCGCCACCACGCGCGCCATCACCGGAGACGGCGTTCCGGCCGTTCCGTCTCACCGCGAGGCCCTCCATCTTGCCTCGGGCTTCTCCTCCCTCTGGCGTAGCCCGCGCTCACCTCAGCCGCCCGTGGTAAGCTTTTCATCCGCGGGAATCGCTCACCGGAGTTCAAGCCGAGCTCGCCGGAGCTTTCTGCTCCGTGGACCGCTCCTCTCCGCCCCACCTTTTTCCCTTCTAGCGCACACATCTTGTTCGCCATGACTCACCGATGCTCGAGCACCCTTCCGGTGACCGTCCCGTGGTCGGAGATGGCCGGCCGGCGACCACCCACACCACCGTTCCGCCATGGACGGCGGTGACCGGTCCTCCGAGCTCCGTTGGCCACCGCGTGTGTACCATTGAGTTCGCAAGCTCAAGGTGGTCCGCGTGGTGACTTTGGCCTAGCCGGAAACCTCACCGCTGGCGAGCTGTGGCCGCCGGCGTATCCCTCCCTCTCCCTGTGACTGACCCGTGGGGTCACTGGCCCACCTGTCTATCTCGTGTGTGTTCTGTGTTTAGTTCGGGGGTGCGTGTAGCGCTGAACGGACGGATTCAAAAAGATTTAAATAAAGTGATTTTCTAGAAAATGATAAAAGGGCTTCTAAAATCCATAACTTGCTCATTTTAGCTCCAAAAATTGTGAAACATATTTTAGTAGACTTCTTAGGACCAGATCTATGATCTAAAAATGTTGCATGTCAAGTTTGCAGTACTTTTCTGTAGGGTTTTTATTTAATCATTAAAATTGTTGTTTTCTTGATAAATATGTAATAAATCATAGAAAACTCAGAAAAATAGGATTTCAATTTTGTTAATCTTTTTGTGTAATGTACTTTCTAGGAAAAATATGCTCCATGCATGTTCTGTAGAAAAATTCTTATGTGCAGTACAAGTGCTTATTATTGTTAGAAACTGTTATTTTTGATAGAGAGGAAAATATAAATAAAACATGCATATAATAATTTTTCTATGGGGATTGTTTAGTGAGAAGATTGTAGGAAAAATGCTAAATCTGTTGTTTGATACTTTTCATAGTATAAAGTATTTTTATGCTCATTTTTAGGCCCTAGATTGTTATTTTTGTGTAGGTAGTTCTAGTACTCCAAATGTAATGAAATTTTTGTGGCATGCTAAAGTAGATGATAGTAATCCACTGTAATTTTATTAGATTTTTTCCATGCTACCAAAACAAGTGTTGGTATTCAAACATGGTGTCAACTAGGGTTTAATTAACCTTGTTAATGCAAGATTAGTTGATAAGATTTGCTTTGGTGTATCTTTGAAGCATCTTAGATTTCTGGTGTGACTTGGCATGGTGGAGAATGTTTGTAGTAGTTTATGAGTACATGTTCTTGGATGATGTAGACTACCTTGTAGAAGATTTGTATTCCCACTTTAGGCAATAAAGGAAACCTGTTCATCTACATCTCATTCATCATTATCGTTTCATGTCATCTCTGCAATGCACCTAGGCATGAGCACTTATACATTTGCATCATACAGGATCGCAAGAAGTAACTCCGGTAGCAGTTCCCGAGGAGCCGGAAGAACAGTCTGAGGTGCAAGAGCAGGAGGTGCCCGAAGCCGACGAGGAGGTCGGTGAGGATCTTCTAGAGTGCCTAGACCACCGCCCGAGCTCTTTCGAAAGAGGCAAAAGCCCCGAAGCATTATCCCTCCTGGTTTGCAAATATTTTATTAATGCTTTACTTTAATTGATGCATTACGTTTAGGAGTTGTTTGTAACCGTTGCTGCATTATACCTTGTTTACCCTTGCTCTACCATATCCTTGTTACCTTGGTATTCGCAGTCGCTTGCTTAGACCGGTAGAAGTCGGGTGATTTCCTGTCACCTGCAAGCTATAGGTGGTTACCTGGATCTGCTTGAAAAAGTATGTCATATGGGAATACCTAAGTGTCAAATTGAAATTGAGACCGGACGGAGACTTGTAGGGTTTTGGACTGTAGTGTTTCTATCTGTGTCGATTAAGGATCGACCATTGTTGGGCCTCGAGTCATGTTGAACGCATGCATCACATTTAGCTGGCCGAATAATGTACCTTTCGACCGCAAAGCTGGGAGATTATTCGGGCTGAGTGGATTGCCCACAATGCACTATACCAGAGCAGGTGTGGTAGGACACGGGGGCACGATGATAAGGCCAAAGAGCAGTCGGGCGGCCCCCGGGTACATGTGGTTCCTAGCAAACTCGAGACTTTACCTGAATAGTTGACTCGGTGACCAATATCTCACTTTAGCGAGTGAGTGAGGTTTGTGTGAGGAATAAATTACCAGCTGGTTAATAATCGATTTGAATCGCCATCGTTCACTGGATAGTGAACACTTGACTTGAGTTACTTCATCGTAGTAATACTGATGGAACACTTGGACAGTTATTGGAAATATGACATGATGGAGTTGTTAATGATCATTGGTTATCCTTACTTGTTTAATTACATGTTACTCTAGTACAAGTGCAAATGTAGTTGACAGGTCAATAAAGATTTAACTTGATGCAAAGCTCTTGGGAAAAGATTCTTTAATACTAAAAATGTCTTTTGGCAAATGAGTCAGCTACCCTACCATAAAGCCTATCATGATCCTTGGTGTCATTTTATTTTCGGTTATGTCGGGTAAGTCTAGCTAAGTACCTTCTAGTACTCAGGGCTTTGTTTCCACTTGTTGCAGATGGGCAGATGTATTACAGCTACTGTATCAACTGCCTTTATCCTGCGATGGGTGAAGCTTAGGACCATGGGTAGTGGTCATTCATGATGTCTCGTCTGATGCTTTTGTTGGAGATGATCACAAGCTGGCACTTTATTTCGAACACTGTGTGAGTATGTGTTGTTTGAACTAAATGCTTCTGCTACTTTTATTTGAACTCGGTTTGTAATAACTATCTTTAAACTCCGATGTATTTGTGACGTGAACTTTTATGTAACTTGTGATGGTAACCGCTAAACTTATTACGATCTTGGCTGGTATGTAAGTTGGTTTGAAATCCGTCGTGATTTCACGGACTACCGGGTTATATGGCCTTAAGTTTGCTAAATCGTCTGCTTGATGGATGATTTTCTTACTTAATTTCGTATAATTGGTCGGTTCTATTACAGCTGGTATCGGGCATGGTTTAGCGTGTTTACTGTTCATAAGTGTATTTAAAACAAAATTATGTTTGAAAAGCGTGATTTCCAAACTAAAATTGTGCCAGTGGTCATATCCTTTATGCCCAGTTAAGGACTCTAGGTGGCTTATTTAAGTACTGACTTGGGGTTCTTGCACCATATTTCTCTTTCGTTGCTCATACGGCGTGCTATTGTATGAGTGCCACCTAATTGAGTGGTAATGTATGGATCAGCTGCCTCTATGCCTCGGTAAGTGTGAGCTATGAGAGCATGATCGGATACACCGCTGATCTAGGGAGAGTGCTTATATGATACTGGAGTAATTACATGTTCTACACATGTTTTTACAAAAGTTTTGCATGTGTGGTTGTTCCGTCCGTTGTGGCGATGCCGTCAATAGGACGATGTTATGGGTAGCTACTACCGTTGTACACGCATCTGGGGATTCGTGTAGAGCGTGTAGGTAAATTTATTGCTTTCATGCATTCATGGGGAATTGGGCTGAAATGAATTTTCTGCAGGTACATAACAACGTTTCTCGTGTAGAACGTATTAGTTACGTATATGAGAGATTGCCTGTATGCCACCGAATTCATCGTTAGATATTATTATTTCATAAGTTTGTGAGAACGTCAGACACGTACATACATCATATTGCTTGTGCATTACATTCATGTCATGCATTCCTCCCCTTATAAAGTGATTATCCCCTTTTGATAAAAATTGTATCAACTTAAAATATGTTCTCACCGGGTAATCAAAACTTTTGCTACAGATGGCCCGCACGAAGCAGACTGCCCGTAAGTCCACAGGCGGAAGAGCACCCCGACACCAGTTGGCCCCACGGGAGCACCACAGCACGGACACCTTTCTGAGTGAGTTTGGCATGCCAACCTTGCTTTGGAGAGTGCTCCATGATGTGGGGTACCCGGAGGGTCAGGAGCTAGTGTACTCTTGGAGTGAGAGCCAGCTAGCCAAGGATGGACTTGCAGTAGTGGAGATCACCGTCCCTGCTCTTGGTGATGCTCCAGAGTGGGATGGTTGGCACTTGGAGTTTGAGGGACGCATTCCAGTTGAGGGTGCAGAGGGAGCAGCCTTCCGTGTCATCAGAGACATAATGAGCAGATTTTCCAACGAGTTGGCAGCAGCCTTGGCTGGCACTTTTTCGAGAGATGATCCTCGTGATGCTATCTGGGTGCAGCCGTAAGGAAGTGCCTTGGTTAGAGGCCCAAACGAAGGACGGGCTAGCAACAACCACGCTATGAGTGCGATGTATGCAGCTATTAGAGCATACCAGGGTCTTGAGAGTACCTATTGGACATTGACTGGTTTGCGTGGTGATGACCGGCTTGAAGCAAGAAAACAAAAGAAGAAGCAGGCCCGTGCTATAGCTAGCTTGCAGGAGCAGTTGACTAACATGAGCTTGCAGCGAGACCAGGCTCTCGAGAGAGGTGATAGTGCTATGCAGCGGGTGCAGACGTTGACTCAAGCCAACAATAATGCAGACCGCATGATTGGACAGCTGGTTCAGGAGAGGAATGAAACCTGGAACGAGAGGGACCTTCTGAGGCAGAGGGTCGAGGAGCTAGAGGAGTATAACGCCAACTTGCATGAGGAGTTTCACGCGCTCTACAACGGGATGGGCCCGTATGCTCCTCCAGACGCTGCCGGTATGGACGTCGACGATGACGAGGACGAGCCTGCAGTTGCACCTACCAACGATGATGACGTCGCTACTGATGGTAGCGATGGTGACGTCTCCGGCCCTGACGATGGCCCCGAGGAGTAGGCTAGTTGCTTTGCGTTAGCTACTAGGCCCTGTCGCGATGACCTTTCTTTTGTCTTCATGTATCTTGATGTATCTCATTTCAATCTTGAAACTTGGCAGTATGTTGGAACTTGGTTGGTTATGCGATACCTGAGCGCATAAAAGTCTAGTGTATGTATGCTGGCAACGTGGTTGTATGGACGCGATGTTTGCATTCGAAGTAATTTAATTAGTGGTGTTGTTTTAATTGGAATGCGATTATTGTGCCTCTGTTTTATTGTATGACTTATTCTCTCCAATGAATTTAGTATGGCATAATTTTTCATTCAATTACAATTACTACAGCTTCACTTAATTGTTACTTGTTGCTAAAATATGTAGATGGCAAACACTCGTCGTGCCACGTATGAGGCTGCAGAAACTGGTGGTAATGGTGCCGGGGAAGGTGGGAGTGGTGAAAACAACGTCAACCACAATGAGCCACACCCGGAACCACATTTGCCGCCTCCTCCACCGCTCACTGTAGAGGTATTCTTTGCACAGTTTCTTGGAAGTCAGCGCAATGCCGAGCAATCACAGAAGAACATGGAAGATTTTCTGCGTACCATTGGCAACAATATTCAACGTGATAATAACCAAGGTGGTGGAAATGGGGTGAACCAGTACAGCAACTTCGAGGATTTCATGGACACCAGGCCACCAATTTTCAAGGAAGCAACAGAGCCACTTGACGCTGAAGAATGGATCAACACCATAGAAGATAAGTTCCGTGTTCCATCGTTAACACTACAATGCCGTAGCTCGAGTCAAGTGCTCACTAACCGGGAGCGACGGCGATTCAAATCGAATTCCTATCCAGCTGGAGATTTATTCCTCACACAAACCATGCTTCCCCCGTCAGGGTCGCGTAGATCACCAATGACACTTTCCAAGAAGCCGCGGGATAACAATCATGGATCGCACTACCCAGGGATTGCCCGACTGCCAGGACGCACCTTGGGCTCACTCTTCGCGTCCCCGTTACACCCCCTTCAGCACCAGTCTGCCAACCCGAGTTTATCCCGGCTCGAAAAGTGTCACTAGCTTCGCGGTCGAAAGGTACTTTATTCGGCCAGCTAAATGTGAGGCATGCGTTCAACATGACAAGAGGGACGAGCAACGATCGGTCCTTAATCGACACAGACGGAATCACTATAGTCCAAAACCCTATAAGACTCCGTCCGGTCTCCGTTTATCCATCAACACTTGGTTACTTTTCAAGATTCACAAATACTGCTAACCATAACCTGGTATCCACCTATAGCTCGCAGGTGACAGGAAATCACCCGACTTCTACCGGTCTAAGCATGGCTAAGCAATTTACTCGATCCTAACCTAACAAGGTAACGGTAATCCGGTGGACAAGGGTAGTAATGCATCAACGGTTTCACTCAACTCCTATAACTTAATGCAACAATATATAACTATAATTCATGTGATAAAGAAATAGCTTTTATAAAATAGGAGACTTAAAATGCTCCGGGGCTTGCCTCTTTCGAACGAGCTAGGATCGTGGTCGACGCACTCCGGTAGTTCCTCGCCTGGCTCTTCCGCCTCGGGCACCTCCTGTGCCTAGGGCTCTTGCTGGTCCGTCCAAGCCTGCTCCTCCAGTACTGCAGCCTGCGACTCCTCCTGTGATCCTGTATGATGCAAGTGCATAAGTACATGCGAATGATGCATCGGATTATGATGGAATGATGAGGTGACATGAGATGCAGACGAGCACATGGGATGAGCAGATAGTATAAAACTTCATCTTCTACAAGGTAGTCCACGTCATCCAAGAACATGTACCCTAAAGTTTACACATTGTGATTACACTAATTATCATACACCTTACACAAGCAAGTGACCCTAAATAACCAAACCTTACCAACCTAACTCATTCACAACATCAGCAAGGCCTAGTGATGCTTCAAAGATACACCAAACATATTTTATTCTTCTTAAATTCTCATAAAGAATAATCATTTATTCCTTATTTAACTAGGGTTGTACAGCAACACCTATCTCTGCTATAGACAAAAATCTACAAAAATTACAGTAGAGCACTATTACCCTAACTAACCTACCACTAAATTTTCATGGGAAATGTATGTGTTAAACTACCAGTACAAAATAAACAAATTATAGCCTAAATGTGAGCATGAAATTGTTTTATACTAGGAAAAGTATCAAACAACAGATTTCACATTTTTCCTAGGTTACCCCCAGCAAACTAACACACTACAAAAATTATCACTTATATGTTGTATACAAATTTTGCTCTCTACTAAAAATAACAAATATTATCAATTAAAGGCATTTGAACTACACTTCAAAAATTTCCCACAGAACATGCTTCACTGGCATTTTTCCTAGAAAGTACATCACTAATAAAGATTAATGCAACAAGAATCACCTTTTTCCCTTTACTATTTTATTTACTACAATTTTTCTAAGATAACAGCATATATAACAATTAAATAAAATTGCACAGTAAAGTGTCACAAAAATAACATGAGATATTTTTAAACTGTAGATATATTCAAAAGGAACATTTCAAAATTTGTTTCATGATTTTTGGAGCTATAATTCTTGAGATACAATTTTTGGAAGCCTTTTTCAGATTTTCTGGAAATCAATTTCTTTAAAACCGAAAATCAAAACCGGACTTAAACGCTACGTGCACCCCGCTGTGACACCAGAGACCGAAACGCTGAGACAGACAGGCGGGACCCATGCGTCAGCCGGGCCCACACGTCAGTCGGTGCCGGCCAGAGGCGGCGCGGATGGCCGTGATCTCGCCGCCGGCGAGTCCTCCGACGACGGGGAGGGCACCAATGTGATCCTCTCATCGACGCGAACCCAGTGGTGCCTAGTGGGTGGCCAGACGAGCTCGGCATAGAGCTCGCCGGCGAGCATGGCGGCTCGGCGGCTCGGGACGCCGTCGGCCGGCCAGCTCCGACCGAGATAGGCCGCGCAGTGAGGTCGGTGAGACTCGCGGTGCAAGTGCGGTGCTCGTGCGCTCGTGAAATGGGCGAGAAGTGGCGTGGAGGGGTGCGGCCCACGGAGCGGGTCACTCCGGTGAGCTCGGCCGGAACTCCGGCGAGCCATTACCGCGGGTGGAGGCCGAATCCGTGTGGGCCGAGGCGAGCACCGGATGCGCAATGACGAGGCGCAGCGAAGGCGAAGATGGAGGCGGAGGCGGTGAGCCGGAGCGGTGGCTAGGGCGGTCGCGGAGCTCGGGAGCCGGCAATGGCGCGGCGGAGCGCTGCTGCTGCTGCTGCGGGTGAGCGAGCGGGAAAGGAGGGAGCAACGAGGCGGACGAGCGCGCGGAGGGGGAGTAGGCGGGCGCGGACGCTGCGGGGGCCACAGGGCGCGTGTCGCTTGGCTCGACGGCGTACGGCCACGCGGCGGCCGAACGCTGCCGCGGCGCCACGACGCCATGCGCGGGCGCGCGCGCGGGAGCGGGAGGGGGACGACGCGGACGCGGGCCGGGCCACCAGTGAAGACGGGCCGAAAGGGAAGCCGAAGCCCACTAAGTGAAAATCTGGTTTTTCTTTTTCAAAATATTTTCCAGATTTTAAATCTCTGTTTGAAATTCAAATTTGGAGATGAAAACGGGGTTTTCAAAAATTTGGCCCAAAACAAAAGTTGTTCAAAATTTTATTCTCTACAACTTTCATATAGAGCATTTTTCAAAATTCTCAATAGATTTTGAATTTGGGATTTAAAGCTAATTTAAAATCAAAAACTCATTTATTTTGAATATTTTTAAAACAGAATTTGAGGAGAATTTGAATCCAAAATTTGCTCCAATAATCAAGTTGATTTATTCTAGATTATTTAAAATTGCTACTTCTAAAAAGTACACCAACTTTTTAACATTTATTTTAAACTTAGGGTTCCCATTTTATTTGTTTTTCAAGTTTAATTTGAAAAGGGCTACAATTCAAACAATGCTAATCATGCAATGATGTTGAATGCTTATGCTTTGAGGTGATAATGCATGCTTAACACCCAGGGGTGTTACAGCCCTCCCCCCTTATAAGAATCTCGTCCCGAGATTTTGAGTTACGAACCATTTATCGTAAAAATCTTTATAAGCGGTTTGAAGATATTCTCCCGTTTCCCAAGAAGCATCGCTCTCGTCATGATGACTCCACTGAACCTTGTAGGTTGTGATCACTTTATTTCGAGTGATTCGGTCCTTGGTATCCAGGACTCGGACTGGTTGCTCACGATATTCCAAATCTGCCTTGATCCGAATACCCTGAGGTTGTATTCTTTCCTCTGGAACACGTAGACACTTCTTCAATTGGGATACGTGGAAGACGGGAAAGATCGAACTCATCTCTTCTGGCAACTGTAACTTATACGCCACGGGACCCTTTTTCTCCAAGATCTGGTATGGTCCTATATATCTAGCAGACAGTTTCTTCTTAATTCCAAACCGTTTCTTCTTCATTGGGGTAACCTTTAAATAATCATAGTCACCTACTTGAAAATCCAATGGTCTTCTTCTCTTATCCGCATAACTCTTCTGACGAGACTGTGCTGCTTGCATGTTTTGTTGAATAACACGGACCTTCTTCTCTGCCTCATCTACAAAATCAATTCCGTAAAACCTTCTTTCTCCGGGCTCTACCCAATTTAACGGTGTTCCGCACTTCCGGCCATACAAGGCTTCAAAAGGTGCCATCTTGATACTCTCTTGGTAACTGTTGTTGTAAGCAAATTCTGCCAACGGTAACCAGGATTCCCATGAGCCTCTGGATGATAGTACACAAGCTCTAAGCATATCTTCTAGTACTGCATTCACTCTTTCTGTCTGCCCATCTGTTTGTGGATGGTAAGCAGTGCTACGAATTAAACTAGTACCCAAACCTTTATGAAGATGTTCCCAAAAGTGAGAGGTAAACTGTGAACCACGATCAGACACTATTGTTTTTGGTATTCCATGCAATCGAACAATCTCAGCAATGTACTTTTCTGCATATTGAGGTGGTCGGAAACTTGTTTTGACTGGCAGAAAGTGAGCCGACTTGGTAAGGCGATCGACTATTACCCAAATGGAATCATGGCCCTTCTGTGTGGTGGGGAGACCAGTGATAAAGTCCATACTTATATCATCCCACTTCCAATCGGGTACCGACAAAGGTTGCAGAAGTCCTGCAGGTCTCATGTGAAGAGCTTTAACTCTACAACACATGTCGCAACGAGCAACGTATGCTGCAATCTCCTTTTTCATCTTAGTCCACCAATAACGGGGTCGCAAATCTTGGTACATCTTGCTACTTCCGGGGTGAATAGATAGCTTAGAACGATGGGCCTCATCCATCAACTTATTCTTAAGCTCTCTATTCTTAGGTACTACCAGGCGATCCTTGAACCACAACACCCCTTGGTCATCCAATCAAAAGTGTTTGGTGGGTTCTCTCTTCATCTTTTCTTTAATATGAAAGATTCCCTTATCTGTTTTCTGACCATCAATGATCTGGCTTTCCAGAGTACAACTGATCTGAATATTATGTAACACAGCAGGATGTAACAAATTGAACCCTTCTTCAAACAACGGTTGCACATCAATAGCATGGGATTTTCTACTCAGTGCATCTGCTACTACATTAGCCTTCCCAGGGTGATATTGCACGTTCAGATTATAGTCTTTTATCAGCTCTAACCATCTCCTCTGTCGCATGTTCAACTCAGATTGGGTAAAGATGTATTTGAGACTCTTATAATCTGTGAAGATATTACACACATTACCCAACAGGTAGTGCCTCCAAATCTTTAGAGCATGCACCACTGCCGCGAGCTCTAAATCATGGGTAGGATAGTTAACTTCATGCTTCCTCAATTGTCGTGAGGCGTAAGCAATGACTCTTCCATTTTGCATCAGCACACATCCTAACCCATTCTTGGATGCGTCACAAAAAACATCAAACGACTTTTCTATATCTGGCTGGGCCAGAACAGGAGCAGTGGTCAACAGCTTTCGCAAAGTACAGAAAGCTGCTTCGCATTCCTCTGTCCATACAAACTTATGATCCTTCTGTAACAGGCTTGTCATTGGTTTGGCAATCTTCGAGAAATCCGGTATGAAGCGACGATAGTAACCGGCTAAACCAAGAAAACTGCGAACTTCGTGAACTGAAGTTGGTGACTTCTAGTCCATAACCTCTTGCACCTTACTAGGATCTACGGATATGCCACTTTCAGACAACACGTGACCGAGAAAAGGAACTATCCTAAGCCAGAACTCACACTTGCTGAACTTAGCATACAGTCGATGTTCTCGGAGTCTAGTCAAGACAATCCTGAGGTGTTCTGCGTGATCTTCTTCATCCTCTGAGTATATTAGAATGTCATCAATGAACACGATCACAAACTTGTCCAATTCGGGCATGAAAACCGAATTCATCAGGTACATAAAGTATGCAGGCGCATTTGTCAATCCGAAAGACATGACAAGATACTCGTACAAACCATATCTGGTAGAGAATACAGTCTTAGGTACATCTTGCGGCCTAATCTTTATCTGATGGTACCCTGATCTCAAATCTATTTTAGAGAACACTTTGGCTTTAGACAATTGGTCAAACAAGATATCAATCCGAGGAAGAGGATACTTGTTTTTAATTGTCACTGCATTCAGTGGCCGATAATCCACGCACATGCGTAAGGAGTTATCCTTCTTCTTTTTCACAAACAAAGCGGGGCATCCCCATTCGGACGAGCTGGGACGAATCAAACCTTTCTTTAACAAGTCTTGAAGTTGCTTCTTCAATTCTGCTAACTCATTGGGAGGCATCCGATAAGGCCTTCTCGAGATCGGTGCTGTTCCTGGAATTAACTCAATGGCAAATTCAACATCTCGGTCTGGCGGCAGTCCAGGTAACTTCTCTGGAAACACATCTGGAAACTCACAGACCACTGGAATCTGGGCTAGCAGAGTAGTTTGGACCGCACATGATGTGCTAGCTAGGTCTACCCTCCGAGGTAGGACTACCCGAAAGGTGCCTTCCCCACTGGGTTCCTTAAGAGAGATACTCCTTCCTCCAATATCAATTACAACTCCCATTTGATTCATCCAGTTCATACCCATGATAACATCCAACACTAACCCTGGCATGACTATCAGGTTAAGCTTATATTGCCGGTTTGATATGTTTAGGGTTACTCCCTGAACTATCTGATTAGTCAACGGATCAGCCCCAGCTGAACTGATTTTATATGCACATTCCAATTCAACTATCTTTTGCTCATGCCTCTTAACAAATGCTTGACTTACAAAGGAATGAGACGATCCGGAATCAAACAAAACTACTGCAGGATGATTGTTGATAGAAAACATACCAGCTGTCACCGGTTCTCCTTCAGGGATGTCATCCACAGTGGTGTGGTGCACACGAGCTTGATACTGTGTTTGCTGTTTCTTAGGGTAGGGACAATACTTCGCAAAGTGTCCAGGTTGGTTGCAGTTGAAGCACGGTCCCTTCACTTGAGCCACAGTTCCAGATGAACTGCCTTGTCCTGTCTTTGCTTGAGGCAATGCCATCTTGAACGGCTTCTGGTTCCTCTGGGGTGGCTGAGCATTCTGATTCTTCCGCTGCGGTGGCCTAAACCTTGCGCCTGGGGCAGGCGATCGATAAGCCGGGCGGTTGGCCACCGGGGCCCTGGACTGGGACGAACCCGACTCGAAAGCCCTCTTACGGATCTTGGAGGCGGCATAAACATTGTTGTTCTTCTCTTGCTTCAAACAGTCACTAACGAAGTCGTTGAAACTAGTTCTCATGTTTGTACCCACATGTTTCATCATCTTGGGACTCAGGCCTCTCTTGAAACTAGCGATCTTCTTAGCATCAGTATTCACCATATCAGGGGCATAACGGCTCAGGTTATTGAATGCATGCAGATATTGAGTCACAGTCTTTGTGCCTTGATTTAAAGCCAGGAATTCCCCAAGCTTCATCTCGGTCAGACCTGGTGGAATGTATGTTCCACGAAAGGCGTCAGTGAACTCCCTCCAAGTGATATGGGCGTGGGGAGGAAAAGTGGTGCGGTGATGCTTCCACCACATCCCTGCCGGACCTTGAAGCTGATGAGCTGCGTACTCAGTCTTCAACACTTCAGTCATCCTCAAGACACGGAACTTATCTTCCATTGTATTAATCCATTCTTCTGCATCTAAAGGTTCTGCGGCTTCCTTAAAGATCGGTGGACGAGTATCCATGAAGTCCTTGAAACTGCTGTACTGGTTTGCTTCATGCCCACCCTGGTTTATCCCCCGACGGGTGTTATCTGTGATACTACGCAGCGCAGCTTCCATATTCTGTTGCATGCTCTCCATGTTATGTTGGCTTCTCAGGAATTGGGCGAAAAACTGTTCTGCCGTGTAGGGTGGAGGAGGCGGTGGTGGATCACGGTCATCATTAGCAGCTGCACTGCCACCAGCCTCAGCGGCACCATACACGGTACGGCGAGTGTTCGGCATCTGCATGTTTCAGCAACAGTAATTATTAGGTGATGTTGTAGAAATTGCAACCGAATGAAAAATTATGCCAAACTGAATTCACTGGAGAGAATAAATTCATACAATAAAACAGGGGCACAATAAGTCATTCCAATTAACACAACATCACTAATAATATTACTTAAAGCACACACATCGCGTCCATTACAACCAAGTTGCCAGCATACATACACTGGACTTTTGACGTTCGGATATCGTCACAAACACATCCAAGCTTTCCAACATTACATCAAGCTCTAGTCTTTCTACTCATTATTACATGCTCAAGTGCTAACAACGCAAAAGATCATGCAAGCGGGACCTAGTAGCTAGCGCAACAACTACCAGCCTACTCATCGTGGTCGCTGTCTAGGTCAGAGACGTCTGCATTGCCGCCAACTGCAGCGTCGTCATGCTCCTCAGCTGGCGCCACGGGTTCTTCAGGATCTTCGTCTGCATCCAAATCCATCTCGGCTGCGCCAGGAAGGTCATAAGGGTTAAGCTAATTGTTTAGCCGATGGACCTCTTCATGCAAGTTATCATTGTACTCTTCTGCATCAGCCAGCCGCTGCTCGAGCTCAAACTGTCTAGCTCTCAACACATTCTCTGCGGACCAGGCTTCATTCCTCTGATGGAGCACATGAGCCAACATGCTCTCAGCATTCCTGTGGGCGGTGGTCAGTCGCCCAAGCTGCTCTCTCAGGGCACGTACATCTCCCTCAAAAACCACAGTCCTCTGAGTGGCCTGATCTCTCTGACGAGTCAACTGAGCCATCTCAGCAGTGAGGCTCTCAATCTCGGCGTCGTGATCTCTCTGAAGCTGACGGCGGTCATCACGAGCCTGACCAAGAGCACTAGAAACACGTCTCAGACTACCTTCCACTCCATCGAAGGCTCTCATTACTGCAAACATGGCACTCATAGCAGGGTTGTCACTGTTCTATGCCTCTGCTGCGCTAATCTCCAGAGATCTGCCCCTTGCCTGCTGCCACGAGTCAGTGGAGGGGTTGCCCCTCGGAAAGACTCCAACTATAGCTGCTGCCAACTCCTGAGGAAAGCGATCCATGATATCCCTAAGGATCCCAAAGGCTGCCCTCTCAGCGGCTTCTTCAGGGGTCCTGCCAGTTGACTCAAAACGCCAACCGGTCCACTCAGAACCATCACCTCGGGGACGAACTACTCCTCTACAGTTACCAAAAGTCCTTCGCCCAACCGCTCATTTGACCAAAAGTAACGGGGCTCCATTCCATCAGGATAGCCTACATAGCTGAGCACTCTCCACAAAAGTGTAGGCATCCCAAACTCTCCAAGAAAAGTATGGCGCTGGCGAGTGCGCGGAGCAAGCTGATGACGGGGAGCTCTGCCGGTGGACTTGCGGGCTGTCTGCTTGGTACGTGCCATCTGTAGCAAAATTTTATTTCAGGGGTGAGAACGAATTTTTTTGAGTTGGCATTTTTATCGAAATGAGATAAGCAACTTATAAGGGGAGGAACAATGCCATGAATGAAATGCATAACATGATGCATGCACGTTCCGTACGTCCTCACAAACTTAGGAAATCAATAACTACTATCGGAATAATCGGTGGCATACACGATCTCTTGTAACGTAACTAATACGTACTACTCGTAAGCGCTGTTATGTACCTGCAGAAGATCACTTCAGCCCAAACCTCACAGTATGAAAACATGCAAGAAAGCAATAAAGTAAGTTACTCGCTCTACACGCATCCCCAGATACGAGTATAACGGTAACAACTACCCGATTCGTCGTCCTATTGACGGCATCGTCACTGCATGACGGAATTCCCCACCAATTTGATACCCTTATACAAACATGCACATGGCACGTGAGTATTTCGGAATCACATAAGCACTCCCCTAGATCGGCGGTGTATCCGACCATGCTCTCACAACTCTCACTTACCAATGCGTAGAGGTATTTGATCCATACATTACCACTCAAGTGAATGGCACTCATACAATAGCACGCCGTATGAGCGACGAAATTTAAATATGATGCAAACCCCCAAGTTAGTACTTAAATAAGCCACCTAGAGTCCTTATCGGGCATAAAGGATATGACCACTGGCACACTTTTAAGTTCAAAAGCTCATTTGAAAACACAGTTTTGTTTTTAAATACTCATGTGAACAGTAACATGCTAAACCTGGCTCCGATACCAGCTGTAACGGATCAACGTAATTATACGAGATTAAGTAAGAAAATCTTCCACCGAGGCGGTTAATTTAACAAACTTAAGCCCGTATAACTAGAGATTCCGTGAAATCACGAAGGATTTCAAACCAACCAACATACAACCAAGATCGTACTGATTTAGCAGCCACAGTTCACACGATACATAAAGTTAATCATAAAAGTAGGATACATCGGAGTTCGGAAATAAAAGTTATTACAACATATTTCAACATAAAGTAGCGGAAGCAAATAGTTTTACGCACACACCCTTAGTTCAGTTATAGTGCCAGTAGATAGTCATGGTCCACAAAAGCAGTAGATAAGACAAACAGAACGACCTTTGCCCAAGGTCCTAGTTGTCACCCATCGCCGGATACAGACAGTTGGAGCAGTACCCGTAGTACATCTGACCATCTACAACAACAATGGGAACAACGCCCTGAGTATGGGAATGTACTCAGCTAGACTTACCCGTCAAAAACCAGAAATAACATGACACCAAGGAGCATGCAAGGCTTTATATAGTGTACTGGCTTGACTCATTTGCGAAAGGCATAAGTTATTATGATTAACTAAAGATAAGTATTTTTAGCATCATTTTTATGATAACCTATTCATGCTAGGTAAGCACCTATTACTAAAACAATCACTTGATTAACCATTAGCATCAAAGGTTACCATCTCAGGTTTAGCATTTTCAACATTAACCACAAACCATCCGTATTCCATCGTTAACACTACGATGCCGTAGCTCGAGTCAAGTGCTCACTAACCGGGAGCGACGGCGATTCGAATCGAATTCCTATCCAGCTGGAGATTTATTCCTCACACAAACCATGCTTCCCCCGTCAGGGTCGCGTAGATCACCAATGACACTTTCCAAGAAGCCGCGAGATAACAATCATGGATCGCACTACCCAGGGACCGCCCGACTGCCAGGACGCACCTTGGGCTCACTCTTCGCGTCCCCGTTACACCCCCTTCAGCACCAGTCTGCCAACCCGAGTTTATCCCGGCTCGAAAAGTGTCACTAGCTTCGCGGTCGAAAGGTACTTTATTCGGCCAGCTAAATGTGAGGCATGCGTTCAACATGACAAGAGGGACGAGCAACGATCGGTCCTTAATCGACACAGACGGAATCACTATAGTCCAAAACCCTATAAGACTCCGTCCGGTCTCCGTTTATCCATCAACACTTGGTTACTTTTCAAGATTCACAAATACTGCTAACCATAACCCGGTATCCACCTATAGCTCGCAGGTGACAGGAAATCACCCGACTTCTACCGGTCTAAGCATGGCTAAGCAATTTACTCGATCCTGACCTAACAAGGTAACGGTAATCCGGTGGACAAGGGTAGTAATGCATCAACGGTTTCACTCAACTCCTATAACTTAATGCAACAATATATAACTATAATTCATGTGATAAAGAAATAGCTTTTATAAAATAGGAGACTTAAAATGCTCCGGGGCTTGCCTCTTTCGAACGAGCTAGGATGGTGGTCGACGCACTCCGGCAGTTCCTCGCCTGGCTCTTCCTCCTCGGGCACCTCCTGTGCCTGGGGCTCTTGCTGGTCCGTCCAAGCCTGCTCCTCCGTTACTGCTGCCTGCGACTCCTCCTGTGATCCTGTATGATGCAAGTGCATAAGTACATGCGAATGATGCATCGGATTATGATGGAATGATGAGGTGACATGAGATGCAGACGAGCACATGGGATGAGTAGATAGTATAAAACTTCATCTTCTACAAGGTAGTCCACGTCATCCAAGAACATGTACCCTAAAAAGTTTACACATTGTGATTACACTAATTATCATACACCTTACACAAGCAAGTGACCCTAAATAACCAAACCTTACCAACCTAACTCATTCACAACATCAGCAAGGCCTAGTGATGCTTCAAAGATACACCAAACATATTTTATTCTTCTTAAATTCTCATAAAGAATAATCATTTATTCCTTATTTAACTAGGGTTGTACAGCAACACCTATCTCTGGTATAGACAAAAATCTACAAAAATTACAGTAGAGCACTATTACCCTAACTAACCTACCACTAAATTTTCATGGGAAATGTATGTGTTAAACTACCAGTACAAAATAAACAAATTATAGCCTAAATGTGAGCATGAAATTGTTTTATACTAGGAAAAGTATCAAACAACAGATTTCACATTTTTCCTAGGTTACCCCCAGCAAACTAACACACTACAAAAATTATCACCTATATGTTGTATACAAATTTTGCTCTCTACTAAAAATAACAAATATTATCAATTAAAGGCATTTGAACTACACTTCAAAAATTTCCCACAGAACATGCTTCACTAGCATTTTTCCTAGAAAGTACATCACTAATAAAGATTAATGCAACAAGAATAACCTTTTTCCCTTTAATATTTCATTTACTATAATTTTTCTAAGATAACAGCATATATAACAATTAAATAAAATTGCACAGTAAAGTGTCACAAAAATAACATGAGATATTTTTAAACTGTAGATATATTCAAAAGGAACATTTCAAAATTTGTTTCATGATTTTTGGAGCTATAATTCTTGAGATACAATTTTTGGAAGCCTTTTTCAGATTTTCTGGAAATCAATTTCTTTAAAACCGAAAATCAAAACCGGACTTAAACGCTACGTGCACCCCGCTGTGACACCAGAGACCGAAACGCTGAGACTGACAGGCAGGACCCATGCGTCAGACGGGCCCACACGTCAGTCGGTGCCGGCCAGAGGCGGCGCGGATGGCCGTGATCTCGCCGCCGGCGAGTCCTCCGACGACGGGGAGGGCACCAATGTGATCCTCTCATCGACGCGAACCCAGTGGTGCCTAGTGGGTGGCCAGACGAGCTTGGCATAGAGCTCGCCGGCGAGCATGGCGGCTCGGCGGCGCAGGACGCCGTCGGCCGGCCAGCTCCGACCGAGATAGGCCGCGCGGTGAGGTCGGTGAGACTCGCGGTGCAAGTGCGGTGCTCGTGCGCTCGAGAAATGGGCGAGAAGTGGCGTGGAGGGGTGCGGCCCACGGAGCGGGTCACTCTGGTGAGCTCGGCCGGAACTCCGGCGAGCCATTACCGCGGGTGGAGGCCGAATCCATGCGGGCTGAGGCGAGCACCGGATGCGCAATGACGAGGCGCAGCGAAGCCGAAGATGGAGGCGGAGGCGGTGAGCCGGAGCGGTGGCTAGGGCGGTCGCGGAGCTCGGGAGCCGGCAATGGCGCGGCGGAGCGCTGCTGCTGCTGCGGGTGAGCGAGCGGGAAAGGAGGGAGCAACGAGGCGGACGAGCGCGTGGAGGGGGAGTAGGCGGGCGCGGACGCTGCGGGGGCCACAGGACGCGTGTCGCTCGGCTCGACGGCGTACGGCCATGCGGCGGCCGAACACTGCCGCGGCGCCACGACGCCATGCGCGGGCGCGCGCGCGGGAGCGGGAGGGGGACGACGCGGACGCGGGCCAGGCCACCAGCGAAGACGGGCCGAAAGGGAAGCCGAAGCCCACTAAGTGAAAATCTGGTTTTTCTTTTTCAAAATATTTTCCAGATTTTAAATCTCTGTTTGAAATTCAAATTTGGAGATGAAAACGGGGTTTTCAGAAATTTGGCCCAAAACAAAAGTTGTTCAAAATTTTATTCTCTACAACTTTCATATAGAGCATTTTTTCAAAATTCTCAATAGATTTTGAATTTGGGATTTAAAGCTAATTTAAAATCAAAAACTCATTTATTTTGAATATTTTTAAAACAGAATTTGAGGAGAATTTGAATCCAAAATTTGCTCCAATAATCAAGTTGATTTATTCTAGATTATTTAAAATTGCTACTTCTAAAAAGTACACCAACTTTTTAACATTTATTTTAAACTTAGGGTTCCCATTTTATTTGTTTTTCAAGTTTAATTTGAAAAGGGCTACAATTCAAACAATGCTAATCATGCAATGATGTTGAATGCTTATGCTTTGAGGTGATAATGCATGCTTAACACCCAGGGGTGTTACATTTACATTCCACCAGGACTAGTCGAGATGAAGTTAGAAGAGTTCTAGGCTTTAAATCATGGCACCAAAACTGTGACGCAGTATTTGCATGCCTTCAACAACTTGTGTCGTTATGCTCCCAACATGGTTGACACAGATGCTAAGAGAATTGCTAGTTTCAAGAGAGGGTTAAGTCCAAAGATGATGAAGCATGTGGGTACCAATACCCGTGCCAGATTCAATGACTTCATCAGTGATTGTCTGAAACAAGAGAAGAATAACAATGTGTACACTGCATCCAAGACTCGCAAGAGGGCCTTTGAGTCATGACCATCATAGCCCAGAGTTCTCACTGCTAATCGCTCTGTCTATCATCTGTCTGCACCAGGTGTAAGGTTTAGGCCACCACAGCATAAAACCCAGAACTACAAGGGACCACAGAAGCCGTACAAGATGGCCATGCCGCCAGCAAAAACAGCCGCAGCTGCGGGACAGAGCAACTCTAAGGGAGCTATAAGGTCTGCTGGTACAGTGAAGGGACCCTGCTACAATTGTGATCTGCCAGGCCACTTTTCAAAGTTCTATCCTTACCCGCCCAGAAAGAAGCAATAGACCTATACTGCTCAGGTACACCACACCACCATGGATGAGATTCCTGAGGGAGAGCCCGTAACCGTTGGTAAGTTTCCTGTTAACCAACATCCTGAAGTTGTTCTATTTGATTCTGGATCATCGCATTCTTTTATGAGTCAAACATTTGCATGGAAACATGAACAACTATGCATAGAATTGAGTTATGGTTACCACATAAGTTCAGCGGGGGCTGATGTTTTAACCAATCAGATGGTTAGAGGGGCAACCCTTGAATTAGGTAGTCGAAAGTTTTGAGTGAACTTGATAGTTATGCCTGGACTAGTTCTAGATGTCATCATAGGGATGAATTGGATGAAGGATTGGGGATCAGTTATAGATACTGGGAGTCAGGTACTTACCCTTAAGGATCCCTAGGCGGAGGGTACTTTTCAGGTACCATTGCCCAGACGAACAGACCTTGTGAGTGTAACATGTGCTATGGAAGTCATTCCTATTCATCAGATTCCGGTAGTATGTGAGTTTCCGGATGTGTTCCCAGATGAGTTACCTAGTCTTCCTCTAAATAGGGATGTTGAGTTTGGGATTGAGTTGATCCCCGGGACAGCTCCAATTTCAAGGAGACCTTATCGGATGCCTCCGGATGAGTTAGCTGAGCTGAAGAAGCAACTAGAGGAATTGTTGAAAAGGGGGTTTATCCGGCCAAGTAAGTCTGAATGGGGATGTCTTGCCTTGTTTGTGAAGAAAAAGAAAGAGGGTACTTTGAGAATGTGTGTGGATTATAGGCCTCTTAATGCTGAAACTATCAAGAATAAGTATCCTTTGCCTCATATTGATGTTTTGTTCGATCAGTTAGCCAAAGCTAGAGTGTTCTCCAAGATAGATTTAAGATCCGGTTACCATCAAATAAAGATTAGGCCACAAGATATATCGAAAACCGCCTTTTCCACCATATACGAGTTGTACGAGTATCTTGTTATGTCCTTTGGCTTAACAAATGCTCCTGCATACTTTATGTATCTGATGAATGCGGTTTTCATGCCAGAATTGGACAAGTTTGTGGTTGTGTTCATTGATGATATTCCAGAGTACTCCGAGAATGAGAAGGATCATGAAGAGCATCTGAGAATTGTCTTGACCAGACTTAGAGATCATAAGTTGTATGCTAAGTTCAGCAAGTGTGAATTTTGGCTGAAGAAAGTTCCTTTCCTTGGTCATATTCTATCAGAAAATGGAGTTTCAGTAGATCCGAGCAAAGTACAAGAGGTTATGGATTGGAAGACACCAACCACAGTTTCAGAAGTTAGAGGTTTCTTAGGATTAGCCGGTTACTATCGCCGTTTTATACCAGATTTCTCAAAGATTGCCAAGCCAATGACGAGTCTATTACAGAAAGATCACAAGTTCATGTGGACAGAGGAGTGTGAGACAGCTTTCCACACCTTGCGGAAACTATTGACCACTGCTCCAATTCTAGCGCAACCGGACATTGAGAAACCTTTTGATGTGTTTTTGCGACACATCGAAAACGGGATTAGGCTGTGTTCTTATGCAAGAAAGAAGAGTCATTGCTTATGCCTCCCGTCAGTTGAGAAAGCATGAGATCAACTATCCGACACATGATCTTGAACTTGCTATTGCAGTGCATGCATTAAAGATTTGGAGACATTACTTACTTGGTAATGTGAGCAATATTTTCACTGATCACAAGAGTCTCAAGTACATCTTCACCCAACCAGAGTTGAACATGAGACAGCGAAGATGGTTAGAATTGATCAAAGATTACAACTTGAATGTGCAGTATCATCCTGGAAAGGCCAATGTAGTGGCAGATGCTTGGAGTAGAAAGTCACATTGCCTGAATGCGCAACCTTTGCTCAAAGATGGTTTTGATCTGATGCACCCTGCCATATTACATAGTATTCAGATTAGTTGCTCTTTGGAGAATAAGATAATAGAAGGCCAGAAAACCAACAAAGGGATATTCTACATCAAAGAAAAGATTAAAGAAGAACTATCCAAGCACTTTAAAGTGGATGAACATGATGTGTTGTGGTTTGATGACCGTCTTGTTGTTCCCAAGGATCGGGAGCTTAAGAATAAACTTATGGATGAGGCTCACCTTTCTAAGCTATCTATCCGTCCCCGGAGTAGCAAGATGTACCAAGAACTAAGACCTCGTTATTGGTGGACAAAAATGAAGAAAGAGATTGTAGCCTATGTGGCCAGATGTGACACATGTTGTAGGGTGAAAGCCATTCATATGAGACCTGTCGGACTGTTGCAACCTTTGTTTGTACCTAGTTGGAAGTGGGATGATATAAGTATGGATTTCATCACAGGTTTGCCCACTACTCAGAAAGGCCATGATTCGATTTGGGTAATCGTGGATCGTCTTACAAAGACAGCTCACTTTTTACCTGTCAAGATAGATTATCCACCACCTCAATTTTTCGAGAAGTATATTGCTGAGATTATGAGATTGCATGGCATACCGAAAACTATAGTGTCTGACAAAGGGTCACAATTCACTGCTCACTTTTGGGAGCACTTGCACAAAGGATTGGGAACTAGTTTGATCCATAGTACCGCCTATCATCCTCAGACAGATGGTCAGACCGAAAGAGTTAATGCTGTTCTAGAGGATATATTGAGAGCATGTGTATTATCTTCCAGGGGTTCATGGGAGTCATGGTTACCCTTAGCATAATTTGCTTACAATAATAGTTATCAAGAAAGTATCAAAATGGCCCCATTCGAAGCTCTGTATGGTAGAAAGTGTAGAACACCACTAAACTGGATCGAGCCAGGAGAAAGAAGATATTATGGTATTGACTTTGTAGAAGAAGCCGAGAAGAAGGTTCATATCATTCAGCAAAATATGAAGGCAGCTCAATCACATCAGAAAAGCTATGCGGATAGAAGGAGGAGACCGCTTGTGTTCGAAGTTGGTGACTATGTTTATCTGAAAGTCACGCCAATGAAGAAGAAGCGGTTTGGAGTACGCAGAAAGCTTGCCGCCAGATTTGTGGGACCATACAAGATCTTGGAAAGAAAAGGTCCAGTAGCTTATAAGTTAGAGTTACCTGAGACAATGGGTGCTATATTCCTAGTTTTCCATGTATCGCATCTCAAGAAGTGTTTGCGTGTTCCAAAGGAAAGAATTGAACCCCGAGGCATAAAGCTCAAGTCAGATTTGGTATATCGTGAGCAGCCAGTTCGAGTTTTGGACTCTAAAGAGAGGGTTACTCGAAACAGTGTGGTGAAAACGTATAAAATACAGTGGAGCCATCATGATGAGGGGGATGCATCTTGGGAAACGGGTGAATATCTACAAAAAGCTTATGAAGATTTTTATAACAAATGGTTCGTAACCCAAATCTCGGGATGAGATTTTTATAAGGGGGGAGGGCTGTAACACCCCAGTGTTACGCAGGCATTAGAATTGCAAATCATACACATGATACGTCATTGCATTCATGATCACATGTGAATTAGAGTGCATCTTTAGTTAAAGCATTTCTGTGGAACAATTGTTGCATATAATGTTTATAATTGTTTCACCCTAATTATGTTGGTTAGACTAATAAAAGATGTGTGGCTATAATTTTAAATCACCTAGAACTAGTTAGTACAATTTTTGGAGCAACTTGATAACCAAAGTTTTGTCAAAATTTGCTTTTAAAAATATTATTAGAAAATAGTCAAAAACCCTCCCTATTTAGCTTTTATTCTCCAATTCAAAATCTGTGGGGATTTTGGAGTTGACCCCTTAATAAAAGTTGTAGAGAATTAAATTCTAAGCAACTTTAATTTTTGGGCCATTTTTAGAAAAAGTCATCTTCTTGCTCAAAATGAGATTTTAAAACTGTGAATTGAATTTATTTGAAAAATTTCTGGAAATTAAAAATGGAAAACCGTTTTCTTACCTTAACGGGCCGCCGCTTCCCTTTCGGCCCACTGGCCAAAGCGGCCCAGTCTCCTCCCCACGCGCGCGCACCTGCGCAGTGCCACGGCCCGGCCCGCACCGCGCGGCCGTCCCCTTCTCCCGCCCGCGCGCCACTACGCTGTCCCGACCGTGGCAGAGCTCACCCGCCGCGTGGCGAGCGCATGTCGACGACGCCGGCCAGATGGCGCCCCGGTCGCCCTACCAGCGCGCGCGCTCGCCACTACAAACTGCCCGCAGTGCCTCGCCCTTCCTCTTCCCCCTCCTTTCGCTTTGCTCTCTCCCGCACACACCGGCCGCAGTCCCGCCTCTGCAACCGCGCGTGCCATCACCGGAGACGGCGTTCCGGCCGTTCCGTCTCACCGCGAGCCGCTCCATCTTGCCTCGGGCTTCTCCTCCCTCTAGCGCAGCCCGCGCTCACCTCAGTCACCCGTGGTAAGCCTTCCATCCGTGGGAATCGCTCACCAGAGTTCCAGCCGAGCTCGCCGGAGCTTTCAGCTCCGTGGACCACTCCTCTCCGCCCCACCTTTTTCCCTTCTATCGCGTGCATCTTGTTCGCCATGACTCACCGGTGCTCAAGCACCCTTCCGGTGACCGTCCCATGGTCGGAGATGGCCGGCCGGCGACCACCCGTGCCACCATTCCGCCATGGACGGCGGTGACCGGTCCTCTGAGCTCCGTTGGCCACCGCGTGTGCACCATTGAGTTCGCAAGCTCAAGGTGGTCCGTGTGGTGACTTTGGCCTGGCCGGAAACCTCACCGCCGGCGAGCTGTGGCCGCCGGCGTCTCCCTCCCTCTCCCTGTGACTGACCCATGGGGTCACAGGCCCACCTGTTTTTCTCGTGTGTGTTCTCTGCGTTCAGTTCGGGGGTGTGTGTAGCGCTGAACGGACAGATTCAAAAAGATTTAAATAAAGTGATTTTCTAGAAAATGATAAAAGGGCTTCTAAAATCCATAACTTGCTCATTTTAGCTCCAAAAATTGTGAAACAAATTTTGGTAGACTTCTTAGGACTAGATCTATGATCTAAAAATGTTGCATGTCAAGTTTGCAATACTTTTCTGTAGGGTTTTTATTTAATCATTAAAATTGTTATTTTCTTGATAAATATGTAATAAATCATAGAAAACTCAGAAAAATAGGATTTCAATTTTGTTAATCTTTTTGTGCAATGTACTTTGTAGGAAAAAATATGCTCCATGCATGTTCTGTAGAAAAATTCTTATGTGTAGTACAACTGCTTATTATTGTTAGAAATTGTTATTTTTGATAGAGAGGAAAATATAAATAAAACATGCATATAATAATTTTTCTATAGAAATTGCTTAGTGAGAAGATTATAGGAAAAATGCTAAATCTGTTGTTTGATACTTTTCATAGTATAAAGTATTTTTATGCTCATTTTTAGGCCCTAGATTGTTATTTTTGTGTATGCAGTTCTAGAACTCCAAATGTAATGAAATTTTTGTGGCATGCTAAAGTAGATGATAGTAATCCACTGTAATTTATCAGATTTTTTCCATGCTACCAAAACAAGTGTTGCTATTCAAACATGGTGTCAACTAGGGTTTAATTAACCTTGTTAATGCAAGATTAGTTGATAAGATTTGCTTTGGTGTATCTTTGAAGCATCTTAGATTTCTGGTGTGACTTGGCATGGTGGAGAATGTTTGTAGTAGTTTATGAGTACATGTTCTTGGATGATGTAGACTACCTTGTAGAAGAGTTGTATTCCCGCTTTAGGCAATAAAGGAAACATGTTCATCTACATCTCATTCATCATTATCATTTCATGTCATCTCTGCAATGCACCTAAGCATGAGCACTTATACATTGCATCATACAGGATCGCAAGAAGTAACTCCGGTAGCAGTTCCCGAGGAGCCGAAAGAACAGTCCGAGGTGCAAGAGCAGGATGTGCCCAAAGCCGACGAGTAGGTCGATGAGGATCTTCTAGAGTGCCCAGACCACCGCCCGAGCTCTTTCGAAAGAGGCAAGCCCTGGAGCATTTTATCTCCGGGTTTGCAAATATTTTATTAATGCTTTACTTTAATTGATGCATTACGTTTAGGAGTTATTTGCAACCGTTGCTGTATTATACCTTGTTTACCCTTGCTCTACCATATCCTTGTTACCTTGGTATTCACAGTCCAGAAATGCTTAGCTTGCTTAGACCGGTAGAAGTCGGGTGATTTCCTGTCACCTGTGAGCTATAGGTGGTTACCTGGATCTGCTTGAAAAAGTATGTCATATGGGAATAACTAAGTGTCAAATTGAAATTGAGACCGAACGGAGACTTGCAGGGTTTTGGACTGTAGTGTTTCCGTCTGTGTCGATTAAGGACCGATCGTTGTTGGGCCTTGAGTCATGTTGAACGCATGCCTCACATTTAGCTGGCCGAATAATGTACCATTCAACCGCGAAGCTGGGAGATTATTCGGGCCGAGTGGATTGCCCGCAACGCACTGTACCGGAGCAGGTGTGGTAGGACACGGGGGCGCGATGATAAGGCCAAAGAGCAGTCGGGCGGCCCCCGGGTACATGTGGTTCCTGGCAAACTCAAGACTTTACCTGAATAGTTGACTCGGTGACCAATATCTCACTTTAGCGAGTGAGTGAGGTTTGTGTGAGGAATAAATTACCAGCTGGTTAATAATCGATTCGAATCGCCATCGTTCACTGGATAGTGAACACTTGACTTGAGTTATCCTTACCTGTTTAATTACATGTTACTCTAGTACAAGTGCAAATGTAGTTGACAGGTTAATAAAGATTTAACTTGATGCAAAGCTCTTGGGAAAAGATTCTTTAATACTAAAAATGCCTTTTTGCAAATGAGTCAGCTACCCTACCATAAAGCCTGTCATGATCCTTGGTGTCATTTTATTTTCGGTTATGTCGGGTAAGTCTAGCTGAGTACCTTCTAGTACTCAGGGCTTTGTTCCCACTTGTTGCAGATGGGGCAGATGTATTACGGCTACTGTATCAACTGCCTTTATCCTGCGATGGGTGAAGCTTAGGACCATGGGCAGTGGTCATTCATGACGTCTCGTCTAATGCTTTTGTTGGAGATGATCACAAGCTAGCACTTTATTTCGAACGCTGTGTGAGTGTGTGTGTGGTTTGAACTAAATGCTTCCGCTACTTTTTTTTGAACTCGGTTTATAATAACTATGTTTAAACTCCGATGTATTTGTGACGTGAACTTTTATGTAACTTGTGATGGTAACCGCTAAACTTATTACGATCTTGGCTGGTATGTAAGTTGGTTTGAAATCCGTTGTGATTTCACGGACTACCGGGTTATACGGGCTTAGGTTTGCTAAATCATCTGCTTGATGGATGATTTTCTTACTTAATTTCGTATAATTGGTCAGTTCTATTACAAGGACAAGGAGATAGATAAAGAACAGGTAATTGTCTTAGGTAAGAGCTCTCTTGATGTGCTGAATTTGCCCATAAATAACGATTGTCCTAGTGATATTTGTAATAAAAAGAAGTTATAAGATAGCACTTTTCTGATTCCTATACTAGAACTTATGAAAGAAATTAATTCTTTTGTTTTGGAATGAAGTATTCTTACTAAAAATAAACAATTACTTCCAATTACGAAAAAGATGAGCTAAAATTATTGTCTTCTTTAGATACTTTGGGTTATATTGAGTTTGATACTCTGTGTGCTCTTAGTACTTTGGAAGAGAAAATTAAATATGCTGAATTACCATGGCTTTTTAGATGTACATATCATTTTATTGGCAAATATAATTATAAAGGAGAGTATATGATGCATCGTGTCTATATTTGTTTAAATCTGAAATCTCCTTTTGTTGTGCAACAATATGATCAATAACAGGGCTGCAATAGCTATAATCATGTCATGTCGAGATACCTAAGTTTTGTTTTAAAGAAACATGTTAAATTTTAAGAAGTCGAGCAATATTGGCTATTGCCTACAACATGCTCTCCAACTAAGCCCAAACCAAGGATGGTTTGCTGTCAATAAGGGGAGGATGATGAGGACATGACACCTATGGATACGCCTATGAAAGTTAAAGACAAGGTGAGCTCATTTCTATGTTTGTGTAACGATAAAACTAAGAATTTGGTACTACCTAATGTCGGTATTTTAAATGTTCTTAGGAACAATGGTGATGTTGATAGAGTATGGATATGCCATGAACAAGACCAATCTCAAAGTGCAAGTCTATCGAAGTTGAACTTTCAGTTTGTCGGTGACCCGACAGTACTTTGTTGAAAAGGCCATAACTCCTTCATTCGGAGAGTTTGATGTCCATGAGCACTTGATAGAAATGGATCTGGTTTGAACTCAAGATTACGTTGACAAGGCCTTCAAACCATCATGACAAGTTGTTGTTTCTACCGAAAGTTGTGTCATTATTGTGGGCCTCTTAATCACCCTTGGGACCCTGACCTAAATTGGAGCACACCCCAAGGAGATAGAGAACACATCAGAGATGCCCATGGACATCCTCCTCCTTGGCCACCACCTTATGAGGCAAGCAAGGGCATTCAACTCAAGTTGGAGACCTATCCATGTGAAGTTCGAGTCAATCTCGGATTTTATGAGCAGTCTATAGTAAAACAAACGTTCAGATTATATACTGACTCCGTTTTTTACGATCCACATATGGATGGAAAGATAATTTGATAAGGTAACTAATGAAAGTGGTCCCATGTCAAAATTCCTTACCAATCAACAGGAATTATCAAAACAAGTTGATATTCAGAGTTTGTTAAGGCATTGCATCGCCGTATTTTGGGCCGTTTGGGCCTTGTAACATGTCGAGACTCCTTAGGGACTTGAGTAGGGGTCTTTGGACGCCCCTTAGGCTATATAATCAGTAGCTACTACTTATGTTAGGGTTTGGATTTTGCTTTAGATCAATCTATCTTGAATAGTCGCCGTATCAGTTTGTGAAACCCCATATTCGAGATCATAATCATATATCTGCAATTGTCACTATACTTGAGTTACATATTATCTTGTTCTTGCTTGTGTTTTTCGATTTGAAACAAGGATTAGCCTTCATTACGAGGTCAATCGGATTGTGACATGGTTAATAACCAGAGGAGACGTGGTGCTAAGGTTGTAGGGTTTGAGTTTTTATGATCTGAAGTCGGATCGGTGTGTCGCTCACCGACCAAATCGATAATTATCTTGAACTTGATATAAGATCAAGAACCTCGTCTCCATTACTTAGTAGCGTCGCGCACAAGGGAGCTCGCAGGTAGGATCAGGGCAAGCGTGGCACACCGGGGCTAGGGCGCGGCCTTGCTGGAGCTAGCAGCCGGCCAGGGCTCGTGGCTCTCGCGCGACGGCCTAGGGAGCTTGCGGTTCCTGCGCGACGGCCTAAAGAGCTCACGGGTAGGTTTCCAGTGAGTGTGATAGTTGTGGGTGGGGCTCCGATGAGCACGACAGACGCGGGTGGGGCTTTTGTGAGGTGCGACAACGAGTGTGACGGCAGGCACGAGAATGCGAAGGGGAAAGGGGGCTCGTGACAATGAAGATGCGGAACAGAACAAATCGAATCGTTATTTTTGTGTAACCAGTGGCAGTTGCAGGTAATTTCTCCTAAATCCACTAAAGTTGGATCTGGTGGAACACCCCTCGAGGAGATCCACAAATTTAGTGAATCTAGGACAGATCCACCAATTTGGTGGAGCAAATCCACCAGTGGAGCAGGTGGAGCTGTAGATATTTGGCAAACTTTTTTAATCTGGATCTGAATTTCGAAGCGGTGGAGCTATGAAATTGGCCCTTACAAAAGTTTGACTATAAAAATTGGATCCGGATCTATGTTTGGAGGTAAAGCTCTGTCAAACACACTGGTAGAAAAAAGAAGGGAAAAAACAATTAAAAGGTGGGGAATAAAATTAAGAAAAAAGTCTATTTTTGACCATCCAACTATCCACGAAGTCCAAGAATGACCATCCAACTCTAAAACCATGTATCTTTGACCATTTAACTTCTCAAACCGGACACAAAAGGCCATGGACTGCAGTCCACTTGGTTTTGACGCCACAACTTGCTGGTTTTGATACCACATACACATGACATTTATAGTTCACATGCTGACATGGTAAAATAAAATTAAGCCATTAGTTTGGCATTACACATCACAATTCCTAGTTTAGATATTAGCAACATGAACTTAATGCATGGGCATTACACATACTTCAGATGGCATCACTAGGTGCTGGCAGAGACTAACATAGGGCCTTTGGTTGGTCTTCTAACCGAGAGCTTCTTTGGAGGGGGTGGTCCTTAAGCATTCAAATGAACTTCAGTCTTCCCTGAGTTTATAGTGATTGACACACTTGAGCCAGCTTTGGAAAATGGGACATTGGAGTGTAGGCGCATAGTTGCTAAACCAGAAGGAGTTGTATCAATTTTGGCACTTGCAGTAGTCTTTGCCATTGTATTTGAACCTCCAGCCTTGCAAAAGAAGAAAAAAATTATTCAACACATATATTTTGTGAGGATAAAAAATTGGCAATAATGTTACACTTGTTTTGGAACCATACCTTGGTTGTCCTTGTCCTTTTGTTCTATGTACATGCATTTGCACTTGCTTTCCTCTTCATGGATGTAGCAGTGCTATGGTGAGGTGCACTTGATGAAGTTCCTCCTTGCTCTCTTGGAACCTGAGCAGCATTCTAGGACTGTCCATTCCTTCTATCACATGTGGACCTATTGTGAACAATTTGCTTGCATTTCGTATACCGGATAACTATACCTGTTGATGCAAAAGTAAATCTGCAAACACAAAGGGCTAATACCCGAAGTCGATATCCAAAGCGTGCCAGTCGATATGACCTGTTAATCGACAAGGACGAAGATACGAGCACTTTGGTCCTAACAACAGCGATACGCTCGGAAGTCACGGCCAAGAGGTACTCACGCAGAACTCGAGGATCGTCGAAGATTGCACTTAGAGCAATGCAACTTGCCGAATTGATGAGAACTCGTAAAAAGGAAAAATATGCAAATTGACGAAGTCGCCGAAAGTAGATGTAAATAAGAGTAAAAAGCTATTTTTTGATGTATTGATTGATCCCCTATTACATTGCCCTTCACTCTATATTTACATCCTGATCTATAGAAACGTAACCAAATACGACTAGGACACTAAATCCAAATCTAAGGAAACACATGACTTTGATACAACTCAGACTCTACTAAACGTATACAAGGAAATTAACTCCTATTTTACTCCATAGTCTGCCTCAATCACGATGGTATTCTCATCGACCTCCTTTTCATCGGCACAGTCCCTGTTCCATCGGCAGCAGCCTTCAAGTTCTTTCCATCGGTACATTCCCTGTTTCATCGGTAGCAGTCTTCATACCCTCCTTCATCGGTACATCCCCTGTTTCATCGGTAGCAGTCTCCAAACCCTCTTTCATCGGCATCGGCAATAATACCCTTAACCTCATCGGCAACACTTCAAATTGAATCCATACGCTGCCACCACTCACAAACCAGCTTATTCTCCTCGGCTATCAATCTACACAGTAATCTTTCCTCTGTTGATTAGCCCTTCCTGATCATCTTGACATGTGCTAAAAACAATGTCAACACATGCCCCCCAATTTCGGAGTATAAGATACTGATGCTCCGAAATTTACTCTAGATGATGCTTGCTATTACCTATTTTTCAACCCATTCTCCAAGCATAACATGATCTGTTACTAGATTTAATCAAATCTAGATCTAATCCATGTATCTCAGTAAATATCGCACATTTTCCAACTTTCTTTGCCTTAATTACGGTTGAGATACCAAAATAACAATCCATCAGCAAGATCTTACCACAACACATCACTTTTTTAGAACCGACAAGTCATGATTACTTGCCATCAAATCTTCTGTACCATCCCTTGATTGTCGTGCGAACAGTTACCATATCCAACTGAACCACCTCGATCCATCCGCGTACGGCATAGAGATAAGTCAAGAATACCCCTACCCCAAATGGCCTATAAATAGATTTCTCCGGGCTGCTCATCTTCTACCTTCAAACTTCATCCTTTGGCATTCTCACTCCGACGGCAACCCTAACCAACAACCGTGCATCCTCGACTCACCAGAGCCCCCTTCATCGTCATCTTCAAGTTCCCAGCTCGTGCCCTCATCCTTTTCGAAGCAATGGTTGTTAACTTCGACGTCCCTGCGGTTCGTTCTTCTTCTATTACTTTTATTTTAATCCTTTTGGTTCCCTGCGAGTTCTTACAGTCGGCATTTTCCTATTTCTTCCATTTTCTTGATCCTCCAAACTCAGGAACTACGCAACACACTGGTAATTCCAACCAATCAACCTCCCCTCCATTGCCTAGGTCCAATGGGCGACCCAGATCCAACTGACCTGATCAATGCAGAAGCAAATCGTATTCCCTTCAAAGCTCAAAATTTCTCTTTGAATCTGTGGAAAGATACGTTCCGCTCTTGGCCCAAACCCACCAAGGGGTGGAAAAACTGGTTCTTGAGGGTCAACAGATCAATGCAAGTGTTTTGGGCAGAACGAAAGATAGATCAATGTATCAGGCTATCCATTGCCGATATACAAAAGAATGAATCCATGATGATAGCTGCCGCTCACTTTTGGTCAGATACCACCAATACCTTCATGTTTGGCCATGGCCCATGCGCCCCTACTTTTGCCGATGTATATATGCTCACAGGCTTGGACATATCAACTATCGATGAAGGCCACATTTTTGGCAGAAAAGCTGAGTATAGAGTGAGTACACGCAACATCGGCGGCTGGACAGGATACATCCAAGAGTACCAAAAGACTGGTACTGTCAATCAAAGGGAACACGCCACATTCCTGAACATGTGGCTGGAGAAGTTTATTTTCTGTGGCCGATCGGTAGGACCAACCAACGCTTTCCTCCCAGCAACAGAACTCTTAGCCAACGGTGTCAGATTCCCACTTGGCCGATATCTCCTGAGCTCAACCTACCACCTTCTCCACCAAGTATCTCAGAAGCTTATACTTGGTGAACCCATCGGCAATCTGGGAGGCCCATGGTGGTTCATCAATATGTGGTTAAACGCTCACATGCATAAGCGTTTACAGTGGGATCTTTTTGCTCAAGAATTCCCACGAGAGATTCCCGAAGATTACGTCCTTAGAGATAATGAATTGGCAACACGCCCCCCTCTCAACTTCGGCGAAGCCATAATTGTCCTTCCCGGAACAGAAGCCAATGAAGATCAAATTGGCAGATTTTTTCAGAATTTCTACCATGGTCTCCCTCGTGATCTCAGGGCTTGGGTACCTTACATTGATGAAGATAACAAGTTCCCTCTTCTCTTCAATTTTGCCGATAGTGACCTGAACCAAGACAATGATCTTATGATGGCTATTATCACCCCCAGAGCAATCTCAGTCAACACATTTGGTAGCGGGAAAGCTTCCCATATTACTTATGAATTCTACAATCCATCGGCAGTATCTCGTCAGCTGGCCTTTGGGCAACTGCCAATCAAGCTATGCTATGCCGATGTGATCAAGCCTAGAGAAATCATTACCGCTGGAACTGAATGGAGCAGGATAGTAAGACTTGCTCCCGATGCCGATATCTCAAATGTTGATCTCTCCGCCTAGTCACCAGCATCTTTCATCACAGAGTCATATAAGCAATGGTGGCAAGAGTGGAAAGAACAGTTGTTTTCAACATCTGTTCACACATATCGGCACATGATCGATCCTGACTATGTCGTTCCTGACAATGTAGTAGGTTCCTTTTAACTTTTGTCTCTTTCCTTCCTTTTATATGTATATCGGTAGCTAACTTTTCTTGAAACAGGCCGATGGTCCAGTTCCATCAATAAGCAAAAGTGGAAAACCCTTCAACCTCCACCCAACCTCTCCAGTCTCAGTAATCGGCTACAACGCCCCTACCTTAGAGGCCTTGACCTTCCAGAGGACTCGCGCCAAAACTATCACCTCCAGACCAAGACTGGGAACATCCAGGGCTTCTCCAAAGGCTGCTGCTTCAAGCCTAATCAAGGCTTTTAAGGTAATAACCTTGCTTACTCTGTTTTCTGCCGATACACTCTATATTAACATACAACTATCAGGGTGTGCAAGCTGCAGCTGGATCGTCATCGGCAACTCTACCAAGCATCACGACCTCTACCTCTCCTTCAGAGGTATTCTCTTATTTTTACATTTTTCCCTGTTAAATATCCAATCTTATACCTGTTTTTGCAGCAACAAACGGGCACATCGGCAAGCACGCCAAGCATGCAAGCTCCCCAATCAACACATGTGGACGCCCCCCAGCCAATTGTCGCTGAAGCCCAAACAAAGCGCAAAGCTTTGACCAATGCTGAAGCTCAACAAAAGCGACAGAAATCTACACCAGCCCCTGCATCTGCTCCAACACTTGTCAGTCAACCCACTGATGTAACTGAATAAGCTGCTCCTTCTGCACAAGATACATCATCGGCCATTACACCCCAAGGGCCGACTACCGATGAGATCATAGAAGACATTCCATCGGCATCCTCTGCCGATCCTTCGTATGATCCTCTACAAGCCACTCCCTCAAGCCAGGCTCAAGAAATTGCCCTGAAGCAGGTAAACCAATTAATTGTTTGGTTTATAATATCCCCAGATATCACAGATAGGATTTCTAATTCTCTTTATTTCACAGGAACAAGATTGTCCCGATAGCTTATTCTCTTTTGCTATCGACGTCTCCGATGATGACGGAGAAGAGGCGAGTTCTTTCCTGGCATTGGGAACAATATCGGCAGACACCTATGGCAAGCTAGAAGCTCTCCTAAATCTGCTGCAGCAAGATACTGCCCAATTGGTGATCGATCCGGACCCTGCAAGGACCATCTTCAAAACGATCCGCGGCCAAGTCCCTGCCAATGTTGAAGAAACCATCTTTCCAGCAGTCCATCTGGAGAGCAGACAACTTCAATATCAAAGGGTTGTTCATCATATTGCTGACAGAGCAGCTCAGGCTCAACTTAAAGAAGAAATGCTGCAGCTGAAGCAAACTGCCGATGAGAAGCACAAGAACATCAACAACTTGCAAGCATCCAGTGCCGATCTTAGGCAGAAAATCTTAGATCTATCGGCAAAGAAGGCAGCCCTGCTAGCTGAACTGGAAAAGGTTGAAACAGCTCTGAATCAAGCTAAACAAGAAGAAGACCAGCTTCCCGACGCTATCAAGGCCCTTCAACAGGAACGAGATGCTCAAGCTCGCAAGGCATTGGTCCTCAAAAAGAAACTCAAGCCTGTGGAAGGAAGTGCCGATGAAGACGCCAAGGAATTGAAAGAAGCCGATGAAATTCGCCTGCGTGCGATATCAGCTATCCAGGCTTTGTTAAATTAGCGCATCGGCAACAATTGATACTTTGTTTTAACTCCAGCCGATAGGATTGTTATCGGCAATTATACTTTTATGCGTCTATCCAGATACTAGGGTAATATTTCTTTAAATATTTTCCATTTAATGCTCTGGGAAATACAACTCCTTCGAGAGTTTTAAGAATATATGCATTACCAGGAACAGATTGATTTATCTGATATGGACCTTCCCAATTAGGTGACCATTTGCCAAACTTAGAACTTTTAGTCCCAATCGGTAAAATCAACTTCCAGACCAATTCACCATCGACAAATTCCTTTACCTTCACTTTCTTGTCATACCATCTAGCTACCCATTTCTTATTCTCCTCGATGCTAACTAAAGCTTTTAACCGATGACCTGCTACATCTTCCAATTCATCTTTCATAAGAATATCATAATCATCGGCTGTCAGTTGATCCTGAAAGTGTATTCGCCTAGAACCAATTTTAATTTCCCAAGGTAATACTGCATCGTGTCCATACACCAATTGATAAGGTGCTACCTTGGTTGCACCATGACATGCCATCCGATATGACCACAAAGTTTCATTTAATATTGTATGCCACTTCTTAGGATACTCTTTAATCTTGCGCTTAATGAGTTTGATAATTCCTTTATTAGATGCTTCAGCCTGGCCATTAGCTTGGGCATAATACGGTGAAGAATTCAAAACTTTAATTCCCATACCTATAGCAAACTCATCAAATTCACCCGATGTAAACATAGTGCCCTGATCGGTAGTGATGGTTTGAGGGATGCCAAATTGGTAGACAATATGCTCCTTCACAAAATCAACCATATTAGCCGATGTCACCTTTTTTAAAGGAATTGCTTCAACCCATTTTGTGAAATAATCGGTAGCAACCAGAATAAACTTATGCCCTTTACTCGATGGTGGATAAATCTGACCGATGAGATCAATAGCCCAACCCCGGAACGGCCAAGGCTTAATTATGGGGTTCATAGCCGATGCGGGTGCCCTTTGAATATTACCAAATTTCTGACATTCCTGACATCCTTTAAAATATTTAAAACAATCCTCAAGAATAGTCGGCCAATAATATCCATTTCTTCTAATCATCCATTTCATCTTGAAAGCTGACTGATGAGCCCCACATACTCCTTCATGAATTTCACTCATCAGGCTTTTTGATTCCTCTATGCTAACACACCTGAGTAAAACTCCATCTATGGTACGGTAATACAATTCATCATCGAGGAGTACATACTTGGTAGCTTGGAACCTTATACGTCTTTCAACCTTTTTAGATGGATTCTTTAAATAATCAATGATTTCCTTTCTCCAGTCATCGGTATCAGCCACTGATATTAATACTTCTTGAACAGGTTGATATCCTAAAGCATGCTGAGCCAATCGGTTAGCCTCTTCATTATGCATCTGGGAAATATGTTCCAGATGAAAACTCCTAAACCCTTTTAACAATTCCAAACACTTTTCATGATATGAAATTAGAATTTCACTTCGGCATTCATAAACCCCAATCAACTGATTTATAACTAACATAGAATCACCAAAGACTTCAACAGCATCAGCCTGTATTTCTTTAAGCAATTCTAACCCTTTTATCAGGGCTTGGTACTCAGCTTGATTGTTTGTCGATGTAGCAACGATCGGTAATGAGAATTCATACTTCTTCCCCTGAGGGGAAATTAACACGATACCGATGCCTGCCCCTTCACCACAAGTAGACCCATCAAAGAAAAGTGTCCACAGAGCAACTTTCAGAGAATCCACCGTGTTACAATGTTGAGTAACAAAATTGGCCATAATCTGTCCTTTAACTGCCTTAGCCGATTCATAACGTAGGTCAAATTCTGATAATGCTAAAATCCATTTACCAATCCTACCATTTAGTATCGGCATTGATAGCATATATTTGACCACATCATCTTTGCATATGACAGTACATTCAGCCGATAGTAAATAATGCCTCAGCTTAATACAAGAGAAGTATAAACATAAGCATAATTTCTCAATGGCCGAATACCTGGTTTCAGCATCCATTAACCGTCTGCTCAAATAATAGATAACACGCTCCTTCCCTTCAAATTCTTGAATAAGAGCTGAACCGATAACAGTATCTTCAGTTGATAAATACAATCTGAAAGGTTTTCCATGTTGGGGTGGAACTAACACTGGAGGATTTGTTAAATAACTCTTAATCTGATCTAAGGCTAATTGTTGTTCATCCCCCCATTTAAATTCTTGATCGGCTTTCAATTTCAATAATGGACTGAAAGCCTTGATCTTACCTGACAGATTAGATATGAATCTTCTGATGAAATTAATCTTACCGATCAAGGACTGTAATTCAGTTTTATCGGCAGGAGCAACAACCTTGTTGATTGCCTCAATAGATTTTCTACTAATTTCAATGCCCCGCTGATGCACCATAAAACCCAAGAATTGTCCTGCCGATACACCAAATGCACATTTATTAGGATTCATCTTTAATCCATGTTTTCTTGTGCACTCCAGTATCTTCCGTAGATCGGTTAGATGCTTTGTGATGTCTCCAGACTTAATCACTATGTCATCAATGTAGATTTCTACCAACATGCCGATATATTCATGGAAAATAAAGTTCATAGCTCTTTGATAAGTAGCACCGGCATTTTTCAAACCAAATGTCATAACTATCCACTCAAATAATCCCACATGACCTGGACATCTAAAAGCAGTCTTGGAAATATCTTCTTCAGCCATGAATATTTGATTATAACCCGCATTACCATCCATGAAACTAATAATCTGATGCCCTGCTGCAGCATCAATCAACAAATCAGCAATCGGCATTGGGTAACCATCCATTGGTGTGGCCTTATTGAGATTCCTGAAATCAATACAAACACGAAGTTTCCCATTTTTCTTATATACAGGAACCACATTAGAAATCCACTCTGCATATCGACACTGCCGAATAAACTTTGCCTCAATTAATTTGGTTATTTCGGCCTTAATATCATGAAGTATATTAGGATTGCATCAGTGAGCCGGCTGCTGATGTGGCCGAAATCCAGATTTAATAGGCAACCGATGTTCAACTATAGATCGGTCTAATCCAGGCATTTTAGTATAATCCCAAGCAAAACAATCTTTATATTCCTTTAACAAATCAACTAGTTGCTGTTTACACTTGGAATTTAACTTAGAGCTAATAAAAGTGGGCCTTGGCCTATCGCCTTCACCAATATCTACTTCTATTAAATCATCTGCCGATGTAAATCCTTGACCTAATTTTTTATCATCGGCAAATCTATCCATTAAAACTCTTCTTCAGAACCGACTGCTTGGATCGGTAGAATTTCGTAATCGGCAATCTTGAGGAACTCCTTTTCCTAGGCTTCTCCCGATATGCACTTGGTTCGCTTATAAGTATCTGATTCTGCCAATGCAATGATATAAGAAGAGTCACCAGGAACAACTTCAATTTTATCTCCAATCCATTGTACCAGACACTGATGCATTGTAGAAGGAACACAGCAATTAGCATGAATCCAATCCCTTCCCAAGAGTAGATTATATGCACCCTTGCCATTAATAACAAAGAAAATTGTCGGTAAGGTTTTGCTGCCGATAGTCAACTCAACACACACTGCCCCTTTAGCTGGTGATACATTGCCTTCAAAATCCTTTAGCATCATATCAGTCTTAGTTAAGTCTTGATCTCCCTTACCAAGCTTCCGATACATCACATAAGGCATAATATTAATTGCAGCTCCTCCATCAATAAGTATCTTAGATACAGGCGGCCCATCAACTCTGCCTTTTACAAACAAAGCCTTGAGGTGTTGTCTCTCATCATCAGCAGGCTTCTCAAAAAAGCCATCATTGGATCTAACATTAATTGAGCTATCTGATCAGAGGAAACAGCCTCTTCTTCGCTATCAGACAGAGCCAAAAATTCCATCGGCAACATAAACACCATATTGATATCGGCCGATGGATCTTTATTCTCGTTCCTTATCTGCCACTGCTGGTTACCAGATCTCTCATTGGAGGGACTTTCTTCTTGATATAAATCTTTTTGACGCTCTCGCTGCATTTTTCTCTTCTGTGTCTTTGTCAAACCTTCTGGACACCATTGAGGAAGCTTAGTTTTCCAAACTGGCTGATAAGTCCTAGTTGTCTCTACACGACGTATATTAGGATCCCTGTAAAATATTTCTTCATCAGGAACTCTTGCATTTGCCATCTCTTCAAGTTCCTCTTGGTTTCTTGGAAAATATGCAACGCGTTTACCAAGCCTTTCGTGCACACTGAGCCTGCCCCCCAGCCGATCATGTACTGATGCTCTCCCTCTGATCGGCTCATTAATGAGCAAACCTTGATTACCAGATTGAAACCTTCTTGCAGGATGATTAACTCCATAATAACCATTGCACTCTGGGCAATTTTCAACAGTAGGTAACTTAATACCTTCCTCCCAACAATGAATAAAAAACGGACAATTCCAGTGATCCTTATGCCGATTCCACTCTTCTTGACGTCTTTCCTCTTGTAGTCGTTGATACCGGTCCCTTCGCTGACGCCAGCCTTCCTGTTGTCTTCGATGAGTAATCACGATGCCAGATCGAGGAGGCCTTCCAGAACTGCCACTTTCCGTCAATAGCCCCTTGCCTTTTGCATCATCGGTAGTTATCCGATGTTGGGGATCTACTGATGCATTCTTTTCAGCGGCTTCCGATGTCAACACCTTAAATTTCCCTTCAGCATCCAACATATTTGCTGGGAAAGGATGTTGATCAATTTTCATCGGCTTTTGAATCTTGGAATTGCCAAATTTTATTCTGCTAGACTCAATAGCTAACTGCAATTGTTGTCTAAATACTTTGCACTCATTGGTACTGTGTGAAGTTGCATTATGCCACTTGCAATACAGCATATGCTTCAATTCTTCTGCCGATGGGATCACATGATTAGGTGACAATTTAATCTGGCTCTCCTGAAGCAAAAGATCAAATATCTTATCAGCTTTGATGACGTCAAAAGTAAACTTTTCCGGCTCTTTGTGACCAAAGAGACAAGATATCGGCTTCTTATTCTTAACCCACTCTGCCAAACCGATAACTGGTTCGTTATCTGAATCAGAATCTTCCACCTCTTCAACAAATGAAACTTTCTTGTTCCAATTTCTTTTAGGTTCAAAAACCCTAGTGTCTTGATCAGAAATCCTTTGCACTAAATGACTTAGGCTTTCGAACTCCTGAGAAGCATATCTGTCCTTAAGGTGTGGTAACAATCCCTGAAAGGCTAAATCGGCAAGCTGCCGATCATCCAACACCAGGCTATAACATTTGTTCTTTACATCTCGTAGCCTTTGCACAAAGCCTTCTATCGATTCATCATTGCGCTGTTTCATCTTTACCAAATCGGTAAGCTTCTTTTCATGAACTCCAGCAAAGAAATACTTATGAAATTGCTTTTCCAGATCAGCCCAAGTGATAATAGAATTTGGTGGTAGTGAAATAAACCATGTAAATGCTGATCCAGATAGAGATGATGAGAACAGACGAACTCTCAATTCATCTCTACAAGCTGCCTCTCCACATTGAATAATAAAACGATTAACATGCTCCATGGTTGACGTATCGTCTTGCCCAGAAAACTTAGTGAAGTCTGGCACCTTGTAACAATTTGGGAGAGGAATTAAATCATATGCCAGAGGATACGGAGTCCGATAAGAATAGGTATTAACTTTGGGCTTGATCCCAAACTGATCCTTCATAATTTTTGCTATTTTATCGGCCCAAAAAGCATCGACATCTTGCTGACGATATGGTTGAATCTCTGCTGGAGGTATCTGCTGATACCCTTCTGCATACCTTTGTGGCCCACAATCTCTAGCAATTAGCACATTTGCTACTATCTGTGGTCCATTAACCTGCTGAAAAGGGTTCATCGGTTGAGCTGCTGATGCTTGATTCTGAAAACCAGCATGCATGTGACCTTGATGAACACCTGTGGCTTGCTGATTTGGCTGAACTGTATGTTGAGTGGGAAACTGCCCTGACCAATTATTAGTATTCATCGGTACGAAATTTGCCGATGGCTGGTAGCTTGTTGGCATTGCTGGATAATTACATCCAACTTGAGGCATAACCTGGACTCCAGGTTGACTGGCGATAGGAGCCTTCTGCTGCATCGGTAACAAATTTGCCGATGGACTTGAACTAGATGTTTGACCCAAAGACGCCTGAAAACCTCCTAGATTTGGTTGTACAGTAGTGGTAGTATATTGAGGCGCTTGAGCTATCGGCAAACCAGCCGATGGCATAGGAGTTTTTCCCGCTGCGTCAAACACTTGAGATAATCCGTGATTGAAAGCAGATGGCTCTGGAGGCATACCATATCCCCACCAATTAGCAGGAGTTTGATTATTCTGTGGTACAGGACCTGATAAAGCCGATGCTGATAGATCTGTATTAAGCTGAACTCGTCCTGATAATGCTGAATCCGGACGCATCGGAGTAGACTGTACGTTAGATAAACCTGCTGATACTGGAGGAGAAGAAATCTCTATACCCGCAACGGCTGGGGGAGCCGATGGAGCAACAGCAGATGCTGATTCTGGTTGATGATAAGCAGGCCCAACGTAACGAGGTGACGCTTGCCCTTCTTTAAAAGTTCGAATCATAGCATTATGAACAGTATTGGACAGCACATTGGAATGATTAATTAAAGCATGATTCACCGTAGAATTAACCATCTCTTGAAGTTTACCCAGATTAGAATTAAAGGTAACTTGCCGAGGCAATGGCAAGTCCTGCTTCTGGATGACTTGTCCACTTTTGTTCAAGCTGAATGACTTCAAGCAAAGCTGTCTGTATTCTCCTATAGCCCTCTCCATAGCCTGCTTCTGATCATCCTTAAGATCTTCTTCTGTTACTGCGATGATGTTCCCAGCATCGATCTCAGGATTAAGCATCTTGACTAGATCTGTCCCACTGGGCGTGCCAAAAGATGTGTTGATGCAAAAGTAAATCTATAAACACAAAGGGCTAATACCCGAAGTCGATATCCAAAGCGTGCCAGTCGATTTGACCTGTTAATCGACAAGGACGAAGATACGAGCACTTTGGTCCTAACAACAGTGATACGCCCAGAAGTCACGGCCAAGAGGTACTCACGCGGAACTCGAGGATCGTCGAAGATTGCACTTAGAGCAATGCAACTCGCCGAATCGATGAGAACTCGTAAAAAGGAAAAATATGCAAATTGACGAAGTCGCCGAAAGTAGATGTAAATAAGAGTAAAAAGTTGTTTTTTGATGTATTAATTGATCCCCTATTACATTGCCCTTCACTCTATATTTATATCCTGATCTATAGAAACGTAACCAAATACGACTAGGACACTAAATCCAAATCTAAGGAAACACATGACTTTGATACAACTCAGACTCTACTAAACGTATACAAGGAAATTAACTCCTATTTTACTCCATAGTCCGCCTCAATCACGATGGTATTCTCATCGACCTCCTTTTCATCGGCACAGTCCCTGTTCCATCGGCAGCAGCCTTCAAGTTCTTTCCATCGGTACATTCCCTGTTTCATCGGCAGCAGTCTTCATACCCTCCTTCATCGGTACATCCCCTGTTTCATCGGTACATCCCCTGTTTCATCGGTAGCAGTCTCCAAACCCTCTTTCATCGGCATCGGCAATAATACCCTTAACCTCATCGGCAACACTTCAAATTGAATCCATACGCTGCCACCACTCACAAACCAGCTTATTCTCCTCGGCTATCAATCTACACAGTAATCTTTCCTCTGTTGATTAGCCCTTCCTGATCTTCTTGACACGTGCTAAAAACGATGTCAACAATACCAACCTTTGAGGCCTTTCCATATTTTGGTTTCTCATGTGCTTCTCTCTTTCTTTCATTCTTTGGCCTACCTGGCATCTTTACATATCCAGGAGCCTTCAGTAGTATTTTCTCTAAAATAGGCCATGCATTCATTCCTTCCACAGGCAACAGACAATGATCATATGTGTTTTTGAACTTTTCTACATATCAGCTAGCAATGAATGGTGAAAGATCATTTGTCTTGAAGAAAATGCAAGATATGGCATGAGGACATGACATTCCAAATAATTGCCAATTCCTACAGGAACACTCCTTTTTGTTAAGGTCCACCGTGAACCTATTACTCCAGTGAACTACTTCAAATTGGTCTTGTCCATTACATATTGCATGGCAAACTCCAGATAAATTGATATATGCATTCACTTTTTTCAAGATATTTGGGCATATGGCTATGTTCCACCTATATGATTTGGTCCTATTTTGCTGAATCCTAACCATGACTTTTCTCCTAATTGTCTCAAGCATGGTAATAATTGGAAAGTATCTAGCTTCTACAATCCATTTGTTGAAAGATTCACACATATTATTGTCAACTGAATCACAAAAAGAACCTAACCTAAACGAGGCACGGCTCTAGTGATGTGGATCAATATTCATTATAGCCTGAGCTCCAGCTTGTGTATCCTATGCAAGTCTTGCCTTGGTTAGGTTAAACAATGTGACACAAGGGGCCTTTGCACAGGCCCAAAATTTCTTCTGCCACTCCTTTTTGAACTTTTTTCTCCAATTGGCATATATATGCCTAGCACAATTCCTGTGCTCAACATCTGGAGCCCAATTCTACACTGCATTCAAAATTCCCTTTTGCTGGTCCGATATGAAAATCCATCCAGTCCCAACATACACCTCTAAATCTCTAAACAAAAGATCACAAAACCAATCCCAACTATCATTGTTCTCTTTCTCCACCACAGCCCATGCAATAGGATACATTTGGCTGTTTGCATCTCTACCAATTGCACATAGCAGCTCACCATTTGTAGCTCCCTTGAAGAAGCACCCATCTAGCCCAACAACTTTTCTACATCCTACCTTAAACCCTTTCTTCAAAAAATCAAGGCATATATACATCCTCTAGAAAATGTCTTTATCACCTTGTCTTCTCACAATAACTATGCTTGCAAGATTAATTCTCAATAACTCTAGCTGATAATTGTACAAGAGTAGATACTGACCCTTAGTAGTATCTAATGCCTTCTACATAACCATAGACTTGACCCTCTTAAGCTTGCTAATACTCACATCAACAAACATATCCTCTTGCACAGTTGTTTTCATTGAGTCAAGACCCCAAGCAGGGTTGGCAATGATCATCTTCTCATACTTGGCAGCAATTCTGACAGCAGTGACCAATCTGTTGTCCCTTCTGGGTGGACATGTATGCTGATCATTGTAGCTAGCAATCTGCCAACTGCTACTCCTAGAATTCTCAGAAGTCATGCATCTCCATTTACATGTGGACCAGTCACATACTGCAATCATTCTTGATGCCTCATTCTTGAAGAAATTGATAAGCCTTCTCTCAACTAGACTATGCATGATACATGCCTTCTTGAATTGTTTCTTTCCACTAAACTTCATTCCAACCTCAAACTTAGGAATTGGTTCCTTCTTATTAAATCTTGGACACTTACTAGTACATTTTTGAATATCCCCATCACTCAACTCTTCTATTGAATCCTCATCATCACTGCTGCCATCATATGGGGTCAAATTTCCCTCATCTTCTATCTCATACAGATTTGGCACCTCTTTGGGACTGTCCAATATGACTTTGTTGACATCGTTTTTAGCACGTGTCAAGATGATCAGGAAGGGCTAATCAACAAAGGGAAGATTACCGTGTAAATTGATAGCCAAGGAGAATAAGTTTGTTTCTGAGTGGTGACAGTGTATGGATTTAATTTGAAATGTTGCCGATGAGGTTAAGGGTGTTATTGCCGATGCCGATGAAAGAGGGTTTGGAGGCTGCTGCCGATGAGATAGGGGATGTACCGATGAAGGAAGGTATGAAGACTACAGCCGATGAAACAGAGAATGTACCGATGGAAGGAGCTCAAAGGCTGCTGCCGATGGAACAAGGGTTGTGCCGTTAAAAAGGAGGTCGATGAGAATACCATCGTGATTAAGGCGGACTATGGAATAAAATAGGAGTTAATTTCCTTGTTTACGATTAGTAGAGTCTGAGTTGTATCAAAGTCATGTTTTTCCTTAGATTTGGATTTAGTGTCCTAGTCGTATTTGGTTATGTTTCTATAGATCAGGGTATAAATATAGAGTGAAGGGCAATGTAAAGAAGAATCGATCAATACATCAAAAAACAGCTTTTACTCTTATTTACATCTACTTTTTCGGCGACTTCGTCAATTTGCATATTTTTCCTTTTCACGAGTTCTCATCGATTCGGCGAGTTGCATTGCTCTAAGTGCAATCTTCGTTGATCCTCGAGTTCCGCGTGAGTACCTCTTGGCCGTGACTTTCGGGCGTATCGCTGTTGTCAGGACCAAAGTGCTCGTATCTTCATCCTTGTCGATTAACAGGTCAAATTGACTGGCACGCTTTGGATATCGATTTCGGGTATTAGCCCTTTGTGTTTGCAGATTCACTTTTGCATCAACACATCTTTTGGCACGCTCGGTGGGACCAATCTAGTCAAGATGCCTAATCATGAGATTGATGTTGGGAACATCATCGCGGTAACAGAAGAAGATCTTAAGGACGATCAGAGGCAGGCTATGGAGAGAGCTATTGAAGAATATAGACAACTTTGCTTGAAGTCATTCAGCGTGAACAAAAGTGGACAAGTCATCCAGAAATAGGACTTGTCGTTGCCTCGGCAGGTTACCTTTGATCCTAATCCTGGTAAACTTCAAGAGATGGTTAATTCTGCGGTGAATCATGCTTTAATTAATCACTCCAATGTGCTGTCCAATACTGTTCATAATGCTGTGATTCGAACTTTCAAAGAAGGGCAAGCGTCACCTCATTACGTCGGGCCTGCTTATCATCAACCAGAAGCAGCATCTGCTGTTGCTCCATCGGCTCCTCCAGCCGTTGCGGGTATAGAGATTTCTTCTCCTCCAGTATCAGCAGGATTATCTAATGTATAGTCTACTCCGGTGCATCCAGATTCAGCATTGTCAGGACGAGTTCAGCTTGGTACAGATCTATCAGCATCAGCTTTATCAGGTCCTATACCACAGAGTAATCAAACTCCTGCTAATTGGTGGGGATATGGTATGCCTCCGGAGCCATCTACTTTTAATCATGGATCATCTCAAGTGTTTGACGCAGCGGGAAAAACTCCTATGCCATCGGCTGGTTTGCCGATAGCTCAAGCGCCTCAATATATTACAACTACTGTACAACCGAGTCTAGGAGGTTTTCAGGCGTCTCTAGGTCAAACATCTAGTTCAAGTCCATCGGCAAATTTGTTACCGATGCAGCAGAAGGCTCCTATCACCAGCCAACCTGGAGTCCAGGTTATGCCTCAAGTTGGATGTAATTATCTAGCAATGCCAACAAGCTACCAGCCATCGGCAAACTTTGTGCCGATGAATACTAATAATTGGTCAGGGCAGTTTTCTACTCAACATACAGTTCAGTCAAATCAGCAAGCCACAGGAGTTCATCAAGGTCACATGCATGCTGGTTTTCAGAATCAAGCATCGGCAGCTCAGCCGATGAACCCTTTTCAGCAGGTTAATGGACCACAGTTAGTAGAAAATATGCCAATTGCTGGAAATCGTGGGCAACAAAGGTATGTAGAAGGGTGTCAACAGATACCTCCAGCAGAGATTCAACCATATCATCAGCAAGATGTCGATGTTTTTTGGGCCGATAAGATAGCAGAAGTTATGAGGGATCAATTTGGGATCAAGCCCAAGGTTAATACCTATTCTTATCGGACTCCGTATCCTCCGGCATATGATTTAATTCCTCTCCCAAATCGTTACAAAGTGCCAGATTTCACTAAATTCTCTGGGCAAGACGATACATCAACCATGGAGCATGTCAATCGTTTTATTATTCAATGTGGAGAGGCAGCTTGTAGAGATGAATTGAGAGTTCGTCTGTTCTCGTCATCTCTATCTGGATCAGCATTTACGTGGTTTATTTCACTACCGCCAAATTCTATTATCACCTGGGCTGATCTGAAAAAGCAATTTCATAAGTATTTCTTTGCTGGAATTCATGAAAAGAAGCTCACCGATTTGGTAAAGATGAAACAGCGCAATGATGAATCGGTAGAAGGCTTTGTGCAAAGGCTACGAGATGTAAAGAACAAATGTTATAGTCTGGTGTTGGATGATCAGCAGCTTGCTGATTTAGCCTTTCAGGGATTATTACCACACCTTAAGGACAGATATGCTTCTCAAGAGTTCAAAAGCCTAAGTCATTTAGTGCAAAGGATTTCTGATCAAGACACCAGGGTTTTTGAACCTAAGAGAAATTGGAACAAGAAAGTTTCATTTGTTGAAGAGGCGGAAGATTCTGATTCAGATAATGAACCAGTTATCGGTTTGGCAGAGTGGGTTAAGAATAAGAAGCCGATATCTTGTCCCTTTGGTCACAAAGAGCCAGAGAAGTTTACTTTTGATGTCACCAAAGCCGATAAAATATTCGATCTTTTGCTTCAGGAGGGCCAGATTAAATTGTCACCCAATCATGTGATCCCATCAGCAGAAGAGTTGAAGCATATGCTGTATTGCAAGTGGCACAATGCAACTTCACACAGTACCAATGAGTGCAAGGTGTTTAGACAGCAATTGCAGTTAGCTATTGAGTCTGGCAGGATAAAATTTGGCAATTCCAAGATTCAAAAGCCAATGAAAATTGATCAACATCCTTTTCCAGCAAATATGTTGGATGCTGAAGGGAAAATTAAGGTGTTGACATCGGTAGCTGCTGAAAAGAATGCATCAGTAGATCCCCAACATCGGATAACTACCGATGATGCAAAAGGCAAGGGGCTATTGACGGAAAGTGGCGGTTCTGGGAGGCCTCCTCGATCTGGCATCGTGATTACTCATCAAAGACAACAAGAAGGTTGGCGTCAGCGAAGGGATCGGTATCGACGACAACAAGAGGAAAGGCGTCAAGAAGAGTGGAATCGGCATAAGGATCATTGGAATTGTCCGTTTTTTATTCATTGTTGGGAAGAAGGTATTAAGTTACCTACTGTTGAAAATTGTCCAGAGTGCAATGGCTATTATGGAGTTAATCATCCTGCAAGAAGGTTTCAATCTGGTAATCAAGGTTTGCTCATTAATGAGCCGATCAGAGGGAGAGCATCAGTGTATGATCGGCTGGGGGGGCAGGCTCAGTGTGCACGAAAGGCTTGGTAAACGCGTTGCATATTTTCCAAGAAACCAAGAGGAACTTGAAGAGATGGCAAATGCAAGAGTTCCTGATGAAGAAATATTTTACAGGGATCCTAATATACGTCGTGTAGAGACAACTAGGACTTATCAGCCAGTTTGGAAAACTAAGCTTCCTCAATGGTGTCCAGAAGGTTTGACAAAGACACAGAAGAGAAAAATGCAGCAAGAGCGTCAAAAAGATTTATATCAAGAAGAAAGTCCCTCCAATGAGAGATCTGGTAACCAGCAGTGGCAGATAAGGAACGAGAATAAAGATCCATCGGCCGATATCAATATGGTGTTTATGTTGCCGATGGAATTTTTGGCTCTGTCTGATAGCGAAGAAGAGGCTGTTTCCTCTGATCAGATAGCTCAATTAATGTTAGATCCAATGATGGCTTTTTTTGAGAAGCCTGCTGATGATGAGAGACAACACCTCAAGGCTTTGTTTGTAAAAGGCAGAGTTGATGGGCAGCCTGTATCTAAGATACTTATTGATGGAGGAGCTGCGATTAATATCATGCCTTATGTGATGTATCGGAAGCTTGGTAAGGGAGATCAAGACTTAACTAAGACCGATATGATGCTAAAGGATTTTGAAGGCAATGTATCACCTGCTAAAGGGGCAGTATGTGTTGAGTTGACCGTCGGCAGTAAAACTTTACCGACAACTTTCTTTGTTATTAATGGCAAGGGTGCATACAATCTAATTTTGGGAAGGGATTGGATTCATGCTAATTGTTGTGTTCCTTCTACAATGCATCAATGTCTGGTACAATGGATTGGAGATAAGATTGAAGTTGTTCCTGGTGACTCTTCTTATATCATTGCATCGGCAGAATCAGATACTTATAAGCGAACCAAGTGCATATCGGGAGAAGCCTAGGAAAAGGAGTTCCTCAAGATTGCCGATTATGAAATTCTACCGATACAAGCAGTCAGTTCTGAAGAAGAGTTTTAATGGATAGATTTGCCGATGATGGAAAATTAGGTCAAGGATTTACATCGGCAGATGATTTAATAGAAGTAGATATTGGTGAAGGCGATAGGCCAAGGCCCACTTTTATTAGCTCTAAGTTAAATTCCAAGTGTAAACAGCAACTAGTTGATTTGTTAAAGGAATATAAAGATTGTTTTGCTTGGGATTATACTGAAATGCCTGGATTAGACCGATCTATAGTTGAACATCGGTTGCCTATTAAATCTGGATTTCGGCCACATCAGCAGCCGGCTCGCCGATACAATCCTAATATACTCCCTGATATTAAGGCCGAAATAACCAAGTTAATTGAGGCAAAGTTTATTCGGCAGTGTCAATATGCAGAGTGGATTTCTAATGTGGTTCCTGTATATAAGAAAAATGGAAAACTCCGTGTTTGTATTGATTTCAGGAATCTTAATAAGGCCACACCGATGGATGGTTATCCAATGCCGATTGCTGATTTGTTGATTGATGCTGCAGCAGGGCATCAGATTATTAGTTTTATGGATGGAAATGCGGGTTATAACCAAATATTCATGGCTGAAGAAGATATTTCCAAGACTGCTTTTAGGTGTCCAGGTCATGTGGGATTATTTGAGTGGATAGTTATGACATTTGGTTTGAAAAATGCCGGTGCTACTTATCAAAGAGCTATGAACTTTATTTTTCATGAATATATCAGCACGTTGGTAGAAATCTACATTGATGACATAGTAATTAAGTCTGGAGACATCACAAAGCATCTAGCCGATCTACGGAAGATATTGGAGTGCACAAGGAAACATGGATTAAAGATGAATCCCAATAAATGTGCATTTGGTGTATCGGCATGACAATTCTTGGGTTTTATGGTGCATCAGTGGGGCATTGAAATTAGTAGAAAATCTATCGAGGCAATCAACAAGGTTGTTGCTCCTACCGATAAAACTGAATTACAATCCTTGATCGGTAAGATTAATTTCATCAGAAGGTTTATATCTAATCTGTCAGGCAAGATCAAGGCTTTCAGTCCATTATTAAAATTGAAAGCCGATCAGGAGTTTAAATGGGGGGATGAACAGCAATTGGCTTTGGATCAGATTAAGAGTTATTTAACAAATCCTCCAGTGTTAGTTCCACCCCAGCATGGAAAACCTTTCAGATTATATTTATCAACTGAAGATATTGTTATCGGTTCAGCTCTTATTCAAGAATTTGAAGGGAAGGAGCGTGTTATCTATTATTTGAGCAGACGGTTAATAGATGCTGAAACCAGGTATTCGGCCATTGAGAAATTATGCTTATGTTTATATTTCTCCTGTAGTAAGTTGAGGCATTATTTACTATCGGCCGAATGTACTGTCGTAAGCAAAGATGATGTGATCAAATATATGCTATCTATGCCGATATTAAATGGTAGGATTGGTAAATGGATTTTAGCGTTATCAGAATTTGACCTACGTTATGAATCGGCTAAGGCAGTTAAAGGACAGGTTATGGCCGATTTTGTTACTCAACATTGCAACATGGATTCTTTGGAAGTTGCTCCATGGACACTTTTCTTTGATGGGTCTACTTGTGGTGAAGGGGCAGGCATCGGCATCGTGTTGATTTCCCCTCAGGGGAAGAAGTATGAATTCTCATTGCCGATTGTCGCCACATCGACAAACAATCAAGCTGAGTACCAAGCCCTGATAAAAGGATTAGAATTGCTTAAAGAAGTACAGGCTGATGCTGTTGAAGTCTTTGGTGATTCTATGCTAGTTATAAATCAGTTGATTGGGGTTTATGAATGCCAAAGTGAAATTCTAATTTCATATCATGAAAAGTGTTTGGAATTGTTAAAAGGGTTTAGGAGTTTTCATCTAGAGCATATTTCCCGGATGCATAATGAAGAGGCTAACCGATTGGCTCAGCATGCTTCAGGATATCAACCTGTTCAAGAAGCATTGACATCGGTGGTTGATGCCGATGACTAGAGAAAGGAAATTATTGATTATTTAAAGAATCCATCTAAAAAGGTTGAAAGATGCATAAGGTTCCAAGCGACAAAGTATGTACTCCTCGATGATGAATTGTATTACCGTACCATAGATGGAGTTTTACTCAGGTGTGTTAGCATAGAGGAATCAAAAAGCCTGATGAGTGAAATTCATGAAGGAGTATGTGGGGCTCATCAGTCAGCATTCAAGATGAAATGGATGATCAGAAGAAATGGATATTATTGGCTGGCTATTCATGAGGATTGTTTTAGATATTTTAAAGGATGTCAGGAATGTCAAAAATTCGGTAATATTCAAAGAGCACCCGCATCGGCTATGAACCCCATAATTAAACCTTGGCCGTTTAGGGGTTGGGCTATTGATCTCATCGGTCAGATTTATCCACCATCGAGTAAAGGGCATAAGTTTATTCTGGTTGCTACCGATTATTTCACAAAGTGGGTTGAAGCAATTCCTTTAAAAAAGGTGACATCGGCTAACATGGTTGATTTTGTGAAGGAGCATATTGTTTACCGATTTGGCATCCCTCAAACCATCACTACCGATCAGGGCACTATGTTTACATTAGGTGAATTTGATGATTTTGCAATAAGTATGGGAATTAAAGTTTTGAATTCTTCACCGTATTATGCCCAAGCTAATGGCCAGGCTGAAGCATCTAATAAGGGAATTATCAAACTTATTAAGCGCAAGATCAAGGAGTATCCTAAAAAGTGGCATACAATATTAAATGAAGCTTTGTGGTCATATCGGATGGCATGTCATGGTGCAACCAAGGTGTCACCCTATCAATTGGTGTATGGACATGATGCGGTATTACCTTGGGAGATTAAGATTGGCTCTAGGCGAATGCGCTTTCAGGATCAACTGACAGCCGATGATTATGATATTCTTATGAAAGATGAGTTGGAAGATGTAGCAGGTCATCGGTTAAAAGCTTTGGTTAGCATCGAGGAGAATAAGAAAAGGGTAGCTAGATGGTATGACAAGAAAGTAAAGGTAACGGAATTTGTCGATGGTGAATTGGTCTGGAAATTGATTTTACCGATTGGGACTAAAAGTTCTAAGTTTGGCAAATGGTCTCCTAATTGGGAAGGTCCATATCGGATAAATCAGTCTGTTCCTGGTAATACGTATATTCTTGAAACTCTCGAAGGAGTTGTATTTCCCAGAGCGTTAAATGGAAAATATTTAAAGAAATATTACCCTAGTATCTGGATAGATGCATAAGAGTATAGTTGCCGATAACAATCCTATCGGCTGGAGTTAAAACAAAGTATCAATTGTGCCGATGCGCTAATTTAACAAAGCCTGGATGGCTGATATCGCACGCAGGCAAATTTCATCGGCTTCTTGTAGTTCTTTGGCGTCTTCATCGGCACTCCCTTCCACAGGCTTGATTTTCTTTTTCAAAGCCAAGGCCTTGCGAGCTTGAGCATCTCATTCCTGTTGAAGGGCCTTGATGGCGTCGGGAAGCTGGTCTTCTTCTTGTTTAGCTTGAGTTAGAGCTGTCTCAACCTTTTCTAGTTCAGCTAGCAGGGCTGCTTTCTTTGCCGATAGATCTGAAATTTTCTGTCTAATATCGGCACTGGAGGTTTGCAAATTGTTGATATTCTTGTGCTTCTCGTCGGCAGTCTGCTTCAGCTGTAGCATTTCTTCTTTAAGTTGAGACTGAGCTGCTCTGTCAGCAATACGATGAACGGCCCTTTGATATTGAAGTTGTCTGCTCTCCAGATGGACTGCTGGAAAGATGATTTCTTCAACATTAGCAGGGACTTGGCCGCGGATCGTTTTGAAGATAGACCTCGCAGGATCCGAGTCGATCACCAATTGGGCAGTGTCTTGTTGCAGCAGATTTAGGAGGGTTTCTAGCTTACCATAGGTGTCTGATGATATTGTTCCCAATGCCAGGGAGGAACTCGCTTCTTCTCCGTCGTCATCAGAAACATCGATAGCAAAAGAGAATAAGCTATCGGGAGAGTCTTGTTCCTATGAAATAAAGAGAATTAGAAATCCTGTTTATGATATTTGGGGATATAATAAACCAAGTAATTGATTGGTTTACCTGCTTCAGGGCGATTTCTTGAGCTTGGCTTGAGGGAGCGGCTTGTAAAGGGTCATGCGAAGGATCGGCAGAAGATGCCGATGGGATGTCTTCTATGATCACATCGGTAGTCGGCCCCTGAGGTATAATTGCCGATGATGTATCTTGGGCAGGAGCAGTTTGTTCAAAGGGCTGACTGACGGGTGTTGGAGCAGACGCAGGGACTGGTGTAGATTTCTGTCGTTTCTGTTGAGCCTCAGCATCGGTCAAAGCTTTACGCTTTGTTTGTGCTTCGACAACAACTGGCTGGGGGGCATCAACATCTGTTGGTTGGGGAGCCTGCATGCTTGGTGTGCTTACCGATGTGCCTGTCTGTTGCTGCAAAAATAGGTATAAGATTGATATTTAATAGAGAAAAATGTAAAAATAAGAGAATACCTCTGAAGGAGGGGTAGAAGTTGCGGTGCTTGGTAAAGATGCCGATGATGATCTAGCTGCAGCTTGTACACCCTGATAGTTGTGTGTTAGTATGAAGTGTATCGGCAGAAAACAGAGTAAGTAAGATTATTACCTTAAAAGCCTTGATCAGGCTTGAAGCAGCAGCCTTCAGAGAAGCCCTGGATGTTCCCAATCTTGGTCTGGAAGTGATGGTTTTGGTGCGAGCCCTTTGGAAGGTCAAGGCTTCTAAGGTGGGGGCGTTGTAGCCGATTGCTGAGACTGGAGAGGCTGGATGGAGGTTGAAGGGTTTTCCACTTTTGCTTGTTGGTGGAACTGGATCATCAGCCTGTTTCAAGGAATGTTAGCTACCGATGTACATAATAAAAGGAAGGAAAAGGGCAAAAGTTAAAAGGAACTTACTGCATTGTCAGGAATAGCATAATCAGGGTCGATCAGGTGCCGATATGTGTGAACAGACGTTGAAAACAGCTGTTCTTTCCACTCCTGCCACCATTGCTTATATGACTCTGTTATGAAAGATGCTGGTGACCAGGCGGAGAGATCGATGTAACACCCAAATTTTAGAGATAACAAAATTGGAATAATTTAGATAATAAATAATGGCCAATTTAAAATAATAATAAAATAAATTTTGTGTTGCATTCATGCTGTTGCATATATTTTTATTGTGTGGTGTGGATTTGTTTTATTTTATTTTATTTTGGATTAGAATGTATTTTAAATATTTTTGAAAGCAAGTAAATGAAAAAAAAAAGAGAAGAAGTTTACCTGCTGTGGCGGCCTGGAGAACCACCAGGGCCGGTCTGTTTTTTTTTCCGTGCGGTGGGCCGAACCAGCCGGCCGCCCTTCCCCGGACTCGTGTTGGTGGGCCGGCCCGGCAGCATTGCCACGGCCCAAGCCAGTCAAGCCCGCAGCAGCCCCTTCCCTTCCCTTGAGCCGCTGACCGATGGGCCCCACCTGTCGGTTGCTTCTTCTCCGACGCGCCGTGTTCGAGCCGGACACGAACACCGGTTCCAACCGCCCAAATCTCGTATCTTGAGATTCCTAACCGGATACGAGTATGTGAGGCTATAAATAGGTCGCATAGGATCTCTAGTTTCCGTTTTTCAACTAAAAAGCTAGGGTTGCCACGGGATTTAGGGTTCTAGGGTTGGAGCTTGGCCGGCGGGTTTTGGTGGGCGCGGTTGAGATCTTCGGGTGGATTTGGGGTCAAATTCTTCGCCTAGGTGAGTTCGTTAGCTCCTCCTCTTCCTTCCCATGTGCTTCTTTTGAGTTCTTGTGCAATTTACCGCGATTTTGAAGAGCACCGCCGGTCGGCAATGGCGCCGCCGCCATCCTCTCGTCGCGTATTGTGTTCGGGTGACCGTAGTTAGATTTTACCGGGTAGATGAGATCGCGTGGAGCTTCTCCACCGATTGGTGTTGATTGCGGGGCGAATAGTGATCGGGAACGGGGAAACCGAAGATGTCCGGCGAAACCGCGGCGGCCGGCCATGGTGACCGCCGGTCGGGGTTGGGGAAGAAAGAGCCGGAGGTGCACTGTGTAGTTGCTGGTGATCGTGAACCGTCCGATTCGAAATCAACGATCGAGATTAGATCATACCCCTTCGCGGGGTAAATTTGTTAAAGAGCCCCTGCATTTTCTGGGAATCAACCCGCGGTCCAAAACGTAAAGCTGAAATTACGTTTTCGCATTTTGGAAAGTGTATTTTCTTCCGGGTTATTCAAAAATACGTTTTCAGCAATTTACAGATTTGCCACTAGAACTATTTTGGTCATAAAATCTTCGTTTTAACTCCGATTTGATCCGTTCAAATTGCGTTAGGTTCGTATTTGCGAACTCTACATGTTAGTGTAGTTTTACAGTTAGTTTTGATAATTTATTTTTCGAGTTTATAATTAAGTATTTATTTACCTATAGGAAATCTTAGAAAATTCATAACTTCCACGTTTTAACTCCGATTTTGGTGATCTTTGCGTCTGTGTGATCGTAGAAACGTGTAGAAGAGTTTTATAAACTTTTATTACTGTTTTGTTACTTTGGTGTACTGTTCTAATTATATCTATTTGTTTGCTTCGTGTATGTTTGATTGGATGCATGTATGTTGTTGATTGATGATCGAGTATAGAAGGTGAGCAGTACTTGGACGATTCGGAGTATTACTTTGAGCCAAGTCAACAGTATTGTTTGGAGAGCTTTGATCAAGGCAAGTATAACACAGGACTATCCTTGCTACCTATTCATTGAATTACTATACATATGCATGTGTTTACCTTGACAACCTTAGAGATTATAACTTAGTGATTGTTATCTTGATTCCTTGTCAACCTTGGGTATGCATATGGGTAGCTATGGCTAGTGCTTAAACCAAGAACAGTGATCTTGCAATATGATTAATGGATCAAGCAATCAACCGTTAAGATGGTTTAATTTTTGTTAAAAGGGGGCTAGAGCATGTGTATTATTTTTTATGCTCTAGTTACTCTCCGTAAGGACTTATCTGTATGTGATCATCCGGGATATACAGTACAGCTGTGAGGGCTATATGGCTCTGGCTTTAGTTGTTCAAGAGACCTTTTCTAGCTTGTTAGTGGTTACCTTAAATGGCGTAAGAATGGCTTGACACGTTGGGTGTAGTGCGAGCCCCTGGCCTAGTGTGTATAGGCTGCGGTTGTTGTGCCACAGGGAAGGGGGGTTCTACATCTGCCTGCCGAGTGAATCTAATGGCCCTAACTTGTTAGACGAATTCTTGAGTGGCTTTATATGGTTCTCTAGTGTTTGGGTTTGATCTCCCCACTCATTTGGTAATCATGACTCACAGTGAAAGTGTACACCTCTGCGCAGAGTTAAAAACTGGTATACTAGCCGTGCTCACGGATACGAGCGGCCTTGGAACATTTACAGATAGATGATCACCATTGTTATACTATGTTTAATTATTGTTGATTAATATTATGCTCTTGTTAATGTTATTCGTTATCATTATTGCAATTGATCATTGGTTCTTTAATGGGAAGTGGTTTATCTTTATGCTACTCAAATGAAAACTATAAGATTAAAAGCTAACCGCAGTTAAACAGTGTCTAGCCATTTGAGCCTCATGAACCCTGTGTTATATTTGTTGAGTTCGACATGGACTCACTCTTGCTATTTCCACCATAACAGATGAAGATTATGATGAAGATTATCGTAATGAGTACTAGTCTTGGTGTCAACCAGTCAACCGTGTCCCTGTGTGGAGTTTCCGCTGGAGATTATTATTAGATATTATTATTTATCGTTCAAGACTATGTCTTAAGTATTTATTCGCTATGTAATAATCACTGTGATGATACTATGTAATTTGTCTGCTTATGTGTGCGATCATGATCTGGGGCGCACATGAGTACTTTATGCATCCTATTTTTGTCCTTAAAAATGGGTGTGACAGATTGGTATCAGAGCCGTGTTGACTGTAGGACGCAAGCCTAGTTAGAATGGTCGTTGATAGCATCCATACTTCACTTAATTCATACTTCCTCTTTTCACCTTGTTAATTACTAAAGTTTTATGCTTCCTCTACTTTATTCTATTGCGAAAATACATTGATTCTATCTAATCTATGTCTAAATCTTGTAGATGCCTCCTCATCCCCGTCTGTCAGCTGCACAGTATGTTGCCCGTTTCAAACCCCAGGAGCCAAATGAAGAGGGTGATCAAGAGCTATCTGATGCTGAATCAAGCGTTGGTGATACACCTATGGAGGATGTAGATATGGGGTGGACTACGAAGTTTCATATCATGGTTCCTAAGGCTGATGCTTTCTTCCATGATATGTTGACAAGAACTTTGGACAACTACTACTACGACTGGGGAGCTACTTTGGAATATCGCAGTGCAGAGTATAGTCATCCATGGATGGATTCCTATTGGAAGACGGAGTTATGGGTCAAGAAAAGGGATCCTACCACTAAGGAGCCTAAGGTGGAGTCAAAGTTCATTACCCGAGTGAGCCGGGCAACCGTGGAGACAAGCATGGAGGATGTCGCTTTCAATGCATTTGTTTACTACCATGGTCTACGCTCGGACAAGACGCTAAAGGGTGCACTTCGGCACTTTCCTTGTTTCTTGCATGACAAGGGTATTTGGACCGTGCCACTTGCAGATGATTCCTCCTTGACTTTACAAGCTACGGTGGCATTAGCTCGTGAATTGGCTCTCCATGAGGTGGACCTGAAGGATGAGTTGTTGAAGGAAAAAGAACTTAAGGAGCAAGCTTATAAGGAGATTGACCAATTAAGGGCGGAGTTAGGTCGTCCTAAGATTTATGAGAAGCTTAATTAGGAAATAGGAAAAACCCCTATGTAATAAGAACGATAGTAGTTGCGAGTTAATCTTAAGTTTGGATTGTTTTAAGAGTCAGTTTGTGGTGTGAACAATTGTGTGATTGATGGATTGTTATTATGATAATGTGTGATTTGGATCTTTGTAATGTGTGCTGGAGTTTTGTAGACATGCCTACATGTTCCATGGTTAAGAATATTAAGTTTGATCAAGATATATTAGTGAATATGAGGTTAACTTAGTTCTGTCCTTTGCTGATTTTTGGATCAGTCTGGGATGTTTTAGAAATAACTTAAAATCCGTTCATGGGGAATTTAAGAAATTTTACTGGGAATAATTAGACTTCTATATCTTTCCAATCCCACAAGAATCACCTTAATATCTATTATGAGTTAAGAGATATACCTGTTTCAAGTTGGAGTTACTGCATAGTCTGGAATTCGGGAACAGTTTCTGTTAAGTTCAGTTTTTGACCAATTTATTGACAGAATCAGAACAAGTGTTGTGAATACGAGTTGTAGATAATTTTATAAGCTTTCCAACCATGTAAAGATCATCTGATTTGGACGTCTGTAGCTCGAGATATGACAGTTTTACTGAGTTGCGGAAATTGGAGTTCGCCCAGAAAATCAGATTTTGTTTATCTATTGTATACATCATCTCGGATTGTACTGAATTTCATCTTCTGTGTTTTGGAAACAGATGTCAGGCAGAGGTCGTGGCAGAGGTCGTGGGGGTGTTAATCAACCCGTTACTATGGAGGAACTCATGCAAACTCAGAATCAGCTGATGCAGATGTTTATGCAGCACATGCAGAACAATCCCCCTGTTAGAGGACCACCACCTGTTCAAGTAAGGGATAAGCGTGGAGAATTTTTGAAGGGACGCCCTCCAGTGTTTTCTCATGCTGCAGATCCTTTAGAAGCAGATGATTGGGTGAGGGCAGTGGAGAAACAGTTGAATATAGCCCAATGCAATGATATGGAGAAGGTGTTGTATGCATCTGGTCAGTTACAAGGGACAGCTCAGACTTGGTGGGAGTCGTACCAGGCTGCACGCCCTGACAATGCTCCTCCTATCACTTGGAATGAGTTTGTTAGAGATTTTCGGGCTCGTCATATTCCTGAAGGTATAATTGAGCTGAAGCAGGAAGAATTCAGAAACCTGAGGATGGGACAGATGAGTGTGAGTGAATATCATGACAGGTTTACCCAGTTGGCTCGCTATGCTCCCAATGAAGTTAGGGAAGATGCAGACAGGCAGCGTCTTTTCTTGAAGGGAATTTATTATGATCTTCGCTTGCAACTGAAGGGGAATAGCTATGCTAGTTTTCAAGAGCTGGTGAACAAAGCTATTGTGCTTGATAATGAGCGTAGGGAGATGGACAGAAAAAGGAAGATGAAGGTGCAAGGCTCAGGAAGTAACAACCGTCAACGCACTAATTCTCAGCATGGCTTTCATCAGAAGTTTCAGGGATCGGTTAGTCAGTGGAATCGCAACTCGAATCAGAGGTGGTCCCAAAATTGGCAAAGTAATCAGTCGCAACAGCGTTCATCATACCCACAGCGTCAGCAATATCAACAAACTGGGCAACAGACTCCTCGCACTGGAAATCCCAATGCTACCCCCATAAAGAATAGTACTCCCAGCACTCCAATTAGGTGCTTTGTCTGTGGTAAAGAGGGCCATTGTCTTATAATTGTCCTGAGAAGCAAAACCAACAGACTCCTCAGAGCCAGAAGAGCAACCAGAGGCAATCCAGTACTGGAAGGGTGAATCACGTGTCTTCTGATACAGCTCATAATGCACCAGAAGTTATGATTGGTACGTTTAATGTACATTCCACTCCCGCAACTGTTCTTTTTGACTCTGGAGCATCTCATACATTCATATCCAATATTTTTGTTAAAATGCATAGTATACCCATGCTAGCTATGAAAGAACCTCTCTTAGTAAATTCACCTGGAGGTACCATGCAAACCAGTAATCATTGTCTTCCAATTAGTATGGTATTAAGGGGGGTAGAGTTTAAGATAACTCCTATAGTGTTGAGAACATCTGGGATTGATGTGATATTGGGTATGGACTGGATGATGCAAAATCAGGCAGAGATTCAGTGTCAGCAGAAAGTGGTAGTTGTGACTGCGCCTAATGGAGATAAAATCAATGTGGATGTAGCAATGCAGAAGCAACCAACCGCGGTGGTGAATCAGATTGAAGATACTATTAAGGAGAATTCAGTGATTGAGGAATTTCCGGATGTCTTCCCTGATGAATTGCCAGGTATGCCACCTGACTGAGACATTGAATTTCTTATTGAATTATTACCTGGAACTGCACCTATAGCCAAACGACCATATAGGATGGGAGTAGATGAATTAGAAGAACTTAAGAAACAAATTAAAGAGTTACAAGAAAAAGGTTTTATTCGACCTAGTTCATCACCTTGGGGAGCACCAGTTATTTTTGTTGATAAGAAAGATGGTGGTCAGAGGATGTGTGTTGATTATCGGTCGCTAAATGAAGTAACTATCAAGAATAAGTATCCTTTGCCCCGGATTGATGACTTGTTTGATCAGTTGAGAGGTGCTTGTGTGTTCTCTAAGATTGATTTACGTTCTGGTTATCATCAGTTGAAGATTCGTGCCTCTGACATTCCAAAGATAGCTTTTACTACAAGGTATGGATTGTATGAGTATACTGTTATGTCGTTTGCATTGACCAATGCACCTGCATACTTTATGTACATGATGAATAAGGTGTTCATGGAATATTTGGATAAGTTTGTGGTAGTGTTTATTGATGATATAATGGTATTTTCCAAGACAGAGGTAGAGCATGCTGAACATTTGAGGTTGGTATTGCAGAAGCTTAGAGAGCATAAACTATATGCGAAGCGAAGTAAATGTGAGTTTTGGTTGAAAGAAGTTTCTTTTCTTGGTCATATTGTTTCTAATGTAGGTATATCAGTGGATCCAGGCAAGGTGAAGGATGTACTGAATTGGAAACCACCTACAGATGTTAGCGAGATTCATAGTTTCTTGGGTTTAGCTGGATATTACATATGGTTTATTGAAGGGTTTTCTAAACTTGCTAAACCTATGACATCTCTGTTAGAAAAGAATGCCAAATTTGTGTGGTCTGATAAATGTCAAGCTAGTTTTGAGGAGTTGAAGAAGAGGTTGACTACAGCGCCTGTTTTGGTTTTACCAGATTTGAGTAAGAAGTTTTCTATTTATTGTGATGCTTCTCGTCAAGGTTTGGGATGTGTTCTTATGCAAGAAGGCAGAGTTGTGGCTTATGCATCTAGACAGTTGAGAAAGCATGAGTTGAATTATCCTACACATGATTTGGAGTTAGCAGCTGTAGTTCATGCTTTAAAGATTTGGAGACATTATTTGATTGGACATAAGAGTGACATATACACTGATCATAAGAGTTTGAAGTATATTTTCACTCAGTCAGATCTGAATTTGAGGCAACGCAGATGGTTAGAGTTAATTAAGGATTATGATATTGAGATACACTATCATCCTGGTAAGGCTAATGTAGTAGCTGATGCTCTTAGTAGGAAGAGTTATGCCAATGAGATAAGAACATTGTCTATGACTAGTGAGTTATGTGCTGAATTTGAATATTTGAATTTGGGAATTGTTACTAATACAATGGAATTAGTGATAGAGCCTACTTTAGAACAAGAGATTTACAAGGGTCAGTTGAAGGATGAGAAACTAAAGAAGATAGCGGAGGATATAGTGATTGGTAAGTCACCAGGCTTTAGAATGGATGATAATGGAATTTTGTGGTTTGGAAAGAGGCTGTGTGTACCTAAGGATCAAGCTATTAGACAGGCAATTCTTCGTGAAGCTCATGAGTCAGCTTATTCTATTCATCCTGGTAGTACTAAGATGTATTTGGATCTTAAACAGAAATATTGGTGGGTTGGATTAAAGCGAGATGTGGCTGAGTATGTGGCATTGTGTGATACTTGTCAGAGGGTGAAAGCAGAGCATCAGAGACCTGCTGGATTGTTGCAACCAATGAAGATTCCTGAATGGAAGTGGGAGGAAGTTGGTATGGACTTTATAGTGGGGTTACCGCGTACTCAGAGAGGTTATGATTCTATTTGGGTGATAGTGGATAGGTTGACTAAAGTTGCTCATTTTATACCAGTCAAGACTAAATACACGGGAGTACAATTAGCTACCTTGTATATGGAAAGAATAGTATGTTTGCATGGAGTACCAAAGAAGATTGTGTCTGATCGAGGTACGCAGTTTACATCGCACTTTTGGCAAGCTGTGCATGAATCTTTAGGAACTAAATTGAATTTTAGTACAGCATATCATCCACAGACAGATGGACAGACTGAAAGGACCAACCAGGTATTAGAGGATATGTTGAGAGCCTGTGCATTGCAATATGGAACTAGTTGGGATAAGAGTTTGCCTTATGCAGAATTTTCTTACAATAATAGTTATCAACAGAGTCTTAAGATGGCACCGTTTGAAGCTTTGTATGGACGTAAGTGTAGAACTCCATTGTTTTGGGATCAGACAGGTGAATCTCAGGTGTTTGGTACAGATGTTCTTAGAAACGCAGAAGATCAAGTGCGAGTGATTCGTGAGAATTTGAGAGTGGCACAGTCTCGTCAGAAGAGTTATGCTGATAATAGGAGAAGGGATCTAGTTTTTGAGGTAGGTGATTATGTCTATTTAAAGGTGTCACCTATGAGAAGTGTGAAGAGATTTAACATGAAAGGTAAACTAGCACCAAGGTATGTTGGACCATTTAAAGTTATTGCTAGACGTGGGGAAGTTGCTTACCAATTAGAGTTGCCTGAGAATTTATCGGGGGTGCATGATGTGTTTCATGTTTCACAACTTAAGAAGTGTTTGCGGGTGCCTGAGGAGCAGATACCTTTGGAAGAGTTGACTGTTAAGGAGGATCTTACATATGAAGAGTTTCCAATTAAAATTTTAGAGACTGCTGAGAGGGTTACTCGAAGTCGGATTATTAAGATGTGCAAAGTACAGTGGAATCGATATTCAGAGGCAGAGGCAACTTGGAAAAGAGAGGATGAATTGAGGAAATCATATCCGCAGTTGTTTGAGTAAGCAGTCCAATCTCGAGGACGAGATTCTTTTAAGGGGGGTAGAATTTATAACACCCAAATTTTAGAGATAACAAAATTGGAATAATTTAGATAATAAATAATGGCCAATTTAAAATAATAATAAAATAAATTTTGTGTTGCATTCATGCTGTTGCATATATTTTTATTGTGTGGTGTGGATTTGTTTTATTTTATTTTATTTTGGATTAGAATGTATTTTAAATATTTTTGAAAGCAAGTAAATGAAAAAAAAAAGAGAAGAAGTTTACCTGCTGTGGCGGCCTGGAGAACCACCAGGGCCGGTCTGTTTTTTTTCCGCGCGGTGGGCCGAACCAGCCGGCCGCCCTTCCCCGGACTCGTGTTGGTGGGCCGGCCCGGCAGCATTGCCGCGGCCCAAGCCAGTCAAGCCCGCAGCAGCCCCTTCCCTTCCCTTGAGCCGCTGACCGATGGGCCCCACCTGTCGGTTGCTTCTTCTCCGACGCGCCGTGTTCGAGCCGGACACGAACCGGTTCCAACCGCCCAAATCTCGTATCTTGAGATTCCTAACCGAATACGAGTATGTGAGGCTATAAATAGGTCGCATAGGATCTCTAGTTTCCGTTTTTCAACTAAAAAGCTAGGGTTGCCACGGGATTTAGGGTTCTAGGGTTGGAGCTTGGCCGGCGGGTTTTGGTGGGCGCGGTTGAGATCTTCGGGTGGATTTGGGGTCAAATTCTTCGCCTAGGTGAGTTCGTTAGCTCCTCCTCTTCCTTCCCATGTGCTTCTTTTGAGTTCTTGTGCAATTTACCGCGATTTTGAAGAGCACCGCCGGTCGGCAATGGCGCCGCCGCCATCCTCTCGTCGCGTGTTGTGTTCGGGTGACCGTAGTTAGATTTTACCGGGTAGATGAGATCGCGTGGAACTTCTCCACCGATTGGTGTTGATTGCGGGGCGAATAGTGATCGGGAACGGGGAAACCGAAGATGTCCGGCGAAACCACGGCGGCCGGCCATGGTGACCGCCGGTCGGGGTTGGGGAAGAAAGAGCCGGAGGTGCACTGTGTAGTTGCTGGTGATCGTGAACCGTCCGATTCGAAATCAACGATCGAGATTAGATCATACCCCTTCGCGGGGTAAATTTGTTAAAGAGCCCCTGCATTTTCTGGGAATCAACCCGCGGTCCAAAACGTAAAGCTGAAATTACGTTTTCGCATTTTGGAAAGCGTATTTTCTTCCGGGTTATTCAAAAATACGTTTTCAGCAATTTACAGATTTGCCACTAGAACTGTTTTGGTCATAAAATCTTCGTTTTAACTCCGATTTGATCCGTTCAAATTGCGTTAGGTTCGTATTTGCGAACTCTACATGTTAGTGTAGTTTTACAGTTAGTTTTGATAATTTATTTTTCGAGTTTATAATTAAGTATTTATTTACCTATAGGAAATCTTAGAAAATTCATAACTTCCACGTTTTAACTCCGATTTTGGTGATCTTTGCGTCTGTGTGATCGTAGAAACATGTAGAAGAGTTTTATAAACTTTTATTACTGTTTTGTTACTGTTGGTGTACTGTTCTAATTATATCTATTTGTTTGCTTCGTGTATGTTTGATTGGATGCATGTATGTTGTTGATTGATGATCGAGTATAGAAGGTGAGCAGTACTTGGACGATTCGGAGTATTACTTTGAGCCAAGTCAGCAGTATTGTTTGGAGAGCTTTGATCAAGGCAAGTATAACACAGGACTATCCTTGCTACCTATTCATTGAATTACTATACATATGCATGTGTTTACCTTGACAACCTTAGAGATTATAACTTAGTGATTGTTATCTTGATTCCTTGTCAACCTTGGGTATGCATATGGGTAGCTGTGGCTAGTGCTTAAACCAAGAACAGTGATCTTGCAATATGATTAATGGATCAAGCAATCAACCGTTAAGATGGTTTAATTTTTGTTAAAAGGGGGCTAGAGCATGTGTATTATTTTTTATGCTCTAGTTACTCTCCGTAAGGACTTATCTGTATGTGATCATCCAGGATATACAGTACAGCTGTGAGGGCTATATGGCTCTGGCTTTAGTTGTTCAAGAGACCTTTTCTAGCTTGTTAGTGGTTACCTTAAATGGCGTAAGAATGGCTTGACACGTTGGGTGTAGTGCGAGCCCCTGGCCTAGTGTGTATAGGCTGCGGTTGTTGTGCCACAGGGAAGGGGGGTTCTACATCTGCCTGCCGAGTGAATCTAATGGCCCTAACTTGTTAGACGAATTCTTGAGTGGCTTTATATGGTTCTCTAGTGTTTGGGTTTGATCTCCCCACTCATTTGGTAATCATGACTCACAGTGAAAGTGTACACCTCTGCGCAGAGTTAAAAACTGGTATACTAGCCGTGCTCACGGATACGAGCGGCCTTGGAACATTTACAGATAGATGATCACCATTGTTATACTATGTTTAATTATTGTTGATTAATATTATGCTCTTGTTAATGTTATTCGTTATCATTATTGCAATTGATCATTGGTTCTTTAATGGGAAGTGGTTTATCTTTATGCTACTCAAATGAAAACTATAAGATTAAAAGCTAACCGCAGTTAAACAGTGTCTAGCCATTTGAGCCTCATGAACCCTGTGTTATATTTGTTGAGTTCGACATGGACTCACTCTTGCTATTTCCACCATAACAGATGAAGATTATGATGAAGATTATCGTAATGAGTACTAGTCTTGGTGTCAACCAGTCAACCGTGTCTCTGTGTGGAGTTTCCGCTGGAGATTATTATTAGATATTATTATTTATCGTTCAAGACTATGTCTTAAGTATTTATTCGCTATGTAATAAGCACTGTGATGATACTATGTAATTTGTCTGCTTATGTGTGTGATCATGATCTGGGGCGCACATGAGTACTTTATGCATCCTATTTTTGTCCTTAAAAATGGGTGTGACAATCGATATTTGAAATATCGGCATCGGGAGCAAGTCTTACTATCCTGCTCCATTCAGTTCCAGCAGTAATGATTTCTCTGGGTTTGATCACATCGGCATAGCATAGTTTGATGGGCAGCTGCCCAAAGGCCAGCTAGCGAGATACTGCCGATGGATTGTAGAATTCATAAGTAATGTGGGAGGCTTTCCCGCTACCAAATGTGTTGACTGGGATTGCTCTGGGGGTGATAATGGCCATCATGAGATCATTGTCTTGGTTCAGATCACTATCGGCAAAATTGAAGAGGAGTGGGAACTTGTTATCCTCATCAATATAAGGCACCCAAGCCCTGAGGTCACGAGGGAGGCCATGGTAGAAAGTTTGAAAAAATCTGCCGATTTGGTCCTCGTTGGCTTCTGTTACGGGAAGGACGATGATTGCTTCACCAAAGTTGAGAGGGGGGCATGTTGCCGATTCATCATCCCTAAGGACGTACTCTTCGGGAATCTCTCGTGGGAATTCCTGAGCAAAGAGATCCCACTGTAAACGCTTGTGCATGTGAGCGTTTAACCATATGTTAACAAACCACCATGGGCCTCCCAGATTGTCGATGGGTTCACCAAGTATAAGCTTCTGAGATACTTGGTGGAGAAGGTGGTAGGTTGAGCTCAGGAGATATCGGCCAAGTGGGAATCTGACACCGTTGGCCAAGAGTTCTGCTGCTGGGAGGAAAGCGTTAGTTGGTCCTACCGATCGGCCGCAGAAAATAAACTTTTCCAGCCACATGTTCAGGAATGTGGCATGCTCCCTTTGATTGACGGTGCCAGTCTTTTGGTACTCCTGGATATATCCTGTCCAGCCGCCGATGTTGCGTGTAGTTACTCTGTATTCAGCTTTTCTGCCGAAAATATGGCCTTCATCGACAGTTGAGATGTCCAAGCACGTGAGCATGTATACATCGGCAAGAGTAGGGGCACATGGACCATGACCGAACATGAAGGTGTTGGTGGTGTCAGACCAAAACTGAGCAGCGGCTATCATCATGGATTCATTCTTTTGCATATCGGCAATGGATAGCCAGATACACTAATCTATCTTTCGTTCTGCCCAGAACACTTGCATTGATCTGTTGACCTTCAAGAACCAGTTTTTCCACCCTTTTGTGGGTTTGGGCCAAGAACAGAACATGTCCTTCCACAGATTCAAAGAGAAATTTTGAGATTTGAAGGGAATACGGTTTGCCTCTGCATTAATCAAGTCAGTTGGATCTGGGTCGCCCATCGGACCTAGGCAATGGAGGGGAGGTTGATGGGTTGGAATCACCAGTGTGTTACGAAGTTCCTAGGTTTGGAGGACCAAGAAAATGAAAGAGAAAGAAAGATGTCGACTGTAAGAACTCGCAGGGAACCGAAAGGATTAAAGTAAAAGTAATGAGAGGAAGAACGAACCGCAGGGACGTCGAAGTTGACAGCCATTGCTTCAAGCGGATGAGCACGAGCTGGGAACTTGAAGATGATGATGGCTCTGATGAGTTGAGGACGCGCGGTCGTTGGTTAGGGTTGCCGCCGGAGTGAGAATGCCAAAGGATGGAGTTTGAAGGTAGAAGATGAACAGCTCGGAGAAATCTATTTATAGGTTATTTGGAGTAGGGGTATTCTTGACTTATCTCTATGCCGTATGCGGATGGATCGAGGTGGTTCAGTTGGATATGGTAACTGTTCGCACAACAATCAAGGGATGGTGCAGAAGATTTGACGGCAAGTAATCATGACTTGAAGGATATCTCGATACAGGATTTTTTCAGTTCTAAAAATGATGCGTTGTGGTAAGATCTTGCTGATGGATTGTTATTTTGGTATCTCAACCGTAGTTAAGGCAAAGAAGGTTGGAAAATATGCGATATTTATTGAGATACATGGATTGGATCTAGATTTGATTGAATTTGGTAACAAATCATGTTATGCTTGGAGAATGGGTTAAAGAAATAAGCATCAGTTGGAGTAAATTTCGGAGCATCAGTATCTTATACTCCGAAATTGGGGGGCATGTGTTGACATCGTTTTTAGCACGTGTCAAGATGATCAGGAAGGGCTAATCAATAAAGGGAAGATTACCGTGTAAATTGATAGCCAAGGAGAATAAGTTTGTTTTTGAGTGGTGACAGTGTATGGATTTAATTTGAAATGTTGCCGATGAGGTTAAGGGTGTTATTGCCGATGCCGATGAAAGAGGGTTTGGAGGCTGCTGCCGATGAGATAGGGGATGTACCGATGAAGGAAGGTATGAAGACTGCAGCCGATGAAACAGAGAATGTACCGATGGAAGGAGCTCAAAGGCTGCTGCCGATGGAATAAGGGTTGTGCCGTTAAAAAGGAGGTCGATGAGAATACCATCGTGATTAAGGCGGACTATGGAATAAAATAGGAGTTAATTTCCTTGTTTACGATTAGTAGAGTCTGAGTTGTATCAAAGTCATGTTTTTCCTTAGATTTGGATTTAGTGTCCTAGTCGTATTTGGTTATGTTTCTATAGATCAGGGTATAAATATAGAGTGAAGGGCAATGTAAAGAAGAATCAATCAATACATCAAAAAACAGCTTTTACTCTTATTTACATCTACTTTTTCGGCGACTTCGTCAATTTGCATATTTTTCCTTTTCACGAGTTCTCATCGATTCGGCGAGTTGCATTGCTCTAAGTGCAATCTTCGTTGATCCTCGAGTTCCGCGTGAGTACCTCTTGGCCCTGACTTCCGGGCGTATCGCTGTTGTTAGGACCAAAGTGCTCGTATCTTCATCCTTGTCGATTAATAGGTCAAATCGACTGGCACGCTTTGGATATCGATTTCGGGTATTAGCCCTTTGTGTTTGCAGATTCACTTTTGCATCAACAGACTTCATCTAAATTAGCTACCTGTCCAGCTTTTAATCTCCTTTTGAACTCTCTGAACTTGGTTTGAATTTCTTGAACTTCGTCATCATCCTCAGAAGAACACTCATCACTAGGTAAGTACTCACTTTCACTACTATCCCCAAACATTGGATCATGGACAACTATTTGCTTGCCTTTGCCTTTCCTTGAATTTTCCCATCCTTCACTTTCTTCAAATGCAATAGGCTTTTCAACATAGATTTCAGCTACTTCTCCATTCCCAATGGTACTTCCTACCTCTAAGCAGCCTTTGTCATCTAGAAGCAGCCTAAGACCATTGTCAAGCTCTTTCCCAGGAGGAAGCCAATGCAAAAGAGCCCTTTCTCTTACATTACAGTGGTCCTTTAGGTGGCCAAAAATCTTAGGCAGGGACACTTTATCCCTATCTATGAAGGAAACTATAACACCTCAGGTGTTTAGCTCCATAATTGCACTGCATTTGTATAAGCATGGACATTCATTATTTTATTATGTTTACTTTATTTGCAACAAATGTGGGTGTTTTAGGGTTTTGAAGTGTTCCCATCTTGTGACACTAGGAAGTTGGGGTAGCAAAAGGGTAGAGTGGCTAATTGGATCCTACAATACCTTAATCTCACTTAGAGTAACTAATGGAGCAAGGTTTATGTTGACCAAAATTACCAAAATGACCTCCAAGGTGGGGTTGACCAGCATTTGGCCCTAGGATGTCTTAGTTTGACCAATTAAAAAGTCTAGCTTAGAGACCTTGCATGGAGGAGCACCCTTAATCAAAGTTGTAGGGAATTTTATGGGGAATAAAAGTCTCAATATGACCATCTCATGAAAATGACCAGAACATGCTCAAAATTGGCCCACAAGTCAGCTAGAGGGGCTATTTCAGCACTTAGAATTTTTCTAAGTCTCAAAAGTGACCCTTCAGTTTGATAGTGGCCTACTTTGGGAGATTGTAGTTTGCAAACCAGGCCAAACCAGCCCTAACTCATATTGACATTTTTGTAGTACTCACTTAGCTCTACAACATTGTCAATATCACCATCACCTGGTTCTAAATGGTTTAGGAGATATGGTGTCTGGAAAAATGGGTGTCAGTCGGTTAGTTAAGTGAAACTCGGTTTCAGTTTTCGGGTGCCTCACTTTGGGACACATTATCTCACTAACTAAGCCGAACCAGCCCAAGCTCCAATTGACGAAGTTGTAGCCCTCGTGTAGCTCTACAACTTTCATATTAGTATCTACCACTAACTCGACATGGATTAGGAGTTAATCGGTGTCAAACTTGCTCCGTCAGTCGCTGATCGGAAGCTTCGTTCAGTCGGTCAGGGCAGCGTGGCCGACCGGCCACAGACCAACACCAACACATGGCCGCGCGGTGGCAGCCGTACGCCGGCCGCGGCCCCACCGGTCAGCCCACGGTGCTCTCAAAGATGCCACGAAGCCGACGCTCCACCCACCTCACTTCCTCCTTTCCCTTCTCCACCCCTCTGCGTGCGCCGAGCGGAACCGAGGCCGCCGCTGTTGCCGCGAGCTCTGCCATCGCCGCACACACTCGTCACCGCACCACAGCCCACCAAATCGCATCCCTCACTCCGTCACACCGCCCTGCACCTCCTCGACCAGCCTGTGGCTTCAATCGAGCCTGAGGTGAGCCGCATTGCCGCCTCCGCCCGTCCCAAATGCCACCGGAGCTCCGCCGTGTTTAGGGTCACCGTGGCTAGCACCACACCGTAGTCCTCCGCCTTCCCTCGCTCACGTTCCCTCCTTCCTATCACACGTAGATGCTCGGGTGAAGACGCTACCGCCATCATCGGTCTGGTCGGGTCGGAACACGGCCGCGCACTGCCGCGCCATGGCTGCCGGCCAGGTGTTCACGCGGTCAAGCGGCTCCGCTCCATTCCCATCTGAGTGCGTAGTCTCGGGAAGTCCGCTAGGGTTCCAGGAAGCGGGTGCACCCCTCGGCCGGCCGTCTAGCGGCCAGAAGTCACCGGCGTATCGCCAGGCGTCACGGTCGTCCACCCTCTTCGTCGGCATGGGTGCTCCGGTGCGGTAGCTTTGGGGAAAAGGGTTGGCCTCGGTGCGGTTAGGTCTGAGGAAGCCAGCGGTGTACTCGGGTTGGACGGAGGAGCCACCGGCGGCGAGAAATTGCTCGCCGGAGCTCGCGGTTGCCGTTCCCCTGTCCACCTGCCACTAACCGAGGGGGTCCGCCAGTCAGTCGCGCGCGCGGGCGGGACGGCTGAGCAGGCCGCGCGCGCATCGTGGGCCGCGTCCTTTCCCGGGCCGGCCCAGTAACAAATAAGATTTATTTTATTTTTATTTATTCTGTCATAGTTTTTGTTAAGATTTGGAAAATGTATATCTAGGGTTTTATTTGCTCAAAAATTATGAAGTAAATTTTGTTAGGCCCTGCATGATGTGTAGTATTTTAGAAAAATATAAATTTGATATGTGATGTTTAGTTTCTGGGAGAATTAAATAGGTCTTTGAAATGTGTTTTAAAAGGGAGGTAAATTTGTTAAATGAATAACTTAAATTGTAGTGTTCCAAAAATTATGAAATTTGGTGGGTAGGCTAATTTATACCTGTGTTAGCTCTGGTAAAAATTTGGGCATTAGTTCTTAAGTACTTTTCAAGTTATAATGCTATCATGTTATTTTAGGGAATACTTGAATGAATTTTAGTAATTTTTTTACATGTGCAATGTTCTTATAAATTTTTGGAGAATGTCCTGGTACCCTAAGGTGTCTAAGAAAAATATGAAATCTGTTGTTTGATACTTTTCAATGTGATTTGTTAATTATACAAAAATCAGCCTTTTTGGCTTGTGAATTTTGTGTAGGGAGTTTCTGTGAATAATTTTAGTTCAAAATTTTACAGTAGCCTCTTTTTGGGTCAAAGAGTCTCCTGTAATGTTTGTAGAATTTTATGAGCAGTTTACATATATGATTAAAATTCTACTTAATTAATTAAGTAAATAAAGAAAGGGGTGCAAATAAGTATTCTAGGTGGGCACATCTTACTTTCTGGTGTTTTTGTGACCAATGTGAACTTTTGGTAACATTAGTTTGGTCTTAGGGAAAGTTTACCACATAAATAAGTATTTAATCTTTGCAATTCTAGGTTTTCTGGACAGCTGGTAGCATTTTTTTGGGTTTGACCTTTGATAAAGGTGTTTGCTGGAAAACTTACAAATACCAAATTTGTAGTAAACTTGATAAACTAGCTTGTGTCAAAATTTGGAAGCATTTGGCTCAGTAGTTTGAGAGTTATTGCTGTTTTAAGTGACAGTCCAGAATTGGCCGCTCTCTGTTTAGAGAGGACAGATTCTGGAACTTGGGAAATTCGACATGGAAAACTTAGGAATTAAGGGTTGAGGTCTAAAAATTAATTGTAGGGCATTTCATAAGCTTTCCAGATTGTCTTAGATCATATCTTTTGGAGTTGGGAATCTCCAGTTATGTTAGAAACATTTAGCTGCTGTCCAGAATGTCTTACTGTGATATTTTGGTGTTGGTTGTGGTAACCTAAGTAATGTTACTCTTGTGATTGTTAGATGTTAGGGCCTTAACCGAAGAAGAACAACTATACCTTAGGTTGAGTAGATTAGGTGAGTACTTCTCTACCGGAAAGGAAATTTGCACTTAATAATTGAAGTGATTTGAATAGAGCTTTAAGAGTGTTGTAATGCATTTCATTTCGAGCATGTTGCATCTTTTATTATGCATCCATGAGATTTATTATGCACTCATGCAATAGGTGTTCCAGGGGGGGTAACGCTCCTTGAGTTCGAGCAAGTGACCCCGGAGGAAATCCAGAACCAGCCGGAGGAGCCAGAGGAGCCGGTCGGCGGAGAAGTTCCCGCAGAAGATCTGCCTAAGTGCCCTGACCACCGGCCGTCAACCTTTCTAAAAGGCAAGCCCCGGTGCATGCTGAACCTATGGTTTTATAAATCAATCTTGAGTACTTTTAATTGTTTACTGTATTAAGTGTAGGAGTTGTATGAAAACACTTGTTGCATTATACATGTCCTTGTCCAGATATCGTACTTAATCCTATATTAGGTTTAGGCACGTGTCAATGCTTAGCCCTGCTTAGTCCGGTAGAAGTCGAGTGATTTTCGGTCATCCGCGAGATGTAGGATTGGTCACGAGTGGCTTTATGGCTATCGTGGATGGAACCATACTTTAAAAATGAAATTGAGACCCGGCGGGAATTCGATAGTACAGCCACAAGACACTTCACGTCTTGGGTGTGGAGCTATGCCCGTCTGAGTCGTTTAAGGACCGATTCGCTGTACGTCCTTGAGTCATGTTGAACGCAGTCTAACACTTAGTTGGCCGGATAAGTCGTTCCGACCGCGAAGCCGAGTAATGTGGTTCAGACCAGGAATCGAATGGTAGGTTGCTTCTTGGAGGAGAGAAATAATGTGCTTGGGGACATTGGCGTGAGACCAAGGGGGGTTAGAGTCCCTATCACCTAGCAGAGTGTCGCCCTTGGGGTCGCGACATCATTCGGACCCGCGATTCCTGAACCATACGAAAGGTGGCTTGTGCGACCCTGGCAGGGGCCTGCGCGGTGAGTGTTAGAAATACCCCTCTAGCTGGATAGGAATTCGATTCGAATCGCCGTCGCTCCCGGTTAGTGAGCACTTGACTTAAGCAGCGGCAACGTAGATCTCATTAATTGAACAGATGGTTAAGTGAATGATACAATGTTGCCACAATTTATACCTGCTATGGATATAATGTCAATAATTGTTTGATGATAATCAAGTGCATGTTTAGTACAGGTGCTAAGATAGATGACAGGTAAATGCTAAAAATAACTGCTAGTACAGGTTATAAGAGTTTCAATTACTTATGCCTTTTCTGCAAAATGTGATGTCAGCTAGCCTCTGGTGTAAGCCTTGCATAATCCTTGGTGTCATTTTATATCTGGTTTTCGACGAGTAAGTCTAGCTGAGTACATTCCAGTACTCAGGGTTTATTCCCTCCTGTTGCAGATGATATGCTCTATCAAGGCTTCTGTAAAACTTGTCTCCATCCTGCGGGTGACGAAGACTAGATCACTAGGGCGTGATCATCTTTTATGTACTTTCCCTGATGCTTTTGTGGGTTGTGATCAACAAGACTGGCAGAAGTTAAACAACTGGTGTGTGTTATGCTTCCGCTCCTTTATGAACTTGTGTTGGGCATTCTTAACGTCACTACCAAAAGTAGACTTAGTTTTCTAATTCTGATAACGGTGCCAAAAATGCCAAACCTATCCCTCATGCCACTTAAGCCAAGTTGTCATCCCCAGCATGACATGAGAGACGCGGTATTAAAATATGCATTTGCTCATCAAGATAAATAATAAAAGGGATCTGCAAGCGCACAAATTAATACCGATGTAGCATTTTAACCGGGAAGTATTCCAGGTATCGTTATTTATATTTTTACCACTGGGAAGGGATTTCTAAGTATCATGGTTGATAATGGAATGAGAATATGGAACTGAGTACACATCATTGCATGTATAACCGAGAGTATTTATCAATCTCTTTATACAGGTATAAATGTCACATTAAGTAAAGGTAAAGTGATAATGGTGACAAAGATAATTAATCTGATCAGCTAGCCACATATAATAATGATAAGCACCTCAACAGATATTCTAGCAAGTCATTAGCATGGAATTAGGATGAACTACAAAGATATTCCCTAAGTTATTATTAACTATAAAGTCTAGCATATCATAGTTAGTGCAATTATACTTGGCAATCATGGTGAGAAAAGACTATATCCATGCATAGTGAATATTAGCAAGGAAGATGAAGAACATAGCAATCACTCCCCTGTAATAGTGTTGCTCTGCCTGCCCTATACACGAGAGGGGGACTATATAAGAATCAACGAAGTTGTCACTATCGCGAACTACCCCACAATCCGGCATATAGGGTGCAATCGCAGATAAATACGGTATAGACACCACGTCTACACAATAATTATCATTCACCCACTGTACACATGGATAAACGCTATACGATCCTAAGCATGTATATAATTCCAATCTAACTAAGCCAAGCATATAACTATGATAAACTAAGAACAATATAATTGCAAATATAATCAAGTAGAGCAAAGTCATAACCAATATATTGAAATAGAACAAAGTCATATTCATAATATTGAAGAACAATGATGAACAATTGAAGAACAATAGAGGAATTACCAAGAATCCTCTTGATAGATCTGAGAACCAATCGAAGATTGACTCCTTCTAGTTCTAATCCTATGTAGCTATGCTAACTAGAGATCTAGTTGATGTGGTGGCTCTAGGGCTTGATCAGAGGCTCTCCTCCTGAATTAGGGTTTGAAGTATGAGATGAGGGGCCTCTCCTCCAGGGGCAGGGGCCTTGCTTATATAGCCCTTTCGGATGAATCTGGGCCGTCTGATCAAACCGACATTGAACGGATGGTTTTCCTTGATCCTCTAGGTCGGTGGAGCATAATCCTCGAGGCGGAGCCTGATTGGCTCCGGGGCCAGGGCGGGCGCCCTAAGGACCAGGGCGGGCGCCCTGTGTCCGGCTCCGTTACACCTCCCGTTCGTTCTCGTGGCTTCTGGACTCTTCTAGATGTAAGATAATTACGTGTTCGGTTAATATCCCGTCATTAATCCGACATGTGGGCCTTTCTTCCGTATTTCCTGATAACCCCCTGCAGAAATAGATAAACAGCAAAACTCATGGAATTCTGTCAGATAAAACCCTAAGTCTAGGTGTTGGTTTCATTTGGATCCTTTTCTCTATTTATTTGATAGTTATAATTGATACTTAAGGACCATCAACAAACTCCCCCAAGCTTACCTCTTGCTCGTCCCTGAGCAAGGAGAGACTCAGTAGTTGCTGAAATGCCTTTGAATTTTGACGGTACACATGCTTTCAAATAGAGTCTCATCTCTGAGTTAAAGTAAACTGTCAAGACTTAAAACTTACTCATTATACCTTTCACCATGGGGCTGGCAACCGTCACCTTTGTCTTGAGCTGTTAAAAGATAGAACAGTCTAGTCAAGCGCCATATCTCTTATTCTTGATTAGCTATAGCTCTTGGAGTTTTTTTTGCAGATTTTCAAATAAAACTCAGAGATTCCTTGTATGACTCTCTTAGGTCTCTCTTTTGTGGTATTTCTGGATCCTCACCAAGGCAGTAATGGTGTCTGTCTTCTCTCAAAGCAAAGTATGTAGTATTTGTGGTATAAGGCAGAGTGACATTGCCTTCTCTCTCATCCTATTCTAATAAGGCTTTTGATATCTGGAGCTCATAGGTGGGAGATAAAGTATACATACTTACAAGACATTTATTGCATAGTCAAACCATGGATCCAGAGAAACAAGCCAATAAGTCAAATCAAGATGTGCATGTGTGGCGAATGAATGGTGTATGGTGATAGTGATGATAACAATGGTGAAAGTCTAATTCTACTTTTGCTCTTTTTGAGGGGATACGTACCTTTCTTGCTTTTAAAGCTCTTGAGGAGAATGAGGTGCTCTATATTTTCTTTTTTTTCCTCTCAGGTGGGTATCTTGTACCCCTAATTCTACTGTCGGACACTTGTCTATTTTACCTTTTACCTCTCTTCTCACACTTTTTCTTTTTTTTTCATCGAGGTTCCGAGCACTTGCTCCTTTTTATTTCCTCGTATCTTTTTTTCTTTTCGAGGTTCCGGGCACTTGCCCCTTTTTATTTCCTCGTATAGAGCACTCATCTCCTTAGAACAATATAGCAAGTGGTAGTAACCAAAATAGCTTGAGCATTTATTTCACAGGGGATAACAAGAATGGGAAAATATTTTTGGCTATTCTCTCCCGGATTAGGAGTAGAATAATTTTATGTGGATCTGGAGATGAGAATGAGTGGATATATGTGGATGCGTACTTCCGGAGTAGAAGCAGCATATATGAGTGATCGTGCAAGTGAATCTTGATTTTAACCGCATGACAAGCTCCTAAGGGTCTACACAGCTTGACTACACTCAATGCTCATAAGCAGTAAAAAGTAAAGGTATGGCTTAAAGTCTAGCAAGCATGTATGTATGGCTGTGGTAGGAACTTAAACTCTCATCATACAGGAACTCATCATATAGCATTTTAAGATTTTCAAAGATAAAATTCTCCAGAATTCTAGCATCTCTAGGAATAGATAAACAACAGCTCAACCTTCCCATATCATATCCGTTAACAACTTAGACTTTAGATCAAGTTCTCTTCCCACAAGTTCAGGTTTAGAGCAAGCTTTAAATGATAACAGTTATGTAAACTTAGAGAGAGAACTTCAAATTTGAAAATTAGGCAAAGCAACTATTCATCATATCCATGCTAGAGTTTTATTATTATCTAGATTCAGTTTAGCATAGCCACTTTATTTATTTATTAAAACACACTAAGCAAAAGATATAGGTATATATATATAAGCACAAAATCTTTATTTGGTTTTTTCATAGTTATGTATATTTTTATTTTTATAGGGTAGAAGTATATATAAATATAAAGATAAAGATAGAAATACTTAGCAAGATAATGGGGGTGCTCTCCCCCAAGCTGGATCTTGACATAATCTCTTCTGATGTAGCTAGCAGATGGCGGAGGTGTATTTGAAAGTCGGCAGCACCTTGACAGCGATTAGAATGTCCTCTGTCTGCTAGTCTCCTTGAATTCTATGAAGCTCAAATAGACAACAAAGCTTTGTGGAACTGATTAAGTGTTAGCATAAATATCTAGCCTTTATCATGCTGAGCCTCCTTGATTTTTTTATGTTTTTTTTATTTTATAAAGCAGAAGAAAATATTTATGTATTTATTATATATATATTTTTTTATGCCACCACAGTGAATGTACTTATGGGTTTTATGCCACTCGCATACTCACATGGGGCTTTAGGGTTTTTAACATTTTTATTTTCTTTTTAAGATAGTATGAATATGATTAACTAAGCAAACTATTTAAGATAAAGTAAATAATTAAAAAGGAAAGGATAACTACCAAGTTACCTCTTGGCAAGGCGTTCGGTGTTTTTAAGTCCTCCGAACGGGATTCTTATTCGTTCAGTCGTCCTGGGACTTGGTGGATGGCGTAGTCGGTGGTTCCAGCGGCGCCTCCTCTTCATGTACAACTGTCTTTTCTTTCCATACCTGTCTCGGTGCTTTGGTCTCCTCAGGACAGTGTTGGTTGAGTGGTATGTCTTCAGATCTTACCACTTCTCCTTCATAATCTGCCAATTCGTCCTTGATGACCTGTTGCTTCTGATTGTGGTTACGCCGCCTTCTTCTTGTCCTGACCTGCTTGCATTCTTCAAATACATAGTTAGGGTCAGTAAAGTAAAGATGTACCTTCTCAGAGGGGAAGTGCATGTGGACTTCTCCAGTTCTAATGTAGATGATTGCTTTGACAGTACTAAGGAATGGTCTTCCAAGGATGATGGGTGGATCATATTCATCTTCTCCCATGTCAATAACCTGAAAGTCTGTATGGACAAAGTGATCGTCTATCTTGACAGGGACGTCAATTACTGTACCTTCGACCTGTCGGAATGTCTGATCTGTCATCTGGAGCTGAATATATGTTGGGTTTAAGAGCATGGTTCCGAACAGAAGTTCATAGGTGACCTTGGCCATTATGTTAACGCCCGACCCAGTGTCGCAAAGTGTCTTGTAGAAGTGGAACCCATTAATGGAGTAATAAATGCTTGGCATACCTGGGTCGTCCTTCTTAGGCAAGAACGGTGACTTGAGTTGGCGATCTTGACCTTTGTGCACGGCAGTGACTATCTTAGCTGTCTCGGCCCACACTTGCTTCTTGCTCTTGTTCCTCCTGTTGGTCCTCTTCCTTGGTTCATATTGGGGTTGCTCTGGGATTTGTGCGGTCTTGTTCTTGAAGGAAAACGTTTCCTTCCTCCCCTTGATGTAGAAACTGATCTTGGCAGCACTAGCATAGATGACAGCTCCCGCGGTGTTCAGGAATGGTCTCCCTAGGATGACGGGAGCCCTCTCATCAGAACCGGTCTCTATCACTACGAAGTCTGCTGGAGCGTACGAGGAATCCACTCGGACACAGATGTTCTTCAATATTCCTCTCGGGAAACTCAGTGTCCTATCTGCAAGCTGCAAACAAATGGTTGTTTCTAATAATGGTTGTGAAAAGAGTTTTTCATAGAGTACCCTGGGCATGATGTTGACGCTGGAGCCAAAGTCACAGAGTGCTTCTGGGAAGTCTCGCATGCCGATGGAGATCGGGATGACGGGGCGTCCTAGATCGCCTCTCTTGACCGGCAGACGGTCAGTACTTACTTTCACGATAGGGTTACTCCAGTAATCTCCTGCATCAAACATGTCTACAAGATTTGCAGATTCTAGTCCTTCCGGTTGTGATGGTATACCGGGGTTAGTAGCAGGAACAGCAGCAGCTATTTGATTCAACTGAGATTCAATCATTTTATTAAAGCTAATCTGGTTCTTGATGGCAGTACAGAAATTATCCATTCTATTATTTATATTTTATAGTATTTTATCATTAGATGCCAATTTCTTAGACAGGTTATCCATTAGCTTTCCTTGGTTAGACACTAACTCTCTCAAAGGTGGATAATTATTATTATTATTGAAAGAATTGTTACCTTGGTAATTACCTGAGTAGTTAGGCCTCTGTTGATTCCAACCTTGATTCTGCTGAGGACGGTTGTAGTAGTTGTTGTTATTGTTGATGTAGTTCACGTCCTCCAGCAACTCAGGACAGTGATTGCCCGAGTGTCCAGTACCTCCACACTCCTCACAAGTCATGTGGGAGTCGTAGACGTGCATGACTTCTTTCTTTTCTCCAGCTCGATCATCGAGCTTCTTCATGAGTAGGTCTAGCTTGGCAGACAGCATGTCTACCTCCTTGAGCTGGTGCATACCTCCACCTCTCTTGCGTGTCTAAGTTCTTTCTTTATTCCAACCTTGGTTGGATGCTATCTTCTCCACAAGAGCTGTGGCTTGAGGTATGGTGAGTGATAGGAATGCTCCTCCAGCTGCAGCATCCATGGTTTCACGGGCACTGTTAATGAGCCCATGATAAAATGTCTGCATCAGTAGCCAGCTTTCCATTCCATGATGGGGACATTCTAGGATGTAGTCTTGGAAGCGCTCCCATGCTTCTGGAACGGATTCATCATGTTGTTGCTGAAAACTTGTAATCTTCCCACGGAGAGCATTGGTCTTGCCCATGGGAAAGAATTTGGCCAGAAAGTTCGTGGAGCAGGGTGCCCACGTAGTGTTCTTCTCCTTTATAGCGTAGAACCACTGCTTCGCTCTCCCCAACAGTGAGAATGGGAAAAGGCGAAGTAGTATGGCGTCTCTGGGGACTTCAGCCATGGTGAAAGTGCTGCAGATCTCCAGAAAGTGTTGAAGATGAGCACTAGCGTCTTCATGTGGCTTCCCATAGAACTGGTTAGCTTGCACCATGTTGATGAGCCCAGGCTTGAGCTCGAAGTTGCGGTCGATCTCCCCAGCAGGTCCAGTGCGGATGTTGTCCGTAGTGGGAGCTGAGAACTCGCGGATCGACTTGTTCGCCATGGCTTCGAATTCAGTCGACAAATTCCGGATGAAACTTCGGCGGTCTTCGGATTTGGATGAAGCTTTGTGCTGAAGTGTTGACGATGTCTTCTTGAGCTTGGCTCTTGTTCTTCTGAATAAGGCTTCGAGATCGTCAACAAAGTTGTCTGGAAGATGTCTTCTATTCATGCATCACCCGACAATAAATAATCAAAATGGAAAATACAGGGGTAAAACTGTATAAGAGAATTGATAAGCTCGATCAGATTAGTGATGCAAATGATGACTCAAAGTTCCGTATTCATTCCTACTTAGTAATCAACCTTCCCCGGCAACGACGCCAAAAATGCTTGTTGGGCATTCTTAACGTCACTACCAAAAGTAGACTTAGTTTTCTAATTTTGATAACGGCGCAAAAAATGCCAAACCTATCCCTCATGCCACTTAAGCCAAGTTGTCATCCCCAGCATGACATGAGAGACGCGGTATTAAAATATGCATTTGCTCATCAAGATAAATAATAAAAGGGATCTGCAAGCGCACAGATTAATACCGATGTAGCATTTTAACCGGGAAGTATTCCAGGTATCGTTATTTATATTTTTACCACTGGGAAGGGATTTCTAAGTATCATGGTTGATAATGGAATGAGAATATGGAACTGAGTACACATCATTGCATGTATAACCGAGAGTATTTATCAATCTCTTTATACAGGTATAAATGTCACATTAAGTAAAGGTAAAGTGATAATGGTGACAAAGATAATTAATCTGATCAGCTAGCCACATATAATAATGATAAGCACCTCAACAGATATTCTAGCAAGTCATTAGCATGTAATTAGGATGAACTACAAAGATATTCCCTAAGTTATTATTAACTATAAAGTCTAGCATATCATAGTTAATGCAATTATACTTGGCAATCATGGTGAGAAAAGACTATATCCATGCATAGTGAATATTAGCAAGGAAGATGAAGAACATAGCAATCACTCCCCTGTAATAGTGTTGCTCTGCCTGCCCTATACACGAGAGGGGGACTATATAAGAATCAACGAAGCTGTCACTATCGCGAACTACCCCACAATCCGGCATATAGGGTGCAATCGCAGATAAATACGGTATAGACACCACGTCTACACAATAATTATCATTCACCCACTGTACACATGGATAAACGCTATACGATCCTAAGCATGTATATAATTCCAATCTAACTAAGCCAAGCATATAACTATGATAAACTAAGAACAATATAATTGCAAATATAATCAAGTAGAGCAAAGTCATAACCAATATATTGAAATAGAACAAAGTCATATTCATAATATTGAAGAACAATGATGAACAATTGAAGAACAATAGAGGAATTACCAAGAATCCTCTTGACAGATCCGAGAACCAATCGAAGATTGACTCCTTCTAGTTCTAATCCTATGTAGCTATGCTAACTAGAGATCTAGTTGATGTGGTGGCTCTAGGGCTTGATCAGAGGCTCTCCTCCTGAATTAGGGTTTGAAGTATGAGACGAGGGGCCTCTCCTCTAGGGGCAGGGGCCTTGCTTATATAGCCCTTTCGGATGAATCTGGGCCGTCTGATCAAACCGACATTGAACGGACGGTTTTCCTTGATCCTCTAGGCCGGTGGAGCATAATCCTCGAGGCGGAGCCTAATTGGCTCCGGGGCCAGGGCGGGCGCCCTAAGGACCAGGGCGGGCGCCCTGTGTCCGGCTCCGTTACGCCTCCCGTTCGTTCTCGTGGCTTCTGGACTCTTCTAGATGTAAGATAATTACGTGTTCGGTTAATATCCCGTCATTAATCCGACATGTGGGCCTTTCTTCCGTATTTCCTGATAACCCCTGCAGAAATAGATAAACAGCAAAACTCGTGGAATTCTGTCAGATAAAACCCTAAGTCTAGGTGTTGGTTTCATTTGGATCCTTTTCTCTATTTATTTGATAGTTATAATTGATACTTAAGGACCATCAACAACTTGGTTTGTAATAATTTGCGACTCCGTGTGTGTAACGTAATTCGGAACTACTTGTGAAATATAACGTGTGATGTGTATGTTGAATGATGCGATCCTGGTTGTAAGCGAGTTGGTTTGAAATCCTTCGTGGTTTCGATTGACTACCGGGATTATATGGGCTCAAGTTCGAAAATTTAAGCACTTCGGTGCTTATTTTTGTACTTGTGCTCTTATAATTTGATCGGTTTTGTTACAGAAACCTCCATTCGGCTTCGATGTAATGCACTTGTCTTCCTGCTCTTATAAATTCTCCATTGAAATAGAACCGGACTGGAAGATGATAAATGGATCCATCCCCAGGACACCTTATCACATGCCTATATGACAAAGGAAACAAACAAGTTTGTGGCCGCATTAAACAATGAAGGACTAACAATGAATTAAGGTATTTTAATCACAACTAGCTACTAAACAATGCAACTGTCGTACACCTTTCACCAGATCCCTATGATGAATCCTCTGCTCCAGCTACTTGATTAAACAACAGCACTAGCACATCGATTCCTTGATTCAATTAAGAGCAACTCCAACAGATTGGCTATTCTTGTTGTGGAGGCTATTTTACGATTTGTATAGTAAAAAATAGGCTCCAACAGATGTGGTATATGATTTTGTAAAATAGAAAGCTGGCTATTCCTTAATTTTCGGTGGCCATATATAGCCAATCACGGACGCTGGCTATCTAACTTTGTAAAATAGCAAGGCTGTTGTGGATCCCTTCTTTTTTAAGGAGTTTTATATTTTACAAAATTGCTAAACAACGGAATTTGGCTACTAATTTTAGCTAACCTGTTGGAGTTGCTCTAAAAAGGAAAAAAAGATTGGATGGTGAAACTTACCAGCACAGAACGCTTGCTGCTTCACCGGAACAGACCGCCGCTTGTCGTTGCCTGCTCTTTCTTGGGCTGAGAGGCTCACTGCTGCTTCACCGGAACAGGCCACCGTCGCCGTTTCCACGCTCGCGTGCGCTGCCGCCGTGCCGGACGAGGCCACCGTCTCCACTGGCGTGCGCCCCTGATGCGCCGGACCAGCCACCGTTGCAGCTGGCGTACGCCTCCGCGGCGCCAGACCAGGCCGCCATCTCCGCTCGCGTGTACCCTGCTGCGTAGTCGTCAAACCCTACCGCGACGAAGGACCGCGAGTGTTCAGCCGCCGCCCTTTCGCATTTCCCTCCATGAAGGGTCACGGGGAGAGGATACCTGGGATATCGGCCTGACAGGTGTGGCCCACCACTGTCAAAACCAGCTAATGACCTTTTGCGTCCGGATTGAGAAGTTAAATGGTCAAAGATAATAGACTTTTTCCTAAAATTAAAAGAGATCGGATCCCTCGAGCCTTTTGATGAGGCCATCAATGGTGAAAACCGAGGCGGCGGAGGAGCGGGGGCCCCTGTCCCGGACGCCGCCGCCGCTGGCGGCGGCGCTAGCGGTCGGGGGTAGCGGCGGGAGGACCGCCACGGCGGTGATCGACCTTAGTAGCAGCGACTCCGATTCCGACGGCGAGGGTGCGGTCGGAAGTGGTAAGAGGGCGAGGGGCGCTGGAGGAGACGGCTCCGCGACGAAGCGGGCTAGGGTTTCAGCGGTCGTTGACCTGCCCCCGGGTTTCCTCGAGCCAATCCCGCCGCCGCCGCTGCCGGTGCCATTGGCAGCTTGTGCGACGAAGCAGTTCTGGAAGGCCGGGGACTACGACGGAAAGCCGCTCGGTGATGGGGTGGCTCAGCCGTCAGGTACTATTCTGATACTAAAACCCTTCTGCATTCTCCTTTTGTTTCATTAATAGTTTTCCTATTGAAGAATTCGAGGGCGGTTTAGTTCATTAATTCGGAAACTTATGCAATCTATTGTGGTCAATTTTTTTGCACCCATTATTGCTTTCTTATTTGGCTTATGAAAAAAACATTGAAGGGGAAATAAACAGTTCCTTGTTTGTAAAAGCTTGTCCATGGATTTATCACAAATCATAACGCTGGACATGCAAAGTGTAGAATGATGGTTCTTGTGGCTACCGATTTTTCTAATATTGAATTTCCACGCTGAAATGAAATGCAATACTCTCTCTGATCCAAATTATAATCTGGCTTTGTCTCTAACATCGACTACCTTTTTAGAAAAATGCATAAACATTTACAATATCAAACTAGTTTCACTAAATTCTCCATGAAATATATTTTGATACTTGATAGGGCATTTATGATATTAATATATTTTTCCTAAAACTTGGTCATCAAAATTAGAGAAGTTTAACTTAGACAAAGGTAAAGTGAACTATATTTGGAATGGAGGGATTTAAATTACTACTCCCTCTGTTTCATTTTATTTGATGCAAGTTAGAATGACACGGTCTCCTAGATTACACTTTGACCATTCGTTTGCTTTATATTATATTACTTATGCTTATAAACTTATAATCATTGGATAGTATAATTCCTTACAAATCTAATCATTTAAAGTTTGTATCATAATTAGTTAAAAATTATTAGCCTAATTATTGGTCAAAGTTTTTAAAGTTTGAATCTTGATATGCGTGTGCACCAGATAAAATGGAACGGAGGTAGTAGTACTAGTGTTATCGTGGTGTATGTTGTCGCCTGTGTTTGTGTCTGTGATGTTTCTAGTTTTTTACTTTGAGTAATTTTCTTTGTTCTCTCCTGTTTCTCATTTCAGTCTCTGGAATGGATCATGTTCGTGTGCACCCTAGATTTCTGCACTCAAACGCAACAAGTCACAAGTGGGCCCTTGGTGGTATGGTCTTCCTCTTCATTTTGCCTTAATTCCTATCTTTTTATGTAACATGCTGAATCAGAGTTCTGACACACCACTCAGCAATGTGTTACTGAATTCTGTGGTAAACGCTAACCTATGCTATGATATTACAGCTTTGGCTGAGCTGCTGGACAATTCTCTTGATGAAGTAAGCTTAAATGGAAATATTAATCATTCCTTCTTTTTAAAAAGAATCCTTGCATGCTTATTTAGTAGTATGTATTCTTTTGAAGGTTATAAATGGAGCTACCTATGTGAACATAGATGTGTTAGAGAATGACAAAGACATCGATAAAGAGAAGTCCAGAATGCTTCTTGTTGAAGGTGCATAACTTCCTCATACTTTGCATTGTTTACATTGTCAGCTAACATGATTATTTTTGTTTGCTTGATCTGACTAAAAGTAACAAAGTTTTCCTTTAGCAATGAGTATACCTCTTCTAATTCCTATTGAGGCTAGAACTGAATCTATAATGTCTCTTATGAAGCAAACCACCACTAATGTTATTTCTCTTCCATGTTGCTCCACATCATCATCATGGTTTTGGACGTTCGATCTTAAGTTGCCATCTCCATCCTAACTGTTAGGGTCTGCTTGGTTTGAGGACAAAGGTGGATGAGATATGGTCATCCATGGGTTTCGAGATATGGATATCTTTGGTTGGATGGATGGGACGAGCCTTTTTCTGTTTGGTTAGATGGATGAGAGTGGATGAGATGATAATACTTGAATAACTGTACTTACATTATTTAAAAGTAACAACTAATTATACAATAATAAATATGCACTAAAACTAATTTTGTCATGGTAATATCTAATTACAAATAAAATATGTTAATTAGCACCACTATTATTAAAATGCACTAATCAACATATTAGCATTTATCAAAATTAATCTTGCCATTATAATTGAAGGGCAGGCCTGGTGCAGTTGGTGAGTGCTAGCTCGCCGAGTCACCAGGTCCTAGATTTGAAGCCGTCTCTCTGCAGAATTTCTACGGGGGTAAGACTTTGCTTCGGTTATTCCCTTACCCAGACCCCACTCGTGTGGGAGCCTCTGGCACTGGGTCTGCCCTTTTAATCTTGCCATTATAATTACTAAGCGATAATATAACATACTAATAAGTAATAACCCTGATTGAAGCCATGTGGCCCCTTCGTGCAACTTGTCATTTCATCTTTCAGCATGCATGCATTCTGTCCCCTGTTTGTGCAGCTTTTCATTTTATCTTCCAACATGTGCATGCAAGTTGCCTTTAATTTGCATCATGTCATAATGACCTCCCACACCTCTTGATTGTCTCCAATGGTCCAATCTAGAACTACAGGGCACAAGAAATTGTCCGCTTCCCGCATAGCAAATGCACGGTGACAGTTATTGATCTTGCATTATGCAGCCATTGAGCAGAAGCCACCGCCATACCAGATGCAGATTGTTCTTTGAACTCCAATTCTACTACTGCATCTCCTTCTTGGCTCATCCGACATTGTTGCCGCCGCGTCCTAGTTGGCAACCCCCCAGTTTTGTTGCATGTCGGCAATTCTCTCATCATCACCATGATTTCCTTTTTCCCTCGCTAATCGTGTGGCATATGTGCTCATCTACCGGCACTTTGTTGACCGAAGCTTTGCTGTGCACAACACCAACAATGCACCAATCTCCGACCGGCAACAGCCTCAAACCTATTTACATACTGCAAGGTCCTGTGCTCCACCAACAAATACACAGTTAGACCGTCAATGGTTTCATCGACCTATATCAAATGTTGTCCATGGGAAAACAGATTGTGGGCCCAAAAGGTTTACGGTGATTATACTGATATTGCAATTTCTAACTTTATGTTCCATGACTTTGAGGTCATCACTTGATGCATGCCATAACGTGTACTTGAGAGCATTGAATTTAGCTTCAAAATTAAATTTGTTGCAGCAAAAATTTTGTTCTTGAAGTTCTGTAACCTACCTCGTACCTCCTAACAAGAATCATCTTATATGGACTATGCAATTTCCCAAAACCTACCTCCTAACAAGAGTCATATTATATGCTGAGATAAGCGCTCATTTAAAAGTTTAGCATATTGCATCAGACTGTACGAGTGTTATTTGATTTTTCTTTTAGTTCATATTAGTAGGGTGCAGGTATTGCAATGGATCTAAACAACCAATCATCACAAGGCCACTTGAATATCATTGTGTTGATGATTTCATCCTGGGTAAAGGATCCTCTGTTGGACATGCTCACATGCATGTGTGTGCTTAAGTCAATCTGCAAAATCCTCCAAGCTGGAGATGGTAGATCCTACTATCAGTTATTTAGTATCAAATAGGAAAAAGTCTACTTCACCCCCCAACTATGAGTGGTGGTCTACTTTACCCCCTAAACTATGAAACGGTCTATTCTATCCCCTGAACTTTGCAAAACCGGCCAAATCACCCTCTCGAGCGGTTTTGGGCGGTGGCTTTGCTACAGTAACAGTGGTATTGCTACAGTAACAACGGTTTTGTCTTTTTCTTTTTTATTTATTTCATTTGAATCTTTGAAAAATCATAGCAAATCACAGAAAAATCATAAAATGAAAAATCCAATTTTGTTGGGCTCCACATGAGTAGATCTACACAGTGAATTATTCAAATTAATTACAGAAAAAATAGATCAAAATTTACAGCAAAAACTTTGTACTAAAGCATACTATATTATATATTCACTGTGTAGATCTACTCATGTGGAGTCCAACAAAATTGGATTTTTCATTTTATGATTTTTCTGTGATTTACTATGATTTTTCAAAGATTCAGACGAAATAAATAAAAAAAGTGTTGAATGAAGTGTCTCAATTGCTTAGTGCTAACCCTAGAAGGGTAGCTAGATATAGTTCCATACATGGGCCACATGGGCCTTAGCCACATGGGCCTAAACATACTCCAACACCCCCCCGCAGTCTGAACTACCGGCGCAGCGGAGTTCAAGACTGAACAAGAAAGAAAACATGTGAGAGCACAACACACACGACCCCCCCGCAGCCACAACTAGCCACTGGAGACGTTGAGGCTGGAGCGAAACTCGGAGAAGGTCGAGGTAGGGAGGCCTTTGGTGAAGATATCCGCAAACTGGGAGGTGGTCGGGACGTGAAGCACTCGGACGTCGCCGATGGCCACCCGGTCGCGGACGAAGTGTAGATCGATCTCCACATGCTTGGTCCTCTGGTGCTGCACGGGGTTGGTGGAGAGGTAGACCGCGCTGACGTTGTCGCAGTAGACGAGCGTGCTCCTGGCGAGTGGGCGGTGAAGCTCAGCCAGGAGCTGGCGGAGCCAGGCGGCCTCTGCCACGCCGTTGGCCACGGCACGGTACTCCGCCTCGGCACTGGAGCGTGAAACCACCGGCTGGCGCTTGGACGACCAAGAGACCAAGTTGCCGCCGAGGAAGACAGCGTAGCCAGAGGTGGACCTGCGGGTGTCCGGGCATCCCGCCCAGTCAGCGTCGGTGTAGACAACCAGCTCGGCAGTGGAAGACCGGCCGAGGAGCAGCCCGTAGCCAAGGGTGCCACGGAGGTACCGGAGAAGCCGCTTCATAGCAGCCAGGTGAGGCTCCCGCGGAGCATGCATGTACAGGCAGAGCTGCTGGACGGCATAAGTGATGTCCGGCCGTGTGAAAGTGAGGTACTGAAGCGCGCCTGCAAGACTCCGGTAGGCGGTGGACTCTGCTGGCCCAAGCATCGGACCCCCAGCCTCTGACAGCTTGCCCTGAGTGTCCACAGGTGTAGAGCAGGACTGGCAGGCGGTCATCCCGGCTCGCTCCAGAATGTCACAAGTGAACTGCCGCTGGTGGAGGAACAGGCCAGAAGGTCGGGGCTCAACAGTGACGCCGAGGAAGTGGTGGAGCACCCCAAGATCCTTCATAGCAAATTCCTTCTGGAGTGAGGCAATGATGCGGTGGAGCAGAGAGTCGCTGGAGGCAGTGAGAACAATGTCATCCACATAGAGGAGCAGGTAAGCAGTCTCACCCCCATAGTGGTATATGAACAGGGAGGTGTCAGACTTGGCCTCCGTGAACCCAAGAGTCTGCAGGAAGGTAGCGAAGCGAGAGTACCAAGCCCGGGGTGCCTGCTTGAGCCCGTAGAGAGATTTGTTGAGCCGGCAGACGAAGTCAGGACGAGAACCATCCACAAAACCTGCCGGCTGACTGCAGTAGACCGTCTCAGTCAGAGTGCCATGAAGGAAGGCATTCTTGACATCCAGCTGATGCACAGGCCAAGAGCGCTCGAGAGCCAGGGAGAGGACAGTGCGGACTGTAGCTGGCTTCACCACGGGACTGAACGTCTCAGCATAGTCAATGCCGGGCCGCTGAGTGAAGCCACGGAGGACCCAGCGAGCCTTGTAGCGCTCCAAGGAACCATCAGCCCGCCTCTTGTGCGTCCAGATCCACATGCCGGTGACAATGTTGGAACCCGGCGGACGAGGCACGAGGTCCCACGTCTGGTTGGCGAGGAGGGCGGCGTACTCCTCGTCCATCGCGCGGCGCCAGTGAGGATCCGCCAAGGCCGCGCGAACGGAAGAGGGTACCGGAGAGATCTCCGGCTCGCAGGCGGCGGCGGTGAGGGCCTGCGGGCGAGATGCCTGCCTCGTCACCATCGGGTGAGTGTGACGAGGGTCCCGGTGAAGAAGAGGTGGGTGGTACACCGGCGGGTCGGCGCGAGAGCGTGGTGATGCCGGCGGAGCAAGCACCGGCGACGACGGCGCTGGGGACGAGAGCGGCGGAGCCAGCTCACGTCGGCGCTCGTAGACGATCCCGAAACGTCCGGGAGGAGGTGAGGGCGGACGCGGCTCCCGCCGGCGCTGGTAGACGAGTCCGAAGCGCCCGGGAGGAGGTGGGGTCGGTGTACGCGGTCCCGCGATCGGAACGGCAGCATCCGGCACAACGGGAGGCAGCGAAGCCACAGGGAGCGAGTGTGGAAGCTCCGGAGCTGCCTCGACCGTGTCAGGCACCGGAAGGTCCTGGGGCGACGCGGGACCACCTGGAAAGCGTGCCGGAGCAGTACCTGCAGGGTAGGGGGAGAAGGGTGGCGGAATCGCCGGGTCAGTGGGAAAGAAGGAAGCCTCCGCAGGGTCAGCGGGAGGTGTGGGTGGAGAGTGGGCGGAGTAAGGGAACGCCGACTCATCAAACACGACATGGCGAGAGATGAGGACGCGGCGAGAGGTAAGGTCAAAGCATCGGTAACCCTTGTGATCCGGAGAGTATCCGAGAAAGACACAGAGGGTCGACCGGGGAGCCAGCTTATGAGGAGCGGTGGCGGCGGTGTTAGGGTAACACGCACACCCGAAGACTCGAAGGTGGTCGTACCGAGGAGGGGTACCGAAAAGAGCGTGGTGAGGTGTAAGAGCTGGACAGGCGGTGGAAGGAAGTCGGTTAAGGAGATATGTGGAGGTGTGCAGACACTCAGCCCAGAAGCGAGCGGGTAGAGAGGCCTGGAGCAGAAGGGTGCGCATGATGTCGTTGGTGGTGCGGATCATACGCTCTGCCTTGCCGTTCTGAGAGGAGGTATACGGACAAGACATGCGCAAGTGGACACCGGAAGAAAGGAAGAAAGCACGGGAGGTTGAGTTATCGAACTCACGGCCATTGTCGCACTGGACAGCCTTGATGGCGAGGCCGAACTGGGTGGAAACCCAAGCAAAGAAGTGGCTAAGAGTGGGGAAAGCCTCGGACTTGGCACGTAGAGGAAAAGTCCAGGAGTAATGGGAGAAATCATCGACCACCACCAAGTAGTACTTATAGCCAGACATGCTGAGAACAGGAGAAGTCCATAAGTCGCAGTGAATAAGATCAAAGACACGAGTGGTATGTGAGGAAGAGGACTGAAAGGGAAGGCGAACGTGACGGCCTAGCTGACACGCATGACACAAGTGATCATCGTGAGCCCGAGAGCACCGAATGCCGGAACTATGCTCGAGCCGTATCAGGGCATCCCGTCCAGGATGGCCGAGACGACGGTGCCAAGTGGTGGAGGAAGGAGTGACGGCGAACGCGGCCGAGGAAGGCGAAGGAGGTGAAACGGAGGCCGGAAACCGAAGGGTGTAGAGAGGCCCAGTGCTGTTACATCGGAGCCGAGGAACCCGGGAGGCCAAATCCCGCACAGTGAGGCCAGAGGGGTCAAACTCAACCGAACAAGAGTTGTCAGTGGTGAAACGACGAATAGAGAGAAGGTTGTGAACCATACCGGGAGCCACAAGAACATCAGGGATATGAAAGGAGCCGTGGGAACTGGCAGTGCCCACGGAGGAGACAGGAAGGCAAGTGCCATTGGCGACCATGATGGAGGAGGGACAGGAAGGGTGGGGAGGACGAAGAGAAGAAAGGAGTTTCGCATCGGGCGTGGTGTGGAAAGTGGCGCCCGAGTCGGCGATCCAATCAGGGCTGGCGGTGATGCTGAAGGAGTATGCCAGATTGGCGGCGCCGGATCCCCCCGCGCCAACGGCCGCGGTGCCCGCGGCCATGGTGGTGGCGGCGCCAGGAAGATGGGCCGGCGGCTGCGGCGGTGGGGACTGAACCGAGGGTAGAGGGTAGGGAGCCGACGAGGCCCGGCGTGCGACACGGCACCGGCGCATGGCCCGAGTCGTCGGTGGTGGACGGGACCACGGCCACGGGGAAGTCCATGGTGGCGGTGGTGAGGTTGGACCAGATCCGTAAGGAGCCGGGGCGGCCGGGAAAGGCACTGTCACGGGTGAGGTGGCAGCGCCGGAGGTGGGGGCTGCCCCTGGGAGATGCAGCAGCCCAGCTGCCACTGGAGATGCTGGAGGAGCGGCGGCCACTACTGGAGCCCAGGGCTGGGGTGCTGCAGAAGGCCAGCATGGAGGGGAAGAAGGCCCAGCCCAGGGCTGGGGTGCTGCAGAAGGCCAGCATGGAGGTGAGGAAGGGGTTGGGGGGCTGCAGGCGTCCAGCATGGAGGGGAAGAAGGCCCGGGCGGCCACTGCCCCCAGGGCTGCAGCCGCGCCAGGTGCAGCAGCCCCCATGGCGGGCGGAGCAGCAGCCACGGGACCGCCGGCCATGGCACCAGGGGCCGGCGGCGGCGCCTCCAGTGAGGGGCGGCGGGCAGCAGGAATGGGCGGGCGCTGCTGCAGGAGGTGGGAGGAAGGGAGGACGCAGCTGGAGATGGCGGCTGGGAGGGAACCAGTGGCGGGCACCGCCACCCCGGCGCCAGAGAGGGCCGGGCGGATCGGACCAGCACCGGCCAGAGGAGGAGAGGGGGCGCCAGGAGATGGAGAAGTGCCGGCCAAGATCTGGGCCCAGGTGTAGGAGGTAGAGAGACGGGGGAGGGGAGAGTAGAGGGGAGGGGGAGAAGGAGGGCGGCCAGCCATGGCAGGCTGGCCGGCGGCGGCTGCCAGAGGCCCTGGCGGCGGCGGCTGGGTGGTGGGGGAAGGGAGAACTAAAACTGGCTGGATACCATGTTGAATGAAGTGTCTCAATTGCTTAGTGCTAACCCTAGAAGGGTAGCTAGATATAGTGTTGGAGTATATGTAGGCCCATGAGGCTAAGGCCCATGTGGCCCATGTATGGAGACTATATAGCTACCCTTCTAGGGTTAGCCAAGTAATGAATTCACTTCTTCCAACATGGTAATCAGAGCCTAGGGTTAGTTTTCCTCTTCCCCTGCCTCCCAGCCGCCGCCCAGCCCCTGGTGGTGCTGCCCGCCGGCCCAGCCACCATGGCTGGCGGCCCTCCCCTTCCCCCTTCCCTCTTCCCCTCCTCTTCCTCTCCCACCTGGGTCCAACTCCTGGCTGGTGCTGCCGCTGCAACTTCTCCCAGCAGCGCTGCTGCTTCCCACCCGCCCAGACCCGGCGGCCCTCCCCTGGCCGCGCCCCTCCCCGCCGGCCAGCACCTGGCCGCCGGCCCCTTTCTCCCCGCCGGCCAGCCCCTGGCCGCCGGCCACCACCTCCCCGCCGGCCAGCACCTGGCCGCCGGCCACCCCCTGCCTGCTGGCGGCTCTTCTCTGGCCGGCGGGCATCCCACCACTCCTACAGCCGCTGCTGCTCTGCCAGGGGCGGCAGCCTCTGCGGGCGCTGCTGCTCTGCCTCCAGCAGCTGCAGCCGGCCCTCTTCCTGGAGCTGCTGCCGCCGCTGCAGTTTCTTCTTCCCGCCCCCTCCCTCCAGGCGCTGCCTCCAGGGCCGCTGCCCTTCTTCTTGCCGCCGCTGCGGCTTCTTCCTCCCGCCCCCTCCCTCCTACCGCTGATTCCCAGGCCGCCTGGCCGCCGCCCCTCCCTGGAGCGGGTGGCCAGCCCCTGCTCCAGCCGCCAGGGAGTGGGCTGGCCCTGGGCGCCACCATCTCCTCTGCTGCCCAACTCTCTGCCACCCCTACACGTGCGGCCACCGCTCCTCCAGCAGCGCCCCAGGGTGCCGCTGCTTCTTCTTCCGCTGGACAGTACGCCTCAGGCACGGGTGACGCGGCCATCGGGCCCCTGCCGGCTGCTGCTCCTCCCTCTTCTCCCGCCGCATGGCCGACCCCTGGCCTGCAGGCTGGCTGCTGCTTTGCGTCCGGTGTGACCGTCGGGACCGCCCTTCCCTTTGCTGGTGCGACCCACTCACCCGCGCTGCTGCCTTCGCCCACCCCATCCGCCTCCGCGCCCCTCCTTCCCGCGACATGGGCACAGCAGGCCCTTGCTTTCGCTGCCGGCAGTGCCCCCGCGACTGCGCCTTTCCCGGCCGCCCCGACCACATCTCCTTCCCGGGCTCCGGCCGCCCTTGGCATGGCCCCGACATGGCCCGGCCACCCTCCAGCGCTGCTCACCGGCGCGGGCCACTCACTCGCGCCGCTCGCCTCTGGCGCGGGCACTGGCCAGGCCTGGGCACCACATCCGGCCCCTACGCCGCCGTCGTTTCTTGTGGATTCTCCTCCACCCGGGCCGAGCGGGGGTGGAGGGGGGCGTGGCGGACGCCGTCGTCGCGGACGGGGACGTGGTGGGGGTTCTGGGTTCCACGACCCGTCATGGCCCTTCCAGGCTCCCGGTGGTGAGCCTCGCCTGCCGGCCGCTGCCATGCTCGCCACGGCCTCTCCCGGGTTTCCACCGCCCGTTTGGGACTCGGCGGCCTTGGCACACTCCTTCAGCACGCTGGCCCCGCAAACTCCTGGTGCCGGCCCACAGTGGATCGCCGATTCGGGTGCCACCTACCACACCACTCCTGACCCCACTATTCTCTCTTCCGTTCACCTTCCTTCTTCCTATCACCCTTCGTCCATCATGGTCGCTAATGGGTCTTGTCTTCCTGTCACGTCCGTGGGTGCCGCCGGCGCTCATGGCTCTTTTCGTCTTCCTGATGTTCTTGTGGCACCTTCAATGGTTCATAACCTTCTTTCTATTCGTCGATTTACTGCTGACAATTCCTGTTCTGTGGAGTTTGACTCTTCCGGTCTCACTGTCAGAGATTTGGCTTCCCGCCGTCCTCTGCTTCGGTGTGACAGCACGGGTCCCCTTTACACCCTTCGCTTCCCACCGTCTCCTTCGTCTTCCTCGCCGACCCCATTGTCAGCTGCTTTCGCCACCACTACTTCCTCCACTACTTGGCACCGGCGACTCGGCCATCCTGGTCGTGAAGCCCTGATGCAGCTCAGTCGTAGTTCTGACATTCGGTGTCCTCGGACTCACGATGAGCCTTTGTGTCATGCGTGTCAGCTGGGCCGTCATGTCCGTCTTCCCTTCCATAGTTCTTCTTCCCAGACGGCTCACATCTTTGATCTTATACATTGCGACCTCTGGACCTCTCCTGTCATCAGCGTTTCTGGCTACAAGTTCTATCTTGTGCTACTTGATGATTTCTCTCATTACTCCTGGACTTTTCCTCTTCGTGCAAAGTCTGACGCTTTCCCCGCCATTCTCCACTTCTTCGCTTGGGTGTCTACACAGTTCGGCCTCACCATCAAGGCCGTCCAGTGTGACAATGGTCGTGAGTTCGATAACTCCACCTCCCGTGCCTTCTTTCTCTCTCACGGTGTTCAGCTCCGCATGTCTTGTCCGTACACCTCTTCCCAGAATGGCAAGGCTGAGCGGATGATTCGCACCACCAACGACACCGTGCGTACCCTTCTGTTTCAGGCCTCTCTTCCCGCTCGCTTCTGGGCTGAGGGCCTGCACACCTCCACCTATCTTCTGAACCGCCTTCCTTCCACGGCCTGCCCCGCTCCCACTCCTCACCACGCCCTCTTCGGTACCCCGCCTCGGTACGATCACCTCCGCGTGTTTGGGTGTGCGTGTTACCCCAACACCGCTGCCACTTCTTCCCACAAGCTGGGCCCTCGCTCCACGCTCTGTGTCTTCCTCGGGTACTCCCCGGATCACAAGGGATACCGGTGCTTTGACCTTACCTCTCGACGGGTTCTCATCTCTCGCCATGTGGTGTTCGATGAGTCCGTTTTTCCCTTTTCCAGCACTACCACCCCTCCGGTACCTGACCCACCCTCCCTGTTTCCCACTGACCCGGTGGTCCAGCCACCTTTTTCGTGGCCTCCTGCAGGTACCGCTTCGCTGCGCACCGGGCCGGCCACCGGTCCCGGATTCCCGGCGGGTCCGGGCCCATCGTCCTCGGGCGCGGCCCCGTCCTCTCCGGTTGGTGCAGACCCGGGGCCTTCGTCCCCCGCTTCTGCCCCGGGGGGGTCGTGTCGGTCGCTGACGTCGGATCCCGTCCCGGCACCTGCCCCGGCACCTCCGTCGACGGATCCCGTCCCGGCACCTGCCCCGGCACCTCCGTCGAGGTTCGCCGTGCCGGTACGGGTGTACCAGCGCAGGCCGCGGCCGCCGCCCCTCGCGCTCCCTTCTCCACCGGGGACGCCGACACCACCGCCGCAGTCCCCGCCGGCTCGTGGTGCCCCGCCGGTCTACCACCCGCCGCTGCTTCACCGACACCCGCGGCATGTTCACCCGATGGTGACACGACACGCGGCTGGCACACTGCCGCCTCGTGCCCTCGAGGCTTCGACCGACGACGCGGTGGTCTCTCCGGTACCCTCTTCCGTCCGCGACGCCCTGTTGGACCCTCACTGGCGCCGCGCGATGGAAGAGGAGTACGCCGCGCTACTCGCCAACCAGACGTGGGAATTGGTGCCCCGGCCGCCGGGCTCCAATGTCGTCACCGGCAAGTGGATTTGGACCCACAAGCGCCGGGCCGACGGCTCTCTCGAGCGCTACAAGGCTCGGTGGGTCCTCCGGGGTTTCACTCAGCGCCCTGGCGTCGACTACGATGAGACCTTCAGCCCGGTGGTCAAGCCGGCCACCGTCCGTACCGTGCTATCACTGGCGCTTGCTCGGTCTTGGCCCGTCCACCAGCTGGACGTCAAGAACGCCTTCCTCCACGGCCTTCTTACCGAGACGGTGTACTGCAGTCAGCCGGCGGGGTTCGTCGACACCACCCGTCCTGACATGGTCTGCCGGCTCAACCGGTCCCTCTACGGCCTCAAGCAGGCACCTCGGGCGTGGAACCACCGGTTCGCCGCTTTCTTGCTGACCCTGGGGTTCATGGAGGCCAAGTCTGATACGTCCCTGTTCGTCTACCACCGTGGAGCCGACACTGCATACTTGCTGCTCTATGTTGATGACATTGTTCTCACCGCCTCCAGTGAGTCACTTCTCCGCCGGATCATCACTGCTCTCCAGCAGGAGTTCGCGATGAAGGATCTGGGTGAGCTCCACCACTTCCTCGGTGTCACTGTTGAGCACCGTCCCACCGGCCTCCTACTTCACCAGCGGCAGTACACTCGGGACATCCTGGAGCGGGCTGGGATGACTGACTGCAACCCCTGCTCCACTCCGGTCGACACTCAGGGCAAGTTGTCTGAGGCTGAGGGACCACCGGTGGCCGATCCCACTGCGTACAGGAGTCTCGCCGGGGCACTTCAGTACCTCACCTTCACCCGGCCGGACATCACCTATGCAGTTCAGCAGGTCTGCCTACATATGCATGACCCCCGGGAGCCTCACCTCACGGCTCTCAAGCGCCTCCTCCGCTACCTCCGGGGCACGCTCGACTACGGCCTCCTCCTCCACCGGACCTCCTCCACCGACCTCGTCGTCTACACCGACGCTGACTGGGCCGGGTGCCCAGATACTCGCCGCTCCACCTCCGGCTACGCCGTCTTCCTGGGCGGCAACCTGGTGTCGTGGTCGTCCAAGCGCCAGCCGGTGGTCTCCCGGTCCAGCGCCGAGGCGGAGTACCGCGCCGTTGCTAACGGCGTGGCGGAGGCCGCCTGGCTCAGGCAGCTGCTTGCCGAGTTGCACACTCCACCCTCCAGGAGCACACTGATCTACTGCGACAACGTCAGTGCGGTCTACCTCTCCACCAACCCCATCCAGCACCAGCGGACGAAGCATGTCGAGATCGACCTCCACTTTGTCCGTGATCGGGTGGCCATGGGCGAGGTGCGGGTCCTTCATGTCCCGACGACCTCCCAGTTCGCGGACATCTTCACCAAAGGCCTCCCGTCCTCGACCTTCGCCGAGTTTCGCTCCAGCCTCAACATCACCAGTGGCTAGTTGCGTCTGTGGGGGGGTTGTGTGTGTTCTTTCTTGTTTCAGCCTCGAACTCCGCTGCGACGGTAGTTCAGACTGCGGGGGGGTGTTGGAGTATATGTAGGCCCATGAGGCTAAGGCCCATGTGGCCCATGTATGGAGACTATATAGCTACCCTTCTAGGGTTAGCCAAGTAATGAATTCACTTCTTCCAACATATAGTTCCATACATGGGCCACATGGGCCTTAGCCACATGGGCCTAAACATACTCCAACAAAAAAGGAAAAGACAAAACACTGTTACTGTAGCAAAAACAACTGTTACTGTAGCAACCACTGTCCAAAAGCTCTCGAGGGGGTGATTTGGCCGGTTTTGCAAAGTTCAGGGGGTAGAATAAACTGTTTCATAGTTTGGGGGGTGAAGTAAACTTTTTCCGTATCAAATAGAAAGAAACAGTCATTTGACTTTGGCAAATGCCTTGACTTGTCCTGTTGTATTGATTTGAAATGTTGAGTGGAGTTGGCTATACAATATTTTATACGATGTCATTTTCATGTGCTAGAAGTGTACATGAGATGCCATTATAATTTTTCCATACTGTTAGAATGGCAATATCCTAGCCATTACTAGCCCTCATATCTTGGCCATTATTGGCCCTAAATTCAGATCATATCTGCATTGTACATCCTGTATGGATTAGGCTAGATTAGATGACATTAGAGCATTTTAATTCTTTTCCTTACATGTACACTCAGTTTTGTGTAAGTAAAGCCATATATAAATGGAGAAATGATTATGCTCATTCTATTCTATTAGCTTTCATGGTATCAACACATCCTGCCTTTCTCCTCATTTTCTCTCTTCCTGCTCCTCTCTCTCACCATGGGTGAGCAGCCACAAGCAGATTCTGCTGCCACACTAGATGCATTCATTGCTGCTGCTCTTCCCCATCCACAGCCAGCTAATATTGCTGCTGCTCTAGCAGCCATCAACGTCCGCTCTCATATCCCTTTTATTCTAGAGCTCAACTCACGCTATAACAGCAGATGCATGAGCCTTTCCACACTCTTGTGGGCAAATTCAGTGCCATGCATCATGTTGATGGCATAGCAGCACCAGAGCCTCCTACTCCTGCTTGGAGGGCAACTGATGTGCCATGCACTCTCTCATCTACTACTCAGTTTCAGAGGAGATCCTCAGCCTCATGCAGGATGCCACGGCACATGCCATCTGGATTGCTGTCGAGGGACTCTTCTATGCCAACAAAGCTTCATGTGCCCTTGTACTTGAGGCATAGTTCTGGACCACAAAACAAGGTGACCAGATGGTGTTCCAGTACTCACAACGCCTGAATACTCTGGCCAACTCTCTGTTATTGGCCAACGAGGCTCCCCTGACACTCTGGTGTTGCAGCTGCTTAGTGGCGGAGCTTGATCAAGGATATAGGAGGGGCCGGTCTATATAATAATTAGGCATTAACCACCCATGAACAGTACCAAAGTTAATGTTTAGCCAGTGAAAAAACATAATTGGCAGGAGGGGCCATGGCCCAGCTTGGTCTCAACCAAGCTCCGCCCATGCAGCTGCTTCGGGGCCTGAACCCCAGCTTGCATTCCATGGCGGTTATCATTAAGACGCAGTTCCCACTGCCATCCTTCCTCCAGGTTTGCTCCCTCCTGGCTCTTGAGGAGGAGGCTGATCTTTGCAGCAGGAAGCCTTCATCGACCACTGGTCTCCTCGCCTCCCTCTGGCAGCAAGTCCAGCACCCCTCCCTCCGGCTCAACCACTGGGAACTCGACTCCTGGAAATTCCTGGTGCAAGAAAAACAAGCTGCGCAATAAGTCTTGGGACTCCAAGAGCAATGCTTCTCATCCGCAAGCGCTCACAGACCTCAGCTTCCCCACCTACAATCCGTGGACTGGTACTTTTCAGATGTGGCCAGTGCCTCCCACACCTCCTGCTCTCTCCTCAGGGAATTCTCAGTCGTGGTCCAGAGAGCACTGTAATAGGCATCTTCTTGAATGAACTCATTCTAAATAATAATCGGCTTAGTGCTATTTTTGATCCTGTATGTATGCAATATACAACTTGGCAACGTAGGAACTCTGTGATACATCTGTCAGATGATGTGGGTGGACCTCTGGAGCCACTGCTGGCATTCAGGTAATCATGTTATAGCTGATTCCTTTTCTTGTTAATTGCCCACAGATGATGGTGGTGGAATGGACCCTGATAAAATGCGGCAATGCATGTCCTTGGGTTATTCAGTTAAAAGCAAAGTTGCTAGTACTATTGGACAATGTGAGTTTTGAAGAATAAATTGTCTTAGCCCATAAAATATTTTGGTCAAAGTTTGATGCATTAAATGTCCTTAATTTGTTGCCTTGCAGATGGTAATGGTTTCAAGACGAGTACAATGAGGCTTGGTGCTGATGTTTTGGTCTTCTCCCGTAGTCGTGGAAAATCAGGCAAAAGGTTGTGGCCCGGTTTTGTTATCTTAACTTACAATGTAACAATAAATATTCTTGAAGATGCCTGTTATCTTGATTATTGTCTAGGATTTGAAACCATAATATGCTTTTAGACAACAGGAGACAAAAGTTTGTTTGGTTTACGTGAACTTTTTTATGGATGCTTTTATATGATCTTGATAGCACAGAAATATGTGTTCAGTTTGGATGTCTGTTCAAGATTTAGGGTCAATGTACAAAGCTGTTTTTCAGCTTCTCCTACCAAACAGATATTTTGAAACAGCCTTTCCCTAGAAGCTGTTTTTCAGCTCCTCTCACATGCACAGGGTAACCTAGGTGAAGCTAAAAATACAGCTCCTAGCTCTTGCTCTCTCTCTTCTATATTCCTTGAGAAGCTGTTTTACCAAACGTTTTTGCAAACAGCTTCAGTTTCACTGGTGAGGCTGCTTGTTGAATAGCCTGCTGCTCTCATATCTGTCCTTGTCATAGGTGATAGATAAGTGTCAATCTCTTGTTTAGCTAATAGGGTCATATTAGGTCTGGTCTGTTGACCTTAGGTCAGCAAGTTCCCTAGCTTGGTCAATAAGCTTTTCTTGGCAGTCACATCTTAGGCCTTGTTTGGATGCCCATGTATCCACCTCAGTTCATGTGTGTTGGAGTGGTTTACATGGGCATCCAAACAAGCCCTTAGGCTGTAAGTCAAGGTCTTTACTTAGACCGTAAGAAAGCCACTAGGGCTGTTTTTATGTACTCCTACAAATAGAAGCTTAGTCTTCCCAACATAACTCATACAAATAGAAGCTACTTTAGATTGGCTTCATGAAAATGGCATCTAGCTTAGTCTTACTAACAAATGATGAGAAGCAGTGGCAATAGATATTGAGTCAGGGATGACACAAAGGGAGGAATGGTTGTAGTAATTTGTATATGTGTTATGACTTGTCGTTTTTTACCTCAATCCATTTTGAGTAACTTGTCAGCAAACTGACACCTTTTCACTTATAAATACTTTTTGGTTGGCATGAAGGCCTACTCAAAGCATTGGCATGCTATCTTATACGTTTCTTAGGAGCACTGGCAAAGAGGACATCATTGTTCCAATGGTAACATCTATTCCTTCATGATTTTCTTATATCTTAAATTATTTGAATACCATTCATTCTTAACAATCACTGTATTGTCTTCTGAACATTTTGTATATTTTTGACATACTTGAGTCTGTTGTTTGACTATTATTTTCTAAGAAGAATAATTTGCTGGACATTTTGTGTGTTGCGTCTATAAGTTGTCTGGCAGTCCTTTTATTTTGAGGCACACAATCAACTTCTTGATCTTTGAATAGACTGGTACAATCTGACATTGTGATTTTATCACTTATTCTGCAGATTGATTATGAATATAAACAAGGTTGGGAAAGAATGGTCCGGACTACATTAGATGATTGGAGCACAAGCTTGCAAACCATCATTACATGGTCTCCATATTCAACTGAAGCAGAATTACTTGAACAGGTATAGTTGATGCCATGTATGATTGTACTGTGCAGTTCTCAAGGCTTCTCCTTTTCATGGTGCTTGCTTTTGAGAGTAAGAACATGTCTAAAGTGATTGCTTGTTGAGCAATGATACTTAGTGTAGAAGATTGTGATTCTATTGCTTAGGGCTAACCCTAGAAGGGTAGCTACATATAGTTCCATACATGGGCCACATGGGCCTTAGCCACATGGGCCTAAACATACTCCAACACCCCCCCGCAGTCTGAACTACCGGCGCAGCGGAGTTCAAGACTGAACAAGAAAGAAAACATGTGAGAGCACAACACACACGACCCCCCCGCAGCCACAACTAGCCACTGGAGACGTTGAGGCTGGAGCGAAACTCGGAGAAGGTCGAGGAAGGGAGGCCTTTGGTGAAGATATTCGCAAACTGGGAGGTGGTCGGGACGTGAAGCACTCGGACGTCGCCGATGGCCACCCGGTCGCGGACGAAGTGTAGATCGATCTCCACATGCTTGGTCCGCTGGTGCTGCACGGGGTTGGTGGAGAGGTAGACCGCACTGACGTTGTCGCAGTAGACGAGCGTGCTCCTGGCGAGGGGGCGGTGAAGCTCAGCCAGGAGCTGGCGGAGCCAGGCGGCCTCGGCCACGCCGTTGGCCACGGCACGGTACTCCGCCTCGGCACTGGAGCGGGAAACCACGGGCTGGCGCTTGGACGACCAAGAGACCAGGTTGCCGCCGAGGAAGACCGCGTAGCCGGAGGTGGACCTGCGGGTGTCCGGGCAGCCCGCCCAGTCAGCGTCGGTGTAGACAACCAGCTCGGCAGTGGAAGACCGGCCGAGGAGCAGCCCGTAGCCAAGGGTGCCACGGAGGTACCGGAGAAGCCGCTTCATAGCAGCCAGGTGAGGCTCCCGCGGAGCATGCATGTAGAGGCAGAGCTGCTGGACGGCATAAGTGATGTCCGGCCGTGTGAAGGTGAGGTACTGAAGTGCGCCAGCAAGACTCCGGTAGGCGGTGGAGTCTGCTGGTCCAAGCATCGGACCCCCAGCCTCTGACAGCTTGCCCTGGGTGTCCACCGGTGTAGAGCAGGACTGGCAGGCGGTCATCCCGGCTCGCTCCAGAATGTCACAAGTGAACTGCCGCTGGTGGAGGAACAAACCGGAAGGTCGGGGCTCAACAGTGACGCCGAGGAAGTGGTGGAGCACCCCAAGATCCTTCATAGCAAATTCCTTCTGGAGTGAGGCAATGATGCGGTGGAGCAGAGATTCGCTGGAGGCAGTGAGAACAATGTCATCCACATAGAGGAGCAGGTAAGCAGTCTCACCCCCATAGTGGTATATGAACAGGGAGGTGTCAGACTTGGCCTCCGTGAACCCAAGAGTCTGCAGGAAGGTAGCGAATCGAGAGTACCAAGCCCGGGGTGCCTGCTTGAGCCCGTAGAGAGATTTGTTGAGCCGGCAGACGAAGTCAGGACGAGAAGCATCCACAAATCCTGCCGGCTGACTGCAGTAGACCGTCTCAGTCAGAGTGCCATGAAGGAAGGCATTCTTGACATCCAGCTGATGCACAGGCCAGGAGCGCTCGAGAGCCAGGGAGAGGACGGTGCGGACTGTAGCTGGCTTCACCACGGGACTGAAAGTCTCAGCATAGTCAATGCCGGGCCGCTGAGTGAAGCCGCGGAGGACCCAGCGAGCCTTGTAGCGCTCCAAGGAACCATCAGCCCGCCTCTTGTGCGTCCAGATCCACTTGCCGGTGACAATGTTGGAACCCGGCGGACGAGGCACTAGGTCCCACGTCTGGTTGGCGAGGAGGGCCGCGTACTCCTCGTCCATCGTGCGGCGCCAGTGAGGATCCGCCAAGGCCGCGCGGACGGAAGAGGGTACCGGAGAGATCCCCGGCTCGCAGGCGGCGGCGGTGAAGGCCTGCGGGCGAGACGCCTGCCTCGTCACCATCGGGTGAGTGTGACGAGGGTCCCGGTGAAGAAGAGGCGGGTGGTACACCGGCGGGTCGGCGCGAGGGCGTTGCGATGCCGGCGGAGCATGCACCGGCGACGACGGCGCTGGTGACGAGATCGGCGGAGCCGGCGCACGCCGACGCTCGTAGACGATGCCGAAGCGTCCGGGAGGGGGTGATGGTGGACGCGGCTCCCGCCGGCGCTGGTAGACGAGGCCGAAGCGCCCGGGAGGAGGTGGGGTCGGTGTGGTCGGTTCCGCGATCGGAACGGCAGCATCAGGCACAACGGGAGGCAGCGAAGCGACAGGGAGCGAGGGCGGAAGCTCCGGGGCTGCCTCGACCGTGTCAGGCACCGGAGGGTCCTGGTGTGAGTCCGGCAGGGGCGAGGCGGGACCACCAGGAGAGTGCGCCGGAGTAGGACCTGCAGGGTAGAAGGAGAAGGGTGGCAGAATCGCCGGGTCAGTGGGAAAGAAGGAGGCCTCCGCAGGGTCAGCGGGAGGTGGGGGTGGAGAGGTGGTAGAGTAAGGGAATGCCGACTCATCAAACACGACATGGCGAGAGATGAGGACACGGCGAGAGGCAAGGTCAAACATCGGTAACCCTTGTGATCCGGAGAGTATCCGAGAAAGACACAGAGGGTCGACCGGGGAGCCAGCTTATGGGGAGCGGTGGAGGCGGTGTTAGGGTAACACGCACACCCGAAGACTCGAAGGTGGTCGTACCGAGGAGGGGTACCGAAAAGAGCGTGGTGAGGCGTAGGAGCTGGGCAGGCAGTAGAAGGGAGTCGGTTAAGGATATAGGTGGAGGTGTGCAGACACTCAGCCCAGAAGCGAGCGGGTAGAGACGCCTGGAGCAGAAGGGTGCGCATGATGTCATTGGTGGTGCGGATCATGCGCTCGGCCTTGCCGTTCTGAGATGAGGTATACGGGCAAGACATGCGGAGCTGGACACCATGCGAAAGGAAGAAAGCACGTGAGGTGGAGTTATCGAACTCACGGCCATTGTCGCACTGGACAGCCTTGATGGTAAGGCCGAACTGAGTGGACACCCAAGCAAAGAAGTGGCTGAGAGTGGGGAACGCCTCGGACTTGGCACGCAGGGGAAAGGTCCAGGAATAATGGGAGAAATCATCAACCACCACCAAATAGTACTTATAGCCAGACATGCTGAGAACGGGAGAAGTCCACAAGTCGCAATGAATAAGATCAAAGACACGAGTGGTATGTGAGGAAGAGGACTGAAAGGGAAGGCGAACATGACGGCCGAGCTGGCATGCATGACACAAGTGATCATCGTGAGCCCGAGAGCACCGAATGTCGGAACTACGACTGAGCTGTGTCAGGGCATCCCGGCCAGGATGGCCGAGGCGACGGTGCCAAGTGGTGGTGGAAGAAGTGGCGGCGAAAGCGGCTGAGGAAGGCGAAGGAGGTGAAACAGACGCCGGAAACTGAAGGGTATAGAGAGGCCCAGTGCTGTTACATCGGAGCAAAGGACACCGGGAGGCCAAATCCCGCACGGTGAGACCAGAGGGGTCAAACTCAACCGAACAAGAGTTGTCCGTTGTGAACCGGCGAATAGAGAGAAGGTTGTGAACCATACCGGGAGCCACAAGAACATCAGAGATATGAAAGGAGCCGTGGGGACTGGCAGTGCCCACGGAGGAGACAGGAATGCAAGCGCCATTGGCGACCATGATGGATGAGGGACAGGAAGGGTGTGGAGGACGAAGAGAAGAAAGTAGACTCGCATCGGGCGTGGTGTGGAAAGTGGCGCCTGAATCGGCGATCCAATGAGGCCCCCCCTCACCAGCGGCCCCGGCGCTCGCGGCCATGGTGGTGTCGGTGGCACGAGCGGAAGCGAGGGCGGCGGCGAGGGTGGAGATGGGCTGGAGTGGGTTGGAGGCCGTGCCATCGCCCCCGGTGAGCAGCAGATCGGCTGCAGCAGTTGCAGCGGTGGCGTCACCAGGAAAGGCAGGGTCAACGGCGTCGGCGGGATCGGCCGGATGGGCTGCTGCCGCTGGAGCAACATCAACTGTGAGGGTCAGAGGAGGCCCTCCAGGTGCAGCCCAGCCCGCAGCAGAGAGGAGGGGGGCTGCAGGCCGCATCCAGGGGAGAAGGGCGCCAGCGCCGGCGCCAGGCATCCAGGGGAGATGGGCGCCAGGCAGCTGGGCGGCCCCAGCAGGGGCACCAGGCAGCTGGGCGGCCCCAGCAGAGGGCTTGGCCGGCTCGGCCCCCTGGCCAAAGGCGCCAGGATGGGCGGCCCCCTGGCCGGCGGCGCTAGGGAGGTCGGCCCCCTGGCCAGCGAGGGCGGCGGCGGCAGCAGCAGAGGAATACCCGGCGGTGGCAGCAGGAAAAAGTGTTGGGCGCGGAGGGGCAGCAGCAAACGGGGCCCAGGAAGGAGGGTGGGAGAGGGGGGGGAAGGAGAAGGGAGCAGAGGGCGGCGGCGGCTGGAAGGCCGCCCAGTGGGGCGGCGGCGGCTGGGTGGCCGCCCAGGGGGGCGGCGGCGGCAGGGAGGCCGCCCAGTGGGGCGGCAGCGGCTGGGTGGAAGGTTCCCAGGAGGGAGAAGGGAGAGAGGAAGGTGGGGGAGGAGGAGGAGGCGGCCAGCCGGCCATGGGTGGCGGCGGCGCCGCCCTGCCTGCCTGGTGCCGGCGGCAGGAAGGGAGGGAGGGGAGAAGGGTTAGGCTGATACCATGTAGAAGATTGTGATTCTATTGCTTAGGGCTAACCCTAGAAGGGTAGCTACATATAGTTCCATACATGGGCCACATGGGCCTTAGCCACATGGGCCTAAACATACTCCAACACTTAGGACTAGTTGTCACAATACATGGTAACAGGAAAATTATTGCAGAAAACCAAGGTTCTTAAGGCATTCCTTGGTGACAAGTTGTATCTTGCCACATGGATCTAATCCTTGTTGCCTGTACTGGAGTCTCCATGGATGCCTTACTGGCTTACTGCTGTAAGAACCATGTAGGAAGGTATTAATGCGCTTGCTGCAAGTAAAAAGTAGTGTATTCATGATAGGCATAGGCTGTGAAATTTTATTTAGAAAATGCAAATACCCTCTCCCTGTAAGTCACTGCAACTTGGAGATGCTAAGCCTACTAAAGCTAAACTTTGGTGCAAAATCCCTGTGATGATGCTTGGGAGATGCTGTGTCAGCATATCAGCTGTGATATGGCCGTAGGTGCTAATTTAAGATGCCAGTGTGGAAGGTAGGGGAGGGGTTGAGGGCTATATGAACTAAGATCACAAGACTTGTGGCTTGTTCATGGAGGGAACTGAATTGACACATCTGATACAGTGGGCTCTAGTACTTAGTTACATCATCCCCTTCTTTCCATGTTGGCATCCTGATTCCTGACATCATATGTGGAGTACTGGAAGTGAGATCTACCTTTAGGGCTTGTTTGGATGCCCATGTTGTTATGTGGGCTGTTGGGATCGAGAGGGGAGAGTCAAGGGGAGCGGTGGCGGAGCTACACTACCCGCGGGTACTGTTCACGTGAGAGAGGCAGAGAACTGGCAGCTAGGGCTGTGAGGGGTGCTGGGAACGCCGGTCGCAGGGCTTCGCCCACGGCCGGCAAGAGAGAAGGTTTTCCCTTCTAATCTCTTGCTTGATTAGATTGATATATCTCCTCTCCTTATATAGAGAAGAAGTCTTACTTGAACCCTAACCAAGCGACTAATTAATCCTAACGGGCTAAGGCCCAATAGGCCCTTGACTCTTCTAACACTACACCGACATGCAGCTCGTCCTCGAGCTGCAACTTAACGATGACACTAACTATGACTCCGCTAGACACAAACCAAACACCTAAAAACAAGCCTTTTACATCTCGGCTTATTTTATTGACCTGAAATAGACTACGACTCTTTATTTTTGACTCCTGAAGATACAGCGGACACCCTCAGCGTGATGGACCTGCACATGTGTAGCCACCTGGATCCCATGGAGCCCACCGGAACGAGAGGGGTGCACGGGTATATCCACCTGGAATTAGTCGCGATAGCGACCAGCGGAGACGTCCTCGCGACAGCCGGTGGTGGAATGCGGTGGCGCTAGGCAGTGCGTCTCCGCTGGAGACAAGGAGGGGAGCGACTCCCCTACCGCCGCTGCCGCAGAGTTGGAGGTCGCTGCCCGCGGGAAAATCACCTTGCTCGCGCCTAAAGACAGCAGCGGGTCGGCGCAGTTGCTGGTGGCCGTCCCACGGGGCGAGGTCGCGCTCCACTGAGCTGAGGTCGACCGTCGTCAAGGTCGCCTCGTGCATAGGCTGGCGCATCTCCTGCAGCAGCCGGCGCGCTAGGAGGCCACGCGCCGCAGCCTGTAGCCGCACTGCCTCAGACACCTTGCAGGTAAGCATCTTCCCTGCCGGCTCCGTCGTGATGTCCATCGCCTGCTCGATCTGCTGCAATGTTGGCTGCACGTCCTGGAACGGCAGCAGCATCATGCCGTAACCTGGCATCCCGTAGGGGAAAACCGGTGACAGAGAGGCCACGGCCGATTGCGGCAGCAACCAGCTGGCTGGTTGCAGCGGCGGTATGCCGAGGTAGGACTGGATGGCGGCAACGGAACGGGCAAGATCGGTGATGGCCACGGTCAACTGATCTGGCGTCATCGGTGAGGAAGTGACCGGCAGCTGCTCATCGTAACTTGGCATCTCCGATACCAGATTGTTATGTGGGCTGTTGGGATCGAGAGAGGAGAGTCGAGGGGAGCGGCGGTGGAGCAACAGTACCCGTGGGTACTGTTCACGTGAGAGAGGCAGAGAACCGACAGCTAGGGCTGTGAGGGGCGCTGGGAACGCCGGCCACAGGGCTTCACCCACGGTCGGCCAGAGAGAAGGTTTTTCCTTCTAATCTCTTGCTTGATTAGATTGATACATCTCCTCTCCTTATATAGAGAAGAAGTCTTACTTGACCCCTAAGCAAGCGACTAATTAACCCTAACGGGCTAAGGCCCAATAGGCCCTTGACTCTTCTAACACATGTATTCACCGCAATGGCTCAATCCACATATGTTGGAGTGGATTGAAGTGGAACTTAAACTAATTTCCACTCCAATCCACTCCAGCACATGTGGATTGAGGTGAACACATGTGCATCCAAACAAGGCCTTAGGTGAGGTTTCGAATTGGTGTTGAGTTGTCAAGTGGCAAGTGCAGGAAACACAAGGGTATTTACATCTTTAAGTGATATCTACATGGTATCTACAATTTTTCCTTGAATTTTATTTTCAATCCTTTTAGAGCATGCTTTGTTTCATTGGATGTGTCCTTTTATTTATTCTTGTTACAAATGACCATATTATGCTGTAGTTTCATGATTCACTTGGAAAACCAAAATATATTGTGGAAAAAAGGTAAACTATATGGAAAACTGTTCAGCTGATTTCTAAAATGCCACAATGTCTCAAATTTTCAACTTGTAATTTTTAATTGCATGCATCTTATTTTTTTTGTTTGAACACAATTACATGCATCTTATTTTACTTTTAGAATGCACTAGATTATGGCATTCCATGTGGGCTTTTGCAGTTTAGTTCTATGAAAGATCGAGGGACACGAATTATTATTTACAATCTTTGGGAGGATGACCAAGGGGACTTGGAGCTTGATTTTGATGCTGAAGTACATGTAAGTTCCAGTGACCAAGGACTGTGGGCTATACCATCGTTTTAGTTAAACTGCTCACTATGATTTCTATTGATGTCTAACATGGCAGGATATTCAACTCAGAGGTGGTAATCGCGATGAGAAAAATATCCAGATGGCAAAGCAGTTCCCAAACTCCAAGCATTACCTCACATATAGGCATTCATTGAGAGTAAGTTTGATGTATGCATACTCTAGTTGGTAGTAAATTGATGATGTAATGTATATAATTGGTCCCTTTTTTTATTGCGTTATACTTGTAGTTATAAAAGACACAAGTGGTCAGACCCTTCCCTGGACCCTGCGCAAGCGGGAGCTACGTGCACTGGGCTGCCCTTTATACTTCTAGTTATAACCTAAGTGCTTTTTTGGCTATTAGTCACTAAACAGTAGGCGCGTTTGGTTCTGCTGAAGAAGCACGCCTCGTCTCGCCCAGCGAGAAACTGGAGAGAAAAACGCGTTTGGTTTTCTTGCCTGTTGCCTCGATTTCTTTGCAAGCGAGTTTTTTCTTGCTGGCTGGGAGAGCCGAATTAGCCCTCCTCAATGGCCAAGGTTAGCCTTGCCTGGCTAGACGAGGCCAGGCAAAACTTGCCGTGCATCCAAACATGCTCAGTGTTTGCAGTTCAAATTATTTATGTAGATTCTTTTTTAATACAAAATTGTTCTTTAGTACATCCTGCCTTTTATAATTTTAGCAGTGACTTGGCATAGTTCAGTTTCTGACTAAATAAAAGTTTTTTTTTTTTTGCAAACATGCACAAGAGTTGAGTGTCATTTCGTTAATGAAGAAGAGAGTACACGAGAGGGTCAAAGTCCCCCTTGAACACACAGCCACACTACAACCAGGAGAACAGTAGAAACAAATTGCCCTTTTCAACAGCAAGTGACCAACAAGCTACCAAGACTAGAAGTATTGCCGACCAGGCCTGACCAACAGCTCCTGGAGCGCATTTGTTCCAGCGGAGCACCACACATTGCATTCATTGGTGACAGTTTGCAGTACAGCCGTGATTCTCAGACTTGCGCCATTAAAGACACAATCATTCCGATGTTTCCAGATTCAAGCGGGCCTGTCCGCCAGCCCGCAAGTTTGCAGGCTTGTGGACAGGCCCGCTTGCACCCCTAGGAAGTTGGATCAATGGGTATTAAGCTCAATCTCTGGAGTATTATAAATTACCTTATGTTTTTGCTGTGCGCAAATTATGAGAAGGTATATACTAATTGGGAAGCCTTGGTGGCTCAATCAACAATTTCTTGCTTCTAAATTAGAAGACATAGGATCCTGTGCATGACATTTTCTTGTAACATTGATTTACCAAGTTTATTGACATGAAATTAGAAGACATAGGATCAAGGATATGTACAGGGATGTGGTGATGTTTATCCGAACATGTGATGGCGACACTAGTGACTTTCCAATTAAAATAGGACTGCATCAGGGGTCAGCTTTGAGCCCTTATTTATTTGCTTTGGTGATGGATGAGGTCACAAGGGACATACAAGGTGATATCCCTTGGTGTATGCTCTTTGCTGATGATATGGTGCTAGTTGACAACAGTAGGGCAGAGGTTAATAGGAAGTTAGAACTATAGAGGCACACGTTAGAGTCGAAAGGGTTCAGACTTAGTAGGACCAAGACCGAGTACATGAGGTGCGATTTCAGCGCGACTAGGCATGAGGAGGGAGACGTTAGCCTCGATGGGCAAGTGGTGGCCAAGAAGGATACTTTTCGGTATTTAGGATTGATGCTACAAAAGGATGACGACATTGATGAAGATGTTAGGCATAGAATTTTAGCCGGCTGGTTGAAATGGCGTCAAGCTTCTGACGTCCTCTGTGACAAAAGGGTGCCTCAGAAGCTGAAAGGTAAGTTCTATAGGATGACAATTCGCCCGATGATGTTATACGGTGCTGAGTGTTGGCCTACAAAAAGGCGACATGTCCAACAATTGAGTGTAGCAGAGATGCGTATGTTGCGATGGTGTTGTGGGCACACAAGGCGGAATAGAGTCCGGAACGACGATATTCGGGATAGAGTTGGGGTGGCACTAATTGAGGAGAAATTGATTCAACATTGGTTGAGATGGTTTGGACATGTCCAACGGAGGCCTCCTGATGCGCCGGTGCATAGTGGGGTTTTAAAGCGGGCCAACAATGTAAAGAGCGGTAGAAGTCGACCTAAACTGACTTGGGACGAGTCCGTTAAGAGAGACCTTAAGGAGTGGAATATCTCCAAGGATTTAGCTATAGATAGGAGCGCTGGGAGGCTGGCAATCAACGTGCCTGAACCGTGACCTCTTTCTGTCTTATGCCCTTTATGTCCCTTTATGTGTCTTCCTGTTTCTCGTCTCTTTTGTGTTTCATCTCTAGCCTACCCCAACTTGCTTGGGACAAAAGGCTATGTTGTTGTTGTTGTGGATTGATGCATTCCTTCACTATGGTAACAAAGCATTGTGTTCTGTGTGGTACCTCACCACCACCACACGGCCCAAGCGCATAAGGGGTGTGTGTCGTGTTGAGGCTAGAACATGTCAACCTGGCATGGCAGCAAATTATATCAGCACTTAGTACCATGGCATACAAAGTGTCAGGTATAATCCTTGTATCTACTGCTTATCTAGATAGTACCAACAGTAGTCTTTTGTTAGCTGCCAACATATGTAAGTCGGTTCTTTTACATACTCCGTAGGCAGTAAGAGTAGTGCAGCTGTCTCCGACAGTCTGCAGTAGAAGTCAATTTAGACTTTGCTTACAGCAGCAATAGGGGGATATGTCAGACTACTACCCAGTAATATTCAAACCTGTTTTTACTAGTAGCTGGGGAAAAAAAAACTCAACCTAAGGGGGTATGACTGCCCCCACAGCATTCCAATAAGAAGACCTTCTCACCAGGCCGAGAAGACCCCCGGCCCCACCCTTACACAGCGAAATCCGTTGCCCAAGTGAGAATTTGGCCGGTCCTTAGACCTGTGCTTCTTTGGTTTATGGAGCGGACGAGGGGATTTTTTTTACCTCAGCCTGAAATTCGCTCCCACGGGGAGTCGAACCCAGGACCTGAGGCATGCTACTCAGGCGTCCTAACCACTAGGCTAGGCGCCCTTTCGCTAGTAGCTGGGACAAGAGCAGTACAGTAGTAAGTTTGGTTTACAAACCGACTTCACATGTCTATAAATAAATATGTATGACTATATGCAATGAAAGGCGAAGCCAATTTGCTTCAAAACAGAACCTGTGATCTAAACTCCAGCTACTCTATTCACCTCTGCTCATCCTATAGCTGCTGGCTGCTGCACTACTAACACAAAGGTGCTAAACTAGCCATCTGTTTGTTTCACCCATGGGTACCTTAATATTGTTGTATTAGCACAATAGTACCCACTACACTGCAATAGTTAACTATCAGTGGCATTACACTGTAGCACCATATGCATGCATCAGTAACAGAAAGCAAATAAAAAGCAGAGCTGAAAAGTAATGCATATGCATGCACATGTTATGAGGGAAGGGTATACCCAGTTTTGAATGTGGAGGAAGATGAGTTGAGCACAAGGATGATGGCATGAGTCTTTACTGCAGAAGGGAGGTTTTGAGGAGTGTAGGAAGCAGGGGTATTAGAGCAGTGAGGACAGGGTATTAGAGCAGTGAGGACAGGTGGAGCAAGTGGTGATGCAGACTGCGGTGGTGCCTGGGGTTCTTGGAAGACTTGCAGTTTGCTTCCAATGTTAAACCTCTTGCTCCCCCTCTCGCTCGCTTAACAAGTTAACATTTAGTTTTAGTCTTTTGGCCCCTTTTTTTTTCCTTTTCTTATGTTCTTTTGCAATCTGTTTCACATTCATGCTCCTGGACTCTGGAGCATAATCAAATCAAATGAATATTATGGTTCTTGTGTGTCCAACAACTTTGAATAGATGGCTGCATTTGATCAATTTTAATCGTTTGCATACTTAAACAGAACTCAAAGTCCTCACGACACGAAAAATGCTTAGTATTGCAGATTGCTTTATTCACATAATAGCTTAGAAGCAGCACCTCTTGGCTCTTGGTTGAAACAGATTTAATGCAGTTTTATCTAGAATATTATTGTGTTTACAGTAGCATGATTTTACAGTACTTAAAGCTGGTTTATGTGCATACGTACAATGCAGAACTTCTTTCTTGCTTTGCATTTTCCTTGGTTGACAAATCATAATTTATCGTCATGTTATTCAAAATAATGTTAGCTTGTCAGTCCTAATAGATGTTCCATTTAGCTGTGTTTCCTGAATCCTGAGAATGACTTTTAAAAATTTTGCAGAGTTATGCATCAATTTTGTATTTGCGACTTCCGACTTACTTCCAAATGATTTTGCGTGGAAAAGAGATTGAACACCATAATATTGTGACTGACATGATGCTGAAGAAAGAGGTCACATACAGGCCTGTGGCACCTAATGGACATCCAAAGGATTCAAATGTAAACAACTATGACCCAAAACCGATTCTTAATCCTAAGATGTTTTTGCAACTCATTAGTGATCTTCTTTGGTGCAGATGGTAGCTGATGTAACAATTGGGTTTGTAAAAGATGCAAAACATCACATCGACGTTCAAGGATTTAATGTATACCACAAGAACCGTTTGATAAAGGTACTATTTTTCTTATGGAATATAGATCTTGAAGAACGACATTTCGCAATACTAACATTTCCAAGCATCAGTTCTGCAAAACTACATTTTAGTGGCATTTTGTGTCACAAAACTATGCGTTTGAGAAGCAGTTTGAGAAAAATACACTTGTACTAAGTACTATTTCTTGCAAGACTACACTTTTGTTGCCACTCTGCTTCAAAATTAAATTTAATACAAATTTGCACTGTAAATTTAGAGAATTAGATAACACCTCACACCCAATACGCGCGGGGAAGGGGGGGTGGGGTGGTGCAGGGTGGTGGAGGGTTAACTTTCATATATACAGTCAAAGTACAACTTGGAGCAGTGGAGACAGGCAGCCGACTGAACGGAACTGCCGGCCACCTGGTGCCGCGGGATACAGCATCGGCACCACGGCAGGAATGACGTCTCTGGCGGTCAGTGGAGCAGCAGCAGCAGGGGCAGTGCTAGGCAGCACCTAGCAAGCGATGGAGCTGTGGCTGAAGAAGGGCCGGCTCCGGCCATGGCTGTTGGGAAAGATGGCTGGGGCAGGCGACATCGGGGAAGACGGCTAGGGCGGGTGATGCTGGTACACATTGCCGAAACTGTGGTTGTCCACAGCAGCAGGTGGTGCTGACCGCTCTGGGTTCGGCGGGCGGCGTTGATAGACGATGACAAAGCGCCACAAGGTTATTAAGGCATAACCTAGGCGACGCCCTGGCGTCCAGGCATTTTTTGAACTGTGGCATCAGGCTCGCCACGACCTTCTTGCGTATGGCGTCGCCTCGCACGCCAAGTCGTCACCAAGGCATTGACTTGCTCCAGGTGGATGCTGTGTATGCGGGAGCACAGGAGGGAAATCACGCGCGTTGGAGGGAAAGGCAGGGATTGCGCGCGGGAGGGAAAGTGCGCATGTGGGGAGAAGATTGCCGCGCGCGTGGGGGAAAGAGCCATCTGGCGCCTACAACGCAACGAGGAAAGAGGGAAAGAGAAGAGGGTGGAGGTCCACCTGGAATCTGGTTGCGGCGGCGCTGGCGTCAACCTCCTCCATCCTGCCACCCGCCGTATCCGTGACTTCTGCTACATCCGTGACGGAATGACCCCAGCTGCATCCGTGACCCCAACTTCCGCCCCATTCGCGACCCCTTCTGCTCCGCGTTCTAGACTTCTCCACAGCCTCCAGCCCTCCACCGATTCATGTGGTCGTGCCTCCATCCTCCTGCAAGTACGTCCATTTCTCCCCTAGTCCCCTCCTTCCTCTGCTCTTCCTCCCGTGCTTCGTCTGCTCTGCTTCCTGTGCTCGTGCTAGATTGTTAGGACCTGGATAAATGTGCTCCTTCCTGTGCTTTCTGCTACTAGTTGTATATAAATTGTTGTGGCTTGGTGGATGCTTGTGCTAGATTGCTATGTGGTTGACTGCTTTTGCTTGCCTGCTTGGCTCTTCTCTGCTCTGCAGCCAACTATTAAGGTGTGATTTGTTTCTAAATTCCAACCATTAAGGTATAGTTTGCTTCCAAGTTCTAGTCTGAGCGTATGCAACAAAATCAACAAAACGACCATAGACTTTGAATTTTTGAGGCAGTGGAAAAGACCAGTAAAAATGACTGAAATCATCAGGCATGACCAAATAATATTTGTAACCCAAAGTACTAAGGACTAGAGAGGTCCATACATCACAATGAACTAATGCAAATGGTTCTGACATAGTGGACACTGAACTAGCAAAAAGGCAGACGCGTGTTTTTGCCAAGCTCGTAGGCATGACACAAGGATCATGCTGCTTTATTACACGTGATAACCGACAGGTTTTGAAGAGAAGCAATGGCGGAGGTGCCCGGATGACCCAAGCGGTTATGCCACAAGGTGGACGAGACAACGTGGCTGCAACTAGCGGTGATGGATGGTGAAGCTGGTGAGATGGTGTAGAGGTTTCTGTGGTTATTGCAGCGAAGGATCACGCGTCCTGTCCATGGATCCTTGAATGAAAAACCAAAAGCGTCAAATTCCATGGAGCAATTACTATCACGTGTAAATTGACAAACAGACAGAAGACTGCGCACAAGAGTAGGGACAACAAGAACATTGTGGAGGTAGAAGGTGTCAGCGGTGGGAAGGATGGAAGTGCCATGACTACAACAGGAATGGAGTGACCATTGCCCACAGTGAGACGAAGGAGGGAGGCGTGTGAGTAATATACCATCAGAGGACGCACACGGAGCAGAGAGACGCACCGTGCGGAGGAGATCGTGTGCAGGGGCATCCCGAGGTGGTTGGCCACACAGCCATGGAGTGTGCGTCGCGGGAGTGAAGCTAGGGCAGAGGGAACTGCCGAAACACATCACATCCAATCCGGGGAGAGGGGGTTGACTTTCATGTATATAGTCATAGTACAGCATTTTTTTTTCCTCGAAAACATAAGAGAACTACGCTTCATTATATTAAGAAGAAAAAAGGTGGGGAGACCCCAATTACAGCACACACCACGCCACCCTAATATAAAAGTACAGAAGCGCCTGATATACAACTCGGAGTACAAGTGACATGATATACATGTGTTAGACTATACATATATCTAATAGTAAATCTGCATTGCCTGATGGCTTTAGGGTTTTTAAAAGTGTTGTATTTCATGCGGAATAGCTATAATTGTGTAGTTGACACAATATGACAATACAAGTATTACTTTGTGAAATGAAATCTTAATATAGTTTTGCCATATCTGTTTTACTACCTTAGTGTAGTTTTAAGTTTACAATATAATATTTATTTTCTTGTGTGATCATATTTAGCTGCAATTTTTGTAGTCCAGCTGCCACTGTAACTATTGCTTTAACCCTCTTCTTGTATGTCTCTGACATATCAATGGATACTTATGCTGGATTGCTGGTGGAACATATCCTTGGTTTGTTATCAGTATTAGGCAATTTTCATTTATGCCATCAAACTTGTCAATGGCATGTGGCAGTATTTTATAAGGAAAAAGTTCCTTAAAAGAGCCAAATAAATCTCCCACCTCCAACTGAATTCATGGTAGCATATATGCCATTTCTTCATAAACTGATTGTTCCATCTTTGTCGTCCTTTTGCTGTGGAGTAGGGTGCCATTTGAGTATTTGACATATATTTAGTAAAGAGGAAATCAATATTTACTTTTAATAGTACTAGTGACTGATTGGCCTTGCTCTATTTTTTCTCGAACAAATTGGCCTTGCTCACTCAATGTTGACCTGTATTCTATTTCTGGTATACTCAGTACTACTTCACATGATGTTTACTGATTAGTTAACATAAGTGTGTTTTAGCCTTTCTGGAGAGTGTGGACTGCTGCTGGAAGTGGTGGTCGTGGTGTCATAGGTAGTCCCTTTTCCATGCTTTCTTTTCTTTAGTCTTTCTTACTGTCTATTGAGCTCAAAGTCTAGTAATGATCAATTACACTGCAGGTGTACTTGAGGCAAATTTCATTGAACCAGCTCATGATAAGCAAGACTTCGAGCGGACAACACTTCTAGCAAGACTTGAAGCACGATTAGTTCAAATGCAGAAGGATTACTGGTCCGTTTTGTGATCATTTGTCTTTTTTTTTACATAATGATAGCACATTTGGATGGGCCTACGATTCCTACCTTTGATCCATTCCAACTGTTCGGTTGCCCGACACTTCCTGTTTACTGGCCAGATCATGGCAATCTAGAGGGCAAAATTAGGCGCCAATTTCTGTGGCAGGCGAATTCCAAAAGTCCTTAATAATTGCTTGTTTGGGCATCTTTCAGCAGACAGTTGTATGAAGTATCAGTCTGATTCTCAACATTCCTTTTCTTCTGTTTCTTTCTGATAGGTCTGGGAATGCTCATCGAATAGGATATGTTGCACCACGATCTGGCAGGAACTCTGAGGCAGGAGATGGAGGTAAATAATGGCTGTAATTATGAGATATAGGGTGAAGTTGCAGTTGTTTGTGCTGTGATTCGTTGAGAGCATTTTAGCTTACTATGTACACACTTAATTGCTAGTTAGGAACTTTATAACTTGTTGACTGGCGTTACTTCTTTGGAGTGATTAAAAATAGATAAGTGTCTTAGCTCCTAAACTTTTGGCTTCCTTCTTCCTTTTTCTGGTGCAAATACACTTGTCCTCTTTTGGTTCCTCAACTTTCATATCTTGTTTTTTTGTCCTTTTGATCAAGCAGTTGTATTCATCTACAAGTGCCTCAGACCTACCTGTTTATGACAAAGGTTGTTCAGCCAGATCATTGAAACGGTGTGGTTTGAAAATAAGCAGTGATCCAAACTTAAAATTTCAAAGTCGTGCCTTTTAAAATATAACTAGCAAATATGCCTGTGCGTTGCAGCGGGAGACAAAAAATCTATCAAACGTTAATGAGACAATTTAAAAGATATAATTTATTTTATTTATGATAACCATGGTTCCCATAATATAAGTTAACATTGGCAATAATATGACAATGTTCTATGAAATCTGTATTGAATTAAAATACAATCTTGATAGATTGTTTTCTTCTGTGATAAGGCACAAAAATATTCACTCATAAATATGTCATGACTTTAATTTTTATACTATCCATATGCGGGTAGAGTTAAATATTGAGTTCATTGACTACTTTGAGGACCCATAAAGATAGAAATGTTTACTCGTAAATATATCATAACTTTAATTTTTTTATACTACATATGTGCTGATAGAGTTAAATATCGAGTCATGATTTTCTTTGAGGACCCATAAAAATATGCAATTCTAGTCTTTGATTAAAGTCAGCAATGAGTTAGTTGTCGTCGTGTCAAGTATTGGTCTGTCTGTTGATGATTATGATGGAGACTTCTCGATTTTTCGCATGGCAGCACTCGTCTAGGGTTATGCTGATTATATGTATATGCATACAACTTGGATTAGATTGGATAATTAACAAACTCAAGATTTCAGGTCATGGTTTGATTAGTCGGACCATTGGCTGATATAGGTTCTAACAAGAACACATTTTATTCATAATTAAAATTATACAAACAACTTAGGGGTGCGAATATTTATTTATTAGGAAAGAATAAATGGTTTAAAAGACAAAAAACATGTATTAGATCTATAATTTATTTTAGATATGATGTTTATAAGGAAGAAAACGACATACTTGTGAAAAAGAAGAAAAGAAAAGGACGATGGGATGAAACTAGAAAAAAATATAAGCAGCAGACATAATTAATTGGCGACAAAAAAAGGAAAACAAATCGAAGCAACAGAAAAAAATGGAAGCAGCGGACACAAAGGAGGGAATGGAATAAAAAAGGAAGCAGTGGACGTAATAAAAGTCTAAGCAGGATTAGACGAGAGGGGGGGGGGGGGGGAAGGGGGGCGGGGGAGAGATAGGAAAAATAGAAATGGACTCTTATTCGGAAGCGTAGAAAATAACCGCATTTGGTTGAAATGTGTAGTAGAATGAGATGGGTGGAACGAAAATTTGGAGAGAAATTTTACCTCTTTAATATTAGGTATAGAATCAACAAAAAAAAACACAAATGGAAGCAGCGGACATAACGGAGGGAATGGGATAAAAAAGGAAGCAGTGGACATAGTAAAAGTCTAAGCAGGATTAGACTAGAGGGGGGGGGGGGGGATAGGAAAAATAGAAATGGCTCTTATTCGGAAGAGTAGAAAATAACCACATTTGGTTGAAATGTGTAGTAGAATGAGATGGGTGGAACGAAAAATTGGAGAGAAATTTTACCTCTTTAATATTAGGTATAGATAATGAACGGGTCATGCAACATAAAAATGGAATGAAATAGAGATGCTATTTGCCTAAATCTTTGGTATCTTTGAAATACCACTAAAAGTGTTTCTGCCACATGGCTGAATATTTGAAAGGTAAAATGGAATTTTGAGGACCAACGTACAACATTAATCATTCTTGACAAACATAAAGTAACAAAAAATAACAACCAAACCCTTGGTATGCTATTGAGGACTGATGTAATGAGAAATATTTTTTTTCTTTGAATGGAATCTTTGCCTTTTTTAGAGTTTGGGTTAAATATTCCTTCCGTTCATGCTATATCTAATGAGAATTTTTTTTTTCTTCTTTGAATGGATTATCTTTGCCATTTTGAGTTTGCATTAAATGTTTTTCCTATTCATGCTCTATCTGCACACTTAGTACAATGACAAAGTGTTGAGAAAAAAAATCCAATAACAACCTTCATAGAAATACAATTTATATGACATCTTTACCATTTTCTTTTGAATTTGTTTTACATCTTTAAGTGATTATTGTATCTTGAATAACCAGCAATTGTATGACAATTATCTTTCCTATTTTGGACAGAAGACTCTCCTGAAAACACAGCAAGTGCACAACCATCACCTTATCATTCTGGGAAAGGGTACACACAGGCAAAAGACATGAATAATAATATTAAAAAGGGTTGTAAGGCAAGCACATCATTTGGTATTCAGCAGAGAGCTGAGAAGTCTGCAAGGACTAAACGATCTACCAAGTCAATACTACACGGGCTGTCTGATAGTGATAATAGTGATTCTGAGTTTATGGGCACTCTGTTGAGGTCAAGATCTCACACCATGAACAGAAACCAAAAATTGTTTCAAAATGGCAGTACGGGTTTGACAACACCTCAATCCAGTGGACTAATAGAAAGAGAGAGGGTCAGAACTAAATCCCAGCCATTGGTAATTTCCTTCTGCTAATATAGGATTATACTGCCCTATATGCTTAATTTCTTATTCACAAATGATAACTGAACCATGTTGTGCTAGAGCATTATGATTTATGCATCCTTAAAGAGTGTCTTTTATTCTTTTAACCACGTTTTGCCATATAATATCCTGTATTCTATGTCTTTGCTTTGTGTTCATGCACTCTATTTTCTTTGCCTTTTAGCATTACTTTTACTGGGTTTGGGTGCACTGCTAGTTTTCTTATAGTTTGGTAATATAAACTGCATGATGAAGTTGTAAAATTTATGATCTGCGGTGGCCCATATTTTTTTTGCTGAATCACACATAGATGGCTGGACCGCCTGACAACATTATTTTCTACTATTTATGCCATACAATTTCATAGAAGATTTCTGGGCCAAAAAGTAGCATTTCTCTGATGGAAGAGCTGACATATCAAATTCCAACTGGAGTCAATACTGGATTGATCCCTTATATAGTTGCATGCATAATTGCATAGTCACCAGAAATAAGGGCTAATTGGATTGCAGGGCAGGATAGCCCCACGTGGGTTGTGGATGTCAAAATGTTGGTCTTAAGTAGTTCGCTACAAATGATTCCGATTGATCCAGGTCGATGATGTTGCTCTCTGAGCAATGACAATGAGTGCTGATATGTCACGTGATTAGCTCACATGCATGCATATATACAAGTAATAATAGCAAAATGAAAAAGAAAGTAAAAGGTCAAACTTTTCTCTTTGCTGCCAAAAGTTGGCCTAGACAGCCCTTGACTCACTAAGATAACCCTAACTAGCTTTACAAGAGTACCAGTCTCGACTCACTGGTCGGGCTGTTATTTTTGCTGTGGCACAAATTTCTTTTTAGCTATTTGTTTAATGTGAGTGGTGGGTGGGTGTGTGTGTGTGGGGGGGGGGGGGGGGGGAGGGTTGGGAAGGTTTGTTCTAGCCCTCCCGTTTATATGATTTCCTTAATGAAATAACACACAGCTCTTACGTGTGGTCTCGACTCACGATTCGATGTTGCACGACTACAGCAAGCCATCTTCTTGTTACTAACCTTGGAGATCTCAGAAGCTAAGCACTCCAGTAGTGGAGATGACTGTATATATATAGAAGCATCATGGGCCATATGGGCCTATTGTAGATGGACCTTTATACACTTAGCACTTATTTCTCCCTAGGTCTCTCTTCTTCCTTACAAATTAGTGCCACCAGCAACAAAACAGTGGCCACCAGCAGCATCTGCACCTGTGGGAAACAAAATTGATTTCCCATTATCTTCCCTCCATGTGTCAATGGGGGTCCTTCATGGGCATCCTAACTCTACCGGTGAAGTCCATCGTCCAGTGTCCCCCTATGAGGTTTGCTGTCTGTGCTCTACCTGCATGATTAACTGTCTGCCTCGGCTGATGAAGCATGGTCACGCTAGCTGAACCTTTCTCTTGTCCCGTCGAATGCCCATGCAATGCACCTGTTAAAACAGGGACGTTGGCCCCTGTCATCCCCTACACTTGATTCGGGACGGTGTCCCGTGGTCAAGGAATGCGACTTCAACCCTGAACTTGGTGACTATGGTTATATGCCATTTGAATTAATTGGTTGCAGATATGATTGTTTTCCCCATTTATATGCTCCTGTACTCCTACATAACATTCTTGATATAAAATTTAGAGTTAAACGCAATAGAGGTGCATTAACTTATGCAGGGGTTTAAGTTAGGTCCATCAACTTTAAAAGTTGATTTCTGGGTCCATAAACTTTTTAAGTGGTCCACCGTAGGTTCATATACCCCTTCGTTTGGCCCTTAGATTGAACTTCCGGGTCCACAAACTTTATAACATGAAATTTTCAATTAGCCTCTCCTCTCTCCTTTATCGTCTCTGTTCCTTCAGCATGCAAGGTGGTGAGAGCAAGCGCCGACAAGTGGCACGAGTGTAGGGGACGGTGGCATGAGGCATAGGGCTGCAGGGTCGCACTTTGGAGAGTGGCGGCGCGCATGTCCCATGAGTCATCTCCTTCCTCTTCTTTCTTCCTCAAATCAACATAGGCACACGTATGGCGGGAGGGGCTGATTCGGCCAAGGGAGCACCCGTTGGCTACAATGGATGGGACCGTGAGCTTCACCACTCACCCGTGAATTTGAGGGTGGTTTTAATCTATCCGTTGGAGGCCAGCAGTGGGTTGGCCACAAGCGTGCTCGTCCAGTGGTCGACGACAGGCAGAAGGTAGAAGACGGTGGCAAAAATGGTGGGGTCCGACATAGACTTGCCCTAACTGTGTGCGCACGGGGATGAGGTGACTGCAGCGGACTCAAGCACACACTTGTTGAAGTGGTGATGGCCTACACCGATGGGAACGGCGGTGCACGCGAGCGCAAAGCTTGACCATGGCAGTTGCAATATGACGGGCTAGGAGGTCCGACATGGTTTTTTTTTTGTGTCCAACGAGGGCAAAGGGTAGAGGAGGCAGGGACAAACTCAATAGTGCTCATTTCAAGGATAGAGGTGAAGCACAAGGTGAGGAACAACGGTGATAGTAGGAGCTCGGTTGCAAAGGGTAGAGGAGGCGGAGACAGACTCAATAGCTCATTTCTAGGACAGAGGTGAAGCACAAGGTGAGAAACAATGGTGATAGTAGGAGCCGGTAATGGTGGTGGCAAGCACTGGCTTGAGGGAGTGGAAAGGAGGGCACCGCGGTCATGGGATATGCATGAACTTGGCAAATTTCATGCCATGCTAGCTGCTGACTCCACATGCCACATCAGATCTAAGGGCCAAACGGAGGGGTATGGACCTTTGGTGAACCACATAAGGCCTTGTTTGGGTGCATGTGTATCTAATTCAATCCACATGTGTTGGAGTGGATTGGAATGGAACTTAGTTTAATTCCACTCCAATCCACTTCAAAACATGTGGATTGAGATGAATGCATGCGCATCCAAACAAGGCCTAAAAGTTTATGGACCAAAAAGTTTAATCTAAGGGCCAAAAAAGAATGTGTATGCACTTGCGGTAAACCACTTAAAATGTTTATGGACCCGAAAATCAACTTCTTTTAGGGCTTGTTTGGAACACGGAAAATAATTCGTGCTCTTGTGTTTTTCCTATGAAATTCCTGTGTTCCTTAGATGTCCTTAGAGTTGACGGACCTAACTGAAACCCCCACATAAGTAAATGGACCTCTGGTGCATTTAACTCTAAAATTTATCTCAGAGCATCAACTTGCGCATGTCTCATCGCTACTTGCCTACTTATAATTACTAAATCTCATATCAAGGTTTCATAATTTTATCTGTCTGATATTTACTGCCCAGGACCCAAAAGCAACAAGTAACGGAGATCTGCATACTATCGATGAGTATGAGTCTGTTGTCAAGCAGTTAAGGGATGAAAATTTATCACTAAAGGAAAGGTAAATATCAGCGGGATTCAGCTTCCACTTTTCTTGTTACCGTTGGGCAACCAACATTTACTATATGTCGATGATATTTGATGAGATTTAACAAAGCATTGGATTGATCACATTGTCACTTTCTTTCCATACTTCACGTTGTGCAACTGTTGAGAGAATGACTTAAAATGTATGTCAAGGGCGTCAAACCCAAGGATAGCACGACCTCGACTACGCAGTTCGTAGTCGCGATCCGTCTTCTCCGGCGAGGTTTTGCCCCTCTGCCGCAGGCTTAGGAAATGCAAGGGAGAGAGAGGTTTGTTTGGAACTGATAGCTTGATTATTCTCAATCTCTGATTACAGCATATATGGCCGGCGGCCCCTGACTACGGGAGTAACAAATCTCCTCAATCTTAGGAACAGAAATAGCAACTAACTTAAAATAGAAACTAATCTTATCATGCCTAATTCTAGCCACTATTGTTGACTTGGCCCTGTGGCTCCCTGGACGCGCTCTGCGCGCGCGCCGCGGCGCGTTCGCCGGCTCGGCGTACGTCCCGTGCCCTGTGGCGCCTGGCATAGGTTCGGCCCCACATGACATCTCTCCCCTCCTCGAGAGCCAGCTCGTCCTCGAGCTGGAACGCCGGGTAACGCTCCTTGAAGGCGTCCAGGTCTTCCCATGTGGCGGACGCAGCCGATTCCCCCTTCCAGTGGACCAGAACTTGACGAACGCCCCGAGCTAGCCGAGAACGGGTGACGCGCTCTGGCTGGGGCTCAATGGCACCGTGGTGGACAGCAGGCAGTGCCGGGGGCGATGGTGGCGCAGCTCCCACGAACTTCTTGAGGAGGCCCACGTGGAACACGTCGTGGAGCTTGGCGCGAGGCGGGAGCTCGAGGCGGACGGCGACGGGGTTGATCACCTCGACGACGCGGTAGGGCCCGAAGTAGCGGGGCTTGAGCTTGCCCTTGGACACTTGGGGCAGCGATGCCGGGGCGCGGTGACGGAGGCGCAGGAGAACGAGGTCGCCCACCTCGTAGGACACCGCACGGTGGCCTTTGTCGTAGTACTTCTTGTGCGTCGCCTGGGCCTGCTCTAGCCGGTAGCGCACGTCGGCCAAGAACTCGTCACGGTCCGCCATGGAGCGAGCGACGGCCGCCACGCGCGTCTCGCCGGGCTCGTAGGACCTGATGATCGGCGGGTCGCGCCCGTATACCACCCGGAACGGCGTGTCGCGGAGAGATGTCTGATAGGCGGTATTGTAGATGTATTCCGCCCAGGGGAGCCACCGAACCCACTGCCGAGGTCGGTCGCCAGTGAAGCACCGCAGGTACATGACGATGACCTTGTTGGCGGCCTCCGTCTGGCCATCAGATTGTGGGTGGAAGGCCGTCGTCATGTGCATCTTTGTACCGGTCAGCCGCATCAACTCGCGCCAGAAGGATGACGTGAACACCGGATCCCGGTCTGACACCATGGACTGGGGTATGCCGTGGAGGCGCACAATGTCCGCGTAGAACGCCTGAGCCACTGATTCAGCTGTGTAGGGGTGAGCCAAAGGGACGAAATGACAGTACTTGCTGAACCGGTCGACGACGGTGAGGATCACTGTCTTCCCACCCACACGGGGCAGAGCTTCCACGAAGTCGAGGCCAATGTCGGCCCACACCGTAGTTGGAACCGGCAGTGGAAGAAGCAGGCCGCCCGGGTGCAAATGCTCAGACTTGTTGCGCTGGCACGTGTCGCACGCCCGGACGAACTCCTGAACCACCCGGCGCATGGCGGGAGAGTGGAAATCGCGGCGCAGCCTGTGCAGGGTACGCTGCACGCCTTCATGTCCGTCGCTGTGGATTGCCGCCAAGATCTCGTGGAGCAGTGGTGACGACGGCGGAATGTATAGCCGGGAGTCGAACATCACCATCCCGTCACAAAGCGCCCACGGCGCGCCGCGGTTGCCGGCCTGGATGGCGTCGCGGATGGCCACGAGAGCAGGCTCCCTGGTCTGGGCTGCCCGCAACCGCTCGATGTAGTCGAACCGTGGCACCGACAGTGCCAAGACGGCACCCTCTTCCGTGTCGCGGCGCGAGAGGGCATCGGCCACCACGTTGGAGGCGCCCGACTTGTACTCCACCGAGAAGTCGAAGCCGAGGAGCTTGCCCACCCAATGGTGTTGGGGGATGGTCGCCAGGCGTTGATCGAGCAGGTACTTGAGGCTGTAGTGGTCCGTCCGCACCACGAACGCACGCCCCCACAGATACGGCCGCCAGTGGCGGATGGCGAGGACGAGGCCGATCAACTCCCGCTCGTAGGCAGCGAGCGCACGGTGGCGCGGCGGTGTCGCGTGGAGTAGGTTGTCAAGGGCGTCAAACCCAAGGATAGCACGACCTCGACTACGCAGTTCGTAGTCGCGATCCGTCTTCTCCGGCGAGGTTTTGCCCCTCTGCCGCAGGCTTAGGAAATGCAAGGGAGAGAGAGGTTTGTTTGGAACTGATAGCTTGATTATTCTCAATCTCTGATTACAGCATATATGGCCGGCGGCCCCTGACTACGGGAGTAACAAATCTCCTCAATCTTAGGAACAGAAATAGCAACTAACTTAAAATAGAAACTAATCTTATCATGCCTAATTCTAGCCACTATTGTTGACTTGGCCCTGTGGCTCCCTGGACGCGCTCTGCGCGCGCGCCGCGGCGCGTTCGCCGGCTCGGCGTACGTCCCGTGCCCTGTGGCGCCTGGCATAGGTTCGGCCCCACATGACAATGTAGCAACAAGTTTGTGTTAAGGGATTCCTTATTCAAATGGGCTGTGGTACCAAGAGTCATTTTTTTTCCTCGACCAACACAGGAGAGCTGCGTGTCATTTCATTAAGAAGAAAGAAAAACGGAGGGGAGAAAAAAAAACTAACTCCTGCATCCAATACTTAAAAAACAATAAAAGCTAAAAGGAAAGAACATCCCATCACACTAAAACAGCACACATCAAGTCTGTGTGCTTAGCAGCTGAAGAAACATCTCACTAAGAGCAGAGGCTCAGCCATGCACCACAAAGCAGTAAAGCACTCTTTCATTAACTACAGCTTGTAGAACCAATTGGACATTTGGTGGAGCTGTTTTGAACACACAAGCATCGTATCATTACAATGCTTAAATGGTCTATGGTACCAAGAGTCATGAATAAGGGATTATGATGACCCACAGGCTACATCTTAAAACTGACAATGGACTTGTATTAGATTTCTCATCTTTTGATTTTATAGTTAACAGATTAATGTGCTTTCAACGAGACACTTAAATGGTTTTTGAAGGAAAACCTTAGGTTTCCATCCAAGTATTGTTTGGATAATTAAGAATTTGGAATCTTTCATATTGAAAGGAAATGGATGTTGCAAATCCATGTTAATGCTATCATGCAAAGAGAGGAAAGCCTGTGTGATTTGCTATGCTTCTGTGTGGCCTGTCTTGCATATGGGTGGGTTTTAGTGGATTTTCACCTCTTGAGGTTATATAGTTTTCCCCAGAAGGGCTATTTGAAAATTACGTCACTTTTAAAAATTCCTTATGTTTCACTTGATATGAATATGACACAAAACGATGTAGGGATCATCTGTACTTTATATATGCTACTAAATTCATTTTACTTTGACCATCAAGGTCTAGCTACTCCAGTCCATTTGAATGTGACAATGTGGTTTCTGGAATTACCAAACCCGCATGCTTGCAGTCAAAGTTCCTGCGTTGATGGGGCTACTTTTAGAAATGTTTCGACAAGGTGGCAACGGGATTGTTCTCACGCATCTGGAATGGGACTGACATTCCCAGGATGAGGAACAGGCATCGTTCCGCATTCATAATGATCTTTTTCTCAAATTATCAAAGTTTCCTTGGATGAGGAACTTGACATTGAGCATTCTTGCAATGTGTAATGGTACTCCAATTTGTCTCGAGATTGCAGTAAGGTGCCTTATTCATGATGTTCTTTTCTCAGATTATCAAAGGTGGAAGAATCGATGTTGCAAGAGCTAGTGGTGGAGCGTGATAAAAATAAGTCTTTGGCAGAGAGGGTATGCACTTCTGTCTTTTCTGCCTACTGTTTTGCTCTAACAAATATTGTTGCTTGGCCTAAAAAGATGAGGCTGCCCACTGTATTGTCACTTGTTAGTGGATTGAAATGTTTTACCATTAAATTTTATGTTTATATGCCTGACACAATGTGCTTGGTAACCTTAGTTTCCCCATCCACCATATGGATTCATTTTTTATTGTGTTTGGTCAGTAAGGCCATTGATATGTTATCTTTATTATCCTAATTCATGCTATGAGCTATCATATTTATCATATGCCTGTCTTTGCTCTATAAGGATACATTGTGCTCTTGGGATAATATATGTTGCTCGTCACCCTCCTATTTTTCAGGTGGAGGATCTGCAGAGACAACTTGAGTCTGCAACCAAGGAACAAGAAGCGTTGATCGACATCTTCTCAGAAGAGAGGAACCGACGAGACCAAGAAGAGGAGAGCCTGAGGAAGAAGCTGAAGGTGAGTGAACAAACTGTGACTGATCGAAAGTCGCAGCACAGCATGAACTTTTGTTTCTTGCACTTCTGAACATTTTCGTGCAACTTGTTCCCTCTTTGGCAGGACGCATCTTCCACCATACAGGACTTGCTGGAGCAACTGAATGCTGCCAGGAAAGGGCGCAAAGTTTGAGAAAATAAACTAGCAACATTGCTACCCTGTCTACTAGGGACAGTTTTAGTCTGCATGGGGGGGGGGGGGGGCTCCTTGCCGCATCGCCTTGGTTTAGAGTTGAGGGTTGGCTGCTTATACATAGTGCCCCAGGTCGTTTGGAGCATCCCATGTACCAAGCAGTAGTGACCACTAAAGGACACGTTATGCTTTATCTGCAGGCAGCAGTTACCCTACAGGAAACAACTAGCGTAATTATCTTTTCATTCTGTTACATCATGTGTTGATCACTTGTCGGTTTCTGATGATACGACATGGGACTGTCCCTGATCTTTTGATGAGTGTGGATAAGCTCAATTTGGAGTGGATTCGACGATGGTTGTCTAACTACAACGACCACAAGGTTGTTGTGCCTTAGCAACTGGTACACCAGCTCCGATTGTGATGTTCTTGTCGTGCCAAGAACACCATGAACCTACTAGCAATCGAGAACAAGCAAGAACAAGATGAACAAGTAAATAACTCAGGGATTTAAGCCAAAGGCTAAATTTGAATCACAAGCAAATCGGGTGGTCTAGGCTATCTTGTATCTAAATAAAATCCAACCTCATTCTGGTGGCTGTTGGTTCTATTTATACGTAGGAGAGCACAAGGGGGCCATGGAAAACTCTAAACAGGGCGTCCTTTAGTGGGCTCTAGCGAATATGAGGCCTATGTCAAGCTGTAGGTTTATACGTCCTTTTGCTTGCTAGGCGCAACTTTTGTAGAGTCTGATAGTGGGGTTGGACCCACATGGAAGAGAACGATGGGCTCTTTTCAACAAGTCAAAAACAAGCTTCATTGGATCTTGTATCAATGAGTTACGGTATTTTTGATGGAGTGACTCGTGCTGTCTCGAGATGAGCTGAGCGCCCTATTAATGATATGATTTTCACTTGTTTAGTTGCTCCATCCTCTTCGTTGGGTCTGAACATGAGCCAATGGGGTCTTGACCAACATTTCTAAGAACGAGGAAATGGTCACAATGATTTAGTAGCACCCCATTCATAGAAGAGTTTGTATGGACAGTGAGAAACGAGTTAACCTGATAATTGTGTTGTCATGCTCGAGCTTGTGTCATTGGTCCTTGCGGTCCAATAGGCTTTGTTGTATCAATGGAAGGGATGCCCTCATCATCCTCCTCTTCTTGCTTTTGAGTCGTCCTCGACTCAAATTCATCCACTTCCCCCATGTATGGTTTCAAATCTGTAATGTTAAATGTGGGGCTGACCCCAACATCTACACATAGCTCAAGTTTATAGGCATTATCATTAATCTTTTCTAACATCTTGAAAGGACCATCAGCTGTAGGAAGTAATTTAGACTTTCGCAAGTCAAGGAACCTGTCCTTTCTTAAATGGAGCCAAACAATCATCGGGTTCGAAAGTGACTTGATTCTTTCCTTTGCTACCAGCAAGTTTATATTTGGTATTCATGCTCTCTATGTTCCCTTTTGTTGTCTCATACTGTTTTAACACTAGTTCAGAATGTTTTTTAGCATCAAAGTTCAGTCTCTCTGAAGTTGGAAGAGGCAGCAAATCAATAGGCGCATGGGGCACAAAACCATAGACAATCCTCTAGTCCTCTAGTGTTCTGCAAATCAATAGCACGAAAATGATCAACATGTTCCTCTAGTGTTCTACTATATATTAAAATGTCATCAAAATATACCACCACAAATTTTCTAATGAAAGCACACAAAACTTCATTCATTAATCTCATGAAAGTGTTGGGTGCATTAATGAGACCAGAAGGCATGACTAACCACTCGTATTGGTTGAACTTAGTTTTAAAAGTTGTTTTCCATTCATCTCCTAACTCCATACGAATCTGGTGGTAACCACTACACAAATCAATTTTAGAGAACACAATTGAGCCACTCAATTCATCAAGCATATCATCTAGCCTAGAAATATGGTGACGATATCTGATTGTAATGTTATTAATTGCTCGACAATCTATGCACATGTGCCATGATATATCTTTTTTTAGGAACAAGAAGTACAGGAATAGCACAAGGACTAAGAGATTCACGCACGTAACCTTTGTCAAGCAATTCTTGCACTTGGTGCTGCATTTCTTTTGTTTCCTCGGGGTTGGGTCCTGCATGGTTGAAAGGTCATTGTTTGGTTTTGGTAATTGAGTGACAACCTAGGTGGACTAATATATGTTTATGTGAGATACACAGGTGATTAGTCTACAGGTACACTAGTGTGAGCAACACATGCCATGTAGGTGAAAATGACTTGGATATGTTGCAAGGCTCACACATGTGATGAAGGAGCTCATTACATATGAGACATGACATGGAGTTAGGTGGAGAAGATCAGGATGAAGCTTGGATTGATAGACCGGTTGCAAGCATGAAGGGCAAGTCGCGTGGCACCAAAGCATGAGTAAAAACTTGGCGCTGATGGACCGAAGCAAATTTGAAGAGCAAGTAAGGTCAAGATCGATGAACCAATAAGGTTGCATGATGATATGAAGTGGATCATATTATCTATTGATCAACATTGGTGCATATGTTGCATCAACATTGGAGGAGATGAAATGGAATGCGCAAGGCAAAGGTATATTTGTAGGGCATTTCATTTCATCGATCAAAGATTGTGTAGAGAAGTGCATGGCCGAATTTAGGATAAATGGCCGTACTATCAAGAGGGAAAAACTTGTTTGCATATCGGTCATCTAGTGTCACTCAAGTGATCTAATATTGCATGCGTTGCTAGGATCGAGTGGCATGGTGAAAAGAGAGAATAATCCTTTGAAAAATAATTGTGAAAATGCTAACACACTTCCACATGGTGGTGTACAATTTGTAGTGTTAGCACATTTGCAAAGAAGAGAACGTGCTGTATTTCTATAGACCATATCCCACCTCAGTTGTAGGTGCTAATTTTTGTGGTTGCATCTTTTTTGATCCTTGTTCAGAGAAAAATACAAAAAAAATAGTGAAAAAATAAAAAAATTTGATTCCTACTCGTGCCTTTTGAAAAATTCCGGGAAAAATTCAGGAAAAAGAAAAAAATCCGGACTATCTGCTTGTTCTGTGAGTTCTTTCTATTGTCCTTTGTTTTCACCTTATTGCACTACGTCTCGACACGTCTTAGCTAGCACCTGTGATTTATACTTTGGATCCGGATTGAACAATTGCTAATCTGCATTCGTTAATTGCTAATCCTTGCTGTCATATTGTGTGTCTACCCATAGCTCTACATATTCTTCTGTCAGTACAGGTTCATCTTGCAACTGCTACCCACGCTCAACAACAGATTGTTTCACCACTTTGGCTTTGCCCTGTTTGGTTTCATCAAAATTGCTAAAAAATTCAGAAAAATAAAGAAAAAAATTTGTCAAAGTTTTTGCACGTTTTTCAGAGAACATGCTGTATTTCTGTAGACCACATCCCACCTCAGGTGTAGGTGCCAATTTTTGTGGTTGCATATTTTTTTATCCTTGTTCAGAGAAAAATACAAAAAACAAATCGTGAAAAAATAAAAAAATTTATTCCTACTAGTGCCTTTTGGAAAATTCTGGGAGAAGTTTAGGAAAAAGAAAAAATCTGGACTATCTGCTTGTTCTGTGAGTTCTTTCCATCGTCCTTTGTTTTCACCTTGTTGCGCTACGTCTCGACACGTCTTAGCCAGCACCTGTGATTTGTACTTTGGATCCGGATTGAACAATTGCTAATCTGCATTCGTTAATTGCTAATCCTTGCTGTCATATTGTGTGTCTACCCATAGCTCCACATATACTTCTATCAGCACAGGTTCATCTTGCAACTGTTACCCACGCTCAACAACAGATTGTTTCACCACTTTGGCTTTGCCCTGTTTCATCAGAATTGCTAAAAAAATTCAGGAAAATAAAGAAAAAATTTGTCAAAGTTTTTGCACGCTTTTCAGAGAACATGCTGTATTTCTGCAGACCACATCCCACCTCAGGTGTAGGTGCCAATTTTTGTGGTTGCATATTTTTTTTATCCTTGTTCAGAGAAAAATACAAAAAAATAGTGAAAAAATAAAAAAATTATCCTACTAGTGCCTTTTGGAAAATTTCGGAAAAAATTCAGGAAAAAGGAAAAATTCGGACTATCTGTTTGTTCTGTGAGTTCTTTCCATCGTCCTTTGTTTTCACCTTGTTGCGCTACGTCTCGACACGTCTTATCTAGCACCTGTGATTTGTACTTTGGATCCGGATTGAACAATTGCTAATCTGTATTCATTAATTGCTAATCTTTGCTGTCATATTGTGTGCCTACCCATAGCTCCACATATTTTTCTATCAGCACAGGTTCATCTTGCAACTGTTACCCACGCTCAACAACAGATTATTTCACCACTTTGGCTTTACCCTGTTTGGTTTCATCAAAACTGCCAAAAAAATCAGGAAAATAAAGAAAAAAAATTGTCAAAGTTTTTGCACGCTTTTCAGAGAACGTGCTGTATTTCTGTAGACCACATCACACCTCAGTTGTAGGTGCCAATTTTTGTGGTTACATCTTTTTTTATCCTTGTTCAGAGAAAAATAAAAAAAATAGTGAAAAAATAAAAAAAATTTGATTCCTACTAGTGCCTTTTGGAAAATTTCGGGAAAAATTCAGGAAAAAAGAAAAATCCGGACTATCTGCTTGTTCTGTGAGTTCTTTCCATCGTCCTTTGTTTTCACCTTGTTGCGCTACGTCTCGATACGTCTTAGCCAGCACCTGTGATTGTACTTTGGATCCGGATTGAACGATCGCTAATCTGCATTCGTTAATCGCTAATCCATGCTGTCATATTATGTGCCTACCCATAACTCCATATATTCTTCTGTCAGCACAGGTTCATTTTGCAAATGTTACACACGCTCAACAACAGATTGTTTCACCACTTTGGCTTTGCCCTGTTTGGTTTCATCAAAATTGCCAAAAAATTCAGGAAAATAAAGAAAAATTGTCAAAGTTTTTGTACGCTTTTCAGAGAACGTGCTGTATTTCTGTAGACCACATCCCACCTCAGTTGTAGGTGCAAATTTTTGTGGTTGCATCTTTTTTGATCCTTGTTTAGAGAAAAATATAAAAAATAGTGAAAAAATAAAAAATTGATTCCTACTAGTGCCTTTTGGAAAATTTCGAGAAAAATTCAGGAAAAAGGAAAAATCCGGACTATCTGCTTGGTCTGTGCGTTCTTTCCATCGTCCTTTGTTTTCACCTTGTTGCGCTACGTGTCGACATGTCTTAGCCAGCACCTGTGATTTGTACTTTGGATCCAGATTGAACAATCGCTAATCTGCATTCGTTAATTGCTAATCCTTGCTGTCATACTGTGTGACTACCCATAGCTCCACATATTCTTTTGTCAGCAAAGGTTCTTCTTGCAACTGTTATCGACACTCAACAACAGATTATTTCACTACTTTGGCATTGCCCTGTTTGGTTTCATCAAAATTGGCAAAAAAATTCAAGAAAATAAAGAAAAAAATTGTCAAAGTTTTTGCACGTTTTTCAGAGAACATGCTATATTTCTGTAGACCACATCCCACTTCAGTTGTAGGTGCCAATTTTTATAGTTGCATCTTTTTTTATCCTTGTTCAGAGAAAAATATTCAAAAATAGTGAAAAAATAAAAAAATTTTGATTCCTACTTGTGCCTTTTGGAAAATTCCAGGGAAAATTCAGGAAAAAGAAAAATCTGCACTATCTGCTTGTTCTGTTAGTTCTTTCCATCGTCCTTTGTTTTCACCTTGTTGCGCAACGTCTCGATACGTCTTAGCCAGCACCTGTGATTTATACTTTGGATCCAGATTGAACAATCGCTAATGTGCATTCGTTAATTGCTAATCCTTACTGTCATATTGTGTGCCTACCGATAGCTCCACATATTCCTCTGTCACCACAGGTTCATCTTGCAACTGTTATCGACGCTCAACAACAGATTGTTTCACCACTTTGGTTTTGCCATATTTGGTTTCATCAAAACTGCCAAAAAAATTCAGGAAAATAAAGAAAAAATTGTCAAATTTTTGTACGCTTTTTAGTGAACGTGCTGTATTTCTGTAGACCATATCCCACCCCAGTTGTAGGTGCTAATTTTTGTGGTTGCATCTTTTTTTATCCTTGTTCAGAGAAAAATAAAAAAAATAGTGAAAAATAAAAAAATTTGACTCCTACTAGTGTCTTTTGGAAAATTGTAGAAAAAATTTAGGAAAATGAAAAAATTTGGACTATCTGCTTATTTTGTGAGTTCTTTCCATCGTACTTTGTTTTCACCTTGTTGCGCTACGTCTCGACACATCTTAGCCAGCACCTGTGATTTGTACTTTGGATCCGGATTGAACAATCTTTAATCTGCATTCGTTAATTGCTAATCCTTGCTGTCATATTGTGTGCCAACCCATAGCTCCACATATTCTTCTATGAGCATAGGTTTATCTTGCAACTGTTACCCACGCTCAACAACTGATTGTTTCACCACTTTGGTTTTACCCTGTTTGGTTTCATCAAAACTGCCAAAAAAATCAGAAAAATAAATTAAAAAAATTGTTAAAGTTTCTGCACACTTTTCAGAGAACGTGTTGTATTTCTGTAGACCACATCCCACCTCAGTTGTTGGTTCCAATTTTTGTGGTTGCATCTTTTTTGATCTTTGTTCAGAGAAAAATACAAAAAAAATAGTGAAAAAATAAAAGAAATTTGATTCCTACTAATGCCTTTTGGAAAATTCCTGGAAATATTCAGAAAAAGGAAAAATCCGGACAATCTGCTTGTTCTGTGAGTTCTTTCCATCGTCCTTTGTTTTCACCTAGTTGCGCTACGTCTCGACACGTCTTAGCCAGCACCTGTGATTTGTACTTTAGATCCGGATTGAACAATCTTTAATCTGCATTCGTTAATTGCTAATCCTTGCTGTCATATTGTGTGCCAACCCATAGCTCCACACATTCTTCTATGAGCACAGGTTCATCTTGCAACAGTTACCCATGCTCAACAACTGATTATTTCACCACTTTGGCTTTGCCCTGTTTGGTTTCATCAAAATTACCAAAAAAATTCATGAAAATAAAGAAAAAAAATTATCAAAGTTTTTGCTCGTTTTTTAGAGAATATGCTGTATTTCTGTAGACCACATCCCACCTCAGTTGTAGGTGCCATTTTTTTGTGGTTACATCTTTTTTTATCCTTGCTTAGAGAAAAATATTAAAAAATAGTGAAAAAATAAAAAAAATTTTTGATTCCTACTTGTGCCTTTTGGAAAATTCCAGAAAAAATTCAGAAAAAAGAAAAATCCGCACTATCTACTTGTTCTGTTAGTTCTTTCCATCGTCCTATGTTTTTACCTTGTTGCGCAACGTCTCGACACGTCTTAGCCAGCACCTGTGATTTGTACTTTGGATCCGGATTGAACAATCTTTAATCTGCATTCGTTAATTGCTAATCCTTGCTGTCATATTGTGTGCCAACCCATAGCTCCACATATTCTTCTATGAGCATAGGTTTATCTTGCAACTGTTACCCACGCTCAACAACTGATTGTTACATCTTTTTTTATCCTTGCTTAGAGAAAAATATTAAAAAATAGTGAAAAAATAAAAAAAATTTTTGATTCCTACTTGTGCCTTTTGGAAAATTCCAGAAAAAATTCAGGAAAAAGAAAAATCCGCACTATCTACTTGTTCTGTTAGTTCTTTCCATCGTCCTATGTTTTTACCTTGTTGCGCAACGTCTCGACACGTCTTAGCCAGCACCTGTGATTTGTACTTTGGATCTGGATTGAACAATCGCTAATCTGCATTCGATAATTGCTAATCCTTGCTGTCAAACTGTGTGCCTACCCATAGCTCCACATATTTTTCTGTCAGCAAAGGTTCATCTTGCAACTGTTACCGACGCTCAACAACAGATTATTTCACCACTTTGGCTTCGCCTTGTTTGGTTCCATCAAAATTGCCAAAAAAATTCAGGAAAATAAAGAAAAAAAATTATCAAAGTTTTTGTACGTTTTTCAGAGAACGTGCTGTATTTCTGTAGACCACATCCCACCTCAGTTGTAGGTGCCAATTTTTGTGGTTGCATCTTTTTTATCCTTGCTCAGAGAAAAATATTAAAAAATAGTGAAAAAATAAAAAAAAATTGATTCCTACTTGTGCCATTTGAAAAATTCCAGGGAAAATTCAGGAAAAAGAAAAATCCGCACTAACTGCTTGTTCTGTTAGTTCTTTCCATCGTCCTTTGTTTTCACCTTATTGTGCAACGTCTCGACACGTCTTAGCCAGCACCTGTGATTTGTACTTTGGATCCAGATTGAACAATCACTAATGTGCATTCGTTAATTGCTAATCCTTGCTGTCATATTGTGTGCCTACCCATAGCTCCACATATTCTCTTGTCAGCACAGGTTCATCTTGCAACTGTTACCAACGCTCAACAACATATTGTTTCATCACTTTGGCTTTGCCTTGTTTGGTTTCATCAAAACTGCCAAAAAAATTCAGGAAAATAAAGAAAAAATTGTCAAATTTTTGTACGCTTTTTAGAGAACGTGCTGTATTTCTGTAGACCACATCCCACCCCAGTTGTAGGTGCCAATTTTTGTGGTTGCATCTTTTTTTATCCTTGTTCAGAGAAAAATACAAAAAAATAGTGAAAAATAAAAAAATTGACTCCTACTAGTGCCTTTTGGAAAATTCTGGAAAAAATTCAGGAAAATGGAAAAATCCGGACTATCTGCTTGTTCTGTGAGTTCTTTCCATCGTCCTTTGTTTTCACCTTGTAGCGCTATGTGTCGACACGTCTTAGCCGTCACCTGTGATTATACTTTGGATCCGGATTGAATAATCGCTAATCTGCATTCGTTAATCGCTAATCCTTGCTGTCATATTATGTGCCTACCCATAGCTCCATATATTCATCTGCCAGCACAGGTTCATTTTGCAATTGTTACCCACGCTCAACAACAGATTGTTTCACCACTTTGGCTTTGCCCTGTTTGGTTTCATCAAAATTGCCAAAAAAATTCAGAAAAATAAAGAAAAAAATTGTCAAAGTTTTTGCACGCTTTTCAGAGAACGTGCTGTATTTCTGTAGACCACATCCCACCTCAGTTGTAGGTGCCAATTTTTGTGGTTGCATCTTTTTTTATCCTTGTTTAGAGAAAAATATAAAAAAATAGTGAAAAAATAAAAAATTGATTCCTACTAGTGCCTTTTGGAAAATTTCGAGAAAAATTTAGGAAAAAGGAAAAATCTGAACTATCTGCTTGATCTCTGAGTTCTTTCCATCGTCCTTTGTTTTCACCTTGTTGCGCTACGTGTCGACACGTCTTAGCCAGCACCTGTGAATTGTACTTTGGATCCGGATTGAACAATCGCTAATCTGCATTCGATAATTGCTAATCCTTGCTGTCATACTGTGTGCCTACCCATAGCTCCACATATTCTTCTGTCAGCAAAGGTTCATCTTGCAACTGTTACTGACGCTCAACAACAGATTATTTCACCACTTTGGCTTTGCCTTGTTTCGTTCCATCAAAATTGCCAAAAAAATTCAGGAAAATAAAGAAAAAAAATTGTCAAAGTTTTTGCACGTTTTTCAGAGAACGTGCTGTATTTCTGTAGACCACATCCCACCTCAGTTGTAGGTGCCAATTTTTGTGGTTGCATCTTTTTTTATCCTTGCTCAGAGAAAAATATTAAAAAATAGTGAAAAAATAAAAAATTTTGATTCCTACTTGTGCCATTTGAAAAATTCCAGGGAAAATTCAGGAAAAAGAAAAATCCGCACTATCTGCTTGTTCTGTTAGTTCTTTCCATCGTCCTTTGTTTTCACCTTGTTGCGCAACGTCTCGACACGTCTTAGCCAGCACCTGTGATTTGTACTTTGGATCCGGATTGAACAATCGCTAATGTGCATTCGTTAATTGCTAATCCTTGCTGTCATATTGTGTGCCTACCCATAGCTCCACATATTCTCTTGTCAGCACAGGTTCATCTTGCAACTGTTACCGACGCTTAACAACAGATTATTTCACCATTTTGGCTTTGCCCTGTTTGGTTTCATCAAAACTGCCAAAAAAATTCGGGAAAATAAAGAAAAAATTGTCAAATTTTTGTACGCTTTTCAGAGAACGTGCTGTATTTCTGTAGACCACATCGCACCCCAGTTGTAGGTGCAATTTTTGTGGTTGCATCTTTTTTTTATCCTTGTTCAGAGAAAAATACAAAAAAATAGTGAAAAATAAAAAAATTGACTCCTACTAGTGCCTTTTGGAAAATTCTGGAAAAAATTCAGGAAAATGGAAAAATCCGGACTATCTGCTTGTTCTGTGAGTTCTTTCCATCGTCCTTTGTTTTCACCTTGTAGTGCTATGTCTCGACACGTCTTAGCCAGCACCTGTGATTGTACTTTAGATCCGGATTGAACAATCGCTAATCTGTATTCGTTAATCGCTAATCCTTGCTGTCATATTATGTGCCTACCCATAGCTCCATATATTCATCTGCCAGCGCAGGTTCATTTTGCAACTGTTACCCACGCTCAACAACAGATTGTTTCACCACTTTGGCTTTGCCCTGTTTGGTTTCATCAAAATTGCCAAAAAAATTCAGAAAAATAAAGAAAAAAATTGTCAAAGTTTTTGCACGCTTTTCAGAGAACGTGTTGTATTTCTGTAGACCACATCCCACCTCAGTTGTAGGTGCCAATTTTTGTGGTTGCATCTTTTTTATCCTTGTTTAGAGAAAAATATAAAAAAATAGTGAAAAAATAAAAAATTAATTCCTACTAGTGCCTTTTGGAAAATTCCGAGAAAAATTAAGGAAAAAGGAAAAATTTGGACTATCTGCTTGATCTGTGAGTTCTTTTCATCGTCCTTTGTTTTCACTTTGTTGCGCTACGTGTGGACACGTCTTAGCCAGCACCTGTGATTTGTACTTTGGATCCGGATTGAACAATTGCTAATCTGCATTCGATAATTGCTAAGCCTTGCTGTCATACTGTGTGCCTACCCATAACTCCACATATTCTTCTGTCAGCAAAGGTTCATCTTGCAACTATTACCGACGCTCAACAACAGATTATTTCACCACTTTGGCTTTGCCTTGTTTGGTTCCATCAAAATTGCCAAAAAAATTCAGGAAAATAAAGAAAAAAAATTGTCAAAGTTTTTGCACGTTTTTCAGAGAACGTGCTGTATTTGTGTAGACCACATCCCACCTCAGTTGTAGGTGCCAATTTTTGTGGTTGCATCTTTTTTATCCTTGCTCAGAGAAAAATATTAAAAAATAGTGAAAAAATAAAAAAAATTTTGATTCCTACTTGTGCCATTTGAAAAAATCTAGGGAAAATTTAGGAAAAAGAAAAATCCGCACTATCTGCTTGTTCTGTTAGTTCTTTCCATCGTCCTTTGTTTTCACCTTGTTGCGCAACGTCTCGACACGTCTTAGCCAGCACCTGTGATTTATACTTTGGATCCGGATTGAACAATCGCTAATGTGCATTCGTTAATTGCTAATCCTTGCTGTCATATTGTGTGCCTACACATAGCTCCACATATTCTCTTGTCAGCACAGGTTCATCTTGCAACTGTTACCGACGCTCAACAACAGATTGTTTCACCACTTTGGCTTTGCCCTGTTTGGTTTCATCAAAACTGCCAAAAAAATTCAGGAAAATAAAGAAAAATTTGTCAAATTTTTGTACGCTTTTTAGAGAACGTGCTGTATTTCTGTATACCACATCCCACCCCAGTTGTAGGTGCCAATTTTTGTGGTTGCATCTTTTTTTATCCTTGCTCAGAGAAAAATACAAAAAAATAGTGAAAAATAAAAAAAATTGACTCCTACTAGTGCCTTTTGGAAAATTCTGGAAAAAATTCAGGAAAATGGAAAAATCCGGACTATCTGCTTGTTCTGTGAGTTCTTTCCATCGTCCTTTGTTTTCACCTTGTAGCGCTATGTGTCAATACGTCTTACCCAGCACCTGTGATTGTACTTTTGATCCGGATTGAACAATCGCTAATCTGCATTCGTTAATCGCTAATCCTTGTTGTCATATTATGTGCCTACCCATAGCTCCATATATTCATCTGCCAGCACAGGTTCATTTTGCAACTGTTACCCATGCTCAACAACAGATTGTTTCACCACTTTGGCTTTGCCCTGTTTGGTTTCATCAAAATTGCCAAAAAAATTCAGGAAAATAAAGAAAAAAATTTTCAAAGTTTTTGCACGCTTTTTAGAGAACGTGCTGTATTTCTGTAGACCACATCCCACCTCAGTTGTAGGTGCCAATTTTTGTGGTTGCATCTTTTTTGATCCTGGTTTAGAGAAAAATATAAAAAAAATAGTGAAAAAATAAAAAATTGATTCCTACTAGTGCCTTTGGGAAAATTCCGAGAAAAATTCAGAAAAAAGGAAAAATCTGGACTATCTGCTTGGTCTGTGAGTTCTTTCCATCGTCCTTTATTTTCACCTTGTTTGCGCTACGTGTCGACACGTCTTAGCCAGCACCTGTGATTTGTACTTTGGATCCGGATTGAACAATCGCTAATCTGCATTCGTTAATTGCTAATCCTTGCTGTCATACTGTGTGCCTACCCAGAGCTCCACATATTCTTCTGTCAGCAAAGGTTCATCTTGCAACTGTTACCGACGCTCAACAACAGATTATTTCACCACTTTGGCTTTGCCTTGTTTGGTTTCATCAAAATTACCAAAAAAATTCAGGAAAATAAAGAAAAAAATTGTCAAAGTTTTTGCACGTTTTTCAGAGAACGTGCTGTATTTGTGTAGACCACATCCCACCTCAGTTGTAGGTGCCAATTTTTGTGGTTGCATCTTTTTTTATCCTTGCTCAGAGAAAAATATTAAAAAATAGTGAAAAAATAAAAAAAATTTGTTTCCTACTTGTGCCTTTTGGAAAATTCCAGAAAAAATTTAGGAAAAAGAAAAATCCGCACTATCTGCTTGTTCTGTTAGTTTTTTCCATCGTCCTTTGTTTTCACCTTTTTGCGCAACGTCTCGACACGTCTTAGCCAGCACTAGTGATTTGTACTTTGGATCCGGATTGAACAATCGCTAATGTGCATTCGTTAATTGCTAATCCTTGCTGTCATATTGTGTGCCTACCCATAGCTCCACATATTCTTCTGTCAGCACAGGTTCATCTTGCAACTGTTACCGACGCTCAACCACAGATTGTTTCACCACTTTGGCTTTGCCCTGTTTGGTTTCATCAAAACTGCCAAAAAAATTCAGGAAAATAAAGAAAAAATTGTCAAATATTTGTACGCTTTTTAGAGAACGTGCTGTATTTCTGTAGACCACATCCCACCCTAGTTGTGGGTGCCAATTTTTGTGGTTGCATCTTTTTTTATCCTTGTTTAGAGAAAAATATAAAAAAATAGTGAAAAAATAAAAAATTGATTCCTACTAGTGCCTTTTGGAAAATTCCGTGAAAAATTTAGGAAAAAGGAAAAATTTGGACTATCTGCTTGATCTGTGAGTTCTTTCCATCGTCCTTTGTTTTCACCTTGTTGCGCTACGTGTCGACACGTCTTAGCCAGCACCTGTGATTTGTACTTTGGATCCGGATTGAACAATCGCTAATCTGCATTCGATAATTGCTAATCCTTGCTGTCATACTGTGTGCCTACCCATAGCTCCACATATTCTTCTGTTAGCAAAGGTTCATCTTGCAACTGTTACCGACGCTCAACAACAGATTATTTCACCACTTTGGCTTTGCCCTGTTTGGTTCCACCAAAATTGCCAAAAAAATTCAGAAAAATAAAGAAAAAAATTATCAAAGTTTTCGCACTTTTTTCAGAGAACGTGCTGTATTTCTGTAGACCACATCCCACCTCAGTTGTAGGTGCCAATTTTTGTGGTTGCATCTTTTTTATCCTTGCTCAGAGAAAAATATTAAAAAATAGTGAAAAAATAAAAAAAATTTTGATTCCTACTTGTGCCATTTGAAAAATTACAGGGAAAATTCAGGAAAAAGAAAAATCCGCACTATCTGCTTGTTCTGTTAGTTCTTTCTATCGTCCTTTGTTTTCACCTTGTTGCGCAACGTCTCGACACGTCTTAGCCAGCACCTGTGATTTGTACTTTGGATCCGGATTGAACAATCGCTAATGTGCATTCGTTAATTGCTAATCCTTGCTGTCATATTGTGTGCCTACCCATAGCTCCACATATTCTCTTGTCAGCACAGGTTCATCTTGCAACTGTTACCGACGCTCAACAACAGATTGTTTCACCACTTTGGCTTTGCCCTGTTTGGTTTCATCAAAACTGCCAAAAAAAATCAGGAAAATAAAGAAAAAATTGTCAAATTTTTGTACGCTTTTTAGAGGACGTGCTGTATTTCTGTAGACCACATCCCACCCCAGTTGTAGGTGCCAATTTTTGTGGTTGCATCTTTTTTTATCCTTGTTCAGAGAAAAATACAAAAAATAGTGAAAAATAAAAAAATTGACTCCTACTAGTGCCTTTTGGAAAATTCTGGAAAAAATTCAGGAAAATAGAAAAATCCGGACTATCTACTTATTCTGCGAGTTCTTTCCATCGTCCTTTGTTTTCACCTTGAAGCGCTATGTCTCGACACGTCTTAGCCAGCACCTGTGATTGTACTTTGGATCCGGATTGAACAATCGCTAATCTGTATTCGTTAATCGCTAATCCTTGCTGTCATATTATGTGCCTACCCATAGCTCCATATATTCATCTGCCAGCACAGGTTCATTTTGCAACTGTTACCCACGCTCAACAACAGATTGTTTCACCACTTTGGCTTTGCCCTGTTTGGTTTCATCAAAATTGCCAAAAAAATTCTGGAAAATAAAGAAAAAAATTGTCAAAGTTTTTGCACGCTTTTCAGAGAACGTGCTGTATTTCTGTAGACCACATCCCACCTCAGTTGTAGGTGCCAATTTTTGTGGTTGCATCTTTTTTTATCCTTGTTTAGAGAAAAATATAAAAAAATAGTGAAAAAATAAAAAATTGATTCCTACTAGTGCCTTTTGGAAAATTCCGAGAAAAATTTAGGGAAAAGGAAAAATCTGGACTATCTGCTTGATCTGTGAGTTCTTTCCATCGTCCTTTGTTTTCACCTTGTTGCGCTACGTGTCGACACGTCTTAGCCAGCACCTGTGATTTGTACTTTGGATCCGGATTGAACAACCGCTAATCTGCATTCGTTAATTGCTAATCCTTGCTGTCATACTGTGTGCCTACCCAGAGCTCCACATATTCTTCTGTCAGCAAAGGTTCATCCTGCAACTGTTACCGACGCTCAACAACAGATTATTTCACCACTTTGGCTTTGCCTTGTTTGGTTTCATCAAAATTGCCAAAAAAATTCAGGAAAATAAAGAAAAAAATTGTCAAAGTTTTTGCACGTTTTTCAGAGAACGTGCTGTATTTGTGTAGACCACATCCCACCTCAGTTGTAGGTGCCAATTTTTGTGGTTACATCTTTTTTTATCCTTGCTCAGAGAAAAATATTAAAAAATAGTGAAAAAATAAAAAAAAATTTGATTCCTACTTGTGCCTTTTGGAAAATTCCAGAAAAAATTTAGGAAAAAGAAAAATCCACACTATCTGCTTGTTCTGTTAGTTCTTTCCATCGTCCTTTGTTTTCACCTTTTTGCGCAACGTCTCGACACGTCTTAGCCAGCACCAGTGATTTGTACTTTGGATCCGGATTGAACAATCGCTAATGTGCATTCGTTAATTGCTAATCCTTGCTATCATATTGTGTGCCTACCCATAGCTTCACATATTCTTCTGTCAGCACAGGTTCATCTTGCAACTGTTACCGACGCTCAACAACAGATTGTTTCACCACTTTGGCTTTGCCCTGTTTGGTTTCATCAAAACTGCCAAAAAAATTCGGAAAAATAAAGAAAAAATTGTCAAATATTTGTACGCTTTTTAGAGAACGTGCTGTATTTCTGTAGACCACATCCCACCCTAGTTGTGGGTGCCAATTTTTGTGGTTGCATCTTTTTTTATCCTTGTTTAGAGAAAAATATAAAAAAATAGTGAAAAAATAAAAAATTGATTCCTACTAGTGCCTTTTGGAAAATTCCGTGAAAAATTTAGGAAAAAGGAAAAATCTGGACTATCTGCTTGATCTGTGAGTTCTTTCCATCGTCCTTTGTTTTCACCTTGTTGCGCTACGTGTCGACACGTCTTAGCCAGCACCTGTGATTTGTACTTTGGATCCGGATTGAACAATCGCTAATCTGCATTCGATAATTGCTAATCCTTGCTGTCATACTGTGTGCCTACCCATAGCTCCACATATTCTTCTGTCAGCAAAGGTTCATCTTGCAACTGTTACCGACGCTCAACAACAGATTATTTCACCACTTTGGCTTTGCCCTGTTTGGTTTCATCAAAACTGCCAAAAAAATTCGGAAAAATAAAGAAAAAATTGTCAAATATTTGTACGCTTTTTAGAGAACGTGCTGTATTTCTGTAGACCACATCCCACCCTAGTTGTGGGTGCCAATTTTTGTGGTTGCATCTTTTTTATCCTTGTTTAGAGAAAAATATAAAAAAATAGTGAAAAAATAAAAAATTGATTCCTACTAGTGCCTTTTGGAAAATTCCGTGAAAAATTTAGGAAAAAAGAAAAATCCACACTATCTGCTTGTTCTGTTAGTTCTTTCCATCGTCCTTTGTTTTCACCTTTTTGCGCAACGTCTCGACACGTCTTAGCCAGCACCAGTGATTTGTACTTTGGATCCGGATTGAACAATCGCTAATGTGCATTCGTTAATTGCTAATCCTTGCTATCATATTGTGTGCCTACCCATAGCTTCACATATTCTTCTGTCAGCACAGGTTCATCTTGCAACTGTTACCGACGCTCAACAACAGATTGTTTCACCACTTTGGCTTTGCCCTGTTTGGTTTCATCAAAACTGCCAAAAAAATTCGGAAAAATAAAGAAAAAATTGTCAAATATTTGTACGCTTTTTAGAGAACGTGCTGTATTTCTGTAGACCACATCCCACCCTAGTTGTGGGTGCCAATTTTTGTGGTTGCATCTTTTTTTATCCTTGTTTAGAGAAAAATATAAAAAAATAGTGAAAAAATAAAAAATTGATTCCTACTAGTGCCTTTTGGAAAATTCCGTGAAAAATTTAGGAAAAAGGAAAAATCTGGACTATCTGCTTGATCTGTGAGTTCTTTCCATCGTCCTTTGTTTTCACCTTGTTGCGCTACGTGTCGACACGTCTTAGCCAGCACCTGTGATTTGTACTTTGGATCCGGATTGAACAATCGCTAATCTGCATTCGATAATTGCTAATCCTTGCTGTCATACTGTGTGCCTACCCATAGCTCCACATATTCTTCTGTCAGCAAAGGTTCATCTTGCAACTGTTACCGACGCTCAACAACAGATTATTTCACCACTTTGGCTTTGCCCTGTTTGGTTCCACCAAAATTGCCAAAAAAATTCAGGAAAATAAAGAAAAAAAATTATCAAAGTTTTTGCACTTTTTTCAGAGAACGTGCTGTATTTCTGTAGACCACATCCCACCTTAGTTGTAGGTGCCAATTTTGTGGTTGCATCTTTTTTATCCTTGCTCAGAGAAAAATATTAAAAAATAGTGAAAAAATAAAAAATTTTTTGATTCCTACTTGTGCCATTTGAAAAATTACAGGGAAAATTCAGGAAAAAGAAAAATCCGCACTATCTGCTTGTTCTGTTAGTTCTTTCTATCGTCCTTTGTTTTCACCTTGTTGCGCAACGTCTCGACACGTCTTAGCCAGCACCTGTGATTTGTACTTTGGATCCGGATTGAACAATCGCTAATGTGCATTCGTTAATTGCTAATCCTTGCTGTCATATTGTGTGCCTACCCATAGCTCCACATATTCTCTTGTCAGCACAGGTTCATCCTGCAACTGTTACCGACGCTCAACAACAGATTGTTTCACCACTTTGGCTTTGCCCTGTTTGGTTTCATCAAAACTGCCAAAAAAATTCAGGAAAATAAAGAAAAAATTGTCAAATTTTTGTACGCTTTTTAGAGAACGTGCTGTATTTCTGTAGACCACATCCCACCCCAGTTGTAGGTGCCAATTTTTGTGGTTGCATCTTTTTTTATCCTTGTTCAGAGAAAAATACAAAAAAAATAGTGAAAAATAAAAAAATTGACTCCTACTAGTGCCTTTTGGAAAATTCTGGAAAAAATTCAGGAAAATGGAAAAATTCGGACTATCTGCTTGTTCTGTGAGTTCTTTCCATCGTCCTTTGTTTTCACCTTGTAGCGCTATGTCTCGACACGTCTTAGCCAGCACCTGTGATTGTACTTTGGATCCGGATTGAACAATCGCTAATGTGTATTCGTTAATCGCTAATCCTTGATGTCATATTATGTGCCTACCCATAGCTCCATATATTCATCTGCCAGCACAGGTTCATTTTGCAACTGTTACCCACGCTCAACAACAGATTGTTTCACCACTTTGGCTTTGCCCTGTTTGGTTTCATTAAAATTGTCAAAAAAATTCAGGAAAATAAAGAAAAAAATTGTCAAAGTTTTTGCACGCTTTTCAGAGAACGTGCTGTATTTCTGTAGACCACATCCCACCTCAGTTGTAGGTGCCAATTTTTGTGGTTGCATCTTTTTTTATCCTTGTTTAGAGAAAAATATAAAAAAATAGTGAAAAAATAAAAAATTGATTCCTACTAGTGCCTTTTGGAAAATTCCGAGAAAAATTTAGGAAAAAGGAAAAATCTGGACTATATGCTTGATCTGTGAGTTCTTTCCATCGTCCTTTGTTTTCACCTTGTTGCGCTACGTGTCGACACGTCTTAGCCAGCACCTGTGATTTGTACTTTGGATCCGGATTGAACAATCGCTAATCTGCATTCGATAATTGCTAATCCTTGCTGTCATACTGTGTGCCTACCCATAGCTCCACATATTCTTCTGTCAGCAAAGGTTCATCTTGCAACTGTTACCGACGCTCAACAATAGATTATTTCACCACTTTGGCTTTGCCTTGTTTGGTTCCATCAAAATTGCCAAAAAAATTCAGGAAAATAAAGAAAAAAAATTGTCAAAGTTTTTGCTCGTTTTTTAGAGAACGTGCTGTATTTCTGTAGACCACATCCCACCTCAGTTGTAGGTGCGAATTTTTGTGGTTACATCTTTTTTTATCCTTGCTCAGAGAAAAATATTAAAAAATAGAGAAAAAATAAAAAAATTTTGATTCCTACTTGTGCCATTTGAAAAATTCTAGGGAAAATTCAGGAAAAAGAAAAATCCGCACTATCTGCTTGTTCTGTTAGTTCTTTCCATCGTCCTTTGTTTTCACCTTGTTGCGCAACGTCTCGACACGTCTTAGCCAGCACCTGTGATTTGTACTTTGGATCCGGATTGAACAATCGCTAATGTACATTCGTTAATTGCTAATCCTTGCCGTCATATTGTGTGCCTACCCATAGCTCCACATATTCTCTTGTCAGCACAGGTTCATCTTGCAACAGTTACCGACGCTCAACAACAGATTGTTTCACCACTTTGGCTTTGCCCTGTTTGGTTTCATCAAAATTGCCAAAAAAATTCAGGAAAATAAAGAAAAAAATTGTCAAAGTTTTTGCACGCTTTTCAGAGAACGTGCTGTATTTCTGTAGACCACATCCCACCTCAGTTGTAGGTGCCAATTTTTGTGGTTGCATCTTTTTTTTATCCTTGTTTAGAGAAAAATATAAAAAAATAGTGAAAAAATAAAAAATTGATTCCTACTAGTGCCTTTTGGAAAATTCCGAGAAAAATTTAGGAAAAAGGAAAAATCTGGACTATATGCTTGATCTGTGAGTTCTTTCCATCGTCCTTTGTTTTCACCTTGTTGCGCTACGTGTCGACACGTCTTAGCCAGCACCTGTGATTTGTACTTTGGATCCGGATTGAACAATCGCTAATCTGCATTCGATAATTGCTAATCCTTGCTGTCATACTGTGTGCCTACCCATAGCTCCACATATTCTTCTGTCAGCAAAGGTTCATCTTGCAACTGTTACCGACGCTCAACAACAGATTATTTCACCACTTTGGCTTTGCCTTGTTTGGTTCCATCAAAATTGCCAAAAAAATTCAGGAAAATAAAGAAAAAAAATTGTCAAAGTTTTTGCACGTTTTTTAGAGAACGTGCTGTATTTCTGTAGACCACATCCCACCTCAGTTATAGGTGCCAATTTTTGTGGTTACATCTTTTTTTATCCTTGCTCAGAGAAAAATATTAAAAAATAGAGAAAAAATAAAAAAAATTTTGATTCCTACTTGTGCCATTTGAAAAATTCTAGGGAAAATTCAGGAAAAAAGAAAAATCCGCACTATCTGCTTGTTCTGTTAGTTCTTTCCATCGTCCTTTGTTTTCACCTTGTTGCGCAACGTCTCGACACGTCTTAGCCAGCACCTGTGATTTGTACTTTGGATCCGGATTGAACATTCGCTAATGTACATTCGTTAATTGCTAATCCTTGCTGTCATATTGTGTGCCTACCCATAGCTCCACATATTCTCTTGTCAGCACAGGTTCATCTTGCAACAGTTACCGACGCTCAACAACAGATTGTTTCACCACTTTGGCTTTGCCCTGTTTGGTTTCATCAAAACTGCCAAAAAAATTCAGGAAAATAAAGAAAAAATTGTCAAATTTTTGTACGCTTTTTAGAGAACGTGCTGTATTTCTGTAGACCACATCCCACCCCAGTTGTAGGTGCCAATTTTTGTGGTTGCATCTTTTTTTATCCTTGTTCAGAGAAAAATACAAAAAAAATAGTGAAAAATAAAAAAATTGACTCCTACTAGTGCCTTTTGGAAAATTCTGGAAAAAATTCAGGAAAATGGAAAAATTCGGACTATCTGCTTGTTCTGTGAGTTCTTTCCATCGTCCTTTGTTTTCACCTTGTAGCGCTATGTCTCGACACGTCTTAGCCAGCACCTGTGATTGTACTTTGGATCCGGATTGAACAATCGCTAATGTGTATTCGTTAATCGCTAATCCTTGATGTCATATTATGTGCCTACCCATAGCTCCATATATTCATCTGCCAGCACAGGTTCATTTTGCAACTGTTACCCACGCTCAACAACAGATTGTTTCACCACTTTGGCTTTGCCCTGTTTGGTTTCATTAAAATTGTCAAAAAAATTCAGGAAAATAAAGAAAAAAATTGTCAAAGTTTTTGCACGCTTTTCAGAGAACGTGCTGTATTTCTGTAGACCACATCCCACCTCAGTTGTAGGTGCCAATTTTTGTGGTTGCATCTTTTTTTATCCTTGTTTAGAGAAAAATATAAAAAAATAGTGAAAAAATAAAAAATTGATTCCTACTAGTGCCTTTTGGAAAATTCCGAGAAAAATTTAGGAAAAAGGAAAAATCTGGACTATATGCTTGATCTGTGAGTTCTTTCCATCGTCCTTTGTTTTCACCTTGTTGCGCTACGTGTCGACACGTCTTAGCCAGCACCTGTGATTTGTACTTTGGATCCGGATTGAACAATCGCTAATCTGCATTCGATAATTGCTAATCCTTGCTGTCATACTGTGTGCCTACCCATAGCTCCACATATTCTTCTGTCAGCAAAGGTTCATCTTGCAACTGTTACCGACGCTCAACAATAGATTATTTCACCACTTTGGCTTTGCCTTGTTTGGTTCCATCAAAATTGCCAAAAAAATTCAGGAAAATAAAGAAAAAAAATTGTCAAAGTTTTTGCTCGTTTTTTAGAGAACGTGCTGTATTTCTGTAGACCACATCCCACCTCAGTTGTAGGTGCGAATTTTTGTGGTTACATCTTTTTTTATCCTTGCTCAGAGAAAAATATTAAAAAATAGAGAAAAAATAAAAAAATTTTGATTCCTACTTGTGCCATTTGAAAAATTCTAGGGAAAATTCAGGAAAAAGAAAAATCCGCACTATCTGCTTGTTCTGTTAGTTCTTTCCATCGTCCTTTGTTTTCACCTTGTTGCGCAACGTCTCGACACGTCTTAGCCAGCACCTGTGATTTGTACTTTGGATCCGGATTGAACAATCGCTAATGTACATTCGTTAATTGCTAATCCTTGCCGTCATATTGTGTGCCTACCCATAGCTCCACATATTCTCTTGTCAGCACAGGTTCATCTTGCAACAGTTACCGACGCTCAACAACAGATTGTTTCACCACTTTGGCTTTGCCCTGTTTGGTTTCATCAAAATTGCCAAAAAAATTCAGGAAAATAAAGAAAAAAATTGTCAAAGTTTTTGCACGCTTTTCAGAGAACGTGCTGTATTTCTGTAGACCACATCCCACCTCAGTTGTAGGTGCCAATTTTTGTGGTTGCATCTTTTTTTTATCCTTGTTTAGAGAAAAATATAAAAAAATAGTGAAAAAATAAAAAATTGATTCCTACTAGTGCCTTTTGGAAAATTCCGAGAAAAATTTAGGAAAAAGGAAAAATCTGGACTATATGCTTGATCTGTGAGTTCTTTCCATCGTCCTTTGTTTTCACCTTGTTGCGCTACGTGTCGACACGTCTTAGCCAGCACCTGTGATTTGTACTTTGGATCCGGATTGAACAATCGCTAATCTGCATTCGATAATTGCTAATCCTTGCTGTCATACTGTGTGCCTACCCATAGCTCCACATATTCTTCTGTCAGCAAAGGTTCATCTTGCAACTGTTACCGACGCTCAACAACAGATTATTTCACCACTTTGGCTTTGCCTTGTTTGGTTCCATCAAAATTGCCAAAAAAATTCAGGAAAATAAAGAAAAAAAATTGTCAAAGTTTTTGCACGTTTTTTAGAGAACGTGCTGTATTTCTGTAGACCACATCCCACCTCAGTTATAGGTGCCAATTTTTGTGGTTACATCTTTTTTTATCCTTGCTCAGAGAAAAATATTAAAAAATAGAGAAAAAATAAAAAAAATTTTGATTCCTACTTGTGCCATTTGAAAAATTCTAGGGAAAATTCAGGAAAAAAGAAAAATCCGCACTATCTGCTTGTTCTGTTAGTTCTTTCCATCGTCCTTTGTTTTCACCTTGTTGCGCAACGTCTCGACACGTCTTAGCCAGCACCTGTGATTTGTACTTTGGATCCGGATTGAACATTCGCTAATGTACATTCGTTAATTGCTAATCCTTGCTGTCATATTGTGTGCCTACCCATAGCTCCACATATTCTCTTGTCAGCACAGGTTCATCTTGCAACAGTTACCGACGCTCAACAACAGATTGTTTCACCACTTTGGCTTTGCCCTGTTTGGTTTCATCAAAACTGCCAAAAAAATTCAGGAAAATAAAGAAAAAATTGTCAAATTTTTGTACGCTTTTTAGAGAACGTGCTGTATTTCTGTAGACCACATCCCACCCCAGTTGTAGGTGCCAATTTTTGTGGTTGCATCTTTTTTTATCCTTGTTCAGAGAAAAATACAAAAAAAATAGTGAAAAATAAAAAAATTGACTCCTACTAGTGCCTTTTGGAAAATTCTGGAAAAAATTCAGGAAAATGGAAAAATTCGGACTATCTGCTTGTTCTGTGAGTTCTTTCCAATCATCCTTTGTTTTCACCTTGTAGCGCTATGTCTCTACACGTCTTAGCCAGCACCTGTGATTGTACTTTGGATCGGGATTGAACAATCGCTAATGTGTATTCGTTAATCGCTAATCCTTGATGTCATATTATGTGCCTACCCATAGCTCCATATATTCATCTGCCAGCACAGGTTCATTTTGCAACTGTTACCCACGCTCAACAACAGATTGTTTCACCACTTTGGCTTTGCCCTGTTTGGTTTCATCAAAATTGCCAAAAAAATTCAGGAAAATAAAGAAAAAAATTGTCAAAGTTTTTGCACGCTTTTCAGAGAACGTGCTGTATTTCTGTAGACCACATCCCACCTCAGTTGTAGGTGCCAATTTTTGTGGTTGCATCTTTTTTTATCCTTGTTTAGAGAAAAATATAAAAAAATAGCGAAAAAATAAAAAATTGATTCCTACTAGTGCCTTTTGGAAAATTCCGAGAAAAATTTAGGAAAAAGGAAAAATCTGGACTATATGCTTGATCTGTGAGTTCTTTCCATCGTCCTTTGTTTTCACCTTGTTGCGCTACGTGTCGACACGTCTTAGCCAGCACCTGTGATTTGTACTTTGGATCCGGATTGAACAATCGCTAATCTGCATTCGATAATTGCTAATCCTTGCTGTCATACTGTGTGCCTACCCATAGCTCCACATATTCTTCTGTCAGCAAAGGTTCATCTTGCAACTGTTACCGACGCTCAATAACAGATTATTTCACCACTTTGGCTTTGCCTTGTTTGGTTCCATCAAAATTGCCAAAAAAATTCAGGAAAATAAAGAAAAAAAAATTGTCAAAGTTTTTGCACGTTTTTTAGAGAACGTGCTGTATTTCTGTAGACCACATCCCACCTCAGTTGTAGGTGCCAATTTTTGTGGTTGCATCTTTTTTTATCCTTGCTCAGAGAAAAATATTAAAAAATAGTGAAAAAATAAAAAAAATTTTGATTCCTACTTGTGCCATTTGAAAAATTCTAGGGAAAATTCAGGAAAAAGAAAAATCCGCACTATCTTCTTGTTCTGTTAGTTCTTTCCATCGTCCTTTGTTTTCACCTTGTTGCGCAACGTCTCGACACGTCTTAGCCAGCACCTGTGATTTGTACTTTGGATCCGGATTGAACAATCGCTAATGTACATTCGTTAATTGCTAATCCTTGCTGTCATATTGTGTGCCTACCCATAGCTCCACATATTCTCTTGTCAGCACAGGTTCATCTTGCAACAGTTACCGACGCTCAACAACAGATTGTTTCACCACTTTGGCTTTGCCCTGTTTGGTTTCATCAAAACTGCCAAAAAAATTCAGGAAAATAAAGAAAAAATTGTCAAATTTTTGTACGCTTTTTAGAGAACGTGCTGTATTTCTGTAGACCACATCCCACCCCAGTTGTAGGTGCCAATTTTTGTGGTTGCATCTTTTTTTATCCTTGTTCAGAGAAAAATACAAAAAAAATAGTGAAAAATAAAAAAATTGACTCCTACTAGTGCCTTTTGGAAAATTCTGGAAAAAATTCAGCAAAATGGAAAAATCCAGACTATCTGCTTGTTCTGTGAGTTCTTTCCATCGTCCTTTGTTTTCACCTTGTAGAGCTATGTGTCGACACGTCTTAGCCAGCACCTGTGATTGTACTTTGGATCCGGATTGAACAATCGCTAATCTGCATTCGATAATTGTTAATCCTTGCTGTCATACTGTGTGCCTACCCGTAGCTCCACATATTCTTCTGTCAGCAAAGGTTCATCTTGCAACTGTTACCGATGCTCAACAACAGATTATTTCACCACTTTGGCTTTGCCTTGTTTGGTTCCATCAAAATTGCCAAAAAAATTCAGGAAAATAAAGAAAAAAATTATCAAAGTTTTTTGCACGTTTTTCAGAGAACGTGCTGTATTTCTGTAGACCACATCCCACCTCAGTTGTAGGTGCCAATTTTTGTGGTTGCATCTTTTTTATCCTTGCTCAGAGAAAAATATTAAAAAATAGTGAAAAAATAAAAAAGATTTTGATTCCTACTTGTGCCATTTGAAAAATTCCAGGGAAAATTCAGGAAAAAGAAAAATCCGCACTATCTGCTTGTTCTGTTAGTTCTTTCCATCGTCCTTTGTTTTCACCTTGTTGCGCAACGTCTCCACACGTCTTAGCCAGCACCTATGATTTGTACTTTGGATCCGGATTGAACAATCGCTAATGTGCATTCGTTAATTGCTAATACTTGCTGTCATATTGTGTGCCTACCCATAGCTCCACATATTCTCTTGTCAGCACAGGTTCATCTTGCAACTGTTACCGACGCTCAACAACAGATTGTTTCACCACTTTAGCTTTGCCCTGTTTGGTTTCATCAAAACTGCCAAAAAAATTCAGGAAAATAAAGAAAAAATTATCAAATTTTTGTACGCTTTTTAGAGAACGTGCTGTATTTCTGTAGACCACATCCCACCCCAGTTGTAGGTGCCAATTTTTATGGTTGCATCTTTTTTTATCCTTGTTCAGAGAAAAATACAAAAAAATAGTGAAAAATAAAAAATTGACTCCTACTAGTGCCTTTTGAAAAATTCTGGAAAAAATTCAGGAAAATAGAAAAATCCAGACTATCTGCTTGTTCTGTGAGTTCTTTCCATCGTCCTTTGTTTTCACCTTGTAGAGCTATGTGTCGACACGTCTTAGCCAGCACCTGTGATTGTACTTTGGATCCGGATTGAACAATCGCTAATCTGCATTCGATAATTGTTAATCCTTGCTGTCATACTGTGTGCCTACCCATAGCTCCACATATTCTTCTGTCAGCAAAGGTTCATCTTGCAACTGTTACCGATGCTCAACAACAGATTATTTCACCACTTTGGCTTTGCCTTGTTTGGTTCCATCAAAATTGCCAAAAAAATTCAGGAAAATAAAGAAAAAAATTATCAAAGTTTTTTGTACGTTTTTCAGAGAACGTGCTGTATTTCTGTAGACCACATCCCACCTCAGTTGTAGGTGCCAATTTTTGTGGTTGCATCTTTTTTATCCTTGCTCAGAGAAAAATATTAAAAAATAGTGAAAAAATAAAAAAGATTTTGATTCCTACTTGTGCCATTTGAAAAATTCCAGGGAAAATTCAGGAAAAAGAAAAATCCGCACTATCTGCTTGTTCTGTTAGTTCTTTCCATCATCCTTTGTTTTCACCTTGTTGCGCAACGTCTCCACACGTCTTAGCCAGCACCTATGATTTGTACTTTGGATCCGGATTGAACAATCGCTAATGTGCATTCGTTAATTGCTAATACTTGCTGTCATATTGTGTGCCTACCCATAGCTCCACATATTCTCTTGTCAGCACAGGTTCATCTTGCAACTGTTACCGACGCTCAACAACAGATTGTTTCACCACTTTGGCTTTGCCCTGTTTGGTTTCATCAAAACTGCCAAAAAAATTCAGGAAAATAAAGAAAAAATTATCAAATTTTTGTACGCTTTTTAGAGAACGTGCTGTATTTCTGTAGACCACATCCCACCCCAGTTGTAGGTGCCAATTTTTATGGTTGCATCTTTTTTTATCCTTGTTCAGAGAAAAATACAAAAAAATAGTGAAAAATAAAAAATTGACTCCTACTAGTGCCTTTTGAAAAATTCTGGAAAATAGAAAAATCCAGACTATCTGCTTGTTCTGTGAGTTCTTTCCATCGTCCTTTGTTTCCACCTTGTAGTGCTATGTGTCGACACGTCTTAGCCAACACCTGTGATTGTACTTTGGATCCGGATTGAACAATCGCTAATCTGCATTCGTTAATCGCTAATCCTTGCTGTCATATTATGTGCCTACCCATAGCTCCATATATTCATCTGCCAGCACAGGTTCATTTTGCAACTGTTACCCACGCTCAACAACAGATTGTTTCACCACTTTGGCTTTGCCCTGTTTGGTTTCATCAAAATTGCCAAAAAAATTCAGGAAAATAAAGAAAAAAATTGTCAAAGTTTTTGCACGCTTTTCAGAGAACGTGTTGTATTTCTGTAGACCACATCCCACCTCAGTTGTAGGTGCCATTTTTTGTGGTTGCATCTTTTTTTATCCTTGTTTAGAGCAAAATATAAAAAAATAGTGAAAAAATAAAAAATTGATTCCTACTAGTGCCTTTTGGAAAATTCCGAGAAAAATTTAGGAAAAAGGAAAAATCTGGAATATCTGCTTGATCTGTGAGTTTTTTCCATCGTCCTTTGTTTTCACCTTGTTGCGCTACGTGTCGACACATCTTAGCCAGCACCTGTGATTTGTACTTTGGATCCGGATTGAACAATCGCTAATATGCATTCGATAATTGCTAATCCTTGCTGTCATACTGTGTGCTTACCCATAGCTCCATGTATTCTTCTGTCAGCAAAGGTTCATCTTGCAACTGTTACCGACGCTCAACAACAGATTATTTTACCACTTTGGCTTTGCCTTGTTTGGTTCCATCAAAATTGCCAAAAAAATTCAGTAAAATAAAGAAAAAAATTGTCAAAGTTTTTGCACGTTTTTTAGAGAACGTGCTGTATTTCTGTAGACCACATCCCACCTCAGTTGTAGGTGCCAATTTTTGTGGTTGCATCTTTTTTTATCCTTGCTCAGAGAAAAATATTAAAAAATAGTGAAAAAATAAAAAAAATTTGATTCCTACTTGTGCCATTTGAAAAATTCCAGGGAAAATTCAGGAAAAAGAAAAATCCGCACTATCTGCTTGTTCTGTTAGTTCTTTCCATCGTCCTTTGTTTTCACCTTGTTGCGCAGAGTCTCGACTCGTCTTAGCTAGCACCTGTGATTTGTACTTTGGATCCGGATTGAACAATCGCTAATGTGCATTCGTTAATTGCTAATCCTTGCTGTCATATTGTGTGCCTACCCATAGCTCCACATATTCTCTTGTCAGCACAGGTTCGTCTTGCAACTGTTACCGACGCTCGACAACAGATTGTTTCACCACTTTGGCATTGCCCTGTTTGGTTTCATCAAAACTGCCAAAAAAATTCAGGAAAATAAAGAAAAAATTGTCAAATTTTTGTACGCTTTTTAGAGAACGTGCTGTATTTCTGTAGACCACATCCCACCCCAGTTGTAGGTGCCAATTTTTGTGGTTGCATCTTTTTTATCCTTGCTCAGAGAAAAATACAAAAAAATAGTGAAAAATAAAAAAATTGACTCCTACTAGTGCCTTTTGGAAAATTCTGGAAAAAATTCAGGAAAATGGAAAAATTCGGACTATCTGCTTGTTCTGTGAGTTCTTTCCATTGTCCTTTGTTTTCACCTTGTAGCGCTATGTGTCGACACGTCTTAGCCAGCACCTGTGATTGTACTTTTGATCCGGATTGAACAATCGCTAATCTGCATTTGTTAATCGCTAATCCTTGCTGTCATATTATGTGCCTACCCATAGCTCCATATATTCATCTGCCAGCACAGGTTCATTTTGCAGCTGTTACCCACGCTCAACAACAGATTGTTTCACCACTTTGGCTTTGCCCTGTTTGGTTTCATCAAAATTGCCAAAAAAATTCAGGAAAATAAAGAAAAAAATTGTCAAAGTTTTTGCACGCTTTTCAGAGAACGTGCTGTATTTCTGTAGACCACATCCCTCCTCAGTTGTAGGTGTCAATTTTTATGGTTGCATCTTTTTTGATCCTTGTTTAGAGAAAAATATAAAAAAAATATTGAAAAAATAAAAAATTGATTCCTACTAGTGCCTTTGGGAAAATTCCGAGAAAAATTCAGAAAAAAGGAAAAATCTGGACTATCTGCTTGGTCTGTGAGTTCTTTCCATCATCCTTTGTTTTCACCTTGTTGCGCTACGTGTCGACACGTCTTAGCCAGCACCTGTGATTTGTACTTTGGATCCGGATTGAACAATCGCTAATCTGCATTCGTTAATTGCTAATCCCTGCTGTCATACTGTGTGCCTACCCATAGCTCCACATATTCTTCTGTCAGCAAAGGTTCATCTTGCAACTGTTACCGACGCTCAACAACAGATTATTTCGCCACTTTGGCTTTGCCTTGTTTAGTTTCATCAAAATTGCCAAAAAAATTCAGGAAAATAAAGAAAAAAATTATCAAAGTTTTTGCACATTTTTCAAAGAACGTGCTGTATTTCTGTAGACCACATCCCACCTCAGTTGTAGGTGCCAATTTTTGTGGTTGCATCTTTTTTTATCCTTGCTCGGAGAAAAATATTAAAAAATAGTGAAAATATAAAAAAAATTTTGATTCCTACTTGTGCCTTTTGGAAAATTCCAGTAAAAATTCAGGAAAAAGAAAAATCCGCACTATCTGCTTGTTCTGTTAGTTCTTTCCATCGTCCTTTGTTTTCACCTTGTTGCGCAACGTCTCGACACGTCTTAGCCAGCACCTGTGATTTGTAGTTTGGATCCGGATTGAACAATCGCTAATGTGCATTCGTTAATTGCTAATCCTTGCTGTCATATTGTGTGCCTACCCGTAGCTCCACATATTCTCTTGTCAGCACAGGTTCATCTTGCAACTGTTACCGACGCTCAACAACAGATTGTTTCACCACTTTGGCTTTGCCCTGTTTGGTTTCATCAAAACTGCCAAAAAAATTCAGGAAAATAAAGAAAAAATTGTCAAATTTTTGTACGCTTTTTAGAGAACGTGCTGTATTTCTGTAGACCACATCCCACCCCAGTTGTAGGTGCCAATTTTTGTGGTTGCATCTTTTTTTATCCTTGCTCAGAGAAAAATACAAAAAAATAGTGAAAAATAAAAAAATTGACTCCTACTAGTGCCTTTTGGAAAATTCTAGAAAAAATTCAGGAAAATGGAAAAATTTGGACTATCTGCTTGTTCTGTGAGTTCTTTCCATCGTCCTTTGTTTTCACCTTGTATCGCTATGTCTCGACACGTCTTAGCCAGCACCTGTGATTGTACTTTGGATCCGAATTGAACAATCGCTAATCCTTGATGTCATATTATGTGCCTACCCATAGCTCCATATATTCATCTGCCAGCACAGGTTCATTTTGCAACTGTTACCCATGCTCAACAACAGATTGTTTCACCACTTTGGCTTTGCCCTGTTTGGTTTCATCAAAATTGCCAAAAAAGTTCAGGAAAATAAAGAAAAAAATTGTCAAAGTTTTTGCACACTTTTCAGAGAACGTGCTATATTTCTGTAGACCACATCCCACCTCAGTTGTAGGTGCCAATTTTTGTGGTTGCATCTTTTTTGATCCTTGTTTAGAGAAAAATATAAAAAAATAGTGAAAAAATAAAAAATTGATTCCTACTAGTGCCTTTGGGAAAATTCCGAGAAAAATTCAGAAAAAAAGAAAAATCCGGACTATCTGCTTGGTCTGTGAGTTCTTTCCATCGTCCTTTGTTTTCACCTTGTTGCGCTACGTGTCGACACGTCTTAGCCAGCACCTGTGATTTGTACTTTGGATCCGGATTGAACAATCGCTAATCTGCATTCGTTAATTGCTAATCCTTGCTGTCATACTGTGTGCCTACCCATAGCTCCACATATTCTTCTGTCAGCAAAGGTTCATCTTGCAACTGTTACCGACGCTCAACAACAGATTATTTCACCACTTTGGCTTTGCCTTGTTTGGTTTCATCAAAATTGCCAAAAAAATTCAGGAAAATAAAGAAAGAAATTGTCAAAGTTTTTGCACGTTTTTCAAAGAACGTGCTGTATTTCTATAGACCACATCCCACCTCAGTTGTAGGTGCCAATTTTTGTGGTTGCATCTTTTTTTATCCTTGCTCGGAGAAAAATATTAAAAAATAGTGAAAATATAAAAAAATTTGATTCCTACTTGTGTCTTTTGGAAAATTCTAGAAAAAATTCAGGAAAAAGAAAAATCCGCACTATCTGCTTGTTCTGTTAGTTCTTTCCATCGTCCTTTGTTTTCACCTTGTTGCGCAACGTCTCGACACGTCTTAGCCAGCACCTGTGATTTGTACTTTGGATCCGGATTGAACAATCGCTAATGTGCATTCGTTAATTGCTAATCCTTGCTGTCATATTGTGTGCCTACCCGTAGCTCCACATATTCTCTTGTCAGCACAGGTTCATCTTGCAACTGTTACCGACGCTCAACAACAGATTGTTTCACCACTTTGGCTTTGCCCTGTTTGGTTTCATCAAAACTGCCAAAAAAATTCAGGAAAATAAAGAAAAAATTGTCAAATTTTTGTACGCTTTTTAGAGAACGTGCTGTATTTCTGTAGACCACATCCCACCCCAGTTGTAGGTGCCAATTTTTGTGGTTGCATCTTTTTTTATCCTTGCTCAGAGAAAAATACAAAAAAATAGTGAAAAATAAAAAAATTGACTCCTACTAGTGCCTTTTGGAAAATTCTAGAAAAAATTCAGGAAAATGGAAAAATTTGGACTATCTGCTTGTTCTGTGAGTTCTTTCCATCGTCCTTTGTTTTCACCTTGTATCGCTATGTCTCGACACGTCTTAGCCAGCACCTGTGATTGTACTTTGGATCCGAATTGAACAATTGCTAATCCTTGATGTCATACTGTGTGCCTACCCATAGCTCCACATATTCTTCTGTCAGCAAAGGTTCATCTTGCAACTGTTACCCATGCTCAACAACAGATTGTTTCACCACTTTGGCTTTGCCCTGTTTGGTTTCATCAAAATTGCCAAAAAAGTTCAGGAAAATAAAGAAAAAAATTGTCAAAGTTTTTGCACACTTTTCAGAGAACGTGCTATATTTCTGTAGACCACATCCCACCTCAGTTGTAGGTGCCAATTTTTGTGGTTGCATCTTTTTTGATCCTTGTTTAGAGAAAAATATAAAAAAAATAGTGAAAAAATAAAAAAATTGATTCCTACTAGTGCCTTTTGGAAAATTCCGAGAAAAAATCAGGAAAATGGAAAAATCCGGACTATCTGCTTGATCTGTGAGTTCTTTCCATCGTCCTATGTTTTCGCCTTTTTGCGCTACGTGTCGACACGTCTTAGCCAGCACCTGTGATTTGTACTTTGGATCCGAATTGAACAATCGCTAATCTGCATTCGATAATTGCTAATCCTTGCTGTCATACTGTGTGCCTACCCATAGCTCCACATATTCTTCTGTCAGCAAAGGTTCATCTTGCAACTGTTACCGACGCTCAACAACAGATTATTTCACCACTTTGGCTTTGCCCTGTTTGGTTTCATCAAAATTGCCAAAAAAGTTCAGGAAAATAAAGAAAAAAATTGTCAAAGTTTTTGCACACTTTTCAGAGAACGTGCTATATTTCTGTAGACCACATCCCACCTCAGTTGTAGGTGCCAATTTTTGTGGTTGCATCTTTTTTGATCCTTGTTTAGAGAAAAATATAAAAAAATAGTGAAAAAATAAAAAATTGATTCCTACTAGTGCCTTTGGGAAAATTCCGAGAAAAATTCAGAAAAAAAGAAAAATCCGGAATATCTGCTTGGTCTGTGAGTTCTTTCCATCGTCCTTTGTTTTCACCTTGTTGCGCTACGTGTCGACACGTCTTAGCCAGCACCTGTGATTTGTACTTTGGATCCGGATTGAACAATCGCTAATCTGCATTCGTTAATTGCTAATCCTTGCTGTCATACTGTGTGCCTACCCATAGCTCCACATATTCTTCTGTCAGCAAAGGTTCATCTTGCAACTGTTACCGACGCTCAACAACAGATTATTTCACCACTTTGGCTTTGCCTTGTTTGGTTTCATCAAAATTGCCAAAAAAATTCAGGAAAATAAAGAAAGAAATTGTCAAAGTTTTTGCACGTTTTTCAAAGAACGTGCTGTATTTCTATAGACCACATCCCACCTCAGTTGTAGGTGCCAATTTTTGTGGTTGCATCTTTTTTTATCCTTGCTCGGAGAAAAATATTAAAAAATAGTGAAAATATAAAAAAATTTGATTCCTACTTGTGTCTTTTGGAAAATTCTAGAAAAAATTCAGGAAAAAGAAAAATCCGCACTATCTGCTTGTTCTATTAGTTCTTTCCATCGTCCTTTGTTTTCACCTTGTTGCGCAACGTCTCGACACGTCTTAGCCAGCACCTGTGATTTGTACTTTGGATCCGGATTGAATAATCGCTAATGTGCATTCGTTAATTGCTAATCCTTGTTGTCATATTGTGTGCCTACCCATAGCTCCACATATTCTTCTATCAGCATAGGTTCATCTTGCAACTGTTACCGACGCTCAACAACAAATTGTTTCACCACTTTGGCTTTGTCCTGTTTGGTTTCATCAAAACTGCCAAAAAAATTCAGGAAAATAAAGAAAAAATTGTCAAATTTTTGTACGCTTTTTAGAGAATGTGCTGTTTTTCTGTAGACCACATCCCACCCCAGTTGTAGGTGCCAATTTTTGTGGTTGCATCTTTTTTTTATCCTTGTTTAGAGAAAAATATAAAAAAAATAGTGAAAAAATAAAAAAATTGATTCCTACTAGTGCCTTTTGGAAAATTCCGAGAAAAAATCAGGAAAATGGAAAAATCCGGACTATCTGCTTGATCTGTGAGTTCTTTCCATCGTCCTATGTTTTCGCCTTTTTGCGCTACGTGTCGACACGTCTTAGCCAGCACCTGTGATTTGTACTTTGGATCCGAATTGAACAATCGCTAATCTGCATTCGATAATTGCTAATCCTTGCTGTCATACTGTGTGCCTACCCATAGCTCCACATATTCTTCTGTCAGCAAAGGTTCATCTTGCAACTGTTACCGACGCTCAACAACAGATTATTTCACCACTTTGGCTTTGCCCTGTTTGGTTTCATCAAAATTGCCAAAAAAATTCAGGAAAATAAAGAAAGAAATTGTCAAAGTTTTTGCACGTTTTTCAAAGAACGTGCTGTATTTCTATAGACCACATCCCACCTCAGTTGTAGGTGCCAATTTTTGTGGTTGCATCTTTTTTTATCCTTGCTCGGAGAAAAATATTAAAAAATAGTGAAAATATAAAAAAAAATTTGATTCCTACTTGTGCCTTTTGGAAAATTCTAGAAAAAATTCAGGAAAAAGAAAAATCCGCACTATCTGCTTGTTCTATTAGTTCTTTCCATCGTCCTTTGTTTTCACCTTGTTGCGCAACGTCTCGACACATCTTAGCCAGCACCTGTGATTTGTACTTTGGATCCGGATTGAATAATCGCTAATGTGCATTCGTTAATTGCTAATCCTTGCTGTCATACTGTGTGCCTACCCATAGCTCCACATATTCTTCTGTCAGCATAGGTTCATCTTGCAACTGTTACCGACGCTCAACAACAAATTGTTTCACCACTTTGGCTTTGTCCTGTTTGGTTTCATCAAAACTACCAAAAAAATTCAAGAAAATAAAGAAAAAATTGTCAAATTTTTGTACGCTTTTTAGAGAATGTGCTGTTTTTCTGTAGACCACATCCCACCCTAGTTGTAGGTGCCAATTTTTGTGGTTGCATCTTTTTTTATCCTTGCTCGGAGAAAAATATTAAAAAATAGTGAAAATATAAAAAAAAATTTGATTCCTACTTGTGCCTTTTGGAAAATTCTAGAAAAAATTCAGGAAAAAGAAAAATCCGCACTATCTGCTTGTTCTATTAGTTCTTTCCATCGTCCTTTGTTTTCACCTTGTTGCGCAACGTCTCGACACATCTTAGCCAGCACCTGTGATTTGTACTTTGGATCCGGATTGAATAATCGCTAATGTGCATTCGTTAATTGCTAATCCTTGTTGTCATATTGTGTGCCTACCCATAGCTCCACATATTCTTCTGTCAGCATAGGTTCATCTTGCAACTGTTACCGACGCTCAACAACAAATTGTTTCACCACTTTGGCTTTGTCCTGTTTGGTTTCATCAAAACTACCAAAAAAATTCAAGAAAATAAAGAAAAAATTGTCAAATTTTTGTACGCTTTTTAGAGAATGTGCTGTTTTTCTGTAGACCACATCCCACCCTAGTTGTAGGTGCCAATTTTTGTGGTTGCATCTTTTTTTTATCCTTGTTTAGAGAAAAATATAAAAAAAATAGTGAAAAAATAAAAAGATTGATTCCTACTAGTGCCTTTTGGAAAATTCCGAGAAAAATTCAGGAAAATGGAAAAATCCGGACTATCTGCTTGATCTGTGAGTTCTTTCCATCGTCCTTTGTTTTCGCCTTTTTGCGCTACGTGTCGACACGTCTTAGCCAGCACCTGTGATTTGTACTTTGGATCCGAATTGAACAATCGCTAATCTGCATTCGATAATTGCTAATCCTTGCTGTCATACTGTGTGCCTACCCATAGCTCCACATATTCTTCTGTCAGCAAAGGTTCATCTTGCAACTGTTACCGACGCTCAACAACAGATTATTTCACCACTTTGGCTTTGCCTTGTTTGGTTTCATCAAAATTGCCAAAAAAATTCAAGAAAATAAAGAAAAAAATTGTCAAAGTTTTTGCACGCTTTTCAGAGAACGTGCTGTATTTCTGTAGACCACATCCCACCTCAGTTGTACGTGCCAATTTTTGTGGTTGCATCTTTTTTGATCCTTGCTCAGAGAAAAATATTAAAAAATAGTGAAAAAAAATTTGATTCCTACTTGTGCCTTTTGGAAAATTCCAGGGAAAATTCAGGAAAAAGAAAAATCCGCACTATCTGCTTGTTATGTTAGTTCTTTCCATCGTCCTTTGTTTTCACCTTGTTGCGCAACGTCTCGACACGTCTTGGCCAGCACCTGTGATTTGTACTTTGGATCCGGATTGAACAATCGCTAATGTGCATTCGTTAATTGCTAATCCTTGCTGTCATATTGTGTGCCTACCCATAGCTCCACATATTCTTTTGTTAGCACAGGTTCATCTTGCAACTGTTACCGACGCTCCACAACAGATTGTTTCACCACTTTGGCTTTGCCCTGTTTGGTTTCATCAAAACTGCCAAAAAATTCAGGAAAATAAAGAAAAAATTGTCAAATTTTTGTACGCTTTTTAGAGAACGTGCTGTATTTCTGTAGACCACATCCCACCCCAGTTGTAGGTGCCAATTTTTGTGGTTGCATCTTTTTTATCCTTGTTCAGAGAAAAATACAAAAAATAGTGAAAAATAAAAAAATTGACTCCTACTAGTGCCTTTTGGAAAATTCTGGAAAAAATTCAGAAAAATAGAAAAATCCGGACTATCTGCTTGTTCTGTGAGTTCTTTCCATCGTCCTTTGTTTTCACCTTGTTGTGCTATGTCTCGACACATCTTAGCCAGCACCTGTGATTGTACTTTGGATCCGGATTGAATGATCGCTAATTTGCATTCGTTAATCGCTAATCCTTGCTGTCATATTATGTGTCACACCCATTTTTAAGGACAAAAATAGGATGCATAGAGTACTCATGTGCGCCCCAGGACATGATCGCACACATAAGTAGACAAATTTCATAGTATCATCACAGTGCTTATTACATAGCGAATAAATATTTAAGACATAGTCTTGAACGATAAATAATAATAACTAATAGTAATCTCCAGCGGAAAGTCCACACAGGGACACGGTTGACTGGTTGACACCAAGACTAGTACTCATTACGATAATCTTCTTCACAATCTTCATCTGTTATGGTAGAAATAGCAAGAGTGAGTCCATGTTGAACTCAACAAATATAACACAAGGTTCATGAGGCTCAAAAAGGCTAGACACTGTTTAACTGCGTTTAGCTTTTAATCATATAATTAGCAATTGTGTAGCATCAAGATAAACCACTTCCCATTAAAGAACCAATGATCATTTGTAATAATGATAATGAATAACATTAACATGAGCATAATAATAATCAACAATAATTAAACATGATATAGCAATGGTGATCATCTATCTGTAAATGTTTCAAGGCCACTCGTATCCGTGAGCACGGCTAGTATACCAGTTTTTAACTCTGCGCAGAGGTGTACACTTTCACTGTGAGTCATGATTTCCAAATGAGTGGGGAGATCAAGCCCAAACACCCGAAAACCATATAAAGCCACTCAAGAGTTCGTCTAACAAGTTAGGGCCATTAGATTCACTCGGCAGGCAGATGTAGAACCCCCCTTCCCTGTGGCACAACAACCGCAGCCTATACACACTAGGCCAGGGGCTCGCACTACACCCAACGTGGCAAGCCTTTCTTACGCCATTTAAGGTAACCACTAACAAGCTAGAAAAGGTCTCTTGAACAACTAGAGCCAGAGCCATATAGCCCTCACAGCTGTACTGTATGTCCCGGATGATCACGTACAGATAAGTCTTTATGGAGAGTAACCAGAGCATCAAAAATAATACACATGCTCTAGCCCCCTTTTAACAATAATGAAATCATCTTAATGGTTGATTGCTTGATCCATTAGTCAAATTACAAGATCATTGTTCATAGTTTAAGCACTAGCAGTAGCTACCCATGTGCATCCCCAAGGTTGACAAGGAATCAAGATAACAATCACTAAGTTATAATCTCTACGGTTGTCAAGGTAAGCACATGCATATGTATGACAGTTCGATGTATAGGTAACAAGGATAGTCCTGTGTTATACTTGCCTTGATCAAGGCTCTCCAAGTGATACTGCTGACTTGGCTCAAAGTAATACTCCGAATCGTCCAAATACTGCTCACCTTCTATACTCGATCATCAATCAACAACATAGATGCATCCAATCAAACATACACGAAGCAAACAAAGAGATATAATTAGAACAGTACAACAACAGTAGCAAAACAGTAATAAAAGTTTATAAAACTCTTCTACACGTTTCTACGATCACACAGACGCAAAGATCACCAAAATCAGAGTTAAAACGTGAAAGTTATGAATTTTCTAAGATTTCCTATTGATAAATAAATATTTAATTATAAACTCGAAAAATAAATTATCAAAACTAACTGTACAACTACACTAACATGTAGAGCTCGCAAATACGAACCTAACGCAACTTGAACGGATCAAATCGGAGTTAAAACGAAGTTTTTATGACCAAAACAGTTTTAGTGGCAAATCTGTAATTTCCTGAAAACGTATTTTTGAATAAACCGGAAGAAAATACGCTTTCAAAACGCGAAAACGCATTTTCTGAAATACGCCAAGGACCGCGGGTTGATTTTAAAAGAACCGAGGGTCTCTTTAAGAAATTTACCCCGCGAAGGGGTATCTTCTAATCTGGGCCATTGAAAACGGACGGCTCGGGTTCATCAGCAATACTACAGTGAAGCATCCGGTCCTTCTTCCCCAGGTCCGACCGGCAACCCCCATGGCCGGCGGCCCCTTCCATGGCCGGAGATGGCGGTTCACCCCCTCTAGGCCACCGTTCGACTCGAGACTTGATCCAAACGGTGGAGAAGCTCCGTGCGAACTCAACTAACCGATAAAAACCCGCTATGGTAGACCGAACACGGTGCGCGGCTGCAAGGGAGCGGCGGTGCCATTGCCGGCCACGGTAAGCTTTCGATTCTACGGTATAAATCGCCAAAACGCCAATGGAGAGCATGGGGAGTAAGAGGAGAAGAAAACAAACTCACCCAAGCAAAGAATTTTGCCTCCGGTCCACCCGAAAGCACCTCAACCGAACACCCGCCGAGCTCCAACTACTTCAAACCCTAAACCTCGATTTCTCACGGTAGAACTCACGGTTTAGATGAAAAACGGAAACTAGATGACCTACGCGTCCTATTTATGGCTTCTATTGGCCGTGTTCGGGTAGGATATCCCAGAAGTCGCGGGTAGGGCGGTGGTGGTACTCCAGTTCGGATGGAGTCCGTCCCGGTCACGAGGTAGAAGACGAGATGGAGACCGACAGGTGGGACCCACCTGTCAGCGGAAGAAAGGAGAGAGAGGGCGTGGCTGCTGGGCTCTGGCTGGCTTGGGCCGCTGCGAGGCTGGACGGCCCACGCGGGCAGACGCGAAAAAGAAGAAGCAGGCCTCGGCCCAATGGTCCAAGGGAGAGGGAGAGAAGGCAGGCCGGCCCGTCGGTTGCCAGGTAAGTATTTTTTTCTTTTTCTTTCTTTTCTTTATTTACTTGTTTTCAAAAATATCTTAAATAAATTTTCTAATCCAAAATAAAATAAAACAAATCCACACCACATAACAAAATAAATGCAACAGCATGAATGAAACACCAAATATATTTTATTATTATTTTAATTTGCCATTATTTGTTATCCAATTTATTCAAAATTCATTATCTCTAAAATTTGGGTGTTACAAATTCTACCCCCCTTAAAAGAATCTCGTCCTCGAGATTGGACTGCTTACTCAAACAACTGCGGATATGATTTCCTCAATTCATCCTGTCTTTCCCAAGTTGCTTCTGCCTCTGAATATCGATTCCACTGTACTTTACACATCTTAATAATTCGACTTCGAGTAACTCTCAGCAGTCTCTAAAATCTTAATCGGAAACTCTTCATATGTAAGATCCTCCTTAATAGTTAATTCTTCTAAAGGTATTTGCTCCTCAGGCACTCGCAAACACTTCTTAAGTTGTGAAACATGAAACACATCATGCACTCCAGATAAATTCTCATGCAACTCTAATTGATAAGCAACTTCCCCACGTCTAGCAATAACTTTAAATGGTCCAACATACCTTGGTGCTAGTTTACCTTTCATGTTAAACCTCTTCACACTTCTCATAGGTGACACCTTCAAATAGACACAATCACCTACCTCAAAAACTAGATCTCTTCTCCTATTATCAACATAACTCTTCTGATGAGACTGTGCCACTCTCAAATTCTCACGTATCACTCGCACTTGATCTTCTGCGTTTCTAAGAACATCTGTACCAAACACCTGAGATTCACCCGTCTGATCCCAAAACAATGGAGTTCTACACTTACGTCCATACAAAGCCTCAAACGGTGCCATCTTAAGACTCTGTTGATAACTATTATTGTAAGAGAATTATGCATAAGGCAAACTCTTATCCCAACTGGTTCCATATTGCAATGCACAAGCTCTCAACATATCCTCTAATACCTGGTTGGTCCTTTCAGTCTGTCCATCGGTCTGTGGATGATATGCTGTGCTAAAATTCAATTTGGTTCCCAAAGATTCATGTACAGCTTTCCAAAAGTGTGACATAAACTGCGTACCTCGATCAGACACAATCTTCTTTGGAACTCCATGCAAACAGACTATTCTTTCCATATACAAGGTAGCTAATTGTACTCCCGTGTAATTAGTCTTGACTAGTATAAAATGAGCAACTTTAGTCAATCTATCCACTATCACCCAAATAGAATCATAACCTCTCTGAGTACGCGGTAACCCCACTATAAAGTCCATACCAACTTCCTCCCACTTCCATTCAGGAATCTTCATTGGTTGCAACAATCCAACAGGTCTCTGATGCTCTGCTTTCACCCTCTGACAAGTATCACACAATGCCACATACTCAGCCACATCTCGTTTTAATCCAACCCACCAATATTTCTGTTTAAGATCCAAATACATCTTAGTACTACCAGGATGAATAGAATAAGCTGACTCATGAGCTTCGCGAAGAATTGCCTGTCTAACAGTTTGATCCTCAGGTACACACAACCTCTTTCCAAACCACAAAATTCCATTATCATCCATCCGAAAGCCTGGTGACTTACTAATCACTATATCCTCTGCTATCTTCTTTAGTTTCTCATCCTTCAACTGACCCTTGTAAATTTCTTGCTCTAAAGTAGGCTCTATCACTAATTCCATTGTATTAGTAACAATTCCCAAATTCAAATATTCAAATTCAGCACATAACTCCCTAGTCATAGACAATGTTCTTATCTCATTGGCATAACTTTTCCTACTAAGAGCATCAGCTACTACATTAGCCTTACCAGGATGATAGTGTATCTCAATATCATAATCCTTAATCAATTCTAACCATCTGCGTTGCCTCAAATTCAGATCTGACTGAGTGAAAATATACTTCAAACTCTTATGATCAGTGTATATGTCACTCTTATGTCCAATCAAATAATGTCTCCAAATCTTTAAAGCATGAACTACAACTGCTAACTCCAAATCATGTGTAGGATAATTCAACTCATGCTTTCTCAACTGCCTAGATGCATAAGCCACAACTCTGCCTTCTTGCATAAGAACACATCCCAAACCTTGACGAGAAGCATCACAATAAATAGAAAACTTCTTACTCAAATCTGGCAAAACCAAAACAGGCGCTGTAGTCAACCTCTTCTTCAATTCCTCAAAACTAGCTTGACATTTATCAGACCACACAAACTTGGCATTCTTTCTAACAGAGATGTCATAGGTTTAGCAAGTTTAGAAAACCCTTCAATGAACCGTCTATAATATCCAGCCAATCCCAAGAAACTGCGAATCTCGCTAACATCAGTAGGTGGTTTCCAATTCAATACATCCTTTACCTTGCCTGGATCCACTGATATCCCTCCATTAGAGACAATATGACCAAGGAAAGAAACTTCCTTCAACCAAAACTCACATTTACTTCGCTTCGCATACAGTTTATGCTCTCTAAGCTTCTGCAATACCAACCTCAAATGTTCAGCATGCTCTACCTCTGTCTTGGAAAATACCAGTATATCGTCAATAAACACTACCACAAACTTATCCAAATATTCCATGAACACCTTATTCATCATGTACATAAAGTATGCAGGTGCATTGGTCAATCCAAACGACATAACAGTATACTCATACAATCCATACCTTGTAGTAAAAGCTGTCTTTGGAATATCAGAGGCACAAATCTTCAACTGATGATAACCAGAACGTAAATCAATCTTAGAGAACACACAAGCACCTCTCAACTGATCAAACAAGTCATCAATCCTGGGCAAAGGGTACTTATTCTTGATAGTTACCTCATTTAATGACCGATAATCAACACACATCCTCTGACCACCTTCTTTCTTATCAACAAAAATAACTGGTGCTCCCCAAGGGGATGAACTAGGTCGAATAAAATCTTTATCTTGTAATTCTTTAATTTGTTTCTTAAGTTCTTCTAATTCATCTACTCCCATCCTATATGGTCGTTTGGCTATAGGTGTAGTTCCAGGAAGTAATTCAATAAGAAATTCAATGTCTCGGTCAGGTGGCATACCTGGCAATTCATCAGGGAAGACATCCGGAAATTCCTCAATCACTGAATTCTCCTTAATAGTATCTTCAAGCTGATTCACCACAGCGGTTGGTTGCTTCTGCACTGCTACATCCACATTGATTTTATCTCCATTAGGTGCAGTCACAACTACCACTTTCTGCTGACACTGAATCTCTGCCTGATTTTGCTTCATCCAGTCCATACCCAATATCACATCAATACCAGATGTCCTCAACACTATAGGAGTTATCTTAAACTCTACCCCCCTTAATACCATACTAATTGGAAGACAACGATTACTGGTTTGCATGGTACCTCCAGGTGAGTTTACTAAGAGAGGTTCTTTCATAGCTAGCATGGGTATACTATGCATTTTAACAAAAATATTGAATATGAATGTATGAGATGCTCCAGAGTCAAAAAGAACAGTTGTGGGAGTGGAATGTACATTGAACGTACCAATCATAACTTCCGGTGCATCATGAGCTGTATCAAAAGACACGTGATTCACCCTTCCAGTACCAGATTGCCTCTGGTTGCTCTTCTGGCTCTGAGGAGTCTGCTGATTCTGCTTCTCGGGACAATTATAAGACATATGGCCCTCTTTACCACAGACAAAGCATCTAGTAGGCGTGCTGGGAGCACTATTCTTCATGGGGGTAACATTAGAATTTCCAGTGCGAGGAGTCTGTTGCCCAGTCTGCTGATACAGTTGACGCTGTAGATATGATGAACGCTGCTGCGACTGATTACTTTGCCAATTTTGGGACCACCTCTGATTCAGATTGCGATTCCACTAGCTAACCGGTCCCTGAAACTTCTGATGAAAACCATGCTGAGAATTTGTGCGTTGACAGTTGTTGCTTCCTGAGCTCTATACCTTCATCTTCCTCTTTCTGTCCATCTCTCTACGCTCATTATCAAGCACAATAGCTTTGTTCACCAGCTCTTGAAAACTAGCATAGTTATTCCCCTTCAGTTGCAAGCGAAGATCATATTAAATTCCCTTCAAGAAAAGACGCTGCATGTCTGCATCTTTCCTCACTTCATTAGGAGCATAACGAGCCAACTGGGTGAACCTGTCATGATATTCACTAACGCTCATCTGTCCCATCCTAAGGTTTCTGAATTCTTCCTGCTTCAGCTCAATTATACCTTCAGGAATATGACGAGCTCGAAAATCTCTAACAAACTCATTCCAAGTGATAGGAGGAGCATTGTCAGGGCGTGCAGCTTGATACGACTCCCACCAAGTCTGAGCTGTCCCCTGTAACTGACCAGATGCATATAACACCTTTTCCATATCATTGCATTGGGCTATGTTCAACTGTTTCTCAACGGCTCTCACCCAATCATCTGCCTCTAAAGGATCAGCAGCATGAGAAAACACCGGAGGGCATCCCTTCAAAAATTCCCCACGCTTATCCCTCACTTGCACAGGCGGTGGTCCTCCCGCAGGGGGATTGTTCCGCATGTGCTGCATAAACATCTGCATCATCTGATTCTGAGTTTGCATGAGTTTCTCCATAGTAATAGTTGGATTAGCACCTCCACGACCTCTGCCATGACCTCTGCCTGACATCTGTTTCCAAAACACAGAAGATGAAATTCAGTACAATCCGAGATGACGTATTCAATAGATAAGCAAAATCTGATTTTTCTGGGCGAATTCCAATTTCAGCAACTCAGTAAAACTGTCATATCTCGAGCTACAGACGTCCAATTCAGATGATCTTTACATGGTTGGAAAGCTTATAAAATTATCTACAACTTTTATTCACAACACTTTTTCTGATTCTGTCAATAAATTGGTCAAAAACTGAACTTAACCGAAACTGTTTCAGAATTTCAGACTGTGCAGTAACTCCAACTTGGAACAGGTATATCTCTTAGCTCATAATAGATATTAAAGAAATTCTTGCGGGGTTGGAAAGATATAGAGGTTTAATTATTCCTAGTAAAATTTCTTAAATTTCTCATAAACAGATTTTAAGTTATTTCTAAAACATCCCAGACTGATTCAAAAATCAGCAAAGGACAGAACTAAGTTAACCTCATATTCAACTAATATATTTTGATCAAACTTAATATTCTTAACCATGGAACTTGTAGCCATCTCTACAAAACTCCAGCACATATTACAAAGATCCAAATCACACATTATCATAATAACAATCCATCAATCACACAATTGTTCACACCACAAACTGACTCTTAAAACAATCCAAACTTAAAATTAACTCGCAACTACTATCGTTCTTATTACATAGGGGTTTTTCTTATTTCCTAATTAAGCTTCTCATAAATCTTGGGACGACCTAACTCCGCCCTTAATTGGTCAATCTCCTTATAAGCTTGCTCCTTAAGTTCTTTTTACTTTAGCAACTCATCTTTCAAATCCACCTCATGGAGAGCCAATTCACGAGCTAATCCCACCGTAGCTTGTAAAGTCAAGGAGGAATCATCTGCAAGCGGCACGGTCCAAATACCCTTGTCATGTAGGAAACAAGGAAAATGCCGGAGTGCACCCTTTAACGTCTTATCTGAGCGTAGACCATGGTAGTAAACGAATGCATTGAAAGCGACATCCTCCATGCTTGTCTCCACGGTTGCCCGGCTCACTCTGGTAATGAACTTTGACTCCACCTTAGGTTCCTTAGTGGTAGGATCCCTTTTCTTGACCCATAACTCCGTTTCCCAATAGGAATCCATCCATGGATGACTATACTCTGCACTACGATACTCCAAAGTAGCTTCCCAATCGTAGTAGTAGTTGTCCAAGGTTCTTGTCAACATATCATGGAAGAAAGCATCAGCCTTAGGAACCACGATATGAAGCTTCGTAGTCCACCCCATAACTACATCCTCCATTGGTGTATCACCAACTCTTGATTCAGCATCAGATAGCTCTTGGTCACCATCTTCATACGGCTCCTGGGGTTTGAAACGGGCAACGTACTGTGCAGCTGACAGAATCAATGTATTTTCGCAATAGAATAAAGTAGAGGAAGCATAAAACATTAGTAATTAATCAAGGTGAAAAGAGGAAGCATGAATTAAGTGAAGTATGGATGCTATCAACGACCATTCTAACTAGGCTTGCGTCCTACAGTCAACACGGCTCTGATACCAATCTGTCACACCCATTTTTAAGGACAAAAATAGGATGCATAAAGTACTCATGTGCGCCCCAGGACATGATCGCACACATAAATAGAAAAATTTCATAGTATCATCACAGTGCTTATTACATAGCGAATAAATATTTAAGACATAGTCTTGAACGATAAATAATAATAACTAATAGTAATCTCTAGCGGAAACTCCACACAGGGACATGGTTGACTGGTTGACACCAAGACTAGTACTCATTACGATAATCTTCTTCACAATCTTCATCTGTTATGGTGGAAATAGCAAGAGTGAGTCCATGTCGAACTCAACAAATATAACATAGGGTTCATGAGGCTCAAAAAGGCTAGACACTGTTTAACTGCGTTTAGCTTTTAATCATATAATTAGCAATTCTGTAGCATCAAGATAAACCACTTCCCATTAAAGAACCAATGATCATTTGTAATAATGATAATGAATAACATTAACATGAGCATAATAATAATCAACAATAATTAAACATGATATAGCAATGGTGATCATCTATCTGTAAATGTTCTAAGGCCGCTCGTATCCGTGAGCACGGCTAGTAAGTTTTTAACTCTGCGCAGAGGTGTACACTTTCACTGTGAGTCATGATTTCCAAATGAGTGGGGAGATCAAGCCCAAACACCCGAAAACCATATAAAGCCACTCAAGAGTTCGTCTAACAAGTTAGGGCCATTAGATTCACTCGACAAGCAGATGTAGAACCCCCCTTCCTTGTGGCACAACAACCGCAGCCTATACACACTAGGCCAGGGGCTCGCACTACACCCAACGTGGCAAGCCTTTCTTACGCCATTTAAGGTAACCACTAACAAGCTAGAAAAGGTCTCTTGAACAACTAGAGCCAGAGCCATATAGCCCTCACAGCTGTACTGTATGTCCCGGATGATCACGTACAGATAAGTCCTTATGGAGAGTAACAAGAGCATCAAAAATAATACACATGCTCTATCCCCCTTTTAACAATAATTAAATCATCTTAATGGTTGATTGCTTGATCCATTAATCAAATTACAAGATCATTGTTCATAGTTTAAGCACTAGCAGTAGCTACCCATATGCATCCCCAAGGTTGACAAGGAATCAAGATAACAATCACTAAGTTATAATCTCTACGGTTGTCAAGGTAAGCACATGCATATGTATGACAATTCGATGTATAGGTAACAAGGATAGTCCTGTGTTATACTTGCCTTGATCAAAGCTCTCCAAGTGATACTGCTGACTTGGCTCAAAGTAATACTCTGAATATATTTTATTATTATTTTAAATGCAACAGCATGAATGCAACACTAAATATATTTTATTATTATTTTAATTTGCCATTATTTGTTATCCAATTTATTCAAAATTCATTATCTCTAAAATTTGGGTGTTTCATTATGTGCCTACCCATAGCTCCATATATTCTTCTGTCAGCCCAGGTTCATCTTCAACTGTTACCCACGCTCAACAATAGATTGTTTCACCACTTTGGCTTTGCCCTGTTTGGTTTCATCAAAACTGCCAAAAAAATTCAGGAAAATAAAGAAAAAATTGTCAAATTTTTGTACGCTTTTCAGAGAACGTGCTGTACTTCTGTAGACCACATCCCACCCCAGTTGTAGGTGACAATTTTTGTGGTTGCATCTTTTTTTATCCTTGTTTAGAGAAAAATATAAAAAAATAGTGAAAAAATAAAAAATTGATTCCTACTAGTGCCTTTTGGAAAATTCCGAGAAAAATTCAGGAAAAAGGAAAAATCCGGACTATCTGCTTGGTCTGTGAGTTCTTTCCATCGTCCTTTGTTTTCACCTTGTTGCGCTACGTGTCGACACGTCTTAGCCAGCACCTGTGATTTGTACTTTGGATCCGGATTGAACAATCGCTAATCTGCATTCGTTAATTGCTAATCCTTGCTGTCATACTGTGTGCCTACCCATAGCTCCACATATTCTTCTGTCAGCAAAGGTTCATCTTGCAACTGTTACCGACGCTCAACAACAGATTATTTCACCACTTTGGCTTTGCCTTATTTGGTTTCATCAAAATTGAAAAAAAATTCGGGAAAATAAAGAAAAAAAATTGTCAAAGTTTTTGCACGTTTTTCAGAGAACGTGCTGTATTTCTGTAGACTACATCCCACCTCAGTTGTAGGTGCCAATTTTTGTGGTTGCATCTTTTTTATCCTTGCTCAGAGAAAAATATTAAAAAATAGTGAAAAAATAAAAAAAATTTTGATTCCTAATTGTGCCTTTTGGAAAATTCCAGGGAAAATTCAGGAAAAAGAAAAATCCGCACTATCTGCTTGTTCTGTTAGTTCTTTCCATCGACCTTTGTTTTCACCTTGTTGGGCTACGTCTCGACACCTGTGATTTGTACTTTGGATCCGGATTGAACAATCGCTAATGTGCATTTGTTAATTGCTAATCCTTACTGTCATATTGTGTGCCTACCCATAGCTCCACATATTCTTCTGTCAACACAGGTTCATCTTGCAACTGTTACCGACGCTCAACAACAGATCGTTTCACCACTCTGGCTTTGCCCTGTTTGGTTTCATCAAAACTGCCAAAAAAATTGACTCCTACTAGTGCCTTTTGGAAAATTCAGGAAAATAGAAAAATCCGGACTATCTACTTGTTCTGTGAGTTCTTTCCATCGTCCTTTGTTTTCACCTTGTTGTGCTACGTCTCGACACGTCTTAGCCAGCACCTGTGATTTGTACTTTGGATCCGGATTGAACAATCTTTAATCTGCATTCGTTAATTGCTAAACCTTGCTGTCATATTGTGTGCCAACCCATAGCTCCACATATTCTTCTATGAGCATATGTTCATATTGCAACTGTTACCCACGCTCAACAACTGATTGTTTCACCACTTTGGTTTTGCCCTGTTTGGTTTCATCAAAACTGCCAAAAAAATTAGGAAAATAAATTAAAAAAATTGTCAAAGTTTTTGAACACTTTTCAGAGAACGTGTTGTATTTCTGTAGACCACATCCCACCTCAGTTGTAGGTGCCAACTTTTATGGTTGCATCTTTTTTGATCCTTGCTCAGAGAAAAATACAAAAAAAATAGTGAAAAAATAAAAGAAATTTGATTCCTACTAATGCTTTTTGGAAAATTCTGGGAAATATTCAGGAAAAAGGAAAACTCCGGACTATCTGCTTGTTCTGTGAGTTCTTTCCATTGTCCTTTGTTTTCACCTAGTTGCGCTACGTCTCGACACGTCTTAGCCAGCACCTGTGATTTGTACTTTGGATCCGGATTGAACATTCGCTAATCTGCATTCGTTAATTCCTAATCCATGCTGTCATATTGTGTGCCAACCCATAGCTCCACATATTCTTCTATGAGCACAGGTTCATCTTGCAACTGTTACCCACGCTCAACAACAGATTGTTTCACCACTTTGGCTTTGCCCTGTTTGGTTTCATCAAAATTGCCAAAAAAATTCAGGAAAATAAAGAAAAAAATTGTCAAAGTTTTTGCACGCTTTTTAGAGAACGTGCTGTATTTCTGTAAACCACATCTCACCTTAGTTGTTGGTGCCAATTTTTGTGGTTGCATCTTTTTTGATCCTTGTTTAGAGAAAAATATAAAAAATAGTGAAAAAATAAAAAATTGATTCCTACTAGTGCCTTTTTGAAAATTTCGAGAAAAATTTAGGAAAAAGGAAAAATCCGGACTATCTGCTTGGTCTGTGAGTTCTTTCCATCGTCCTTTGTTTTCACCTTGTTGCGCTACGTGTCGACACGTCTTAGCCAGCACCTGTGATTTGTACTTTGGATCCGGATTGAACAATCGCTAATCTGCATTCGTTAATTGCTAATCCTTGCTGTCATACTGTGTGCCTACCCATAGCTCCACATATTCTTCTGTCAGCACAGGTTCATCTTGCAACTGTTACCGACGCTCAACAACAGATTGTTTCACCACTTTGGCTTTGCCCTATTTGGTTTCATCAAAACTGCCAAAAAAATTCAGGAAAATAAAGAAAAAATTGTCAAATTTTTGTACGCTTTTTAGAGAACGTGCTGTATTTCTGTAGACCACATCCCACCCCAGTTGTAGGTGCCAATTTTTGTGGTTGCATCTTTTTTTATCCTTGTCCAGAGAAAAATACAAAAAAATAGTGAAAAATAAAAAAATTGACTCCTACTAGTGCCTTTTGGAAAATTCAGGAAAATGGAAAAATCCGGACTATCTGCTTGTTTTGTGAGTTCTTTCCATCGTCCTTTGTTTTCACCTTGTTGCGCTACGTCTCGACACGTCTTAGCCAGCACCTGTGATTTGTACTTTGGATCCGGATTGAACAATCTTTAATCTGCATTCGTTAATTGCTAATCCTTGCTGTCATATTGTGTGCCAACCCATAGCTCAACATATTCTTCTATGAGCATAGGTTCATCTTGCAACTGTTACCTACGCTCAACAATTGATTGTTTCATCACTTTGGTTTTGCCCTGTTTGGTTTCATCAAAACTGCCAAAAAAATTCAGGAAAATAAAGAAAAAATTGTCAAATTTTTGTACGCTTTTTAGAGAACGTGCTGTATTTCTGTAGACCACATCCCACCCCAGTTGTAGGTGACAATTTTTGTGGTTGCATCTTTTTTTATCCTTCTTTAGAGAAAAATATAAAAGAAATAGTGAAAAAATAAAAAATTGATTCCTACTAGTGCCTTTTGGAAAATTCCGAGAAAAATTCAGGAAAAAGGAAAAAACCGGACTATCTGCTTGGTCTATGAGTTCTTTCCATCGTCCTTTGTTTTCACCTTGTTGCGCTACGTCTCGACACGTCTTAGCCAGCACCTGTGATTTGTACTTTGGATCCGGATTGAACAATCGCTAATCTGCATTCGTTAATTGCTAATCCGTGCTGTCATACTGTGTGCCTACCCATAGCTCCACATATTCTTCTGTCAGCAAAGGTTCATCTTGCAACTGTTACCGACGCTCAACAACAGATTATTTCACCACTTTGGCTTTGCCTTGTTTGGTTTCATCAAAATTACCAAAAAAATTCAGGAAAATAAAGAAAAAAAATTGTCAAAGTTTTTGCACGTTTTTCAGAGAACGTGCTGTATTTCTGTAGACCACATCCCACCTTAGTTGTAGGTGCCAATTTTTGTGGTTGCATCTTTTTTATCCTTGCTCAGAGAAAAATATTAAAAAATAGTGAAAAAATAAAAAAAATTTTGATTCCTAATTGTACCTTTTGGAAAATTCCAGGGAAAATTCAGGAAAAAGAAAAATCCGCACTATCTGCTTGTTCTGTTAGTTCTTTCCATTGTCCTTTGTTTTCACCTTGTTGCGCAACGTCTCGACACGTCTTAGCCAGCACCTGTGATTTGTACTTTGGATCCGGATTGAATAATCGCTAATGTGCATTCGTTAATTGCTAATCCTTACTGTCATATTGTGTGCCTACCCATAGCTCCACATATTCTTCTATCAGCACAGGTTCATCTTGCAACTGTTACCGACGCTCAACAACAGATTGTTTCACCACTTTGGCTTTGCCCTGTTTGGTTTCATCAAAACTGCCAAAAAAATTCAGGAAAATAAAGAAAAAATTGTCAAATTTTTGTACGCTTTTTAGAGAACGTGCTATATTTCTGTAGACCACATCCCCGTTGTAGGTGCCAATTTTTGTGGTTGCATCTTTTTTTATCCTTGTTCAGAGAAAGATACAAAAAAATAGTGAAAAATAAAAAAATTGACTCCTACTAGTGCCTTTTGGAAAATTCAGGAAAATGGAAAAATCCGGACTATCTGCTTGTTCTGTGAGTTCTTTCCATCGTCCTTTGTTTTCACCTTGTTGCGCTACGTCTCGACACGTCTTAGCCAGCACCTGTGATTTGTACTTTGGATCCGGATTGAACAATCTTTAATCTGCATTCGTTAATTGCTAATCCTTGCTGTCATATTGTGTGCCAACCCATAGCTCAACATATTCTTCTATGAGCATAGGTTCATCTTGCAACTGTTACCTACGCTCAACAATTGATTGTTTTATCACTTTGGTTTTGCCCTGTTTGGTTTCATCAAAACTGCCAAAAAAATTCAGGAAAATAAAGAAAAAATTGTCAAATTTTTGTACGCTTTTTAGAGAACGTGCTGTATTTCTGTAGACCACATCCCACCCCAGTTGTAGGTGACAATTTTTGTGGTTGCATCTTTTTTTATCCTTCTTTAGAGAAAAATATAAAAGAAATAGTGAAAAAATAAAAAATTGATTCCTACTAGTGCCTTTTGGAAAATTCCGAGAAAAATTCAGGAAAAAGGAAAAAACCGGACTATCTGCTTGGTCTGTGAGTTCTTTCCATCGTCCTTTGTTTTCACCTTGTTGCGCTACGTCTCGACACGTCTTAGCCAGCACCTGTGATTTGTACTTTGGATCCGGATTGAACAATCGCTAATCTACATTCGTTAATTGCTAATCCGTGCTGTCATACTGTGTGCCAACCCATAGCTCAACATATTCTTCTATGAGCATAGGTTCATCTTGCAACTGTTACCTACGCTCAACAATTGATTGTTTCATCACTTTGGTTTTGCCCTGTTTGGTTTCATCAAAACTGCCAAAAAAATTCAGGAAAATAAAGAAAAAATTGTCAAATTTTTGTACGCTTTTTAGAGAACGTGCTGTATTTCTGTAGACCACATCCCACCCCAGTTGTAGGTGCCAATTTTTGTGGTTGCATCTTTTTTATCCTTGTCCAGAGAAAAATACAAAAAATAGTGAAAAATAAAAAAATTGACTCCTACTAGTGCCTTTTGGAAAATTCAGGAAAATGGAAAAATCTGGACTATCTGCTTGTTTTGTGAGTTCTTTCCATCGTCCTTTGTTTTCACCTTGTTGCGCTACGTCTCGACAGGTCTTAGCCAGCACCTGTGATTTGTACTTTGGATCCGGATTGAACAATCTTTAATCTGCATTCGTTAATTGCTAATCCTTGCTGTCATATTGTGTGCCAACCCATAGCTCCACATATTCTTCTATGAGCATAGGTTCATCATACAACTGTTACCCATGCTCAACAACTGATTGTTTCACCACTTTGGTATTGCCCTGTTTGGTTTCATCAAAACTGCCAAAAAAATCAGGAAAATAAATTAAAAAAATTGTCAAAGTTTTTGAACACTTTTCAGAGAACGTGTTGTATTTCTGTAGACCACATCCCACCTCAGTTGTAGGTGCCAATTTTTGTGGTTGCATCTTTTTTGATCCTTGTCCAGAGAAAAATACAAAAAAATAGTGAAAAATAAAAAAATTGACTCCTACTATTGCCTTTTGGAAAATTCAGGAAAATGGAAAAATCTGGACTATCTGCTTGTTTTGTGAGTTCTTTCCATCGTCCTTTGTTTTCACATTGTTGCGCTACGTCTCGACACGTCTTAGCCAGCACCTGTGATTTGTACTTTGGATCCGGATTGAACAATCTTTAATCTGCATTCGTTAATTGCTAATCCTTGCTGTCATATTGTGTGCCAACCCATAGCTCCACATATTCTTCTATGAGCATAGGTTCATCATGCAACTGTTACCCATGCTCAACAACTGATTGTTTCACCACTTTGGTTTTGCCCTGTTTGGTTTCATCAAAACTGCCAAAAAATCAGGAAAATAAATTAAAAAAAATTGTCAAAGTTTTTGAACACTTTTGAGAGAACGTGTTGTATTTCTGTAGACCACATCCCACCTCAGTTGTAGGTGCCAATTTTTGTGGTTGCATCTTTTTTGATCCTTGTTAAGAGAAAAATACAAAAAAATAGTGAAAAAATAAAAGAAATTTGATTCCTACTAATGCCTTTTGGAAAATTCCGGGAAAAATTCAGGAAAAAGGAAAAATCCGGACTATCTGCTTGTTCTGTGAGTTCTTTCCATCTTCCTTTGTTTTCACCTAGTTGCGCTACGTCTCGACACGTCTTAGCCAGCACCTGTGATTTGTACTTTGGATCCGGATTGAACTATCGCTAATCTGCATTCGTTAATTGCTAGTCCTTGCTGTCATATTGTGTGCCAACCCATAGCTCCACATATTCTTCTATGAGCACAGGTTTATCTTGCAGCTGTTACCCACGCTCAACAACAGATTGTTTCACCACTTTGGCTTTGCCCTGTTTGGTTTCATCAAAATTGCCAAAAAAATTCAGGAAAATAAAGAAAAAAATTGTCAAAGTTTTTGCACGCTTTTCAGAGAACGTGCTGTATATTTGTAAACCACATCCCACCTCAGTTGTAGGTGCCAATTTTTGTGGTTGCATCTTTATTGATCCTTGTTTAGAGAAAAATATAAAAAAATAGTGAAAAAAATAAAAAAATTGATTCCTACTAGTGCCTTTTGGAAAATTCCGAGAAAAATTTAGGAAAAAGGGAAAATTCGGACTATCTGCTTGGTCTGTGAGTTCTTTCCATCGTCCTTTATTTTCACCTTGTTGCGCTACGTGTCGACACGTCTTAGCCAGCACCTGGGATTTGTACTTTGGATCCGGATTGAACAATCGCTAATCTGCATTCGTTAATTGCTAATCCTTGCTGTCATACTGTGTGCCTACCCATAGCTCCACATATTCTTCTGTCAGCACAGGTTCATCTTGCAACTGTTACCGACGCTCAACAACAGATTGTTTCACCACTTTGGCTTTGCCCTGTTTGGTTTCATCAAAACCACCAAAAAAATTTAGGAAAATAAAGAAAAAAAATGTCAAATTTTTGTACGCTTTTTAGAGAACGTGCTGTATTTCTGTAGACCACATCCCACCCCAGTTGTAGGTGCTAATTTTTGTGGTTGCATCTTTTTTTATCCTTGTCCAGAGAAAAATACAAAAAAATAGTGAAAAATAAAAAAATTGACTCCTACTAGTGCCTTTTGGAAAATTCAGGAAAATAGAAAAATCTAGACTATCTGCTTGTTCTGTGAGTTCTATCCATCGTCCTTTGTTTTCACCTTGTTGCGCTACGTCTCGACACGTCTTAGCCAGCACCTGTGATTTGTACTTTGGATCCGGCTTGAACAATCTTTAATCTGCATTCGTTAATTACTAATCCTTGCTGTCATATTGTGTGCCAACCCATAGCTCAACATATTCTTCTATGAGCATAGGTTCATCTTGCAACTGTTACCTACGCTCAACAACTGATTGTTTCACCACTTTGGTTTTGCCCTGTTTGGTTTCATCAAAACTGCCAAAAAAATCAGGAAAATAAATTAAAAAAATTGTCAAAGTTTTTGAACACTTTTCACAGAACGTGTTGTATTTCTGTAGACCACATCCCACCTCAGTTGTAGGTGCCAATTTTTGTGGTTGCATCTTTTTTGATCCTTGTTAAGAGAAAAATACAAAAAAATAGTGAAAAAATAAAAGAAATTTGATTCCTACTAATGCCTTTTGGAAAATTCCGGGAAAAATTCAGGAAAAAGGAAAAATCCGGACTATCTGCTTGTTCTGTGAGTTCTTTCCATCGTCCTTTGTTTTCACCTAGTTGCGCTACGTCTCGACACGTCTTAGCCAGCACCTGTGAATTGTACTTTGGATCCGGATTGAACTATCGCTAATCTGCATTCGTTAATTGCTAATCCTTGCTGTCATATTGTGTGCCAACCCATAGCTCCACATATTCTTCTATGAGCACAGGTTTATCTTGCAGCTGTTACCCACGCTCAACAACAGATTGTTTCACCACTTTGGCTTTGCCCTGTTTGGTTTCATCAAAATTGCCAAAAAAATTCAGGAAAATAAAGAAAAAAATTGTCAAAGTTTTTGCACGCTTTTCAGAGAACGTGCTGTATTTTTGTAAACCACATCCCACCTCAGTTGTAGGTGCCAATTTTTGTGGTTGCATCTTTATTGATCCTTGTTTAGAGAAAAATATAAAAAAATAGTGAAAAAAATAAAAAAATTGATTCCTACTAGTGCCTTTTGGAAAATTCCAAGAAAAATTTAGGAAAAAGGGAAAATTCGGACTATCTGCTTGGTCTGTGAGTTCTTTCCATCGTCCTTTATTTTCACCTTGTTGCGCTACGTGTCGACACGTCTTAGCCAGCACCTGGGATTTGTACTTTGGATCCGGATTGAACAATCGCTAATCTGCATTCGTTAATTGCTAATCCTTGCTGTCATACTGTGTGCCTACCCATAGCTCCACATATTCTTCTGTCAGCACAGGTTCATCTTGCAACTGTTACCGACGCTCAACAACAGATTGTTTCACCACTTTGGCTTTGCCCTATTTGGTTTCATCAAAACTACCAAAAAAATTTAGGAAAATAAAGAAAAAAATTGTCAAATTTTTGTACGCTTTTTAGAGAACGTGCTGTATTTCTATAGACCACATCCCACCCCAGTTGTAGGTGCTAATTTTTGTGGTTGCATCTTTTTTATCCTTGTCCAGAGAAAAATACAAAAAAATAGTGAAAAATAAAAAAATTGACTCCTACTAGTGCCTTTTGGAAAATTCAGGAAAATAGAAAAATCTAGACTATCTGCTTGTTCTGTGAGTTCTATCCATCGTCCTTTGTTTTCACCTTGTTGCGCTACGTCTCGACACGTCTTAGCCAGCAGCTGTGATTTGTACTTTGGATCCGGCTTGAACAATCTTTAATCTGCATTCGTTAATTACTAATCCTTGCTGTCATATTGTGTGCCAACCCATAGCTCAACATATTCTTCTATGAGCATAGGTTCATCTTGCAACTGTTACCTATGCTCAACAACTGATTGTTTCACCACTTTGGTTTTGCCCTGTTTGGTTTCATCAAAACTGCCAAAAAAATCAGGAAAATGAATTAAAAAAATTGTCAAAGTTTTTGAACACTTTTCAGAGAATGTGTTGTATTTCTGTAGACCACATCCCACCTCAGTTGTAGGTGCCAATTTTTGTGGTTGCATCTTTTTTGATCCTTGTTCAGAGAAAAATACAAAAAAATAGTGACAAAATAAAAGAAATTTGATTCCTACTAATGCCTTTTGGAAAATTCCGGGAAATATTCAGGAAAAAGGAAAAATTCGGACTATCTGCTTGTTCTGTGAGTTCTTTCCATCGTCCTTTGTTTTCACCTAGTTGCGCTACGTCTCGACACGTCTTAGCCAGCACCTGTGATTTGTACTTTGGATCCGGATTGAACAATCGCTAATCTGCATTCGTTAATTGCTAATCCTTGCTGCCAATTTTTTTACTGTTTAACCTTTTTTTGAAAAAAATTTACATTTGGCCCCCTGAACGACATAAACTCATCTTTGGACCCTGGGGGTCGGCGCCAGAACTCATGGCTCCGAGGTAACACATCTCGGCGCCACAGATCTTGGCTCCGAGGTGCCTGACCGCGCACAACAAGGCATCTGAGGTGGCGCTGATGTGGCCGGTACCTCGGAGCCACAAATCTTGGTGCCGAGCTCGGAGCCAAGATCTGTGGCTCCGAGCTCGGAGCCAAGATCTGTGGCTCCGAGGTACCCATCAAGGAATGACCCCTAATCCGACATGCACGTGGATGCATCTTTATTTACTATTCTTTGATTTGCCTGCAGACCGCAAAAGAATACCAGTACCTCCCGTCAACAAAAAAAAGTAATCATACAATTTGTCTAATCTAATCTAAGTCAAACTAATTTAAAACGATTTATCTAATCTACCTCTCGTACCCACCCATGCATGATGAGCATGTACAGCTAGCCATCAAGAATTAGGGCATATATATAAAGTGGTTAATATAATTCATTTACTTTAACAGCTAAACTATGAGCAAACTCTACATCCAGTAGTGCAAATAGTGGGTCCACGAGTTCTGTTGACTTGAATAACCATCCACTGTAGGATTAGAAAGGGTTTAGTCAATTAATAATGCTGGCCCTGTTCGGCAGGCTGTTTTTTGGCTTATAAGCCGGCTATGGCTGATTTGCTGTGAGAGAAAAACACTGTTTCACGGCTGATAAGCCGTGCTGATAAGCTCAGCCGAACAGGGGGGCTATAAATGGCTACAACCTAATGAGCTTTCAAAAATACCAGTTAGTACATTTTTTCAAGCACATAAAGGGGTGGTTCCACTATATTCCAAATAAAATTAGAACCAGCTCTAGATAATTAATAGTCAAGAGCTCAATATCACGCACCAAAACTTTCCTTCATCTGCGGTACTCACATAAGCACCTCCACCAATGGCCAACGCTATCATGGCCCCAGTTAAAAGCCTTCCCTGCCACAGTGAAAATAACCACAAAAAACAAATTAATGAAGCAAAACCGAAATAACGGGCAATGGAAGAAATCACAGTTAATTCATGAAGTTTTTTAGCTGCCTACTTAATTAAATCCAATCTATGATTGAGACCTCACAAAATCTTTCACAGCAAGGAATGGATTAAGTTTTTTAGTTGATTGGCATTGCTGGAAAGATCACATTTTTTTTGTAACATGTTCAGATTCCCTGATTGAAGAGTCAGCCTACACCGTTGTTGTACCAAAAAATTACTGATAAGAGGTTGTTTTGGTATGACATCATGTCCATGTCAAGACTCAAGACAGATGGTAAAAAACCGTGGCAAAACACAATAGGTTAAGGCAGCATAAAACATCCAACGAATAAGTAGCATCAAGCACAGTGAGGGAAAACATCCATCGTTTGCCAAAAATTTAGACATTTTATTTGATTGAAAACTCTGACAAAAGCTTGTAATATGTTTATATAAATGAATTATACTAACCACTTTATATATATGCCCTAATTCTTGATGGCTAGCTGTACGTGCTCATCATGCATGGGTGGGTACGAGAGGTAGATTAGATAAATCATTTTAAATTAGTTTGACTTAGATTAGATTAGATAAATCGTATGATTACTTTTTTTTGTTGACAGGAGGTACTGGTATTTTTTTACGGCCTGCAGGCAAATCAAAGAATAATAAATAAAGATGCATCCACGTGCATGCCGGATTAGGAGTCATTCCTTGATGGGTACCTCGGAGCCACAGATCTTGGCTCTGAGCTCGGCGCCAAGATCTGTGGCTCCGAGCTCGGCGCCAAGATCTGTGGCTCCGAGGTACCGGCCACGTCAGCGCCACCTCGAATGCCATGCGCCACCTCGGATGCCATGCTGTGCGCGGTCAGGCACCTCGGAGCCAAGATCTATGGCGCCGAGATGTGTTACCTCGGAACCATGAGTTCTGGCGCCGACCCTCAGGGTCCAAAGATGAGTTTATGTCATCCAGGGGGCCAAATGTAAATTTTTTTCAAAAAAAAGGTTAAACGGTAAAAAATTCGGCCCTTGCTGTCATATTGTGTGCCAACCCATAGCTCCACATATTCTTCTATGAGCACAGGTTCATCTTGCAACTGTTACCCACGCTCAACAACAGATTGTTTCACCACTTTGGCTTTGCCCTGTTTGGTTTCATCAAAATTGCCAAAAAAATTCAGGAAAATAAAGAAAAAAATTTGTCAAAGTTTTTGCATGCTTTTCAGAGAACGTGCTGTATTTCTGTAGACCACATCCCACCTCAGTTGTAGGTGCCAATTTTTGTGGTTGCATCTTTTTTATCCTTGTTCAGAGAAAAATATAAAAAAAATAGTGAACAAATAAAAAATTGAATCCTACTAGTGCCTTTTGGAAAATTCCGAGAAAAATTCAGGAAAAAGGAAAAATCCGGACTATCTGCTTGGTCTGTGAGTTCTTTCCATCGTCCTTTGTTTTCACCTTGTTGCGCTACGTGTCGACACGTCTTAGCCAGCACCTGTGATTTGTACTTTGGATCCAGATTGAACAATTGCTAATCTGCATTCGTTAATTGCTAATCTTTGCTGTCATATTGTGTGCCTACCCATAGCTCCACATATTCTTCTGTCAGCAAAGGTTCATCTTGCAACTGTTACCGACGCTCAACAACAGATTATTTCACCACTTTGGCTTTGCCCTGTTTGGTTTCATCAAAATTGCCAAAAAAATTCAGGAAAATAAAGAAAAAAATTGTCAAAGTTTTTGCACGTTTTTCAGAGAACGTGCTGTATTTCTGTAGACCACATCCCACCTCAGTTGTAGGTGCCAATTTTTCTGGTTGCATCTTTTTTATCCTTGTTCAGGGAAAAATATTAAAAAATAGTGAAAAAATAAAAAAAATTTGATTCCTACTTGTGCCTTTTGGAAAATTCTAGGGAAAATTCAGGAAAAAGAAAAATCCGCACTATCTGCTTGTTCTGTTAGTTCTGTCCATCGTCCTTTGTTTTCACCTTGTTGCGCAACGTCTCGACACGTCTTAGCCAGCACCGGTGATTTGTACTTTGGATCCGGATTGAACAATCGCTAATGTGCATTCGTTAATTGCTAATCCTTGCTGTCATATTGTGTGCCTACCCATAGCTCCACATATTCTTCTGTCAGCACAGGTTCATCTTGCAACGGTTACCGACGCTCAACAACAGATTGTTTCACCACTTTGGCTTTGCCCTGTTTGGTTTCATCAAAACTGCCAAAAAAATTCAGGAAAATAAAGAAAAAATTGTCAAATTTTTGTACGCTTTTTAGAGAACGTGCTGTATTTCTGTAGACCACATCCCACCCCAGTTGTAGGTGCCAATTTTTGTGGTTGCATCTTTTTTTATCCTTGTTTAGAGAAAAAAAATAGTGAAAAATAAAAAAATTGAATCCTACTAGTGCCTTTTGGAAAATTCTGGAAAAAATTCAGGAAAATGGAAAAATCCGGACTATCTGCTTGTTCTGTGAGTTCTTTCCATCGTCCTTTGTTTTCAACTTGTTGCGCTACGTCTCGACACGTCTTAGCCAGCACCTGTGATTTGTACTTTGGATCCGGATTGAACAATGTTTAATCTACATTCGTTAATTGTTAATCCTTGCTGTCATATTGTGTGCCAACCCATAGCTCCACATATTCTTCTATGAGCATAGGTTCATCTTGCAACTGTTACCCACGCTCAACAACTGATTGTTTCACCACTTTGGTTTTGCCCTGTTTGGTTTCATCAAAACTACCAAAAAAATCAGGAAAATAAATTAAAAAAATTGTCAAAGTTTTTGCACACTTTTCAGAGAACGTGTTGTATTTCTGTAGACCACATCCCACCTCAGTTGTAGGTGCCAATTTTTGTGGTTGCATCTTTTTTGATCCTTGTTCAGAGAAAAATAGAGAAAAAAATAGTGAAAAAATAAAAGAAATTTGATTCCTACTAATGCCTTTTGGAAAATTCTAGGAAATATTCAGGAAAAAGGAAAAATCCGGACTATCTGCTTGTTCTGTGAGTTCTTTCCATCGTCCTTTGTTTTCACCTAGTTGTGCTACGTCTCGACACGTCTTAGCCAGCACCTGTGATTTGTACTTTGGATCCGGATTGAACAAACGCTAATCTGCATTCGTTAATTGCTAATCCTTGCTGTCATATTGTGTGCCAACCCATAGGTCCACATATTCTTCTATGAGCACAGGTTCATCTTGCAACTATTACCCATGCTCAACAACAGATTGTTTCACCACTTTGGTTTTGCCCTGTTTGGTTTCATCAAAATTGCCAAAAAAATTCAGGAAAATAAAGAAAAAAATTGTCAAAGTTTTTGCACGCTTTTCAGAGAACGTGCTGTATTTCTATAGACCACATCCCACCTCGGTTGTAGGTGCCAATTTTTGTGGTTGCATCTTTTTGATCCTTGTTTAGAGAAAAATATAAAAAAAAATAGTAAAAAAATAAAAAATTGATTCCTACTAGTGCCTTTTGGAAAATTCTGAGAAAAATTCAGGAAAAAGGAAAAATCCGGACTATCTGCTTGGTCTGTGAGTTCTTTCCATCGTCCTTTGTTTTCACCTTGTTGCGCTACGTGTCGACACGTCTTAGCCAGCACCTGTGATTTGTACTTTGGATCTGGATTGAACAATCGCTAATCTGCATTCGTTAATTGCTAATCCTTGCTGTCATACTGTGTGCCTACCCATAGCTCCACATATTCTTCTGTGAGCAAAGGTTCATCTTGCAACTGTTACCGACGCTCAACAACAGATTGTTTCACCATTTTGGCTTTGCCCTGTTTGGTTTCATCAAAATTGCCAAAAAAATTTAGAAAAATAAAGAAAAAATTATCAAATTTTTGTTCGCTTTTTAGAGAACGTTCTGTATTTCTGTAGACCACATCCCACCTCAGTTGTAGGTGCCAATTTTTGTGGTTGCATCTTTTTTGATCCTTGTTCAGAGAAAAATACAAAAAAATAGTGAAAAAATAAAAGAAATTTGATTCCTACTAATGGCTTTTGGAAAATTCCGGGAAAATATTCAGGAAAAAGGAAAATTCTAGAGTATCTGCATGTTCTGTGAGTTCTTTCCATCGTCCTTTGTTTTCACCTAGCTGCGCTACGTCTCGACACGTCTTAGCCAGCACTTGTGATTTGTACTTTGGATCCGGATTGAACAATCACTAATCTGCATTCGTTAATTGCTAATCCTTGCTGTCATATTGTGTGCCAACCCATAGCTCCACATATTCTTCTATGAGCACAGGTTCATCTTGCAACTGTTACCCACGCTCAACAACTGATTGTTTCACCACTTTGGTTTTGCCCTATTTGGTTTCATCAAAACTACCAAAAAAAATCAGGAAAATAAATTAAAAAAATTGTCAAAGTTTTTGCACGCTTTTCAGAGAACGTGTTGTATTTCTGTAGACCACATCCCACCTCTGTTGTAGGTGCCAATTTTTGTGGTTACATCTTTTTTATCCTTGTTCAGAGAAAAATACAAAAAAAGTGAAAAAATAAAAAAAAAATTGATTCCTACTAGTGCCTCTTGGAAAATTTCGGGAAACATTCAGGAAAAAGGAAAAATCCGGACTATCTGCTTGTTCTGTGAGTTCTTTCCATCGTCCTTTGTTTTTACCTTGCTGCGCTACGTCTCCACACGTCTTAGCCAACACCTGTGATTTGTACTTTGGATCTGGATTGAACAATCGCTAATCTGCATTCGTTAATTGCTAATCCTTGCTGTCATATTGTGTGCCTACCCATAGCTCCACATATTCTTCTGTCAGCACAGGATCATCTTGCAACTGTTACCGACGCTCAACAACAGATTGTTTCACCACTTTGGCTTTGCCCTGTTTGGTTTCATCAAAATTGCCAAAAAAATTCAGGAAAATAAAGAAAAAAATTGTCAAAGTTTCTGGACTCTTTTCGGAGAACGTGCTGTATTTCTGAAAACCACATCCCACGTCAGTTTTAGGTGCCATTTTTTGTGGTTGCATCTTTTTTTTATCCATGTTTAGAGAAAAATACAAAAAAAGTGAAAAAATAAAAAATTTTGATTCCTACTAGTGTCTTTTTAAAAATTTCGGGGAAAATTCAGGAAAAGTAAAAATCCGGACTATCTGCTTGTTCTCTAAATTCTTTCCATCGTCCTTTGTTTTCACCTTGCTGTGCTACGTCTCGACACGTCATAGCCAGCATCTGTGATTTGTACTTTGGATCTGGATTGAACAATCGCTAATATGCATTCGTTAATTGCTAAACCTTGCTATCATATTGTGTGCCTACCCATAGCTCCACATATTCTTCTATCAGCACAGGTTCATCTTGCAACTGTTACCCACGCTCAACAATAGATTGTTTCACCAGTTTGGCTTTGCCCTATTTGGTTTCATTAAAATTGCCAAAAAATTCAGGAAAATAAAGAACAAAAATTGTCAAAGTTTTTGCACGCTTGTCAGAGAACGTGTTGTATTTCTGTAGACCACATCCCACCTCAGTTGTAGGAGCTAATTTTTGTGGTTGCATCTTTTTTTATCCTTGTTCAGAGAAAAATATAAAAAAATAGTGAGAAAATAAAAAAATTGATTCCTACTAGTGCCTTTTGGAAAATTATGAGGAAAATTCAGGAAAAAGGAAAAATCCGGACTATCTGCTTGTTCTGTGAGTTCTTCCCATCGTCCTTTGTTTTCACCTTGTTATGCTACGTCTCGACACGTCTTAGCCAGCACCTGTGATTTGTACTTTGGATCCGGATTGAACAATCGCTAATCTGCATTCGTTAATTGCTAATCCTTGCTGTCATATTGTGTGCCTACCCATAGCTCCACATATTCTTCTGTCAGCACTGGTTCATCTTACAACTGTTACCCACGGTCAACAACAGATTGTTTCACTAGTTTGTCTTTGCCCTGTTTGGTTTCATCAAAATTGCCAAAAAAATTCAGGAAAATAAAGAAAAAAAATTGTCAAAGTTTTTGAACGCTTTTCGGAGAACGTGTTGTATTTCTGTAGACCACATCCCACGTCAGTTTTAGGTGCCATTTTTTGCGGTTGCATCTTTTTTTATCCTTGTTTAGAGAAAAATATAAAAAAAGTGGAATAAAAAAAATCTTGATTCCTACTAGTGCTTTTTGGAAAATTTCGGAGAAAATTCAGGAAAAGGAAAAATCCAGACTATCTGCTTGTTCTATAAGTTCTTTCCATCGTCCTTTGTTTTCACCTTGCTGCGCTACGTCTCGACACGTCTTAGCCAGCACCTGTGATTTGTACTTTGGATCTAGATTGAACAATCGCTAATATGCATTCGTTAATTGCTAAACCTTGCTATCATATTGTGTGCCTACCCATAGCTCCACATATTCTTCTGTCAGCACAGGTTCATCTTGCAACTGTTACCCACGCTTAACAATAGATTGTTTCACCAGTTTGGCTTTGCCCTATTTGGTTTCATCAAAATTGCCAAAAAAATTCAGGAAAATAAAGAAAAAAAATTGTCAAAGTTTTTGCACGCTTTTCAGAGAACGTGCTGTATTTCTGTAGACCACATCCCACCTCAGTTGTAGGTGCCAATTTTTGTGGTTGCATCTTTTTTGTCCTTGTTCAGAGAAAAATACAAAAAAAGTGAAAAAATAAAAAAAAAATTGATTCCTACTAGTGCCGTTTGGAAAATTTCGAGGAAAATTCAGGAAAAAGGAAAAATCTGGACTATCTGCTTATTCTGTGAGTTCTTTCTATCGTCCTTTGTTTTCACCTTGTTGCGCTACGTCTCGACACGTCTTAGCCTGCACCTGTGATTTGTACTTTGGATCTGGATTGAACAATCGCGAATCGGCATTCGTTAATTGCTAATCCTTGCTGTCATATTGTGTGCCTACCCATAGCTCCACATATTCTTCTGTCAGCACAGGATCATCTTGCAACTGTTACCGACGCTCAACAACAGATTCTTTCACCACTTCGGCTTTGCCCTGTTTGGTTTCATCAAAATTGCCAAAAAAATTCAGGAAAATAAAGAAAAAAATTGTCAAAGTTTTTGCACGCTTTTCAGAGAACGTGCTGTATTTCTGTAGACCACATCCCACCTCAGTTGTAGGTGCCAATTTTTGTGGTTGCATCTTTTTTATCCTTGTTCAGAGAAATATATAAAAAAAGTGAAAAAATAAAAAAAATTGATTCCTACTAGTGCCTTTTGGAAAATTCTGAGGAAAATTCAGGAAAAAGGAAAAATCCAGACTATCTGCTTGTTCTGTGAGTTCTTGCCATCGTCCTTTGTTTTCACCTTGCTTTGCTACGTCTCGACACGTCTTAGCCAGCACCTGTGATTTGTACTTTGGATCCGGATTGAACAATCGCTAATCTGCATTCGTTAATTGCTAATCTTTGCTGTCATATTGTGTGCCTACCCATAGCTCCACATATTCTTCTATCAGCACAGGTTCATCTTACAACTGTTACCCACGCTCAACAACAGATTGTTTCACTAGTTTGGCTTTGCCCTGTTTGGTTTCATCAAAATTGCCAAAAAAAATCAGGAAAATAAAGAAAAAAAATTGTCAAAGTTTTTGAACGCTTTTCACAGAACGTGCTGTATTTCTGTAGACCACATCCCACGTCAGTTTTAGGTGCCATTTTTTGTGGTTGCATCTTTTTTATCCTTGTTTAGAGAAAAATACAAAAAAAGTGAAAAAATAAAAAATTTTGATTCCTACTAGTGCCTTTTTAAAAATTTCGGGGAAAATTCAGGAAAAGGAAAAATCCGGACTATCTGCTTGTTCTCTAAATTCTTTCCATCGTCCTTTGTTTTCACCTTGCTGTGCTACGTCTCGACACATCTTAGCCAGCACCTGTGATTTGTACTTTGGATCTGGATTGAACAATCGCTAATATGCATTCGTTATTTGCTAAACCTTGCTATCATATTGTGTGCCTACCCATAGCTCCACATATTCTTCTGTCAGCACAGGTTCATCTTGCAACCGTTACCCACGCTCAATAATAGATTGTTTCACCAGTTTGGCTTTGCCCTATTTGGTTTCATCAAAATTACCAAAAAAATTCAGGAAAATAAAGAACAAAAATTGTCAAAGTTTTTGCACGCTTGTCAGAGAACGTGTTGTATTTCTGTAGACCACATCCCACCTCAGTTGTAGGTGCTAATTTTTGTGGTTGCATCTTTTTTTATCCTTGTTCAGAGAAAAATATAAAAAAATAGTGTAAAAACAAAAAAAAATTTGATTCCAACAAGTGCCTTTTGAAAAATTTTGGGAAAAATTCAGGAGAAAGGAAAAATCCGGACTATCTGCTTGTTCTGTGAGTTCTTCCCATCGTCCTTTGTTTTCACCTTGCTATGCTACGTCTCGACACGTCTTAGCCAGCACCCGTGATTTGTACTTTGGATCCGGATTGAACAATCGCTAATCTGCATTCGTTAATTGCTAATCCTTGCTGTCATATTGTGTGCCTACCCAAAGCTCCGCATATTCTTCTGTCAGCACAGGATCATCTTGCAACTGTTACCGACGCTCAACAACATATTCTTTCACCACTTATCTTTGCCCTGTTTGGTTTCATCAAAATTGCCAAAAAAATTTAGGAAAATAAAGAAAAAAATTGTCAAAGATTTTGCACGCTTTTCAGAGAATGTGCTGTATTTATGTAGACCACATCCCACCTCTGTTGTATGTGCCAATTTTTGTGGTTGCATCTTTTTTTATCCTTGTTCAGAGAAAAATATAAAAAAGTGAAAAAATAAAAAAATTTTAGATTCCTACTAGTGCCTTTTGGAAAATTCCGAGGAAAATTCAGGAAAAAGGAAAAATCCGGACTATCTGCATCTTCCGTGAGTTCTTTCCATCGTCCTTTGTTTTCACCTTGTTGCGCTACGTCTCGACAAAAAATTTTCACCTTGTTTTCACCTTGGTTTCATCAAAATTGCCAAAAAAATTCAGGAAAATAAAAAAAATTGTCATAGTTTTTGCACGCTTTTCAGAGAAAGTGCGGTATTTCTGTAGACCACATCCCACCTCGGTTGTAGGTGCCAATTTTTGTGGTTGCATCTTTTTTATCCTTGTTCAGAGAAATATATAAAAAAAGTGAAAAAATAAAAAAAATTGATTCCTACTAGTGCCTTTTGCACGCTTCTCAGTTGTAGGTGCTAATTTTTGTGGTTGCATCTTTTTTATCCTTGTTCAGAGAAAAATATAAAAAAATAGTGAAAAAATAAAAAAATTTGATTCCTACTAGTGCCTTTTGAAAAATTCTAGAGAAAGGAAAAATCCGGACTATCTGCTTGCTCTTTGAGTTCTTTCCATCGTCCTTTGTTTTCACCTTGTTGCGCTACGTCTTGACACGTCTTAGCCAGCACCCGTGATTTAAACATTGGATCCGGATTGAACAATCGCTAATCTACATTCGTTAATTGCTAATCCTTGCTGTCATATTGTGTGCCTACCCGTAGCTCCACATATTCTTCTGTTAGCACAGGATCATCTTGCAACTGTTACCGACGCTCAACAACAGATTCTTTCACCACTTTGCCTTTGCCCAATTTGGTTTCATCAAAATTGCCAAAAAAATTTAGGAAAATAAAAAAAATTGTCAAAGTTTTTGCACGCTTTTCAGAGAACGTGCTGTATTTCTGTAGACCACATCCCACCTCAGTTATAGGTGCCAATTTTTGTGGTTGCATCTTTTTTTATCCTTGTTCAGAGAAAAATATAAAAATAGTGAAAAAATAAAAAAAAATTGATTCCTACTAGTGCCTTATGGAAAATTCTGAGGAAAATTCAGGAAAAAGGAAAAATTCGGACTATCTGCTTGTTCTGTGAGTTCTTCCCATCGTCCTTTGTTTTCACCTTGCTATGCTACGTCTCGACACGTCTTAGCCAGCACCTGTGATTTGTACTTTGGATCCGGATTGAACAATCGCTAATCTACATTCGTTAATTGCTAATCCTTGCTGTCATATTGTGTGCCAACCCATAGCTCCACATATTCTTCTGTCAGCACAGGTTCATCTTACAACTGTTACCCACGCTCAACAACAGATTGTTTCACTAGTTTGGCTTTGCCCTGTTTGGTTTCATCAAAATTGCCAAAAAAATTCAGGAAAATAAAGAAAAAAAATTGTCAAAGTTTTTGAACGCTTTTCAGAGAACGTGCTGTATTTCTGTAGACCACATCCCACGTCAGTTTTAGGTGCCATTTTTTGTGGTTGCATCTTTTTTATCCTTGTTTAGAGAAAAATACAAAAAAAGTGAAAAAATAAAAAATTTTGATTCCTACTAGTGCCTTTTTAAAAATTTCTGGGAAAATACAGGAAAAGAAAAAATCCGGACTATCTGCTTGTTCTCTAAATTCTTTCCATCGTCCTTTGTTTTCACCTTGATGCGCTACGTCTCGACACATCTTAGCCAGCACCTGTGATTTGTACTTTGGATCTGGATTGAACAATCGCTAATATGCATTCGTTAATTGCTAAACCTTGCTATCATATTGTGTGCCTACCCATAGCTCCACATATTCTTCTGTCAGCACAGGTTCATCTTGCAACCGTTACCCACGCTCAATAATAGATTGTTTCACCAGTTTGGCTTTGCCCTATTTGGTTTCATCAAAATTACCAAAAAAATTCAGGAAAATAAAGAACAAAAATTGTCAAAGTTTTTGCACGCTTGTCAGAGAACGTGTTGTATTTCTGTAGACCACATCCCACCTCAGTTGTAGGTGCTAATTTTTGTGGTTGCATCTTTTTTATCCTTGTTCAGAGAAAAATATAAAAAAAATAGTGAAAAAATAAAAAAATTTGATTCCTACTAGTGCCTTTTGAAAAATTCTGGGAAAAATTCAGGAGAAAGGAAAAATCCGGACTATCTGCTTGCTCTTTGAGTTCTTTCCATCGTCCTTTGTTTTCACCTTGTTGCGCTACGTCTTGACACGTCTTAGCCAGCACCCGTGATTTAAACATTGGATCCGGATTGAACAATCGCTAATCTGCATTCGTTAATTGCTAATCCTTGCTGTCATATTGTGTGCCTACCCATAGCTCCACATATTCTTCTGTTAGCACAGGATCATCTTGCAACTGTTACCGACGCTCAACAACAGATTCTTTCACCACTTTGCCTTTGCCCTATTTGGTTTCATCAAAATTGCCAAAAAAATTTAGGAAAATAAAAAAAAATTGTCAAAGTTTTTGCACGCTTTTCAGAGAACGTGCTGTATTTCTGTAGACCACATCCCACCTCAGTTGTAGGTGCCAATTTTTGTGGTTGCATCTTTTTTTATCCTTGTTCAGAGAAAAATATAAAAATAGTGAAAAAATAAAAAAAATTGATTCCTACTAGTGCCTTTTGGAAAATTCTGAGGAAAATTCAGGAAAAAGGAAAAATCCGGACTATCTGCTTGTTCTGTGAGTTCTTCCCATCGTCCTTTGTTTTCACCTTGCTATGCTACGTCTCGACACGTCTTAGCCAGCACCTGTGATTTGTACTTTGGATCCGGATTGAACAATCGCTAATCTACATTCGTTAATTGCTAATCCTTGCTGTCATATTGTGTGCCTACCCATAGCTCCACATATTCTTCTGCCAGCACAGGTTCATCTTACAACTATTACCCACGCTCAACAATAGATTGTTTCACTAGTTTGGCTTTGCCGTGTTTGGTTTCATCAAAATTGCCAAAAAAATTCAGGAAAATAAAGAAAAAAATTGTCAAAATTTTTGAACGCTTTTCAGAGAACGTGCTGTATTTCTGTAGACCACATCCCACGTCAGTTTTAGGTGCCATTTTTTGTGGTTGCATCTTTTTTATCCTTGTTTAGAGAAAAATACAAAAAAAGTGAAAAAATAAAAAATTTTGATTCCTACTAGTGCCTTTTTAAAAATTTCAGGGAAAATTCAGGAAAAGGAAAAATCCGGACTATCTGCTTGTTCTCTAAATTCTTTCCATCGTCCTTTGTTTTCACCTTGCTGCGCTACGTCTCGACACATCTTAGCCAGCACCTGTGATTTGTACTTTGGATCTGGATTGAACAATCGCTAATATGCATTCGTTAATTGCTAAACCTAGCTATCATATTGTGTGCCTACCCATAGCTCCACATATTCTTCTGTCAGCACAGGTTCATCTTGCAACCGTTACCCACGCTCAATAATAGATTGTTTCACCAGTTTGGCTTTGCCCTATTTGGTTTCATCAAAATTACCAAAAAAATTCAGGAAAATAAAGAACAAAAATTGTCAAAGTTTTTGCACGCTTGTCAGAGAACGTGTTGTATTTCTGTAGACCACATCCCACCTCAGTTGTAGGTGCTAATTTTTGTGGTTGCATCTTTTTTATCCTTGTTCAGAGAAAAATATAAAAAAATAGTGAAAAAATAAAAAAATTTGATTCCTACTAGTGCCTTTTGAAAAATTCTGGGAAAAATTCAGGAGAAAGGAAAAATCCGGACTATCTGCTTGCTCTTTGAGTTCTTTCCATCGTCCTTTGTTTTCACCTTGTTGCGCTACGTCTTGACACGTCTTAGCCAGCACCCGTGATTTAAACATTGGATCCGGATTGAACAATCGCTAATCTGCATTCGTTAATTGCTAATCCTTGCTGTCATATTGTGTGCCTACCCATAGCTCCACATATTCTTCTGTTAGCACAGGATCATCTTGCAACTGTTACCGACGCTCAACAACAGATTCTTTCACCACTTTGCCTTTGCCCTATTTGGTTTCATCAAAATTGCCAAAAAAATTTAGGAAAATAAAAAAAAATTGTCAAAGTTTTTGCACGCTTTTCAGAGAACGTGCTGTATTTCTGTAGACCACATCCCACCTCAGTTGTAGGTGCCAATTTTTGTGGTTGCATCTTTTTTATCCTTGTTCAGAGAAAAATATAAAAATAGTGGAAAAATAAAAAAAATTGATTCCTACTAGTGCCTTTTGGAAAATTCTGAGGAAAATTCAGGAAAAAGGAAAAATCCGGACTATCTGCTTGTTCTGTGAGTTCTTCCCATCGTCCTTTGTTTTCACCTTGCTATGCTACGTCTCGACACGTCTTAGCCAGCACCTGTGATTTGTACTTTGGATCCGGATTGAACAATCGCTAATCTACATTCGTTAATTGCTAATCCTTGCTGTCATATTGTGTGCCTACCCATAGCTCCACATATTCTTCTGTCAGCACAGGTTCTTCTTACAACTGTTACCCACGCTCAACAACAGATTGTTTCACTAGTTTGGCTTTGCCCTGTTTGGTTTCATCAAAATTGCCAAAAAAATTCGGGAAAATAAAGAAAAAAAATTGTCAAAGTTTTTGAACGCTTTTCAGAGAACGTGCTGTATTTCTGTAGACCACATCCCACATCAGTTTTAGGTGCCATTTTTTGTGGTTGCATCTTTTTTATCCTTGTTTAGAGAAAAATAGAAAAAAAGTTAAAAAATAAAAAATTTTGATTCCTACTAGTGCCTTTTTAAAAATTTCGGGGAAAATTCAGGAAAAGGAAAAATCCGGACTATCTGCTTGTTCTCTAAATTCTTTCCATCGTCCTTTGTTTTCACCTTGCTGCGCTACGTCTCGACACATCTTAGCCAGCACCTGTGATTTGTACTTTGGATCTGGATTGAACAAACGCTAATATGCATTCGTTAATTGCTAAACCTTGCTATCATATTGTGTGCCTACCCATAGCTCCACATATTCTTCTGTCAGCACAGGTTCATCTTGCAACCGTTACCCACGCTCAATAATAGATTGTTTCACCAGTTTGGCTTTGCCCTATTTGGTTTCATCAAAATTACCAAAAAAATTCAGGAAAATAAAGAACAAAAATTGTCAAAGTTTTTGCACGCTTGTCAGAGAACGTGTTGTATTTCTGTAGACCACATCCCACCTCAGTTGTAGGTGCTAATTTTTGTGGTTGCATCTTTTTTATCCTTGTTCAGAGAAAAATATAAAAAAATAGTGAAAAAATAAAAAAATTTGATTCCTACTAGTGCCTTTTGAAAAATTCTGGGAAAAATTCAGGAGAAAGGAAAATCCGGACTATCTGCTTGCTCTTTGAGTTCTTTCCATCGTCCTTTGTTTTCACCTTGTTGCGCTACGTCTTGACACGTCTTAGCCAGCACCCGTGATTTAAACATTGGATCCGGATTGAACAATCGCTAATCTGCATTCGTTAATTGCTAATCCTTGCTGTCATATTGTGTGCCTACCCATAGCTCCACATATTCTTCTGTTAGCACAGGATCATCCTGCAACTGTTACCGACGCTCAACAACAGATTCTTTCACCACTTTGCCTTTGCCCTATTTGGTTTCATCAAAATTGCCAAAAAAATTTAGGAAAATAAAAAAAAATTGTCAAAGTTTTTGCACGCTTTTCAGAGAACGTGCTGTATTTCTGTAGACCACATCCCACCTCAGTTGTAGGTGCCAATTTTTGTGGTTGCATCTTTTTTTATCCTTGTTCAGAGAAAAATATAAAAATAGTGAAAAAATAAAAAAAATTGATTCCTACTAGTGCCTTTTGGAAAATTCTGAGGAAAATTCAGGAAAAAGGAAAAATCCGGACTATCTGCTTGTTCTGTGAGTTCTTCCCATCGTCCTTTGTTTTCACCTTGCTATGCTACGTGTCGACACGTCTTAGCCAGCACCTGTGATTTGTACTTTGGATCCGGATTGAACAATCGCTAATCTACATTCGTTAATTGCTAATCCTTGCTGTCATATTGTGTGCCTACCCATAGCTCCACATATTCTTCTGTCAGCACAGGTTCATCTTACAACTGTTACCCACGCTCAACAACAGATTGTTTCACTAGTTTGGCTTTGCCCTGTTTGGTTTCATCAAAATTGCCAAAAAAATTCAGGAAAATAAAGAAAAAAATTGTCAAAGTTTTTGAACGCTTTTCAGAGAACGTGCTGTATTTCTGTAGACCACATCCCACGTCAGTTTTAGGTGCCATTTTTTGTGGTTGCATCTTTTTTATCCTTGTTTAGAGAAAAATACAAAAAAAGTGAAAAAATAAAAAAATTTGATTCCTACTAGTGCCTTTTTAAAAATTTCGGGGAAAATTCAGGAAAAGGAAAAATCCGGACTATCTGCTTGTTCTCTAAATTCTTTCCATCGTCCTTTGTTTTCACCTTGCTGCGCTACGTCTCGACACGTCTTAGCCAGCACCTGTGATTTGTACTTTGGATCTGGATTGAACAAACGCTAATATGCATTCGTTAATTGCTAAACCTTGCTATCATATTGTGTGCCTACCCATAGCTCCACATATTCTTCTGTCAGCACAGGTTCATCTTGCAACCGTTACCCACGCTCAACAATAGATTGTTTCACCAGTTTGGCTTTGCCCTATTTGGTTTCATCAAAATTGCCAAAAAAATTTAGGAAAATAAAGAACAAAAATTGTCAAAGTTTTTGCACGCTTGTCAGAGAACGTGTTGTATTTCTGTAGACCACATCCCACCTCAGTTGTAGGTGCTAATTTTTGTGGTTGCATCTTTTTTATCCTTGTTCAGAGAAAAATATAAAAAAATAGTGAAAAAATAAAAAAATTTGATTCCTACTAGTGCCTTTTGAAAAATTCTGGGAAAAATTTAGGAGAAAGGAAAAATCCGGACTATCTGCTTGCTCTGTGAGTTCTTTCCATCGTCCTTTGTTTTCACCTTGTTGCGCTACGTCTTGACACGTCTTAGCCAGCACCCGTGATTTAAACATTGGATCCGGATTGAACAATCGCTAATCTGCATTCGTTAATTGCTAATCCTTGCTGTCATATTGTGTGCCTACCCATAGCTCCACATATTCTTCTGTTAGCACAGGATCATCTTGCAACTGTTACCGACGCTCAACAACAGATTCTTTCACCACTTTGCCTTTGCCCTATTTGGTTTCATCAAAATTGCCAAAAAAATTTAGGAAAATAAAAAAAAATTGTCAAAGTTTTTGCACGCTTTTCAGAGAACGTGCTGTATTTCTGTAGACCACATCCCACCTCAGTTGTAGGTGCCAATTTTTGTGGTTGCATCTTTTTTTATCCTTGTTCAGAGAAAAATATAAAAAAAGTGAAAAAATAAAAAAAATTGATTCCTACTAGTGCCTTTTGGAAAATTCTGAGGAAAATTCAGGAAAAAGGAAAAATCCGGACTATCTGCTTGTTCTGTGAGTTCTTCCCATCGTCCTTTGTTTTCACCTTGCTATGCTACGTCTCGACACGTCTTAGCCAGCACCTGTGATTTGTACTTTGGATCCGGATTGAACAATCGCTAATCTGCATTCGTTAATTGCTAATCCTTGCTGTCATATTGTGTGCCTCCACATAGCTCCACATATTCTTCTGTCAGCACAGGTTCATCTTACAACTGTTACCCACGCTCAACAACAGATTGTTTCACTAGTTTGGCTTTGCCCTGTTTGGTTTCATCAAAATTGACAAAAAAATTCAGGAAAATAAAGAAAAAAATTGTCAAAGTTTTTGAACGCTTTTCAGAGAACGTGCTGTATTTCTGTAGACCACATCCCACGTCAGTTTTAGGTGCCATTTTTTGTGGTTGCATCTTTTTTAATCCTTGTTTAGACAAAAATACAAAAAAGTGAGAATAAAAAATTTTGATTCCTACTAGAGCCTTTTTAAAAATTTTGGAGAAAATTCAGAAAAAGGAAAAAACCGGACTATCTGCTTGTTCTCTAAATTCTTTCCATCGTCCTTTGTTTTCACCTTGCTGCGCTACGTCTCGACACGTCTTAGCCAGCACCTGTGATTTGTACTTTGGATCTGGATTGAACAATCGCTAATATGGATTCGTTAATTGCTAAACATTGCTATCATATTGTGTGCCTACCCATAGCTCCACATATTCTTCTGTCAGCACAGGTTCATCTTGCAACTGTTACCCACGCTCAACAATAGATTGTTTCACCAGTTTGGCTTTGCCCTATTTGGTTTCATCAAAATTGCCAAAAAAATTCAACAAAATAAAGAACAAAAATTGTCAAAGTTTTTGCACGCTTGTCAGAGAACGTGTTGTATTGCTATAGACCACATCCCACCACAGTTGATGGTGCTAATTTTTGTGGTTGCATTTTTTTTTATCCTTGTTCAGAGAAAAATATAAAAAAATTGTGAAAAAATAAAATTTTTTTTGATTCCTACTAGTGCCTTTTGAAAAATTCTGGGAAAAATTCAGGAGAAAGGAAAAATCCGGACTATCTGCTTGTTCTGTGAGTTCTTTCCATCGTCCTTTGTTTTCACCTTGTTGCGCTACGTCTCGACACGTCTTAGCCAGCACCCGTGATTTAAACAATGGATCCGGATTGAACAATCGCTAATCTGCATTTATTAATTGCAAATCCTTGCTGTCATATTGTGTGCCTACCCATAGCTCCACGTATTCTTCTGTCAGCACAGGATCATCTTGCAACTGTTACCGACGCTCAACAACAGATTCTTTCACCACTTTGCCTTTGCCCTATTTGGTTTCATCAAAATTGCCAAAAAAATTCAGGAAAATAAAAAAAATTGTCAAAGTTTTTGCACGTTTTTCAGAGAACGTGCTGTATTTCTGTAGACCACATCCCACCTCAGTTGTAGGTGCCAATTTTTGTGGTTGCATCTTTTTTTATCCTTGTTCAGAGAAAAATATAAAAAAGTGAAAAAATAAAAAAAATTGATTCCTACTAGTGCCTTTTGGAAAATTTTGAGGAAAATTCAGGAAAAAGGAAAAATCCAGACTATCTGCTTGTTCTGTGAGTTCTTCCCATCGTCCTTTGTTTTCACCTTGCTATGCTACGACTCGACACGTCTTAGCCAGCACCTGTGATTTGTACTTTGGATCCGGATTGAACAATCGCTAATCTCCATTCGTTAATTGCTAATCCTTGTTGTCATTTTGTGTGCCTACCCATAGCTCCACATATTCTTCTGTCAGCACAGGTTCATCTTACAACTGTTACCCACGCTCAACAACAGATTGTTTCACTAGTTTGGCTTTGCCCTGTTTGGTTTCATCAAAATTGCCAAAAAAATTCAGGAAAATAAAGAAAAAAAATTGTCAAAGTTTTTGAACGCTTTTCGGAGAACGTACTGTATTTCTGCAGACCACACCCCACGTCTGTTTTAGGTGCCATTTTTCGTGGTTGCATCTTTTTTTATCCTTGTTTAGAGAAAAATACAAAAAAAGTGAAAAAATAAAAAATTTTGATTCCTACTAGTGCCTTTTTAAAAATTTCGAGGAAAATTCAGGAAAAGGAAAAATCCGGACTATCTGCTTGTTCTCTAAATTCTTTCCATCGTCCTTTGTTTTCACCTTGCTGCGCTACGTCTCGACACGTCTTAGCCAGCACCTGTGATTTGTACTTTGGATCTGGACTGAACAATCGATAATATGCATTCGTTAATTGCTAAACCTTGCTATCATATTGTGTGCCTACCCATAGCTCCACATATTCTTCTATCAGCACAGGTTCATCTTGCAACAGTTACCCACGCTCAACAATAGATTGTTTCACCAGCTTGGCTTTGCCCTATTTGGTTTCATCAAAATTGCCAAAAAAATTCAGGAAAATAAAGAACAAAAATTGTCAAAGTTTTTGCATGCTTGTCAGAGAACGTGTTGTATTTCTGTAGACCACATCCCACCTCAGTTGTAGGTGCTAATTTTTGTGGTTGCATCTTTTTTTATCCTTGTTCAGAGAAAAATATAAAAAAATAGTGAAAAAATAATAAAAAATTTGATTCCTACTAGTGCCTTTTGAAAAATTCTAGGAAAAATTCAGGAGAAAGGAAAAATCTGGACTATCTGCTTGTTCTGTGAGTTCTTTCCATCGTCCTTTGTTTTCACCTTGTTGCGCTACGTCTCGACACGTCTTAGCCAGCACCCGTGATTTGTACTTTGGATCCGGATTAAACAATCGCTAATCTGCATTCGTTAATTGCTAATCCATGCTGTCATATTGTGCGCCTACTCATAGCTCCACATATTCTTCTGTCAGCACAGGATCACCTTGCAACTGTTACCGATGCTCAACAACAGATTCTTTCACCACTTTGGCTTTGCCATGTTTGGTTTCATCAAAATTACCAAAAAAATTCAGGAAAATAAAGAACAAAGGACGATGGAAAGAACTCACAGAACAAGCAAATAGCCCAAATTTTTCCTTTTTCCTGAATTTTTCCCTGATTTTTCCAAAAGGCACTAGTTGGAATCAAACTTTTTTATTTTTTCACTATTTTTTAATATTTTTCTCTGAACAAGGATAAAAAAGGATGCACCCACAAAAATTGGCACCTACAACTGAGGTGGGATGTGGTCTACAGAATTACAGCACGTTCAGCATGCAAAAACTTTGACAATTTTATTTCTTTATTTTCCTAAATTTTTTTGGCAATTTTGATGAAACCAAACAGGGCAAAGCCAAAGTGGTGAAAAAATCTGTTGTTGAGCGTGGGTAACAGTTGCAAGATGAACCAGTGCTGACAGAAGAATATGTGGAGCTACGGGTAGGCACACAATATGACAACAAGGATTAGCAATTAACGAATGCAGATTAGCGATTGTTCAATCCGGATCCAAAGTACAAATCACAGGTGCTGGCTAAGGCATGTCGAGACGTAGCGCAACAAGGTGAAAACAAAGCACAATGGAAAGAACTCACAGAACAAGCAAATAGCCTGGATTTTTCCATTTTTCCTGAATTTTTCCCATATTTTTCCAAAAGGCACTAGTAGGAATCAAACTTTTTAATTTTTCACTATTTATATTTTATATTTTTCTCTGAACACGGATGAAAAAAAGATGCAAGCACAAAAATTGGCACCTACATCTGAGGTGGGATGTGGTCTACAGAAATACAACATGTTCTTTATGCAAAAACTTTGACAATTTTATTTCTTTATTTTGCTAAATTTTTTTGGCAATTTTGATGAAACCAAACAGGGCAAAGCCAAAGTGGCAAAAAAAATCTGTTGTTGAGCGTGGGTAACAGTTGCAAGATTAACCAGTGCTGATAGAAGAATATGTGGAGCTACGGGTAGGCACACAATATGAGAACAAGGATTAGCAATTAACGAATGCAGATTAGCGATTATTCAATCCAGATCCAAAGTACAAATCACAGGTGCGGGCTATGGCGTGTCGAGACGTAGCGCGACAAGGTGAAAAGAAAGCACAATGGAAAGAACTCACAGAACAAGCAAATAGCCTGGATTTTTTCATTTTTCCTGAATTTTTCCCTGATTTTTCCAAAAGGCACTAGTTGGAATCAAACTTTTTAATTTTTTCACTATTTTTATTTTATATTTTTCTCTGAACACGGATGAAAAAAAGATGCAACCACAAAAATTGGCAGCTACATCTGAGGTGGGATGTGGTCTACAGAAATACAGCACATTCTTTGAAAAGCATGCAAAAACTTTGACAATTTTCTTCTTTATTTTCCTGAATTTTTTTGGCAATTTTGATGAAACCAAACAGGGGAAAGCCAAAGTGGTGAAATAATCTATTGCTGAGTGTGGGTAACAGTTGCAAGATGAACCTGTGTTGACAGAAGAATACGTGGAGCTATGGGTTGGCACACAATATGACAGCAAGGATTAGCAATTAACGAATGCAGATTAGCGATTGTTAAATCCGGATCCAAAGTACAAATCACAGGTGCTGGCTAAGACATGTCGAGACGTTGCGCAACAACGTGAAAACAAAGGACGATGGAAAGAACTCACAGAACAAGCAAATAGCCCAAATTTTTCCTTTTTCTTGAATTTTTCCCTGATTTTTCCAAAAGGCACTAGTAGGAATCAAACTTTTTTATTTTTTCACTATTTTTTTTATATTTTTCTCTGAACAAGGACAAAAAAGGATGCAACCACAAAAATTGGCACCTACAACCGAGGTGGGATGTGGTCTACAGAAATACAGCACGTTCAACATGTAAAAACTTTGACAATTTTATTTCTATCCCTAAATTTTTTTGGCAATTTTGATGAAACCAAGCAGGGCAAAGCCAAAGTGGCGAAAAAATCTGTTGTTGAGCGTGGGTAACAGTTGCAAGATTAACCAGTGCTGACATAAGAATATGTGGAGCTACGGGTAGGCACACAATATGACAACAAGGATTAGCAATTAACGAATGCAGATTAGCGATTGTTCAATCCGGATCCAAAGTACAAATCACAGGTGCTGGCTAAGGCGTGTTGAGACGTAGCGCAACAAGGTGAAAACAAAGCACAATGGAAAGAACTCACAGAACAAGCAAATAGCCCGGATTTTTCCATTTTTCCTGAATTTTTCCCAGATTTTTCCAAAAGGCACTAGTAGGAATCAAACTTTTAAATTTTTTCACTATTTTTATTTTATATTTTTCTCTGAACACGGATGAAAAAAAGATGCAACCACAAAAATTGGCACCTACATCTGAGGTGGGATGTGGTCTACAGAAATACAGCACGTTCTTTGAAAAGCATGCAAAAACTTTGACAATTTTCTTCTTTATTTTCCTGAATTTTTTTTGGCAATTTTGATGAAACCAAACAGGGGAAAGCCAAAGTGGCGAAACAATCTGTTGATGAGCGTGGGTAACAGTTTCAAGATGAACCCGTGCTGACAGAAGAATATGTGGAGCTATGGGTAGGAACACATTATGACAGCAAGGATTAGCAATTAACGAATGCAGATTAGCGATTGTTCAATCCGGATCCAAAGTACAAATCACAGGTGCTAGCTAAGACGTGTCGAGACGTTGCGCAACAAGGTAAAAACAAAGGACGATGGAAAGAACTCACAGAACAAGCAAATAGCCCAGATTTTTCTTTTTTCCTGAATTTTTCCCCTGATTTTTCCAAAAGGCACTAGTAGGAATCAAACTTTTTTATTTTTTCACTATTTTTTTTATATTTTTTCTCTGAACAAGGATCAAAAAAAGATGAAACAACAAAAATTGGCACCTACAACTAAGGCGGGATGTGGTCTATAGAAATGCAGCATGTTCTTTGAAAAGCCTGCTAAAATTTTGACCATTTTTTTCTTTATTTTCCCAAAATTTTTTGGCAATTTTGATGAAACCAAATAGGGCAGAGCCAAAGTGGCGAAACTATCTGTTGTTGAGCGTGGGTAACAGTTGCAAGATGAACCTATGTTGATAGAAGAATATGTGGAGCTACGGGTAGGCACACAATATGACAGCAAGGATTAGCAATTAACGAATGCAGATTAGCGATTGTTCAATCCGGATCCAAAGAACAAATCACAGGTGCTGGCTAAGACATGTCGAGACGTAGCGCAACAAGGTGAAAACAAAGCACAATGGAAAGAACTCACAGAACAAGCAAATAGCCTGGATTTTTCCATTTTTCCTGAATTTTTCCCAGATTTTTCCAAAAGGCACTAGTAGGAATCAAACTTTTTAATTTTTTCACTATTTTTATTTTATATTTTTCTCTGAACACGGATGAAAAAAAGATGCAACCACAAAAATTGGCACCTACATCTGAGGTGGGATGTGGTCTACAGAAATACAGCACGTTCTTTGAAAAGCATGCAAAAACTTTGACAATTTTCTTCTTTATTTTCCTGAATTTTTTTGGCAATTTTGATGAAACCAAACAGGGGAAAGCCAAAGTGGCGAAACAATCTGTTGATGAGCGTGGGTAACAGTTTCAAGATGAACCCGTGCTGACAGAAGAATATGTGGAGCTATGGGTAGGCACACATTATGACAGCAAGGATTAGCAATTAACGAATGCAGATTAGCGATTGTTCAATCCGGATCCAAAGTACAACTCACAGGTGCTGGATAAGACGTGTCGAGACGTAGCGCAACAAGGTGGAAACAAAGGACGATGGAAAGAACTCACAGAACAAGCAAATAGCCCAGATTTTTCTTTTTTCCTGAATTTTTCCCTGATTTTTCCAAAAGGCACTAGTAGGAATCAAACTTTTTTATTTTTTCACTATTTTTTTTATATTTTTCTCTGAACAAGGATCAAAAAAAGATGCAACAACAAAAATTGGCACCTACAACTAAGGTGGGATGTGGTCTACAGAAATGCAGCATGTTCTTTGAAAAGCATGATAAAATTTTGACCATTTTTTTCTTTATTTTCCCAAATTTTTTTTGGCAACTTTGATGAAACCAAATAAGGCAGAGCCAAAGTGGCGAAACAATCTGTTGTTGAGCGTGGGTAATAGTTGCAAGATGAACCTATGTTGACAGAAGAATATGTGGAGCTACGGGTAGGCACACAATATGACAGCAAGGATTAGCAATTAACGAATGCAGATTAGCGATTGTTCAATCCGGATCCAAAGAACAAATCACAGGTGCCGGCTAAAACATGTCGAGACATAGCGCAACAAGGTGAAAACAAAGGACGATTGAAAGAACTCACAGAACAAGCAAGTAGCCCAGATTTTTCCTTTTTTCCGAATTTTTCCCTGATTTTTCCAAAAGGCACTAGTAAGAATCAAAATTTTAAAATTTTTCACTATTTTTTTATATTTTTCTCTGAACACGGATAAAAAAAGATGCAACCACAAAAATTGGCACCTACAACTGAGGTGGGATGTGGTCTACAGAAATACAACATGTTTTGTGAAAAGCATGCAAAAACTTTGAGAATTTTCTTCTTTATTTTCCTAAATTTTTATGGCAATTTTGATGAAACCAAACAGGGCAAAGCCAAAGTGGCGAAACAATCTGTTGCTGAGCGTGGGTAACAGTTGCAAGATGAACCTGTGCTGACAGAAGAATATGTGGAGCTATGGGTAGGCACGCAATATGACAGCAAGGATTAGCAGTTAACGAATGCAGATTAGCGATTGTTAAATCCGGATCCAAAGTACAAATCACAGGTGCTGGCTAAGACATGTCGAGACGTTGCGCAACAACGTGAAAACAAAGGACGATGGAAAGAACTCACAGAACAAGCAAATAGCCCAAATTTTTCCTTTTTCTTGAATTTTTCCCTGATTTTTCCAAAAGGCACTAGTAGGAATCAAACTTTTTTATTTTTTCACTATTTTTTTTATATTTTTCTTTGAACAAGGATAAAAAAGGATGCACCCACAAAAATTGGCACCTACAACTGAGGTGGGATGTGGTCTACAGAAATACAGCACGTTCAGCATGCAAAAACTTTGACAATTTTATTTCTTTATTCTCCTAAATTTTTTTGGCAATTTTGATGAAACCAAACAGGGCAAAGCCAAAGTGGCGAAAAAATCTGTTGTTGAGCGTGGGTAACAGTTGCAAGATGAACCAGTGCTGACAGAAGAATATGTGGAGCTACAGGTAGGCACACAATATGACAACAAGGATTAGCAATTAACGAATGCAGATTAGCGATTGTTCAATCCGGATCCAAAGTACAAATCACAGGTGCTGGCTAAGGCGTGTCAAGACGTAGCGCAACAAGGTGAAAACAAAGCACAATGGAAAGAACTCACAGAACAAGCAAATAGCCTGGATTTTTCCATTTTTCCTGAATTTTTCCCAGATTTTTCCAAAAGGCACTAGTAGGAATCAAACTTTTAAATTTTTTCACTATTTTTATTTTATATTTTTCTCTGAACACGGATGAAAAAAAGATGCAACCACAAAAATTGGCACCTACATCTGAGGTGGGATGTGGTCTACAGAAATACAGCACGTTCTTTGAAAAGCATGCAAAAACTTTGACAATTTTCTTCTTTATTTTCCTGAATTTTTTTGCAATTTTGATGAAACCAAACAGGGGAAAGCCAAAGTGGCGAAACAATCTGTTGATGAGCGTGGGTAACAGTTTCAAGATGAACCCGTGCTGACAGAAGAATATGTGGAGCTATGGGTAGGAACACATTATGACAGCAAGGATTAGCAATTAACGAATGCAGATTAGCGATTGTTCAATCCGGATCCAAAGTACAAATCACAGGTGCTAGCTAAGACGTGTCGAGACGTTGCGCAACAAGGTAAAAACAAAGGACGATGGAAAGAACTCACAGAACAAGCAAATAGCCCAGATTTTTCTTTTTTCCTGAATTTTTCCCTGATTTTTCCAAAAGGCACTAGTAGGAATCAAACTTTTTTATTTTTTCACTATTTTTTTTATATTTTTTCTCTGAACAAGGATCAAAAAAAGATGAAACAACAAAAATTGGCACCTACAACTAAGGTGGGATGTGGTCTATAGAAATGCAGCATGTTCTTTGAAAAGCCTGCTAAAATTTTGACCATTTTTTTCTTTATTTTCCCAAAATTTTTTGGCAATTTTGATGAAACCAAATAGGGCAGAGCCAAAGTGGCGAAACAATCTGTTGTTGAGCGTGGGTAACAGTTGCAAGATGAACCTATGTTGATAGAAGAATATGTGGAGCTACGGGTAGGCACACAATATGACAGCAAGGATTAGCAATTAACGAATGCAGATTAGCGATTGTTCAATCCGGATCCAAAGAACAAATCACAGGTGCTGGCTAAGACATGTCGAGACGTAGCGCAACAAGGTGAAAACAAAGCACAATGGAAAGAACTCACAGAACAAGCAAATAGCCTGGATTTTTCCATTTTTCCTGAATTTTTCCCAGATTTTTCCAAAAGGCACTAGTAGGAATCAAACTTTTTAATTTTTTCACTATTTTTATTTTATATTTTTCTCTGAACACGGATGAAAAAAAGATGCAACCACAAAAATTGGCACCTACATCTGAGGTGGGATGTGGTCTACAGAAATACAGCACGTTCTTTGAAAAGCATGCAAAAACTTTGACAATTTTCTTCTTTATTTTCCTGAATTTTTTTGGCAATTTTGATGAAACCAAACAGGGGAAAGCCAAAGTGGCGAAACAATCTGTTGATGAGCGTGGGTAACAGTTTCAAGATGAACCCGTGCTGACAGAAGAATATGTGGAGCTATGGGTAGGCACACATTATGACAGCAAGGATTAGCAATTAACGAATGCAGATTAGCGATTGTTCAATCCGGATCCAAAGTACAACTCACAGGTGCTGGATAAGACGTGTCGAGACGTAGCGCAACAAGGTGGAAACAAAGGACGATGGAAAGAACTCACAGAACAAGCAAATAGCCCAGATTTTTCTTTTTTCCTGAATTTTTCCCTGATTTTTCCAAAAGGCACTAGTAGGAATCAAACTTTTTATTTTTTCACTATTTTTTTTATATTTTTCTCTGAACAAGGATCAAAAAAAGATTGCAACAACAAAAATTGGCACCTACAACTAAGGTGGGATGTGGTCTACAGAAATGCAGCATGTTCTTTGAAAAGCATGATAAAATTTTGACCATTTTTTTCTTTATTTTCCCAAATTTTTTTTGGCAACTTTGATGAAACCAAATAAGGCAGAGCCAAAGTGGCGAAACAATCTGTTGTTGAGCGTGGGTAATAGTTGCAAGATGAACCTATGTTGACAGAAGAATATGTGGAGCTACGGGTAGGCACACAATATGACAGCAAGGATTAGCAATTAACGAATGCAGATTAGCGATTGTTCAATCCGGATCCAAAGAACAAATCACAGGTGCCGGCTAAAACATGTCGAGACATAGCGCAACAAGGTGAAAACAAAGGACGATTGAAAGAACTCATAGAACAAGCAAGTAGCCCAGATTTTTCCTTTTTTCCGAATTTTTCCCTGATTTTTCCAAAAGGCACTAGTAAGAATCAAAATTTTAAAATTTTTCACTATTTTTTTATATTTTTCTCTGAACACGGATAAAAAAAGATGCAACCACAAAAATTGGCACCTACAACTGAGGTGGGATGTGGTCTACAGAAATACAACATGTTTTGTGAAAAGCATGCAAAAACTTTGAGAATTTTCTTCTTTATTTTCCTAAATTTTATGGCAATTTGATGAAACCAAACAGGGCAAAGCCAAAGTGGCGAAACAATCTGTTGCTGAGCGTGGGTAACAGTTGCAAGATGAACCTGTGCTGACAGAAGAATATGTGGAGCTATGGGTAGGCACGCAATATGACAGCAAGGATTAGCAGTTAACGAATGCAGATTAGCGATTGTTAAATCCGGATCCAAAGTACAAATCACAGGTGCTGGCTAAGACATGTCGAGACGTTGCGCAACAACGTGAAAACAAAGGACGATGGAAAGAACTCACAGAACAAGCAAATAGCCCAAATTTTTCCTTTTTCTTGAATTTTTCCCTGATTTTTCCAAAAGGCACTAGTAGGAATCAAACTTTTTTATTTTTTCACTATTTTTTTTATATTTTTCTTTGAACAAGGATAAAAAAGGATGCACCCACAAAAATTGGCACCTACAACTGAGGTGGGATGTGGTCTACAGAAATACAGCACGTTCAGCATGCAAAAACTTTGACAATTTTATTTCTTTATTTTCCTTAATTTTTTTGGCAATTTTGATGAAACCAAACAGGGCAAAGCCAAAGTGGCGAAAAAATCTGTTGTTGAGCGTGGGTAACAGTTGCAAGATGAACCAGTGCTGACAGAAGAATATGTGGAGCTACGGGTAGGCACACAATATGACAACAAGGATTAGCAATTAACGAATGCAGATTAGCGATTGTTCAATCCGGATCCAAAGTACAAATCATAGGTGCTGGCTAAGGCGTGTCAAGACGTAGCGCAACAAGGTGAAAAGAAAGCACAATGGAAAGAACTCACAGAACAAGCAAATAGCCTGGATTTTTCCATTTTTCCTGAATTTTTCCCTGATTTTTCCAAAAGGCACTAGTAGGAATCAAACTTTTAAATTTTTTCACTATTTTTATTTTATATTTTTATCTGAACACGGATGAAAAAAAGATGCAACCACAAAAATTGGCACCTACATGTGAGGTGGGATGTGGTCTACAGAAATACAGCACGTTCTTTGAAAAGCATGCAAAAACTTTGACAATTTTCTTCTTTATTTTCCTGAATTTTTTTGGCAATTTTGATGAAACCAAACAGGGGAAAGCCAAAGTGGCGAAACAATCTGTTGATGAGCGTGGGTAACAGTTTCAAGATGAACCCGTGCTGACAGAAGAATATGTGGAGCTATGGGTAGGAACACATTATGACAGCAAGGATTAGCAATTAACGAATGCAGATTAGCGATTGTTCAATCCGGATCCAAAGTACAAATCACAGGTGCTAGCTAAGACGTGTCGAGACGTTGCGCAACAAGGTAAAAACAAAGGACGATGGAAAGAACTCACAGAACAAGCAAATAGCCCAGATTTTTCTTTTTTCCTGAATTTTTCCCTGATTTTTCCAAAAGGCACTAGTAGGAATCAAACTTTTTTATTTTTTCACTATTTTTTTTATATTTTTCTCTGAACAAGGATCAAAAAAAGATGAAACAACAAAAATTGGCACCTACAACTAAGGTGGGATGTGGTCTATAGAAATGCAGCATGTTCTTTGAAAAGCCTGCTAAAATTTTGACCATTTTTTTCTTTATTTTCCCAAAATTTTTTGGCAATTTTGATGAAACCAAATAGGGCAGAGCCAAAGTGGCGAAACAATCTGTTGTTGAGCGTGGGTAACAGTTGCAAGATGAACCTATGTTGATAGAAGAATATGTGGAGCTACGGGTAGGCACACAATATGACAGCAAGGATTAGCAATTAACGAATGCAGATTAGCGATTGTTCAATCCGGATCCAAAGAACAAATCACAGGTGCTGGCTAAGACATGTCGAGACGTAGCGCAACAAGGTGAAAACAAAGCACAATGGAAAGAACTCACAGAACAAGCAAATAGCCTGGATTTTTCCATTTTTCCTGAATTTTTCCCAGATTTTTCCAAAAGGCACTAGTAGGAATCAAACTTTTTAATTTTTTCACTATTTTTATTTTATATTTTTCTCTGAACACGGATGAAAAAAAGATGCAACCACAAAAATTGGCACCTACATCTGAGGTGGGATGTGGTCTACAGAAATACAGCACGTTCTTTGAAAAGCATGCAAAAACTTTGACAATTTTCTTCTTTATTTTCCTGAATTTTTTTTGGCAATTTTGATGAAACCAAACAGGGGAAAGCCAAAGTGGCGAAACAATCTGTTGATGAGCGTGGGTAACAGTTTCAAGATGAACCCGTGCTGACAGAAGAATATGTGGAGCTATGGGTAGGCACACATTATGACAGCAAGGATTAGCAATTAACGAATGCAGATTAGCGATTGTTCAATCCGGATCCAAAGTACAACTCACAGGTGCTGGATAAGACGTGTCGAGACGTAGCGCAACAAGGTGGAAACAAAGGACGATGGAAAGAACTCACAGAACAAGCAAATAGCCCAGATTTTTCTTTTTTCCTGAATTTTTCCCTGATTTTTCCAAAAGGCACTAGTAGGAATCAAACTTTTTTATTTTTTCACTATTTTTTTATATTTTTCTCTGAACAAGGATCAAAAAAAGATGCAACAACAAAAATTGGCACCTACAACTAAGGTGGGATGTGGTCTACAGAAATGCAGCATGTTCTTTGAAAAGCATGATAAAATTTTGACCATTTTTTTCTTTATTTTCCCAAATTTTTTTTGGCAACTTTGATGAAACCAAATAAGGCAGAGCCAAAGTGGCGAAACAATCTGTTGTTGAGCGTGGGTAATAGTTGCAAGATGAACCTATGTTGACAGAAGAATATGTGGAGCTACGGGTAGGCACACAATATGACAGCAAGGATTAGCAATTAACGAATGCAGATTAGCGATTGTTCAATCCGGATCCAAAGAACAAATCACAGGTGCCGGCTAAGACATGTCGAGACATAGCGCAACAAGGTGAAAACAAAGGACGATTGAAAGAACTCACAGAACAAGCAAGTAGCCCAGATTTTTCCTTTTTTCCGAATTTTTCCCTGATTTTTCCAAAAGGCACTAGTAAGAATCAAAATTTTAAAAATTTTCACTATTTTTTTATATTTTTCTCTGAACACGGATAAAAAAAGATGCAACCACAAAAATTGGCACCTACAACTGAGGTGGGATGTGGTCTACAGAAATACAACATGTTTTGTGAAAAGCATGCAAAAACTTTGAGAATTTTCTTCTTTATTTTCCTAAATTTTTATGGCAATTTTGATGACACCAAACAGGGCAAAGCCAAAGTGGCGAAACAATCTGTTGCTGAGCGTGGGTAACAGTTGCAAGATGAACCTGTGCTGACAGAAGAATATGTGGAGCTATGGGTAGGCACACAATATGACAGCAAGGATTAGCAGTTAACGAACGCAGATTAGCGATTGTTAAATCCGGATCCAAAGTACAAATCACAGGTGCTGGCTAAGACATGTCGAGACGTTGCGCAACAACGTGAAAACAAAGGACGATGGAAAGAACTCACAGAACAAGCAAATAGCCCAAATTTTTCCTTTTTCTTGAATTTTTCCCTGATTTTTCCAAAAGGCACTAGTAGGAATCAAACTTTTTTATTTTTTCACTATTTTTTTTATATTTTTCTTTGAACAAGGATAAAAAAGGATGCACCCACAAAAATTGGCACCTACAACTGAGGTGGGATGTGGTCTACAGAAATACAGCACGTTCAGCATGCAAAAACTTTGACAATTTTATTTCTTTATTTTCCTTAATTTTTTTGGCAATTTTGATGAAACCAAACAGGGCAAAGCCAAAGTGGCGAAAAAATCTGTTGTTGAGCGTGGGTAACAGTTGCAAGATGAACCAGTGCTGACAGAAGAATATGTGGAGCTACGGGTAGGCACACAATATGACAACAAGGATTAGCAATTAACGAATGCAGATTAGCGATTGTTCAATCCGGATCCAAAGTACAAATCACAGGTGCTGGCTAAGGCGTGTCAAGACGTAGCGCAACAAGGTGAAAACAAAGCACAATGGAAAGAACTCACAGAACAAGCAAATAGCCTGGATTTTTCCATTTTTCCTGAATTTTTTCCTGATTTTTCCAAAAGGCACTAGTAGGAATCAAACTTTTAAATTTTTTCACTATTTTTATTTTATATTTTTCTCTGAACACGGATGAAAAAAAGATGCAACCACAAAAATTGGCACCTACATGTGAGGTGGGATGTGGTCTACAGAAATACAGCACGTTCTTTGAAAAGCATGCAAAAACTTTGACAATTTTCTTCTTTATTTTCCTGAATTTTTTTGGCAATTTTGATGAAACCAAACAGGGGAAAGCCAAAGTGGCGAAACAATCTGTTGATGAGCGTGGGTAACAGTTTCAAGATGAACCCGTGCTGACAGAAGAATATGTGGAGCTATGGGTAGGCACACATTATGACAGCAAGGATTAGCAATTAACGAATGCAGATTAGCGATTGTTCAATCCGGATCCAAAGTACAAATCACAGGTGCTAGCTAAGACGTGTCCAGACGTTGCGCAACAAGGTAAAAACAAAGGACGATGGAAAGAACTCACAGAACAAGCAAATAGCCCAGATTTTTCTTTTTTCCTGAATTTTTCCCTGATTTTTCCAAAAGGCACTAGTAAGAATCAAAATTTTAAAAATTTTCACTATTTTTTTATATTTTTCTCTGAACACGGATAAAAAAAGATGCAACCACAAAAATTGGCACCTACAACTGAGGTGGGATGTGGTCTACAGAAATACAACATGTTTTGTGAAAAGCATGCAAAAACTTTGAGAATTTTCTTCTTTATTTTCCTAAATTTTTATGGCAATTTTGATGAAACCAAACAGGGCAAAGCCAAAGTGGCGAAACAATCTGTTGCTGAGCGTGGGTAACAGTTGCAAGATGAACCTGTGCTGACAGAAGAATATGTGGAGCTATGGGTAGGCACGCAATATGACAGCAAGGATTAGCAGTTAACGAATGCAGATTAGCGATTGTTAAATCCGGATCCAAAGTACAAATCACAGGTGCTGGCTAAGACATGTCGAGACGTTGCGCAACAACGTGAAAACAAAGGACGATGGAAAGAACTCACAGAACAAGCAAATAGCCCAAATTTTTCCTTTTTCTTGAATTTTTCCCTGATTTTTCCAAAAGGCACTAGTAGGAATCAAACTTTTTTATTTTTTCACTATTTTTTTTATATTTTTCTTTGAACAAGGATAAAAAAGGATGCACCCACAAAAATTGGCACCTACAACTGAGGTGGGATGTGGTCTACAGAAATACAGCACGTTCAGCATGCAAAAACTTTGACAATTTTATTTCTTTATTTTCCTTAATTTTTTTGGCAATTTTGATGAAACCAAACAGGGCAAAGCCAAAGTGGCGAAAAAATCTGTTGTTGAGCGTGGGTAACAGTTGCAAGATGAACCAGTGCTGACAGAAGAATATGTGGAGCTACGGGTAGGCACACAATATGACAACAAGGATTAGCAATTAACGAATGCAGATTAGCGATTGTTCAATCCGGATCCAAAGTACAAATCACAGGTGCTGGCTAAGGCGTGTCAAGACGTAGCGCAACAAGGTGAAAAGAAAGCACAATGGAAAGAACTCACAGAACAAGCAAATAGCCTGGATTTTTCCATTTTTCCTGAATTTTTCCCTGATTTTTCCAAAAGGCACTAGTAGGAATCAAACTTTTAAATTTTTTCACTATTTTTATTTTATATTTTTCTCTGAACACGGATGAAAAAAAGATGCAACCACAAAAATTGGCACCTACATGTGAGGTGGGATGTGGTCTACAGAAATACAGCACGTTCTTTGAAAAGCATGCAAAAACTTTGACAATTTTCTTCTTTATTTTCCTGAATTTTTTTGGCAATTTTGATGAAACCAAACAGGGGAAAGCCAAAGTGGCGAAACAATCTGTTGATGAGCGTGGATAACAGTTTCAAGATGAACCCGTGCTGACAGAAGAATATGTGGAGCTATGGGTAGGAACACATTATGACAGCAAGGATTAGCAATTAACGAATGCAGATTAGCGATTGTTCAATCCGGATCCAAAGTACAAATCACAGGTGCTAGCTAAGACGTGTCGAGACGTTGCGCAACAAGGTAAAAACAAAGGACGATGGAAAGAACTCACAGAACAAGCAAATAGCCCAGATTTTTCTTTTTTCCTAAATTTTTCCCTGATTTTTCCAAAAGGCACTAGTAGGAATCAAACTTTTTTATTTTTTCACTATTTTTTTTATATTTTTCACTGAACAAGGATCAAAAAAAGATGAAACAACAAAAATTGGCACCTACAACTAAGGTGGGATGTGGTCTATAGAAATGCAGCATGTTCTTTGAAAAGCCTGCTAAAATTTTGACCATTTTTTTCTTTATTTTCCCAAAATTTTTTGGCAATTTTGATGAAACCAAATAGGGCAGAGCCAAAGTGGCGAAACAATCTGTTGTTGAGCGTGGGTAACAGTTGCAAGATGAACCTATGTTGATAGAAGAATATGTGGAGCTACGGGTAGGCACACAATATGACAGCAAGGATTAGCAATTAACGAATGCAGATTAGCGATTGTTCAATCCGGATCCAAAGAACAAATCACAGGTGCTGGCTAAGACATGTCGAGACGTAGCGCAACAAGGTGAAAACAAAGCACAATGGAAAGAACTCACAGAACAAGCAAATAGCCTGGATTTTTCCATTTTTCCTGAATTTTTCCCAGATTTTTCCAAAAGGCACTAGTAGGAATCAAACTTTTTAATTTTTTCACTATTTTTATTTTATATTTTTCTCTGAACACGGATGAAAAAAAGATGCAACCACAAAAATTGGCACCTACATCTGAGGTGGGATGTGGTCTACAGAAATACAGCACGTTCTTTGAAAAGCATGCAAAAACTTTGACAATTTTCTTCTTTATTTTCCTGAATTTTTTTTGGCAATTTTGATGAAACCAAACAGGGGAAAGCCAAAGTGGCGAAACAATCTGTTGATGAGCGTGGGTAACAGTTTCAAGATGAACCCGTGCTGACAGAAGAATATGTGGAGCTATGGGTAGGCACACATTATGACAGCAAGGATTAGCAATTAACGAATGCAGATTAGCGATTGTTCAATCCGGATCCAAAGTACAACTCACAGGTGCTGGATAAGACGTGTCGAGACGTAGCGCAACAAGGTGGAAACAAAGGACGATGGAAAGAACTCACAGAACAAGCAAATAGCCCAGATTTTTCTTTTTTCCTAAATTTTTCCCTGATTTTTCCAAAAGGCACTAGTAGGAATCAAACTTTTTTATTTTTTCACTATTTTTTTATATTTTTCTCTGAACAAGGATCAAAAAAAGATGCAACAACAAAAATTGGCACCTACAACTAAGGTGGGATGTGGTCTACAGAAATGCAGCATGTTCTTTGAAAAGCATGATAAAATTTTGACCATTTTTTTCTTTATTTTCCCAAATTTTTTTTGGCAACTTTGATGAAACCAAATAAGGCAAAGCCAAAGTGGCGAAACAATCTGTTGTTGAGCGTGGGTAATAGTTGCAAGATGAACCTATGTTGACAGAAGAATATGTGGAGCTACGGGTAGGCACACAATATGACAGCAAGGATTAGCAATTAACGAATGCAGATTAGCGATTGTTCAATCCGGATCCAAAGAACAAATCACAGGTGCCGGCTAAGACATGTCGAGACATAGCGCAACAAGGTGAAAACAAAGGACGATTGAAAGAACTCACAGAACAAGCAAGTAGCCCAGATTTTTCCTTTTTTCCGAATTTTTCCCTGATTTTTCCAAAAGGCACTAGTAAGAATCAAAATTTTAAAAATTTTCACTATTTTTTTATATTTTTCTCTGAACACGGATAAAAAAAGATGCAACCACAAAAATTGGCACCTACAACTGAGGTGGGATGTGGTCTACAGAAATACAACATGTTTTGTGAAAAGCATGCAAAAACTTTGAGAATTTTCTTCTTTATTTTCCTAAATTTTTATGGCAATTTTGATGAAACCAAACAGGGCAAAGCCAAAGTGGCGAAACAATCTGTTGCTGAGCGTGGGTAACAGTTGCAAGATGAACCTGTGCTGACAGAAGAATATGTGGAGCTATGGGTAGGCACACAATATGACAGCAAGGATTAGCAGTTAACGAATGCAGATTAGCGATTGTTAAATCCGGATCCAAAGTACAAATCACAGGTGCTGGCTAAGACATGTCGAGACGTTGCGCAACAACGTGAAAACAAAGGACGATGGAAAGAACTCACAGAACAAGCAAATAGCCCAAAATTTTCCTTTTTCTTGAATTTTTCCCTGATTTTTCCAAAAGGCACTAGTAGGAATCAAACTTTTTTATTTTTTCACTATTTTTTTTATATTTTTCTTTGAACAAGGATAAAAAAGGATGCACCCACAAAAATTGGCACCTACAACTGAGGTGGGATGTGGTCTACAGAAATACAGCACGTTCAGCATGCAAAAACTTTGACAATTTTATTTCTTTATTTTCCTTAATTTTTTTGGCAATTTTGATGAAACCAAACAGGGCAAAGCCAAAGTGGCGAAAAAATCTGTTGTTGAGCGTGGGTAACAGTTGCAAGATGAACCAGTGCTGACAGAAGAATATGTGGAGCTACGGGTAGGCACACAATATGACAACAAGGATTAGCAATTAACGAATGCAGATTAGCGATTGTTCAATCCGGATCCAAAGTACAAATCACAGGTGCTGGCTAAGGCGTGTCAAGACGTAGCGCAACAAGGTGAAAACAAAGCACAATGGAAAGAACTCACAGAACAAGCAAATAGCCTGGATTTTTCCATTTTTCCTGAATTTTTTCCTGATTTTTCCAAAAGGCACTAGTAGGAATCAAACTTTTAAATTTTTTCACTATTTTTATTTTATATTTTTCTCTGAACACGGATGAAAAAAAGATGCAACCACAAAAATTGGCACCTACATGTGAGGTGGGATGTGGTCTACAGAAATACAGCACGTTCTTTGAAAAGCATGCAAAAACTTTGACAATTTTCTTCTTTATTTTCCTGAATTTTTTTGGCAATTTTGATGAAACCAAACAGGGGAAAGCCAAAGTGGCGAAACAATCTGTTGATGAGCGTGGGTAACAGTTTCAAGATGAACCCGTGCTGACAGAAGAATATGTGGAGCTATGGGTAGGCACACATTATGACAGCAAGGATTAGCAATTAACGAATGCAGATTAGCGATTGTTCAATCCGGATCCAAAGTACAAATCACAGGTGCCGGCTAAGACGTGTCCAGACGTTGCGCAACAAGGTAAAAACAAAGGACGATGGAAAGAACTCACAGAACAAGCAAATAGCCCAGATTTTTCTTTTTTCCTGAATTTTTCCCTGATTTTTCCAAAAGGCACTAGTAAGAATCAAACTTTTAAAATTTTTCACTATTTTTTTATATTTTTCTCTGAACACGGATAAAAAAAGATGCAACCACAAAAATTGGCACCTACAACTGAGGTGGGATGTGGTCTACAGAAATACAACATGTTTTATGAAAAGCGTGCAAAAACTTTGACAATTTTCTTCTTTATTTTCATGAATTTTTATGGCAATTTTGATGAAACCAAACATGGCAAAGCCAAAGTGGCGAAACAATCTGTTGCTGAGCGTGGGTAACAGTTGCAAGATGAACCTGTGCTAACAGAAGAATATGTGGAGCTATGGGTAGGCACACAATATGACAGCAAGGATTAGCAATTAACTAATGCAGATTTGCGATTTTTCAATTTGGATCTAAAGTACAAATCACAGGTGCTGGCTAAGACATGTCGAGACGTTGCGCAACAACGTGAATACAAAGGACGATGGAAAGAACTCACAGAACAAGTAAATAGCCCGAATTTTTCCGTTTTCCTGAATTTTTCCCTGATTTTTCCAAAAGGCACTAGTAGGAATCAAAGTTTTTAATTTTTTCACTATTTTTATTTTATATTTTTCTTTGAACAAGGATAAAAAAGGATGCACCCACAAAAATTGGCACCTACAACTGAGGTGGGATGTGGTCTACAGAAATACAGCACGTTCAGCATGCAAAAACTTTGACAATTTTATTTCTTTATTTTCCTTAATTTTTTTGGCAATTTTGATGAAACCAAACAGGGCAAAGCCAAAGTGGCGAAAAAATCTGTTGTTGAGCGTGGGTAACAGTTGCAAGATGAACCAGTGCTGACAGAAGAATATGTGGAGCTACGGGTAGGCACACAATATGACAACAAGGATTAGCAATTAACGAATGCAGATTAGCGATTGTTCAATCCGGATCCAAAGTACAAATCACAGGTGCTGGCTAAGGCGTGTCAAGACGTAGCGCAACAAGGTGAAAACAAAGCACAATGGAAAGAACTCACAGAACAAGCAAATAGCCTGGATTTTTCCATTTTTCCTGAATTTTTTCCTGATTTTTCCAAAAGGCACTAGTAGGAATCAAACTTTTAAATTTTTTCACTATTTTTATTTTATATTTTTCTCTGAACACGGATGAAAAAAAGATGCAACCACAAAAATTGGCACCTACATGTGAGGTGGGATGTGGTCTACAGAAATACAGCACGTTCTTTGAAAAGCATGCAAAAACTTTGACAATTTTCTTCTTTATTTTCCTGAATTTTTTTGGCAATTTTGATGAAACCAAACAGGGGAAAGCCAAAGTGGCGAAACAATCTGTTGATGAGCGTGGGTAACAGTTTCAAGATGAACCCGTGCTGACAGAAGAATATGTGGAGCTATGGGTAGGCACACATTATGACAGCAAGGATTAGCAATTAACGAATGCAGATTAGCGATTGTTCAATCCGGATCCAAAGTACAAATCACAGGTGCTAGCTAAGACGTGTCCAGACGTTGCGCAACAAGGTAAAAACAAAGGACGATGGAAAGAACTCACAGAACAAGCAAATAGCCCAGATTTTTCTTTTTTCCTGAATTTTTCCCTGATTTTTCCAAAAGGCACTAGTAAGAATCAAAATTTTAAAAATTTTCACTATTTTTTTATATTTTTCTCTGAACACGGATAAAAAAAGATGCAACCACAAAAATTGGCACCTACAACTGAGGTGGGATGTGGTCTACAGAAATACAACATGTTTTGTGAAAAGCATGCAAAAACTTTGAGAATTTTCTTCTTTATTTTCCTAAATTTTTATGGCAATTTTGATGAAACCAAACAGGGCAAAGCCAAAGTGGCGAAACAATCTGTTGCTGAGCGTGGGTAACAGTTGCAAGATGAACCTGTGCTGACAGAAGAATATGTGGACCTATGGGTAGGCACGCAATATGACAGCAAGGATTAGCAGTTAACGAATGCAGATTAGCGATTGTTAAATCCGGATCCAAAGTACAAATCACAGGTGCTGGCTAAGACATGTCGAGACGTTGCGCAACAACGTGAAAACAAAGGACGATGGAAAGAACTCACAGAACAAGCAAATAGCCCAAATTTTTCCTTTTTCTTGAATTTTTTCCTGATTTTTCCAAAAGGCACTAGTAGGAATCAAACTTTTTTATTTTTTCACTATTTTTTTTATATTTTTCTTTGAACAAGGATAAAAAAGGATGCACCCACAAAAATTGGCACCTACAACTGAGGTGGGCTGTGGTCTACAGAAATACAGCACGTTCAGCATGCAAAAACTTTGACAATTTTATTTCTTTATTTTCCTTAATTTTTTTGGCAATTTTGATGAAACCAAACAGGGCAAAGCCAAAGTGGCGAAAAAATCTGTTGTTGAGCGTGGGTAACAGTTGCAAGATGAACCAGTGCTGACAGAAGAATATGTGGAGCTACGGGTAGGCACACAATATGACAACAAGGATTAGCAATTAACGAATGCAGATTAGCGATTGTTCAATCCGGATCCAAAGTACAAATCACAGGTGCTGGCTAAGGCGTGTCAAGACGTAGCGCAACAAGGTGAAAAGAAAGCACAATGGAAAGAACTCACAGAACAAGCAAATAGCCTGGATTTTTCCATTTTTCCTGAATTTTTCCCTGATTTTTCCAAAAGGCACTAGTAGGAATCAAACTTTTAAATTTTTTCACTATTTTTATTTTATATTTTTCTCTGAACACGGATGAAAAAAAGATGCAACCACAAAAATTGGCACCTACATGTGAGGTGGGATGTGGTCTACAGAAATACAGCACGTTCTTTGAAAAGCATGCAAAAACTTTGACAATTTTCTTCTTTATTTTCCTGAATTTTTTTGGCAATTTTGATGAAACCAAACAGGGGAAAGCCAAAGTGGCGAAACAATCTGTTGATGAGCGTGGATAACAGTTTCAAGATGAACCCGTGCTGACAGAAGAATATGTGGAGCTATGGGTAGGAACACATTATGACAGCAAGGATTAGCAATTAACGAATGCAGATTAGCGATTGTTCAATCCGGATCCAAAGTACAAATCACAGGTGCTAGCTAAGACGTGTCGAGACGTTGCGCAACAAGGTAAAAACAAAGGACGATGGAAAGAACTCACAGAACAAGCAAATAGCCCAGATTTTTCTTTTTTCCTGAATTTTTCCCTGATTTTTCCAAAAGGCACTAGTAGGAATCAAACTTTTTTATTTTTTCACTATTTTTTTTATATTTTTCACTGAACAAGGATCAAAAAAAGATGAAACAACAAAAATTGGCACCTACAACTAAGGTGGGATGTGGTCTATAGAAATGCAGCATGTTCTTTGAAAAGCCTGCTAAAATTTTGACCATTTTTTTCTTTATTTTCCCAAAATTTTTTGGCAATTTTGATGAAACCAAATAGGGCAGAGCCAAAGTGGCGAAACAATCTGTTGTTGAGCGTGGGTAACAGTTGCAAGATGAACCTATGTTGATAGAAGAATATGTGGAGCTACGGGTAGGCACACAATATGACAGCAAGGATTAGCAATTAACGAATGCAGATTAGCGATTGTTCAATCCGGATCCAAAGAACAAATCACAGGTGCTGGCTAAGACATGTCGAGACGTAGCGCAACAAGGTGAAAACAAAGCACAATGGAAAGAACTCACAGAACAAGCAAATAGCCTGGATTTTTCCATTTTTCCTGAATTTTTCCCAGATTTTTCCAAAAGGCACTAGTAGGAATCAAACTTTTTAATTTTTTCACTATTTTTATTTTATATTTTTCTCTGAACACGGATGAAAAAAAGATGCAACCACAAAAATTGGCACCTACATCTGAGGTGGGATGTGGTCTACAGAAATACAGCACGTTCTTTGAAAAGCATGCAAAAACTTTGACAATTTTCTTCTTTATTTTCCTGAATTTTTTTTGGCAATTTTGATGAAACCAAACAGGGGAAAGCCAAAGTGGCGAAACAATCTGTTGATGAGCGTGGGTAACAGTTTCAAGATGAACCCGTGCTGACAGAAGAATATGTGGAGCTATGGGTAGGCACACATTATGACAGCAAGGATTAGCAATTAACGAATGCAGATTAGCGATTGTTCAATCCGGATCCAAAGTACAACTCACAGGTGCTGGATAAGACGTGTCGAGACGTAGCGCAACAAGGTGGAAACAAAGGACGATGGAAAGAACTCACAGAACAAGCAAATAGCCCAGATTTTTCTTTTTTCCTAAATTTTTCCCTGATTTTTCCAAAAGGCACTAGTAGGAATCAAACTTTTTTATTTTTTCACTATTTTTTTATATTTTTCTCTGAACAAGGATCAAAAAAAGATGCAACAACAAAAATTGGCACCTACAACTAAGGTGGGATGTGGTCTACAGAAATGCAGCATGTTCTTTGAAAAGCATGATAAAATTTTGACCATTTTTTTCTTTATTTTCCCAAATTTTTTTTGGCAACTTTGATGAAACCAAATAAGGCAAAGCCAAAGTGGCGAAACAATCTGTTGTTGAGCGTGGGTAATAGTTGCAAGATGAACCTATGTTGACAGAAGAATATGTGGAGCTACGGGTAGGCACACAATATGACAGCAAGGATTAGCAATTAACGAATGCAGATTAGCGATTGTTCAATCCGGATCCAAAGAACAAATCACAGGTGCCGGCTAAGACATGTCGAGACATAGCGCAACAAGGTGAAAACAAAGGACGATTGAAAGAACTCACAGAACAAGCAAGTAGCCCAGATTTTTCCTTTTTTCCGAATTTTTCCCTGATTTTTCCAAAAGGCACTAGTAAGAATCAAAATTTTAAAAATTTTCACTATTTTTTTATATTTTTCTCTGAACACGGATAAAAAAAGATGCAACCACAAAAATTGGCACCTACAACTGAGGTGGGATGTGGTCTACAGAAATACAACATGTTTTGTGAAAAGCATGCAAAAACTTTGAGAATTTTCTTCTTTATTTTCCTAAATTTTTATGGCAATTTTGATGAAACCAAACAGGGCAAAGCCAAAGTGGCGAAACAATCTGTTGCTGAGCGTGGGTAACAGTTGCAAGATGAACCTGTGCTGACAGAAGAATATGTGGAGCTATGGGTAGGCACACAATATGACAGCAAGGATTAGCAGTTAACGAATGCAGATTAGCGATTGTTAAATCCGGATCCAAAGTACAAATCACAGGTGCTGGCTAAGACATGTCGAGACGTTGCGCAACAACGTGAAAACAAAGGACGATGGAAAGAACTCACAGAACAAGCAAATAGCCCAAATTTTTCCTTTTTCTTGAATTTTTCCCTGATTTTTCCAAAAGGCACTAGTAGGAATCAAACTTTTTTATTTTTTCACTATTTTTTTTATATTTTTCTTTGAACAAGGATAAAAAAGGATGCACCCACAAAAATTGGCACCTACAACTGAGGTGGGATGTGGTCTACAGAAATACAGCACGTTCAGCATGCAAAAACTTTGACAATTTTATTTCTTTATTTTCCTTAATTTTTTTGGCAATTTTGATGAAACCAAACAGGGCAAAGCCAAAGTGGCGAAAAAATCTGTTGTTGAGCGTGGGTAACAGTTGCAAGATGAACCAGTGCTGACAGAAGAATATGTGGAGCTACGGGTAGGCACACAATATGACAAGGATTAGCAATTAACGAATGCAGATTAGCGATTGTTCAATCCGGATCCAAAGTACAAATCACAGGTGCTGGCTAAGGCGTGTCAAGACGTAGCGCAACAAGGTGAAAACAAAGCACAATGGAAAGAACTCACAGAACAAGCAAATAGCCTGGATTTTTCCATTTTTCCTGAATTTTTTCCTGATTTTTCCAAAAGGCACTAGTAGGAATCAAACTTTTAAATTTTTTCACTATTTTTATTTTATATTTTTCTCTGAACACGGATGAAAAAAAGATGCAACCACAAAAATTGGCACCTACATGTGAGGTGGGATGTGGTCTACAGAAATACAGCACGTTCTTTGAAAAGCATGCAAAAACTTTGACAATTTTCTTCTTTATTTTCCTGAATTTTTTTTGGCAATTTTGATGAAACCAAACAGGGGAAAGCCAAAGTGGCGAAACAATCTGTTGATGAGCGTGGGTAACAGTTTCAAGATGAACCCGTGCTGACAGAAGAATATGTGGAGCTATGGGTAGGCACACATTATGACAGCAAGGATTAGCAATTAACGAATGCAGATTAGCGATTGTTCAATCCGGATCCAAAGTACAAATCACAGGTGCTAGCTAAGACGTGTCGAGACGTTGCGCAACAAGGTAAAAACAAAGGACGATGGAAAGAACTCACAGAACAAGCAAATAGCCCAGATTTTTCTTTTTTCCTGAATTTTTCCCTGATTTTTCCAAAAGGCACTAGTAGGAATCAAACTTTTTTAATTTTTTCACTATTTTTTTTATATTTTTCTTTGAAGAAGGATCAAAAAAAGATGAAACAACAAAAATTGGCACCTACAACTGAGGTGGGATGTGGTCTACAGAAATACAGCACGTTCAGCATGCAAAAACTTTGACAATTTTATTTCTTTATTTTCCTAAATTTTTTTGGCAATTTTGATCAAACCAAACAAGGCAAAGCCAAAGTGGCGAAAAAATCTGTTGTTGAGCGTGGGTAACAGTTGCAAGATGAACCAGTGCTGACAGAAGAATATGTGGAGCTACGGGTAGGCACACAATATGACAACAAGGATTAGCAATTAACGAATGCAGATTAGCGATTGTTCAATCCGGATCCAAAGTACAAATCACAGGTGCTGGCTAAGGCGTGTCAAGACGTAGCGCAACAAGGTAAAAACAAAGCACAATGGAAAGAACTCACAGAACAAGCAAATAGCCTAGATTTTTCCATTTTTCCTGAATTTTTCCCTGATTTTTCCAAAAGGCACTAGTAGGAATCAAACTTTTAAATTTTTTCACTATTTTTATTTTATATTTTTCTCTGAACACGGATGAAAAAAAGAAGCAACCACAAAAATTGGCACCTACATCTGAGGTGGGATGTGGTCTACAGAAATACAGCACGTTCTTTGAAAAGCATGCAAAAACTTTGACAATTTTCTTCTTTATTTTCCTGAATTTTTTTGGCAATTTTGATGAAACCAAACAGGGGAAAGCCAAAGTGGCGAAACAATCTGTTGATGAGCGTCGGTAACAGTTTCAAGATGAACCCGTGCTGACAGAAGAATATGTGGAGCTATGGGTAGGCACACATTATGACAGCAAGGATTAGCAATTAACGAATGCAGATTAGCGATTGTTCAATCCGGATCCAAAGTACAAATCACAGGTGCTAGATAAGACGTGTTGAGACGTAGCGCAACAAGGTGGAAACAAAGGACGACGGAAAGAACTCACATAACAAGCAAATAGCCTAGATTTTTCTTTTTTCCTGAATTTTTCCCTGATTTTTCCAAAAGGCACTAGTAGGAATCAAACTTTTTTATTTTTTCACTATTTTTTTATATTTTTCTCTGAACAAGGATCAAAAAAAGATGCAACAACAAAAATTGGCACCTACAACTAAGGTGGGATGTGGTCTACAGAAATGCAGCATGTTCTTTGAAAAGCATGCTAAAATTTTGACCATTTTTTTCTTTATTTTCCCAAATTTTTTTTTGGCAATTTTGATGAAACCAAATAGGGCAGAGCCAAAGTGGCGAAACAATCTGTTGTTGAGCGTGGGTAAGTTGCAAGATGAACCTATGTTGACAGAAGAATATGTGGAGCTACGGGTAGGCACACAATATGACAGCAAGGATTAGCAATTAACGAATGCAGATTAGCGATTGTTCAATCCGAATCCAAAGAACAAATCACAGGTGCTGGCTAAGACATGTCGAGACGTAGCGCAACAAGGTGAAAACAAAGGACGATGGAAAGAACTCACAGAACAAGCAAATAGCCCGGATTTTTCCTTTTTTCCGAATTTTTCCCTGATTTTTCCAAAAGGCACTAGTAAGAATCAAAATTTTAAAATTTTTCACTATTTTTTAATATTTTTCTCTCAACACGGATAAAAAAAGATGCAACCACAAAAATTGGCACCTACAACTGAGGTGGGATGTGGTCTACAGAAATACAACATGTTTTGTGAAAAGCATGCAAAAACTTTGAGAATTTTCTTCTTTATTTTCCTAAATTTTTATGGCAATTTTGATGAAACCAAATAGGGCAAAGCCAAAGTGGCGAAACAATCTGTTGCTGAGCGTGGGTAACAGTTGCAAGATGAACCTGTGCTGACAGAAGAATATGTGGAGCTATGGGTAGGCACACAATATGACAGCAAGGATTAGCAATTAACGAATGCAGATTAGCGATTGTTAAATCCGGATCCAAAGTATAAATCTAAGGTGTTGGCTAAGACATGTCGAGACGTTGCGCAACAACGTGAAAACAAAGGACGATGGAAAGAACTCACAAAACAAGCAAATAGCCCAAATTTTTCCTTTTTCTTGAATTTTTCCCTGATTTTTCCAAAAGGCACTAGTAGGAATCAAACTTTTTTATTTTTTCACTATTTTTTTTATATTTTTCTTTGAACAAGGATAAAAAAGGATGCACCCACAAAAATTGGCAGCTACAACTGAGGTGGGATGTGGTCTACAGAAATACAGCACGTTCAGCATGCAAAAACTTTGACAATTTTATTTCTTTATTTTCCTAAATTTTTTTGGCAATTTTGATGAAACCAAACAAGGCAAAGCCAAAGTGGCGAAAAAATCTGTTGTTGAGCGTGGGTAACAGTTGCAAGATGAACCAGTGCTGACAGAAGAATATGTGGAGCTACGGGTAGGCACACAATATGACAACAAGGATTAGCAATTAACGAATGCAGATTAGCGATTATTCAATCCAGATCCAAAGTACCAATCACAGGTGCTGGCTAAGGCGTGTCGAGACGTAGCGCAACAAGGTGAAAACAAAGCACAATGGAAAGAACTCACAGAACAAGCAAATTGCCCGGATTTTTCCATTTTTCCTAAATTTTTCCCTGATTTTTCCAAAAGGCACTAGTAGGAATCAAACTTTTTAATTTTTTCACTATTTTCATTTTATATTTTTCTCTGAACATGGATGAAAAAAAGATGCAACCACAAAAATTGGCACCTACATCTGAGGTGGGATGTGGTCTACAGAAATACAGCATGTTCTTTGAAAAGCATGCAAAAACTTTGACAATTTTCTTCTTTATTTTCCTGAATTTTTTTGGCAATTTTGATGAAACCAAACAGGGGAAAGCCAAAGTGGCGAAACAATCTGTTGCTGAGGGTGGGTAACAGTTGCAAGATGAACCTGTGTTGATAGAAGAATATGTGGAGCTATGGGTAGGCACACAATATGACAGCAAGGATTAGCAATTATCGAATGCAAATTAGCGATTGTTCAATCCGGATCCAAAGAACAAATCACAGGTGCTGGCTAAGACATGTCGAGACGTAGCGCAACAAGGTGAAAACAAAGGACGATGGAAAGAACTCACAGAACAAGCAAATAGCCCGGATTTTTCCTTTTTTCCGAATTTTTCCCTGATTTTTCCAAAAGGCACTAGTAAGAATCAAAATTTTAAATTTTTCACTATTTTTTTATATTTTTCTCTGAACACGGATAAAAAAAGATGCAACCACAAAAATTGGCACCTACAACTGAGGTGGGATGTGGTCTATAGAAATACAACATGTTTTGTGAAAAGCATGCAAAAACTTTGAGAATTTTCTTCTTTATTTTCCTGAATTTTTATGGCAATTTTGATGAAACCAGACAGGGCAAAGCCAAAGTGGCGAAACAATCTGTTACTGAGCGTGGGTAACAGTTGCAAGATGAACCTGTGCTGACAGAAGAATATGTGGAGCTATGGGTAGGCACACAATATGACAGCAAGGATTAGCAATTAACGAATGCAGATTAGCGATTGTTAAATCCGGATCCAAAGTATAAATCTAAGGTGTTGGCTAAGACATGTCGAGACGTTGCGCAACAACGTGAAAACAAAGGACGATGGAAAGAACTCACAGAACAAGCAAATAGCCCAAATTTTTCCTTTTTCTTGAATTTTTCCCTGATTTTTCCAAAAGGCACTAGTAGGAATCAAACTTTTTTTATTTTTTCACTATTTTTTTTATATTTTTCTTTGTACAAGGATAAAAAAGGATGCACCCACAAAAATTGGCACCTACAACTGAGGTGGGATGTGGTCTACAGAAATACAGCACGTTCAGCATGCAAAAACTTTGACAATTTTATTTCTTTATTTTCCTAAATTTTTTTGGCAATTTTGATGAAACCAAACAAGGCAAAGCCAAAGTGGCGAAAAAATCTGTTGTTGAGCATGGGTAACAGTTGCAAGATGAACCAGTGCTGACAGAAGAATATGTGGAGCTACGGGTAGGCACACAATATGACAACAAGGATTAGCAATTAACGAATGCAGATTAGCGATTGTTCAATCCGGATCCAAAGTACAAATCACAGGTGCTGGCTAAGGCGTGTCAAGACGTAGCGCAACAAGGTGAAAACAAAGCACAATGGAAAGAACACACAGAACAAGCAAATAGCCTGGATTTTTCCATTTTTCCTGAATTTTTCCCTGATTTTTCCTAAAGGCACTAGTAGGAATCAAACTTTTTAATTTTTTAACTATTTTTATTTTATATTTTTCTCTGAACACGGATGAAAAAAAGATGCAACCACAAAAATTGGCACCTACATCTGAGGTGGGATGTGGTCTACAGAAATACAGCACGTTCAGCATGCAAAAACTTTGACAATTTTATTTCTTTATTTTCCTAAATTTTTTTGGCAATTTTGATGAAACCAAACAGGGCAAAGCCAAAGTGGCGAAAAAATCTGTTGTTGAGCGTGGGTAACAGTTGCAAGATGAACCAGTGCTGACAGAAGAATATGTGGAGCTACGGGTAGGCACACAATATGAGAACAAGGATTGGCAATTAACGAATGCAGATTAGCGATTATTCAATCCAGATCCAAAGTACAAATCACAGGTGCTGGCTAAGGCGTGTCGAGACGTAGCGCAACAAGGTGAAAACAAAGCACAATGGAAAGAACTCACGGAACAAGCAAATAGCCCGGATTTTTCCATTTTTCCTAAATTTTTCCCTGATTTTTCCAAAAGGCACTAGTAGGAATCAAACTTTTTAATTTTTTCAGTATTTTCATTTTATATTTTTCTCTGAACACGGATGAAAAAAGATGCAACCACAAAAATTGGCAGCTACATCTGAGGTGGGATGTGGTCTACAGAAATACATCATGTTCTTTGAAAAGCATGCAAAAACTTTGACAATTTTCTTCTCTATTTTCCTAAATTTTTTTGGCAATTTTGATGAAACCAAACAGGGGAAAGCCAAAGTGGCGAAACAATCTGTTGCTGAGCGTGGGTAACAGTTGCAAGATGAACCTGTGTTGACAGAAGAATATGTGGAGCTATGGGTAGGCACACAATATGATAGCAAGGATTAGCAATTAACGAATGCAGATTAGCGATTGTTCAATCCGGATCCAAAGAACAAATCACAGGTGCTGGCTAAGACATGTCGAGACGTAGCGCGACAAGGTGAAAACAAAGGACGATGTAAAGAACTCACAGAACAAGTAAATAGCCTAGATTTTTCCTTTTTTCCGAATTTTTCCCTGATTTTTCCAAAAGGCACTAGTAAGAATCAAAATTTTAAATTTTTTCACTATTTTTTTATATTTTTCTCTGAACACGGATAAAAAAAGATGCAACCACAAAAATTGGCACCTACAACTGAGGTGGGATGTGGTCTACAGAAATACAACATGTTTTGTGAAAAGCATGCAAAAACTTTGAGAATTTTCTTCTTTATTTTCCTGAATTTTTATGGCAATTTTGATGAAACCAAACAGGGCAAAGCCAAAGTGGCGAAATAATCTGTTGCTGAGCATGGGTAACAGTTGCAAGATGAACCTGTGCTGACAGAAGGATATGTGGAGCTATGGGTAGGCACACAATATGACAGCAAGGATTAGCAATTAACGAATGCAGATTAGCGATTGTTAAATCCGGATCCAAAGTATAAATCTAAGGTGTTGGCTAAGACATGTCGAGACATTGCGCAACAACGTGAAAACAAAGGACGATGGAAAGAACTCACAGAACAAGCAAATAGCCCAAATTTTTCCTTTTTCTTGAATTTTTCCCTGATTTTTCCAAAAGGCACTAGTAGGAATCAAACTTTTTTATTTTTTCACTATTTTTTTAATATTTTTCTCTGAACAAGGATAAAAAAGGATGCACCCACAAAAATTGGCACCTACAACTGAGGTGGGATGTGGTCTACAGAAATATAACACGTTCTCTGAAAAGCGTGCAAAAACTTTGATAAATTTTCTTCTTTATTTTCCTGAATTTTTATGGCAATTTTGATGAAACCAAACAGGGCAAAGCCAAAGTGGCGAAATAATCTGTTGCTGAGCGTGGGTAACAGTTGCAAGATGAACCTGTGCTGACAGAAGAATATGTGGAGCTATGGGTAGGCACACAATATGATAGCAAGGATTAGCAATTAACGAATGCAGATTAGCGATTGTTAAATCCGGATCCAAAGTATAAATCTAAGGTGTTGGCTAAGACATGTCGAGACATTGCGCAACAACGTGAAAACAAAGGACGATGGAAAGAACTCACAGAACAAGCAAATAGCCCAAATTTTTCCTTTTTCTTGAATTTTTCCCTGATTTTTCCAAAAGGCACTAGTAGGAATCAAACTTTTTTATTTTTTCACTATTTTTTTAATATTTTTCTCTGAACAAGGATAAAAAAGGATGCACCCACAAAAATTGGCACCTACAACTGAGGTGGGATGTGGTCTACAGAAATACAGCACGTTCAACATGCAAAAACTTTTGGCAATTTTGATGAAACCAAACAGGGCAAAGCCAAAGTGGCGAAAAAATCTGTTGTTGAGCGTGGGTAACAGTTGCAAGATGAACCAGTGCTGACAGAAGAATATGTGGAGCTACGGGTAGGCACACAATATGACAACAAGGATTAGCAATTAACGAATGCAGATTAGCGATTGTTCAATCCGGATCCAAAGTACAAATCACAGGTGCTGGCTAAGGCGTGTCAAGACGTAGCGCAACAAGGTGAAAACAAAGCACAATGGAAAGAACACACAGAACAAGCAAATAGCCTGGATTTTTCCATTTTTCCTGAATTTTTCCCAGATTTTTCCAAAAGGCACTAGTAGGAATCAAACTTTTTAATTTTTTAACTATTTTTATTTTATATTTTTCTCTAAACACGGATGAAAAAAAGATGCAACCACAAAAATTGGCACCTACATCTGAGGTGGGATGTGGTCTACAGAAATACAGCACGTTCAGCATGCAAAAACTTTGACAATATTATTTCTTTATTTTCCTAAATTTTTTTGGCAATTTTGATGAAACCAAACAGGGCAAAGCCAAACTGGCAAAAAAATTTTGTTGTTGGGCGTGGGTAACAGTTGCATGATTAACCAGTGCTGACAGAAGAATATGTGGAGCTACGGGTAGGCACACAATATGAGAACAAGGATTAGCAATTAACGAATGCAGATTAGCGATTATTCAATCCAGATCCAAAGTACAAATCACAGGTGCTGGCTAAGGCGTGTCGAGACGTAGCGCAACAAGGTGAAAACAAAGCACAATGGAAAGAACTCATAGAACAAGCAAATAGCCCGGATTTTTCCATTTTTCTTGAATTTTTCCCTGATTTTGCCAAAAGGCACTAGTAGGAATCAAACTTTTTAATTTTTTCACTATTTTCATTTTATATTTTTCTCTGAACACGGATGAAAAAAAGATGCAACCACAAAAATTGGCAGCTACATCTGAGGTGGGATGTGGTCTATAGAAATACAGCATGTTCTTTGAAAAGCATGCAAAAACTTTGACAATTTTCTTCTTTATTTTCCTAAATTTTTTTGGCAATTTTGTTGAAACCAAACAGGGGAAAGCCAAAGTGGCGAAACAATCTGTTGCTGAGCGTGGGTAACAGTTGCAAGATGAACCTGTATTGACAGAAGAATATGTGGAGCTATGGGTAGGCACACAATATGACAGCAAGGATTAGCAATTAACGAATGCAGATTAGCGATTGTTCAATCCGGATCCAAAGAACAAATCACAGGTGCTGGCTAAGACATGTCGAGACGTAGCGCAACAAGGTGAAAACAAAGGACGATGGAAAGAACTCACAGAACAAGCAAATAGCTCGGATTTTTCCTTTTTTCCGAAATTTTCCCTGATTTTTCCAAAAGGCACTAGTAAGAATCAAAATTTTAAATTTTTTCACTATTTTTTTATATTTTTCTCTGAACACGGATAAAAAAAGATGCAACCACAAAAATTGGCACCTACAACTGAGGTGGGATGTGGTCTACAGAAATACAACATGTTTTGTGAAAAGCATGCAAAAACTTTGAGAATTTTCTTCTTTATTTTCCTGAATTTTTATGGCAATTTTGATGAAACCAAACAGGGCAAAGCCAAAGTGGCGAAACAATCTGTTGCTGAGCGTGGGTAACAGTTGCAAGATGAACCTGTGCTGACAGAAGAATATGTGGAGCTATGGGTAGGCACACAATATGACAGCAACGATTAGCAATTAACGAATGCAGATTAGCGATTGTTAAATCCGGATCCAAAGTATAAATCTAAGGTGTTGGCTAAGACATGTCGAGACGTTGCGCAACAACGTGAAAACAAAGGACGATGGAAAGAACTCACAGAACAAGCAAATAGCCCAAAATTTTCCTTTTTCTTGAATTTTTCCCTGATTTTTCCAAAAGGCACTAGTAGGAATCAAACTTTTTTATTTTTTCACTATTTTTTTAATATTTTTCTCTGAACAAGGATAAAAAAGGATGCACCCACAAAAATTGGCACCTACAACTGAGGTGGGATGTGGTCTACAGAAATACAGCACGTTCAGCATGCAAAAACTTTGACAATTTTATTTCTTTATTTTCCTAATTTTTTTTGGCAATTTTGATGAAACCAAACAGGGCAAAGCCAAAGTGGCGAAAAAATCTGTTGTTGAGCGTGGGTAACAGTTGCAAGATGAACCAGTGCTGACAGAAGAATATGTGGAGCTACGGGTAGGCACACAATATGACAACAAGGATTAGCAATTAACGAATGCAGATTAGCGATTGTTCAATCCGGATCCAAAGTACAAATCACAGGTGCTGGCTAAGGCGTGTCAAGACGTAGCGCAACAAGGTGAAAACAAAGCACAATGGAAAGAACACACAGAACAAGCAAATAGCCTGGATTTTTCCATTTTTCCTGAATTTTTCCCTGATTTTTCCAAAAGACACTAGTAGGAATCAAACTTTTTAATTTTTTAACTATTTTTATTTTATATTTTTCTCTAAACACGGATGAAAAAAAGATGCAACCACAAAAATTGGCACCTACATCTGAGGTGGGATGTGGTCTACAGAAATACAGCACGTTCAGCATGCAAAAACTTTGACAATTTTATTTCTTTATTTTCCTAAATTTTTTTGGCAATTTTGATGAAACCAAACAGGGCAAAGCCAAAGTGGCGAAAAAATCTGTTGTTGAGCGTGGGTAACAGTTGCAAGATGAACCAGTGCTGACAGAAGAATATGTGGAGCTACGGGTAGGCACACAATATGAGAACAAGGATTGGCAATTAACGAATGTAGATTAGCGATTATTCAATCCAGATCCAAAGTACAAATCACAGGTGCTGGCTAAGGCGTGTCGAGACGTAGCGCAACAAGGTGAAAACAAAGCACAATGGAAAGAACTCACAAAACAAGCAAATAGCCCGGATTTTTCCATTTTTCCTAAATTTTTCCCTGATTTTTCCAAAAGGCACTAGTAGGAATCAAACTTTTTAATTTTTTCACTATTTTCATTTTATATTTTTCTCTGAACACGGATGAAAAAAAGATGCAACCACAAAAATTGGCAGCTACATCTGAGGTGGGATGTGGTCTACAGAAATACAGCATGTTCTTTGAAAAGCATGCAAAAACTTTGACAATTTTCTTCTTTATTTTCCTAAATTTTTTTGGCAATTTTGATGAAACCAAACAGGGGAAAGCCAAAGTGGCGAAACAATCTATTGCTGAGCGTGGGTAACAGTTGCAAGATGAACCTGTGTTGACAGAAGAATATGTGGAGCTATGGGTAGGCACACAATATGATAGCAAGGATTAGCAATTAACGAATGCAGATTAGCGATTGTTCAATCCGGATCCAAAGAACAAATCACAGGAGCTGGCTAAGACATGTCGAGACGTAGCGCGACAAGGTGAAAACAAAGGACGATGGAAAGAACTCACAGAACAAGTAAATAGCCTAGATTTTTCCTTTTTTCCGAATTTTTCCCTGATTTTTCCAAAAGGCACTAGTAAGAATCAAAATTTTAAATTTTTTCACTATTTTTTTATATTTTTCTCTGAACACGGATAAAAAAAGATGCAACCACAAAAATTGGCACCTACAACTGAGGTGGGATGTGGTCTACAGAAATACAACATGTTTTGTGAAAAGCATGCAAAAACTTTGAGAATTTTCTTCTTTATTTTCCTGAATTTTTATGGCAATTTTGATGAAACCAAACAGGGCAAAGCCAAAGTGGCGAAATAATCTGTTGCTGAGCGTGGGTAACAGTTGCAAGATGAACCTGTGCTGACAGAAGAATATGTGGAGCTATGGGTAGGCACACAATATGACAGCAAGGATTAGCAATTAACGAATGCAGATTAGCGATTGTTAAATCCGGATCCAAAGTATAAATCTAAGGTGTTGGCTAAGACATGTCGAGACATTGCGCAACAACGTGAAAACAAAGGACGATGGAAAGAACTCACAGAACAAGCAAATAGCCCAAATTTTTCCTTTTTCTTGAATTTTTCCCTGATTTTTCCAAAAGGCACTAGTAGGAATCAAACTTTTTTATTTTTTCACTATTTTTTTAATATTTTTCTCTGAACAAGGATAAAAAAGGATGCACCCACAAAAATTGGCACCTACAACTGAGGTGGGATGTGGTCTACAGAAATACAGCACGTTCAGCATGCAAAAACTTTGACAATTTTATTTCTTTATTTTCCTAAATTTTTTTGGCAATTTTGATGAAACCAAACAGGGCAAAGCCAAAGTGGCGAAAAAATCTGTTGTTGAGCGTGGGTAACAGTTGCAAGATGAACCAGTGCTGACAGAAGAATATGTGGAGCTACGGGTAGGCACACAATATGACAACAAGGATTAGCAATTAACGAATGCAGATTAGCGATTGTTCAATCCGGATCCAAAGTACAAATCACAGGTGCTGGCTAAGGCGTGTCAAGACGTAGCGCAACAAGGTGAAAACAAAGCACAATGGAAAGAACACACAGAACAAGCAAATAGCCTGGATTTTTCCATTTTTCCTGAATTTTTCCCAGATTTTTCCAAAAGGCACTAGTAGGAATCAAACTTTTTAATTTTTTAACTATTTTTATTTTATATTTTTCTCTAAACACGGATGAAAAAAAGATGCAACCACAAAAATTGGCACCTACATCTGAGGTGGGATGTGGTCTACAGAAATACAGCACGTTCAGCATGCAAAAACTTTGACAATATTATTTCTTTATTTTCCTAAATTTTTTTGGCAATTTTGATGAAACCAAACAGGGCAAAGACAAACTGGCAAAAAAAATTTGTTGTTGGGCGTGGGTAACAGTTGCATGATTAATCAGTGCTGACAGAAGAATATGTGGAGCTACGGGTAGGCACACAATATGAGAACAAGGATTAGCAATTAACGAATGCAGATTAGCGATTATTCAATCCAGATCCAAAGTACAAATCACAGGTGCTGGCTAAGGCGTGTCGAGACGTAGCGCAACAAGGTGAAAACAAAGCACAATGGAAAGAACTCATAGAACAAGCAAATAGCCCGGATTTTTCCATTTTTCTTGAATTTTTCCCTGATTTTGCCAAAAGGCACTAGTAGGAATCAAACTTTTTAATTTTTTCACTATTTTCATTTTATATTTTTCTCTGAACACGGATGAAAAAAAGATGCAACCACAAAAATTGGCAGCTACATCTGAGGTGGGATGTGGTCTACAGAAATACAGCATGTTCTTTGAAAAGCATGCAAAAACTTTGACAATTTTCTTCTTTATTTTCCTAAATTTTTTTGGCAATTTTGATGAAACCAAACAGGGGAAAGCCAAAGTGGCAAAACAATCTGTTGCTGAGCGTGGGTAACAGTTGCAAGATGAACCTGTATTGACAGAAGAATATGTGGAGCTATGGGTAGGCACACAATATGACAGCAAGGATTAGCAATTAACGAATGCAGATTAGCGATTGTTCAATCCGGATCCAAAGAACAAATCACAGGTGCTGGCTAAGACATGTCGAGACGTAGCGCAACAAGGTGAAAACAAAGGACGATGGAAAGAACTCACAGAACAAGCAAATAGCCCGGATTTTTCCTTTTTTCTGAAATTTTCCCTGATTTTTCCAAAAGGCACTAGTAAGAATCAAAATTTTAAATTTTTTCACTATTTTTTTATATTTTTCTCTGAACACGGATAAAAAAAGATGCAACCACAAAAATTGGCACCTACAACTGAGGTGGGATGTGGTCTACAGAAATACAACATGTTTTGTGAAAAGCATGCAAAAACTTTGAGAATTTTCTTCTTTATTTTCCTGAATTTTTATGGCAATTTTGATGAAACCAAACAGGGCAAAGCCAAAGTGGCGAAACAATCTGTTGCTGAGCGTGGGTAACAGTTGCAAGATGAACCTGTGCTGACAGAAGAATATGTGGAGCTATGGGTAGGCACACAATATGACAGCAACGATTAGCAATTAACGAATGCAGATTAGCGATTGTTAAATCCGGATCCAAAGTATAAATCTAAGGTGTTGGCTAAGACATGTCGAGACGTTGCGCAACAACGTGAAAACAAAGGACGATGGAAAGAACTCACAGAACAAGCAAATAGCCCAAATTTTTCCTTTTTCTTGAATTTTTCCCTGATTTTTCCAAAAGGCACTAGTAGGAATCAAACTTTTTTATTTTTTCACTATTTTTTTAATATTTTTCTCTGAACAAGGATAAAAAAGGATGCACCCACAAAAATTGGCACCTACAACTGAGGTGGGATGTGGTCTACAGAAATACAGCACGTTCAGCATGCAAAAACTTTGACAATTTTATTTCTTTATTTTCCTAAATTTTTTTGGCAATTTTGATGAAACCAAACAGGGCAAAGCCAAAGTGGCGAAAAAATCTGTTGTTGAGCGTGGGTAACAGTTGCAAGATGAACCAGTGCTGACAGAAGAATATGTGGAGCTACGGGTAGGCACACAATATGACAACAAGGATTAGCAATTAACGAATGCAGATTAGCGATTGTTCAATCCGGATCCAAAGTACAAATCACAGGTGCTGGCTAAGGCGTGTCAAGACGTAGCGCAACAAGGTGAAAACAAAGCACAATGGAAAGAACACACAGAACAAGCAAATAGCCTGGATTTTTCCATTTTTCCTGAATTTTTCCCTGATTTTTCCAAAAGGCACTAGTAGGAATCAAACTTTTTAATTTTTTAACTATTTTTATTTTATATTTTTCTCTAAACACGGATGAAAAAAAGATGCAACCACAAAAATTGGCACCTACATCTGAGGTGGGATGTGGTCTACAGAAATACAGCACGTTCAGCATGTAAAAACTTTAACAATTTTATTTCTTTATTTTCCTAAATTTTTTTGGCAATTTTGATGAAACCAAACAGGGCAAAGCCAAACTGGCAAAAAAAATCTGTTGTTGAGCGTGGGTAACAGTTGCAAGATTAACCAGTGCTGACAGAAGAATATGTGGAGCTACGGGTAGGCACACAATATGAGAACAAGGATTAGCAATTAACGAATGCAGATTAGCGATTATTCAATCCAGATCCAAAGTACAAATCACAGGTGCTGGCTAAGGCGTGTCGAGACGTAGCGCAACAAGGTGAAAACAAAGCACAATGGAAAGAACTCACAGAACAAGCAAATAGCCCGGATTTTTCCATTTTTCCTGAATTTTTCCCTGATTTTTCCAAAAGGCACTAGTAGGAATCAAACTTTTTAATTTTTTCACTATTTTCATTTTATATTTTTCTCTGAACACGGATGAAAAAAAGATGCAACCACAAAAATTGGCAGCTACATCTGAGGTGGGATGTGGTCTACAGAAATACAGCATGTTCTTTGAAAAGCATGCAAAAACTTTGACAATTTTCTTCTTTATTTTCCTGAATTTTTTTGGCAATTTTGATGAAACCAAACAGGGGAAAGCCAAAGTGGTGAAACAATCTGTTGCTGAGCGTGGGTAACAGTTGCAAGATGAACCTGTGTTGATAGAAGAATATGTGGAGCTATGGGTAGGCACACAATATGACAGCAAGGATTAGCAATTAACGAATGCAAATTAGCGATTGTTCAATCCGGATCCAAATAACAAATCACAGGTGCTGGCTAAGACATGTCGAGACGTAGCGCAACAAGGTGAAAACAAAGGACGATGGAAAGAACTCACAGAACAAGCAAATAGCCCGGATTTTTCCTTTTTTCCGAATTTTTCCCTGATTTTTCCAAAAGGCACTAGTAAGAATCAAAATTTTAAATTTTTTCACTATTTTTTTATATTTTTCTCTGAACACGGATAAAAAAAGATGCAACCACAAAAATTGGCACCTACAACTGAGGTGGGATGTGGTCTATAGAAATACAACATGTTTTGTGAAAAGCATGCAAAAACTTTGAGAATTTTCTTCTTTATTTTCCTGAATTTTTATGGCAATTTTGATGAAACCAGACAGGGCAAAGCCAAAGTGGCGAAACAATCTGTTGCTGAGCGTGGGTAACAGGTGCAAGATGAACCTGTGCTGACAGAAGAATATGTGGAGCTATGGGTAGGCACACAATATGACAGCAAGGATTAGCAATTAACGAATGCAGATTAGCGATTGTTAAATCCGGATCCAAAGTATAAATCTAAGGTGTTGGCTAAGACATGTCGAGACGTTGCGCAACAACGTGAAAACAAAGGACGATGGAAAGAACTCACAGAACAAGCAAATAGCCCAAATTTTTCCTTTTTCTTGAATTTTTCCCTGATTTTTCCAAAAGGCACTAGTAGGAATCAAACTTTTTTATTTTTTCACTATGTTTTTAATATTTTTCTCTGAACAAGGATAAAAAAGGGTGCACCCACAAAAATTGGCACCTACAACTGAGGTGGGATGTGGTCTACAGAAATACAGCACGTTCAGCATGCAAAAACTTTGACAATTTTATTTCTTTATTTTCCTAAATTTTTTTGGCAATTTTGATGAAACCAAACAGGGCAAAGCCAAAGTGGCGAAAAAATCTGTTGTTGAGCGTGGGTAACAGTTGCAAGACGAACCAGTGCTGACAGAAGAATATGTGGAGCTACGGGTAGGCACACAATATGACAACAAGGATTAGCAATTAACGAATGCAGATTAGCGATTGTTCAATCCGGATCCAAAGTACAAATCACAGGTGCTGGCTAAGGCGTGTCAAGACGTAGCGCAACAAGGTGAAAACAAAGCACAATGGAAAGAACACACAGAACAAGCAAATAGCCTGGATTTTTCCATTTCTCCTGAATTTTTCCCAGATTTTTCCAAAAGGCACTAGTAGGAATCCAACTTTTTAATTTTTTAACTATTTTTATTTTATATTTTTCTCTAAACACGGATGAAAAAAAGATGCAACCAGAAAAATTGGCACCTACATCTGAGGTGGGATGTGGTCTACAGAAATACAGCACGTTCAGCATGCAAAAACTTTGACAATAATATTTCTTTATTTTCCTAAATTTTTTTGGCAATTTTGATGAAATTAAACAGGGCAAAGCCAAACTGGCAAAAAAATTTTGTTGTTGGGCGTGGGTAACAGTTGCATGATTAACCAGTGCTGACAGAAGAATATGTGGAGCTACGGGTAGGCACACAATATGAGAACAAGGATTAGCAATTAACGAATGCAGATTAGCGATTATTCAATCCAGATCCAAAGTACAAATCACAGGTGCTGGCTAAGGCGTGTCGAGACGTAGCGCAACAAGGTGAAAACAAAGCACAATGGAAAGAACTCACAGAACAAGCAAATAGCCCGGATTTTTCCATTTTTCTTGAATTTTTCCCTGATTTTTCCAAAAGGCACTAGTAGGAATCAAACTTTTTAATTTTTTCACTATTTTCATTTTATATTTTTCTCTGAACACGGATGAAAAAAAGATGCAACCACAAAAATTGGCAGCTACATCTGAGGTGGGATGTGGTCTACAGAAATACAGCATGTTCTTTGAAAAGCATGCAAAAACTTTGACAATTTTCTTCTTTATTTTCCTAAATTTTTTTGGCAATTTTGATGAAACCAAACAGGGGAAAGCCAAAGTGGCGAAACAATCTGTTGCTGAGCGTGGGTAACAGTTGCAAGATGAACCTGTATTGACAGAAGAATATGTGGAGCTATGGGTAGGCACACAATATGACAGCAAGGATTAGCAATTAACGAATGCAGATTAGCGATTGTTCAATCCGGATCCAAAGAACAAATCACAGGTGCTGGCTAAGACATGTTGAGACGTAGCGCAACAAGGTGAAAACAAAGGACGATGGAAAGAACTCACAGAACAAGCAAATAGCCCGGATTTTTCCTTTTTTCCGAAATTTTCCCTGATTTTTCCAAAAGGCACTAGTAAGAATCAAAATTTTAAATTTTTTCACTATTTTTTTATATTTTTCTCTGAACACGGATAAAAAAAGATGCAACCACAAAAATTGGCACCTACAACTGAGGTGGGATGTGGTCTACAGAAATACAACATGTTTTGTGAAAAGCATGCAAAAACTTTGAGAATTTTCTTCTTTATTTTCCTGAATTTTTATGGCAATTTTGATGAAACCAAACAGGGCAAAGCCAAAGTGGCGAAACAATCTGTTGCTGAGCGTGGGTAACAGTTGCAAGATGAACCTGTGCTGACAGAAGAATATGTGGAGCTATGGGTAGGCACACAATATGACAGCAAGGATTAGCAATTAACGAATGCAGATTAGCGATTGTTAAATTCGGATCCAAAGTATAAATCTAAGGTGTTGGCTAAGACATGTCGAGACGTTGCGCAACAACGTGAAAACAAAGGACGATGGAAAGAACTCACAGAACAAGCAAATAGCCCAAATTTTTCCTTTTTCTTGAATTTTTCCCTGATTTTTCCAAAAGGCACTAGTAGGAATCAAACTTTTTTATTTTTTCACTATTTTTTTAATATTTTTCTCTGAACAAGGATAAAAAAGGATGCACCCACAAAAATTGGCACCTACAACTGAGGTGGGATGTGGTCTACAGAAATACAGCACGTTCAGCATGCAAAAACTTTGACAATTTTATTTCTTTATTTTCCTAAATTTTTTTGGCAATTTTGATGAAACCAAACAGGGCAAAGCCAAAGTGGCGAAAAAATCTGTTGTTGAGCGTGGGTAACAGTTGCAAGATGAACCAGTGCTGACAGAAGAATATGTGGAGCTACGGGTAGGCACACAATATGACAACAAGGATTAGCAATTAACGAATGTAGATTAGCGATTGTTCAATCCGGATCCAAAGTACAAATCATAGGTGCTGGCTAAGGCGTGTCAAGACGTAGCGCAACAAGGTGAAAACAAAGCACAATGGAAAGAACACACAGAACAAGCAAATAGCCTGGATTTTTCCATTTTTCCTGAATTTTTCCCTGATTTTTCCAAAAGGCACTAGTAGGAATCAAACTTTTTAATTTTTAAACTATTTTTATTTTATATTTTTCTCTAAACACGGATGAAAAAAAGATGCAACCACAAAAATTGGCACCTACATCTGAGGTGGGATGTGGTCTACAGAAATACAGCACGTTCAGCATGTAAAAACTTTGACAATTTTATTTCTTTATTTTCCTAAATTTTTTTGGCAATTTTGATGAAACCAAACAGGGCAAAGCCAAACTGGCAAAAAAAATCTGTTGTTGAGCGTGGGTAACAGTTGCAAGATTAACCAGTGCTGACAGAAGAATATGTGGAGCTACGGGTAGGCACACAATATGAGAACAAGGATTAGCAATTAACGAATGCAGATTAGCGATTATTCAATCCAGATCCAAAGTACAAATCACAGGTGCTGGCTAAGGCGTGTCGAGACGTAGCGCAACAAGGTGAAAACAAAGCACAATGGAAAGAACTCACAGAACAAGCAAATAGCCCGGATTTTTCCATTTTTCCTGAATTTTTCCCTGATTTTTCCAAAAGGCACTAGTAGGAATCAAACTTTTTAATTTTTTCACTATTTTCATTTTATATTTTTCTCTGAACACGGATGAAAAAAAGATGCAACCACAAAAATTGGCAGCTACATCTGAGGTGGGATGTGGTCTACAGAAATACAGCATGTTCTTTGAAAAGCATGCAAAAACTTTGACAATTTTCTTCTTTATTTTCCTAAATTTTTTTGGCAATTTTGATGAAACCAAACAGGGGAAAGCCCAAGTGGCGAAACAATCTGTTGCTGAGCGTGGGTAACAGTTGCAAGATGAACCTGTGTTGACAGAAGAATATGTGGAGCTATGGGTAGGCACACAATATGACAGCAAGGATTAGCAATTAACGAATGCAGATTAGCGATTGTTCAATCCGGATCCAAAGAACAAATCACAGGTGCTGGCTAAGACATGTCGAGACGTAGCGCAACAAGGTGAAAACAAAGGACGATGGAAAGAACTCACAGAACAAGCAAATAGCCCGGATTTTTCCTTTTTTCCGAAATTTTCCCTGATTTTTCCAAAAGGCACTAGTAAGAATCAAAATTTTAAATTTTTTCACTATTTTTTTATATTTTTCTCTGAACACAGATGAAAAAAAGAAGCAACCACAAAAATTGGCACCTACATCTGAGGTGGGATGTGGTCTACAGAAATACAACATGTTTTATGAAACGCATGCAAAAACTTTGAGAATTTTCTTTTTTATTTTCCTGAATTTTTATGGCAATTTTGATGAAACCAAACAGGGCAAAGCCAAAGTGGCGAAACAATCTGTTGCTGAGCGTGGGTAACAGTTGCAAGATGAACCTGTGGTGACAGAAGAATATGTGGAGCTATGGGTAGGCACACAATATGACAGCAAGGATTAGCAATTAACGAATGCAGATTAGCGATTGTTAAATCCGGATCCAAAGTATGAATCTAAGGTGTTGGCTAAGACATGTCGAGACGTTGCGCAACAACGTGAAAACAAAGGACGATGGAAAGAACTCACAGAACAAGCAAATAGCCCAAATTTTTCCTTTTTCTTGAATTTTTCCCTGATTTTTCCAAAAGGCACTAGTAGGAATCAAACTTTTTTATTTTTTCACTATTTTTTTAATATTTTTCTATGAACAAGGATAAAAAAGGATGCACCCACAAAAATTGGCACCTACAACTGATGTGGGATGTGGTCTACAGAAATACAGCACGTTCAGCATGCAAAAACTTTGACAATTTTATTTCTTTATTTTGCTAAATTTTTTTGGCAATTTTGATGAAACCAAACAGGGCAAAGCCAAAGTGGCGAAAAAATCTGTTGTTGAGCGTGGGTAACAGTTGCAAGATGAACCAGTGCTGACAGAAGAATATGTGGAGCTACGGGTAGGCACACAATATGACAACAAGGATTAGCAATTAACGAATGCAGATTAGCGATTGTTCAATCCGGATCCAAAGTACAAATCACAGGTGCTGGCTAAGGCGTGTCAAGACGTAGCGCAACAAGGTGAAAACAAAGCACAATGGAAAGAACACACAGAACAAGCAAATAGCCTGGATTTTTCCATTTTTCCTGAATTTTTCCCTGATTTTTCCAAAAGGCACTAGTAGGAATCAAACTTTTTAATTTTTTAACTATTTTTATTTTATATTTTTCTCTAAACACGGATGAAAAAAAGATGCAACCACAAAAATTGGCACCTACATCTGAGGTGGGATGTGGTCTACAGAAATACAGCACGTTCAGCATGTAAAAACTTTGACAATTTTATTTCTTTATTTTCCTAAATTTTTTTGGCAATTTTGATGAAACCAAACAGGGCAAAGCCAAACTGGCAAAAAAAATCTGTTGTTGAGCGTGGGTAACAGTTGCAAGATTAACCAGTGCTGACAGAAGAATATGTGGAGCTACGGGTAGGCACACAATATGAGAACAAGGATTAGCAATTAACGAATGCAGATTAGCGATTATTCAATCCAGATCCAAAGTACAAATCACAGGTGCTGGCTAAGGCGTGTCGAGACGTAGCGCAACAAGGTGAAAACAAAGCACAATGGAAAGAACTCACAGAACAAGCAAATAGCCCGGATTTTTCCATTTTTCCTGAATTTTTCCCTGATTTTTCCAAAAGGCACTAGTAGGAATCAAACTTTTTATTTTTTTCACTATTTTCATTTTATATTTTTCTCTGAACACAGATGAAAAAAAGATGCAACCACAAAAATTGGCAGCTACATCTCAGGTGGGATGTGGTCAACAGAAATACAGCATGTTCTTTGAAAAGCATGCAAAAACTTTGACAATTTTCTTCTTTATTTTCCTGAATTTTTTTGGCAATTTTGATGAAACCAAACAGGGGAAAGCCAAAGTGGCGAAACAATCTGTTGCTGAGCGTGGGTAACAGTTGCAAGATGAACCTGTGGTGACAGAAGAATATGTGGAGCTATGGGTAGGCACACAATATGACAGCAAGGATTAGCAATTAACGAATGCGGATTAGCGATTGTTAAATCCGGATCCAAAGTACAAATCACAGGTGCTGGCTAAGACATGTCGAGACGTTGCGCAACAACGTGAAAACAAAGGACGATGGAAAGAACTCACAGAACAAGCAAATAGCCCAAATTTTTCCTTTTTCCTGAATTTTTCCCTGATTTTTCCAAAAGGCACTAGTAGGAATCAAACTTTTTTATTTTTTCACTATTTTTTTAATATTTTCCTCTGAACAAGGATAAAAAAGGATGCACCCACAAAAATTGGCACCTACAACTGATGTGGGATGTGGTCTACAGAAATACAGCACGTTCAGCATGCAAAAACTTTAACAATTTTATTTCTTTATTTTCCTAAATTTTTTTGGCAATTTTATGAAACCAAACAGGGCAAAGCCAAAGTTGGCGAAAAAATCTGTTGTTGAGCGTGGGTAACAGTTGCAAGATGAACCAATGCTGACAGAAGAATATGTGGAGCTACGGGTAGGCACACAATATGACAAGGATTAGCAATTAACGAATGCAGATTAGCGATTGTTCAATCCGGATCTAAAGTACAAATCACAGGTGCTGGCTAAGGCGTGTCAAGACGTAGCGCAACAAGGTGAAAACAAAGCACAACGGAAAGAACACACAGAACAAGCAAATAGCCTGGATTTTTCCATTTTTCCAGAATTTTTCCCTGATTTTTCCAAAAGGCACTAGTAGGAATCAAACTTTTTAATTTTTTAACTATTTTTATTTTATATTTTTCTCTAAACACGGATGAAAAAAAGATGCAACCACAAAAATTGGCACCTACATCTGAGGTGGGATGTGGTCTACAGAAATACAGCACGTTCAGCATGTAAAAACTTTGACAATTTTATTTCTTTATTTTCCTAAATTTTTTTGGCAATTTTGATGAAACCAAACAGGGCAAAGCCAAACTGGCAAAAAAAATCTGTTGTTGAGCGTGGGTAACAGTTGCAAGATTAACCAGTGCTGACAGAAGAATATGTGGAGCTACGGGTAGGCACACAATATGAGAACAAGGATTAGCAATTAACGAATGCAGATTAGCGATTATTCAATCCAGATCCAAAGTACAAATCACAGGTGCTGGCTAAGGCGTGTCGAGACGTAGCGCAACAAGGTGAAAACAAAGCACAATGGAAAGAACTCACAGAACAAGCAAATAGCCCGGATTTTTCCATTTTTCCTGAATTTTTCCCTGATTTTTCCAAAAGGCACTAGTAGGAATCAAACTTTTTAATTTTTTCACTATTTTCATTTTATATTTTTCTCTGAACACGGATGAAAAAAAGATGCTACCACAAAAATTGGCAGCTACATCTCAGGTGGGATGTGGTCTACAGAAATACAACATGTTCTTTGAAAAGCATGCAAAAACTTTGACAATATTCTTCTTTATTTTCCTGAATTTTTTTGGCAATTTTGATGAAACCAAACAGGGGAAAGCCAAAGTGGCGAAACAATCTGTTGCTGAGCGTGGGTAACAGTTGCAAGATGAACCTGTGTTGACAGAAGAATATGTGGAGCTATGGGTAGGCACACAATATGACAGCAAGGATTAGCAATTAACGAATGCAGATTAGCGATTGTTAAATCCGGATCCAAAGTACAAATCACAGGTGCTGGCTAAGACATGTCGAGACGTTGCGCAACAACGTGAAAACAAAGGACGATGGAAAGAACTCACAGAACAAGCAAATAGCCCAAATTTTTCCTTTTTCCTAAATTTTTCCCTGATTTTTCCAAAAGGCACTAGTAGGAATCAAACTTTTTTATTTTTTCACTATTTTTTTAATATTTTCCTCTGAACAAGGATAAAAAAGGATGCACCCACAAAAATTGGCACCTACAACTGATGTGGGATGTGGTCTACAGAAATACAGCACATTCAGCATGCAAAAACTTTAACAATTTTATTTCTTTATTTTCCTAAATTTTTTTGGCAATTTTATGAAACCAAACAGGGCAAAGCCAAAGTTGGCGAAAAAATCTGTTGTTGAGCGTGGGTAACATTTGCAAGATGAACCAGTGCTGACAGAAGAATATGTGGAGCTACGGGTAGGCACACAATATGACAACAAGGATTAGCAATTAACGAATGCAGATTAGCGATTGTTCAATCCGGATCCAAAGTACAAATCACAGGTGCTGGCTAAGGCGTGTCAAGACGTAGCGCAACAAGGTGAAAACAAAGCACAATGGAAAGAACACACTGAACAAGCAAATAGCCTGGATTTTTCCATTTTTCCTGAATTTTTCCCTGATTTTTCCAAAAGGCACTAGTAGGAATCAAACTTTTTAATTTTTTAACTATTTTTATTTTATATTTTTCTCTAAACACGGATGAAAAAAAGATGCAACCACAAAAATTGGCACCTACATCTGAGGTGGGATGTGGTCTACAGAAATACAGCACGTTCAGCATGTAAAAACTTTGACAATTTTATTTCTTTATTTTCCTAAATTTTTTCGGCAATTTTGATGAAACCAATCAGGGCAAAGCCAAACTGGCAAAAAAAACTCTGTTGTTGAGCGTGGGTAACAGTTGCAAGATTAACCAGTGCTGACAGAAGAATATGTGGAGCTACGGGTAGGCACACAATATGAGAACAAGGATTAGCAATTAACGAATGCAGATTAGCGATTATTCAATCCAGATCCAAAGTACAAATCACAGGTGCTGGCTAAGGCGTGTCGAGACGTAGCGCAACAAGGTGAAAACAAAGCACAATGGAAAGAACTCACAGAACAAGCAAATAGCCCGGATTTTTCCATTTTTCCTGAATTTTTCCCTGATTTTTCCAAAAGGCACTAGTAGGAATCAAACTTTTTAATTTTTTCACTATTTTCATTTTATATTTTTCTCTGAACACAGATGAAAAAAAGATGCAACCACAAAAATTGGCAGCTACATCTCAGGTGGGATGTGGTCTACAGAAATACACCATGTTCTTTGAAAAGCATGCAAAAACTTTGACAATTTTCTTCTTTATTTTCCTGAATTTTTTTGGCAATTTTGATGAAACCAAACAGGGGAAAGCCAAAGTGGCGAAACAATCTGTTGCTGAGCGTGGGTAACAGTTGCAAGATGAACCTGTGGTGACAGAAGAATATGTGGAGCTATGGGTAGGCACACAATATGACAGCAAGGATTAGCAATTAACGAATGTAGATTAGCGATTGTTAAATCCGGATCCAAAGTACAAATCACAGGTGCTGGCCAAGACATGTCGAGACGTTGCGCAACAACGTGAAAACAAAGGACGATGGAAAGAACTCACAGAACAAGCAAATAGCCCAAATTTTTCCTTTTTCCTAAATTTTTCCCTGATTTTTCCAAAAGGCACTAGTAGGAATCAAACTTTTTTATTTTTTCACTATTTTTTTAATATTTTCCTCTGAACAAGGATAAAAAAGGATGCACCCACAAAAATTGGCACCTACAACTGATGTGGGATGTGGTCTACAGAAATACAGCACGTTCAGCATGCAAAAACTTTAACAATTTTATTTCTTTATTTTCCTAAATTTTTTTGGCAATTTTATGAAACCAAACAGGGCAAAGCCAAAGTTGGCGAAAAAATCTGTTGTTGAGCGTGGGTAACAGTTGCAAGATGAACCAGTGCTGACAGAAGAATATGTGGAGCTACGGGTAGGCACACAATATGACAACAAGGATTAGCAATTAACGAATGCAGATTAGCGATTGTTCAATCCGGATCCAAAGTACAAATCACAGGTGCTGGCTAAGGCGTGTCAAGACATAGCGCAACAAGGTGAAAACAAAGCACAATGGAAAGAACACACAGAACAAGCAAATAGCCTGGATTTTTCCATTTTTCCTGAATTTTTCCCTGATTTTTCCAAAAGGCACTAGTAGGAATCAAACTTTTTAATTTTTTAACTATTTTTATTTTATATTTTTCTCTAAACACGGATGAAAAAAAGATGCAACCACAAAAATTGGCACCTACATCTGAGGTGGGATGTGGTCTACAGAAATACAGCACGTTCAGCATGTAAAAACTTTGACAATTTTATTTCTTTATTTTCCTAAATTTTTTTGGCAATTTTGATGAAACCAAACAGGGCAAAGCCAAACTGGCAAAAAAATCTGTTGTTGAGCGTGGGTAACAGTTGCAAGATTAACCAGTGCTGACAGAAGAATATGTGGAGCTACGGGTAGGCACACAATATGAGAACAAGGATTAGCAATTAACGAATGCAGATTAGCGATTATTCAATCCAGATCCAAAGTACAAATCACAGGTGCTGGCTAAGGCGTGTCAAGACGTAGCGCAACAAGGTGAAAACAAAGCACAATGGAAAGAACTCACAGAACAAGCAAATAGCCCAGATTTTTCCATTTTTCCTGAATTTTTCCCTGATTTTTCCAAAAGGCACTAGTAGGAATCAAACTTTTTAATTTTTTCACTATTTTCATTTTATATTTTTCTCTGAACACGGATGAAAAAAAGATGCAACCACAAAAATTGGCAGCTACATCTCAGGTGGGATGTGGTCTACAGAAATACAGCATGTTCTTTGAAAAGCATGCAAAAACTTTGACAATTTTCTTCTTTATTTTCCTGAATTTTTTTGGCAATTTTGATGAAACCAAACAGGGGAAAGCCAAAGTGGCGAAACAATCTGTTGCTGAGCGTGGGTAACAGTTGCAAGATGAACCTATGTTGACAGAAGAATATGTGGAGCTATGGGTAGGCACACAATATGACAGCAAGGATTAGTAATTAACGAATGCAGATTAGCGATTGTTAAATCCGGATCCAAAGTACAAATCACAGGTGCTGGCTAAGACATGTCGAGACGTTGCGCAACAACGTGAAAACAAAGGACGATGGAAAGAACTCACAAAACAAGCAAATAGCCCAAATTTTTCCTTTTTCCTGAATTTTTCCCTGATTTTTCCAAAAGGCACTAGTAGGAATCAAACTTTTTTATTTTTTCACTATTTTTTTAATATTTTCCTCTGAACAAGGATAAAAAAGGATGCACCCACAAAAATTGGCACCTACAACTGATGTGGGATGTGGTCTACAGAAATACAGCACATTCAGCATGCAAAAACTTTAACAATTTTATTTCTTTATTTTCCTAAATTTTTTTGGCAATTTTATGAAACCAAACAGGGCAAAGCCAAAGTTGGCGAAAAAATCTGTTGTTGAGCGTGGGTAACAGTTGCAAGATGAACCAGTGCTGACAGAAGAATATGTGGAGCTACGGGTAGGCACACAATATGACAACAAGGATTAGCAATTAACGAATGCAGATTAGCGATTGTTCAATCCGGATCCAAAGTACAAATCATAGGTGCTGGCTAAGGCGTGTCAAGACGTAGCGCAACAAGGTGAAAACAAAGCACAATGGAAAGAACACATAGAACAAGCAAATAGCCTGGATTTTTCCATTTTTCCTGAATTTTTCCCTGATTTTTCCAAAAGGCACTAGTAGGAATCAAACTTTTTAATTTTTTAACTATTTTTATTTTATATTTTTCTCTAAACACGGATGAAAAAAAGATGCAACCACAAAAATTGGCACCTACATCTGAGGTGGGATGTGGTCTACAGAAATATAGCACGTTCAGCATGTAAAAACTTTGACAATTTTATTTCTTTATTTTCCTATATTTTTTTGGCAATTTTGATGAAACCAAACAGGGCAAAGCCAAACTGGCAAAAAAAATCTGTTGTTGAGCGTGGGTAACAGTTGCAAGATTAACCAGTGCTGACAGAAGAATATGTGGAGCTACGGGTAGGCACACAATATGAGAACAAGGATTAGCAATTAACGAATGCAGATTAGCGATTATTCAATCCAGATCCAAAGTACAAATCACAGGCGCTGGCTAAGGCGTGTCGAGACGTAGCGCAACAAGGTGAAAACAAAGCACAATGGAAAGAACTCACAGAACAAGCAAATAGCCCGGATTTTTCCATTTTTCCTGAATTTTTCCCTGATTTTTCCAAAAGGCACTAGTAGGAATCAAACTTTTTAATTTTTTCACTATTTTCATTTTATATTTTTCTCTGAACACGGATGAAAAAAAGATGCAACCACAAAAATTGGCAGCTACATCTCAGGTGGGATGTGGTCTACAGAAATACAGCATGTTCTTTGAAAAGCATGCAAAAACTTTGACAATTTTCTTCTTTATTTTCCTGAATTTTTTTGGCAATTTTGATGAAACCAAACAGGGGAAAGCCAAAGTGGCGAAACAATCTGTTGCTGAGCGTGGGTAACAGTTGCAAGATGAACCTGTGGTGACAGAAGAATATGTGGAGCTATGGGTAGGCACACAATATGACAGCAAGGATTAGCAATTAACGAATGCAGATTAGCGATTGTTAAATCCGGATCCAAAGTGCAAATCACAGGTGCTGGCTAAGACATGTCGAGACGTTGCGCAACAACGTGAAAACAAAGGACGATGGAAAGAACTCACAGAACAAGCAAATAGCCCAAATTTTTCCTTTTTCCTGAATTTTTCCCTGATTTTTCCAAAAGGCACTAGTAGGAATCAAAATTTTTTATTTTTTCACTATTTTTTTAATATTTTCCTCTGAACAAGGATAAAAAAGGACGCACCCACAAAAATTGGCACCTACAACTGATGTGGGATGTGGTCTACAGAAATACAGCACGTTCAGCATGTAAAAACTTTAACAATTTTATTTCTTTATTTTCCTAAATTTTTTTGGCAATTTTATGAAACCAAACAGGGCAAAGCCAAAGTTGGCGAAAAAATCTGTTGTTGAGCGTGGGTAACAGTTGCAAGATGAACCAGTGCTGACAGAAGAATATGTGGAGCTACGATTAGGCGCACAATATGACAACAAGGATTAGCAATTAACGAATGCAGATTAGCGATTGTTCAATCCGGATCCAAAGTACAAATCACAGGTGCTGGCTAAGGCATGTCGAGACGTAGCGCAACAAGGTGAAAACAAAGCACAATGGAAAGAACTCACAGAACAAGCAAATAGCCTGGATTTTTCCATTTTTCCTGAATTTTTCCCAGATTTTTCCAAAAGGCACTAGTAGGAATCAAACTTTTTAATTTTTTCACTATTTTTATTTTATATTTTTCTCTGAACACGGATGAAAAAAAGATGCAACCACAAAAATTGGCACCTACATCTGAGGTGGGATGTGGTCTACAGAAATACAGCACGTTCTTTGAAAAGCATGCAAAAACTTTGACAATTTTCTTCTTTATTTTCCTGAATTTTTTTGGCAATTTTGATGAAACCAAACAGGGGAAAGCCAAAGTGGCGAAACAATCTGTTGATGGGCGTGGGTAACAGTTTCAAGATGAACCCGTGCTGACAGAAGAATATGTGGAGCTATGGGTAGGCACACATTATGACAGCAAGGATTAGCAATTAACGAATGCAGATTAGCGATTGTTCAATCCGGATCCAAAGTACAAATCACAGGTGCTGGATAAGACGTGTCGAGACGTAGCGCAACAAGGTGAAAACAAAGGACGATGGAAAGAACTCACAGAACAAGCAAATAGCCCAGATTTTTCTTTTTTCCTGAATTTTTCCCTGATTTTTCCAAAAGGCACTAGTAGGAATCAAACTTTTTTATTTTTTCACTATTTTTTTATATTTTTCTCTGAACAAGGATCAAAAAAAGATGCAACAACAAAAATTGGCACCTACAACTAAGGTGGGATGTGGTCTACAGAAATGCAGCATGTTCTTTGAAAAGCATGCTAAAATTTTGACCATTTTTTTCTTTATTTTCCCAAATTTTTTTGGCAATTTTGATGAAACCAAATAGGGCAGAGCCAAAGTGGCGAAACAATCTGTTGTTGAGCGTGGGTAACAGTTGCAAGATGAACCTATGTTGACAGAAGAATATGTGGAGCCACGGGTAGGCACACAATATGACAGCAAGGATTAGCAATTAACGAATGCAGATTAGCGATTGTTCAATCCGGATCCAAAGAACAAATCACAGGTGCTGGCTAAGACATGTCGAGACGTTGCGCAACAATGTGAAAACATAGGACGATGGAAAGAACTCACAGAACAAGCAAATAGCCCGAATTTTTCCTTTTTCCTGAATTTTTCCCTGATTTTTCCAAAAGGCACTAGTGGGAATCAAACTTTTTTATTTTTTCACTATTTTTTTAATATTTTTCTCTGAACAAGGATAAAAAAGGATGCAACCACAAAAATTGGCACCTACAACTGAGGTGGGATGTGGTCTACAGAAATACAGCACGTTCAGCTTGTAAAAACATTGACAATTTTATTTCTTTATTTTCCTAAATTTTTTTGGCAATTTTAATGAAACCAAACAGGGCATAGCCAAAGTAGCGAAAAAATCTGTTGTTGAGCATGGGTAATAGTTGCAAGATGAACCAGTGCTGACAGAAGAATATGTGGAACTACGGGTAGCACACAATATGACAACAAGGATTAGCAATTAACGAATGCAGATTAGCGATTGTTCAATCCGGATCCAAAGTACAAATCATAGGTGCTGGCTAAGGTGTGTCAAGACGTAGCGCAACAAGGTGAAAACAAAGCACAATGGAAAGAACTCACAGAACAAGCAAATAGCCTAGATTTTTCCATTTTTCCTAAATTTTTCCCTGATTTTTCCAAAAGGCACTAGTAGGAATCAAACTTTTTAATTTTTTCACTTTTTTTGTATTTTTCTCTAAACAAGGATAAAAAAGATGCAACCACAAAAAATGGCACCTAAAACTGACGTGGGATGTGGTCTACAGAAATACAGCACGTTCTTTGAAAAGCATGCAAAAACTTTGACAATTTTCTTCTTTATTTTCCTGAATTTTTTTGGCAATTTTGATGAAACCAAACAGGGGAAAGCCAAAGTGGCGAAACAATCAGTTGATGAGCGTGGGTAACAGTTTCAAGATGAACCCGTGCTGACAGAAGAATATGTGGAGCTATGGGTAGGCACACATTATGACAGCAAGGATTAGCAATTAACGAATGCAGATTAGCGATTGTTCAATCCGGATCCAAAGTACAAATCATAGGTGCTGGATAAGACGTGTCGAGACGTAGCGCAACAAGGTGAAAACAAAGGACGATGGAAAGAACTCACAGAACAAGCAAATAGCCCAGATTTTTCTTTTTTCCTGAATTTTTCCCTGATTTTTCCAAAAGGCACTAGTAGGAATCAAACTTTTTTATTTTTTCACTATTTTTTTTATATGTTTCTCTGAACAAGGATCAAAAAAAGATGCAACAACAAAAATTGGCACCTACAACTAAGGTGGGATGTGGTCTACAGAAATGCAGCATGTTCTTTGAAAAGCATGCTAAAATTTTGACCATTTTTTTCTTTATTTTCCCAAATTTTTTTGGCAATTTTGATGAAACCAAATAGGGCAGAGCCAAAGTGGCGAAATAATCTGTTGTTGAGCGTGGGTAACAGTTGCAAGATGAACCTATGTTGACAGAAGAATATGTGGAGCCACGGGTAGGCACACAATATGACAGCAAGGATTAGCAATTAACGAATGCAGATTAGCGATTGTTCAATCCGGATCCAAAGAACAAATCACAGGTGCTGGCTAAGACATGTCGAGACATTGCGCAACAACGTGAAAACAAAGGACGATGGAAAGAACTCACAGAACAAGCAAATAGCCCGAATTTTTCCTTTTTCCTGAATTTTTCCCTGATTTTTCCAAAAGGCACTAGTGGGAATCAAACTTTTTTATTTTTTCACTATTTTTTTAATATTTTTCTCTGAACAAGGATAAAAAAGGATGCAACCACAAAAATTGGCACCTACAACTGAGGTGGGATGTGGTCTACAGAAATACAGCACGTTCAGCATGCAAAAACATTGACAATTTTATTTCTTTATTTTCCTAAATTTTTTTGGCAATTTTAATGAAACCAAATAGGGCAAAGCCAAAGTGGCGAAAAAATCTGTTGTTGAGCGTGGGTAATAGTTGCAAGATGAACCAGTGCTGACAGAAGAATATGTGGAGCTATGGGTAGGCACACAATATGACAACAAGGATTAGCAATTAACGAATGCAGATTAGCGATTGTTCAATCCGGATCCAAAGTACAAATCACAAGTGCTGGCTAAGACATGTCGAGACGTTGCGCAACAACGTGAAAACAAAGGACGATGGAAAGAACTCACAGAACAAGCAAATAGCCCAAATTTTTCCTTTTTCCTGAATTTTCCCTGATTTTTCCAAAAGGCACTAGTAGGAATCAAACTTTTTTATTTTTTCACTATTTTTATTTTATATTTTTCTCTGAACATGGATGAAAAAAAGATGCAACCACAAAAATTGGCACCTACAACTGAGGTGGGATGTGGTCTACAGAAATACAGCACGTTCTTTGAAAAGCATGCAAAAACTTTGATAATTTTCTTCTTTATTTTCCTGAATTTTTTTGGCAATTTTGATGAAACCAAACAGGGCAAAGCCAAAGTGGCGAAACAATCTGTTGCTGAGCGTGGGTAACAGTTTCAAGATGAACCTATGCTGACAGAAGAATATGTGGAGCTATGGGTAGGCACACATTATGACAGCAAGGATTAGCAATTAATGACTGCAGATTAGAGATTGTTCAATCCGGATCCAAAGTACAAATCACAGGTGCTGGCTAAGACGTATCGAGACGTAGCGCAACAAGGTGAAAATAAAGGACGATGGAAAGAACTCACAGAACAAGCAAATAGCCTAGATTTTTCCATTTTTCCTGAATTTTTCCCTGATTTTTCCAAAAGGCACTAGTAGGAATCAAACTTTTTAATTTTTTCACTATTTTTATTTTATATTTTTCTCTGAACACGGATGAAAAAAAGATGCAACCACAAAAATTGGCACCTACATCTGAGGTGGGATGTGGTCTACAGAAATACAGCACGTTCTTTGAAAAGCATGCAAAAACTTTGATAATTTTCTTCTTTATTTTCCTGAATTTTTTTGGCAATTTTGATGAAACCAAACAGGGCAAAGCCAAAGTGGCGAAACAATCTGTTGCTGAGCGTGGGTAACAGTTTCAAGATGAACCTATGCTGACAGAAGAATATGTGGAGCTATGGGTAGGCACACATTATGACAGCAAGGATTAGCAATTAATGAATGCAGATTAGAGATTGTTCAATCCGGATCCAAAGTACAAATCACAGGTGCTGGCTAAGACGTATCGAGACGTAGCGCAACAAGGTGAAAATAAAGGACGATGGAAAGAACTCACAGAACAAGCAAATAGCCTAGATTTTTCCATTTTTCCTGAATTTTTCCCTGATTTTTCCAAAAGGCACTAGTAGGAATCAAACTTTTTAATTTTTTCACTATTTTTATTTTATATTTTTCTCTGAACACGGATGAAAAAAAGATGCAACCACAAAAATTGGCACCTACATCTGAGGTGGGATGTGGTCTACAGAAATACAGCACGTTCTTTGAAAAGCATGCAAAAACTTTGATAATTTTCTTCTTTATTTTCCTGAATTTTTTTGGCAATTTTGATGAAACCAAACAGGGCAAAGCCAAAGTGGCGAAACAATCTGTTGCTGAGCGTGGGTAACAGTTTCAAGATGAACCTATGCTGACAGAAGAATATGTGGAGCTATGGGTAGGCACACATTATGACAGCAAGGATTAGCAATTAATGAATGCAGATTAGAGATTGTTCAATCCGGATCCAAAGTACAAATCACAGGTGCTGGCTAAGACGTATCGAGACGTAGCGCAACAAGGTGAAAATAAAGGACGATGGAAAGAACTCACAGAACAAGCAAATAGCCTAGATTTTTCCATTTTTCCTGAATTTTTCCCTGATTTTTCCAAAAGGCACTAGTAGGAATCAAACTTTTTAATTTTTTCACTATTTTTATTTTATATTTTTCTCTGAACACGGATGAAAAAAAGATGCAACCACAAAAATTGGCACCTACATCTGAGGTGGGATGTGGTCTACAGAAATACAGCATGTTCTTTGAAAAGCTTGCAAAAACTTTGACAATTTTCTTCTTTATTTTCCTGAATTTTTTTGGCAATTTTGATGAAACCAAACAGGGGAAAGCCAAAGTGGCGAAACAATCTGTTGATGAGCGTGGGTAACAGTTTCAAGATGAACCCGTGCTGACAGAAGAATATGTGGAGCCACGGGTAGGCACACAATATGACAGCAAGGATTAGCAATTAACGAATGCAGATTAGCGATTGTTCAATCCGGATCCAAAGAACAAATCACAGGTGCTGGCTAAGACATGTCGAGACGTTGCGCAACAACGTGAAAACAAAGGACGATGGAAAGAACTCACAGAACAAGCAAATAGCCCGAATTTTTCCTTTTTCCTGAATTTTTCCCTGATTTTTCCAAAAGGCACTAGTGGGAATCAAACTTTTTTATTTTTTCACTATTTTTTTTAATATTTTTCTCTGAACAAGGATAAAAAAGGATGCAACCACAAAAATTGGCACCTACAACTGAGGTGGGATGTGGTCTACAGAAATACAACACGTTCAGCATGCAAAAACATTGACAATTTTATTTCTTTATTTTCCTGAATTTTTTTGGCAATTTCGATGAAACCAAACAGGGCAAAGCCAAAGTGGTGAACCAATCTGTTGTTGCGCATGGATAACAGTTGCAAGATGAACCAGTGCTGACAGAAGAATATGTGGAGCTATGGGTAGGCACACAATATGACAACAAGGATTAGCAATTAATGAATGCAGATTTGCGAATGCTCAATCCAGATCCAAAGTATAAATCACAGGTGCTGGCTAAGACGTGTCGAGACGTAGCGCAACAAGGTGAAAATAAAGGACGATGGAAAGAACTATTTTTGAAAAGCGTGTAAAAACTTTGATAATTTTTTTTCTTTATTTTCCTGAATTTTTTTGGCAATTTTGATGAAACCAAATAGGACAAAGCCAAAATGGTGAAATAATCTGTTGTTGAGCGTGGATAACAATTGCAAGATGAACCTGTGCTGACAGAAGAATATGTGGAGCTCCGGGTAGGCACACAATATGACAGCAAGGATTAGCAATTAACGAATGCATATTAGCGAATGTTCAATCCGGATCCAAAGTACAAATCACAGGTGCTGGCTAAGACGTGTTGAGACGTAGCACGACAAGGTAAAAATAAAGGACGATGGAAAGAACTCACAGAACAAGCAAATAGCCCAGATTTTTTTCTTTTTTCCTGAATTTTTCTGATTTTTCCAAAAGGCACTAGTAGGAAGCAAAAAAACTTTATTTTTTTCACCATTTTTTTGTATTTTTCTCTGAACAAGGATAAAAAAGGATGCAACCACAAAAATAGGCACCTACAACTGAGGTGGGATGTGGTCTACAGAAATACAACACGTTCTGTGAAAAGCGTGAAAAAACTTTGACTATTTCTTTTCTTTATTTTCCTGAATTTTTTTGGCAATTTTGATGAAACCAAACATGGCAAAGCCAAAGTGGCGAACCAATCTCTTGTTGAGCATGGGTAACAGTTGCAGAGATGAACCTGTGTTGACAGAAGAATATGTGGAGCTATAGGTTGGCACACAATATGACAACAAGGATTAGCAATTAACGAATGCAGATTTGCGATTGTTCAATCTGGATCTAAAGTACAAATGACAGGTGCTGGCTAAGACGTGTTGAGATGTAGCGCAACAAGGTGAAAACAAAAGACGATGGAAAGAACTCACAGAACAAGCAAATAGCCCAAATTTTTCTTTTTTCCTGAATTTTTCTGATTTTTCCAAAAGGCACTAGTAGGAATCAAAAAAACTTTATTATTTTCACTATTTTTTTGTATTTTTCTCTGAACAAGGATAAAAAAAAGATGCAACCACAAAAATTGGCACCTACAACTGTGAAAAGTGTGCAAAAACTTTGATAATTTTTTTCTTTATTTTCGCGAATATTTTTTTGGCAATTTTGATGAAACCAAACAGGTCAGATCCAAAGTGGCGAAACAATCTGTTACTGAGCGTGGGTAACAGTTGCAGGATGAACATGTGCTGACAGAAGAATATGTGGAGCTACGGGCAGGCACACAATATGACAGCAAGGATTAGCAATTAACGAATGTGGATTAGCGATTGTTCAATTGGGAACCAAAGTACAAATCACAGGTGCTGGCTAAGACGTGTCGAGACGTAACGCAACAAGGTGAAAACAAAGGACGATGTAAAGAACTCACAGAACATGCAAATAGCCCGGATTTTTTCTTTTTCCTGAATTTTTCCCTGATTTTTCCAAAAGGCACTAGTAGAAATCAAACTTTTTTATTTTTTCACTATTTTTTTATATTTTTCCCTAAACAAGGACAAAAAAGATGCAACCACAAAAATTGGCACCTACAACTGAGGTGGGATGTGGTCTACAGAAATACAGCACGTTCTTTGAAAAGCGTGTAAAACACAATTTTTTCTTTATTTTCCCAAATTTTTTTGGCAATTTTGATGAAACCAAACAGGGCAAAGCAAAAGTGGCGAAACAATCTGTTGTTGAGCGTGGATAACAGTTGCAAGATGAACCTGTGCAGACAGAAGAATATGTGGAGCTACGGGTAGGCACACAATATGACAGCAAGGATTAGTAATTAACGAATGTAGAATAGCTAATGTTCAATCCGGATCCAAAGTACAAATCACAGGTGCTGGCTAAGACATGTCGAGACGTAGCACGACATGGTGAAAATAAAGGACGATGGAAAGAACTCACAGAACATGCAAATAGCCCAGATTTTTTTTCTTTTTCCTGAATTTTTCCCTGATTTTTCCAAAAGACACTAGTATGAATCAAACTTTTTAATTTTTTCACTATTTTTTATATTTTTCTTTGAACACAGATCAAAAAAAGATGCAACCACAAAAATTGGCACCTATAACTGAGGTGGGATGTGGTCTACAGAAATACAGCACGTTCTGTGAAAAGCGTACAAAAACTTTGACAATTTTTTATCTTTATTTTCTAGAATTTTTTTGGCAATTTTGATGAAACCATACAGGGCAAAGCCAAAGTGGCAAACAATCTATAGTTGGCCATGGGTAACAGTTGCAAGATGAACCTGTGCTAACAGAAGAACATGTGGAGTGATGGGTTGGCACACAATATGACAGCAAGGATTAGCAATTAACGAATGCAGATTAGCGATTGTTCAATCTGGATCCAAAGTACAAATCACAGGTGCTGGCTAAGACGTGTCGAGACATAGTGCAACAAGGTGAAAACAAAGGACGATGGAAAGAACTCTCAGAACAAGCAAATCGCCCGGATTTTTTCTTTGTCCTAAATTTTTCCCTGATTTTTCCAAAAGGCACTAGTAGGAATCAAACTTTATAATTTTTTCACTCTTTTTTATATTTTTCTTTGAACACAGATCAAAAAAGATGCAACCACAAAAATTGGCGCCTACAACTGATGTGGGATGTGGTCTACAGAAATACAACACGTTATGTGAAAAGCATACAAAAACTTTGACAATTTTTTATCTTTATTTCCCGAATTTTTTTGGCAATTTTGATGAAACCAAATAGGGCAAAGCCAAAGTGGCGAACCAATCTATTGTTGACCGTGGGTAACAGTTGCAAGATGAACCTGTGCTAACAGAAGAATATGTGGAGTGATGGGTTGGCACACAATATGACAGCAAGATTTAGCAATTAACGAATGCAGGTTAGCGATTGTTCAATCTGGATCCAAAGTACAAATCACAGGTGCTGGCTAAGACGTGTCGAGACATAGTGCAACAAGGTGAAAACAAAGGACGATGGAAAGAACTCTCAAAACAAGCAAATCGCCCGGATTTTTTCTTTGTCCTAAGTTTTTCCATGATTTTTCCAAAAGGCACTAGTAGGAATCAAATTTTTTTATTTTTCACTATTTTTTAATATTTTTCTCTGAACACAGATCAAAAAAACAAGCTACTACAAAAATTGGCACCTACAACTGAGGTGGGATGTGGTCTACAGAAATACAACATGTTCTGTGAAAAGCGTGCAAAAACTTTGACAATTTTTTTCTTTATTTTCCCGAATTTTTTTGGCAATTTTGATGAAACCAAACATGGCAAAGACAAAGTGGCGAACCAATCTGTTGTTGAGCATGGGTAACAGTTGCAAGATGAACCTGTGCTGACAAAAGAATATGTGGAGCTATGGGTTGGCACACAATATGACAGCAAGGATTAGCAATTAACTAATACAGATTTGTGATTGTTCAATTTGGATCTAAAGTACAAATCACAGGTGCTAGCTAAGACGTGTCGAGACGTAGCGCAACAAGGTGAAAACAAAGGACGATGGAAAGAAGTCACAGAACAAGCAAATAGCCCAGATTTTTCCTTTTTCCTGAATTTTTCCCTGATTTTTCCAAAAGGCACTAGTAGGAATCAAACTTTTTTATTTTTTCACTATTTTTTTATATTTTTTTCTAAACTAGGATAAAAAAGATGCAACAACAAAAATTGGCACCTACAAATGAGGTGGGATGTGGTCTATAGAAATACAACACGTTCTTTGAAAAGCGTGTAAAAACTTTGACAATTTTTTTTCTTTATTTTCCTAAATTTTTTGGCAATTTTGATGAAACCAAACAAGGCAAAGCCAAAGTGGCGAAACAATCTATTGTTCAGCGTGGATAACAGTTGCAAGATGAACCTGTGCTGACAGAAGAATATGTGGAGCTACGGGTAGGCACACAATATGACAGTAAGGATTAGCAATTAACGAATGTAGATTAGCGAATGTTCAATCCGGATCCAAAGTACAAATCACAGGTGCTGGCTAAGACGTGTCGAGACGTAACGCAACAAGGTGAAAATAAAGGACGATGGAAAGAACTCACAGAACATGCAAATAGCCCGGATTTTTCCTTTGTCCTGAATTTTTCCCTGGTTTTTCCAAAAGGCACTAGTAGGAATCAAACTTTTTAATTTTTTCACTATTTTTTTATATTTTTCCCTAAACAAGGACAAAAAAAAGATGCAACCACAAAAATTAGCACCTACAACTGAGGTGGGATGTGGTCTACAGAAATACAGCACGTTCTTTGAAAAGCGTGTAAAAACTTTGACAATTTTTTTCTTTATTTTCCCAAATTTTTTTGGCAATTTTGATGAAACCAAACAGGGCAAAGCCAAAGTGTAGAAACAATCTGTTATTGAGCGTGGGTAACAATTGCTAGATGAACCTGTGCTGACAGAAGAATACGTGGAGCTACGGGTAGGCACAAAATATGACAGCAAGGATTAGCAATTAACGAATGTAGATTAGCCAATGTTCAATCCGGATCCAAAGTACAAATCACAGGTGCAGACTAAGACGTGTCGAGACGTAGCGCAACAAGGTGAAAAAAAAGGACGATGGAAAGAACTCACAGAACAAGCAAATCGCTCGGATTTTTTCTTTGTCCTAAATTTTTCCCTGATTTTTCAAAAAGGCACTAGTAGGAATCAAAATTTTTTATTTTTCACTATTTTTTAATATTTTTCTCTGAACATAGATGAAAAAAACAAGCAACCACAAAAACTGGTACCTACAACTGAGGTGGGATGTGGTCTACAGAAATACAACACGTTTTGTGAAAAGCATGCAAAAACTTTAACAATTTTTTTCTTTATTTTCCCGAATTTTTTTGGCAATTTTGATGAAACCAAACATGGCAAAGCCAAAGTGGCGAACCAATCTGTTGTTGGGCATGGGTAACAGTTGCAAGATGAACCTGTGCTGACAGAAGAATATGTGGAGCTATGGGTTGACACACAATATGACAACAAGGATTAGCAATTAACTAATGTAGATTTGCGATTGTTCAATTTGGATCTAAAGTACAAATCACAGGTGCTGGCTACGAAGTGTCGAGACGTAGCGCCACAAGGTGAAAATAAAGGATGATGGAAAGAACTCACAGAACAAGCAAATAGCCCGGATTTTTCCTTTTTCCTAAATTTTTCCCTGATTTTTCCAAAAGGCACTAGTAGGAATCAAACTTTTTTATTTTTTCACTATTTTTTTATATTTTTCTCTAAACAAGGATAAAAAAAGATGCAACCACAAAAATTGGCACCTACAACTTAGGTGGGATGTGGTCTACAGAAATACAGCACGTTCTTTGAAAAGCATGTACAAACTTTGACAATTTTTTTTCTTTATTTTCCTAAATTTTTTGGCAATTTTGATGAAACCAAACAGGGCAAAGCCAAAGTGGCGAAACAATCTGTTGTTCAGCATGGATAACAGTTGCAAGATGAACCTGTGCTGACAGAAGAATATGTGGAGCTACGGGTAGGCACGCAATATGACAGCAAGGATTAGCAATTAACGAATGCAGATTAGCGAATGTTCAATCTGGATCCAAAGTACAAATCACAGGTACTGGCTAAGATGTGTCGAGACGTAATGCAATAAGGTGAAAATAAAGGACGATCGAAAGAACTCACAGAACATGCAAATAGCCCGGATTTTTTTCTTTTTCCTGAATTTTTCCCTGATTTTTCCAAAAGGCAATAGTAGGAATCAAACATTTTAATTTTTTCACTATTTTTTTTTATATTTTTCTCTGAACACAGATCAAAAAAACAAGCAACCACAAAAATTGGCACCTACAACTGAGGTGGGATGTGGTCTACAGAAATACAACACGTTCTGTGAAAAGCGTGCAAAAACTTTGACAATTTTTTTCTTTATTTTCCCGAATTTTTTGGCAATTTTGATGAAACCAAACATGGCAAAGCCAAAGTGGTGAACCAATCTGTTGTTGAGCATGGGTAACAGTTGCAAGATGAACCTGTGCTGACAGAAGAATATGTGTAGCTATGGGTTGGCACACAATATGACAGCAAGGATTAGCAATTAACGAATGCAGATTAGCGATTGTTCAATCTGGATCCAAAGTACAAATCACAGGTGCTGGCTAAGATGTGTCGAGACATAGCGCAACAAGGTGAAAACAAAGGACGATGGAAAGAACTCACAGAACAAGCAAATCGCCTAGATTTTTTCTTTGTCCTAAATTTTCCCTGATTTTTCCAAAAGGCCCTAGTAGGAATCAAAATTTTTTTATTTTTTCACTATTTTTTAATATTTTTCTCTGAACACAGATCAAAAAAACAAGCAACCACAAAAATTGGCACCTACAACTGAGGTGGGATGTGGTGTACAGAAATACAGCACGTTCTGTGAAAAGCGTACAAAACTTTGATAATTTTTTATCTTTATTTTCTAGAATTTTTTTGGCAATTTTGATGAAACCAAACAGGGCAAAGCCAAAGTGGCGAAACAATCTGTTGTTGACCGTGGTTAACAACTGCAAGATGAACCCGTGCTGACAGAAGAATATGTGGAGCGATGGGTTGGCACACAATATGACCGCAAGGATTAGCAATTAACGAATGCAGATTTGCGATTGTTCAATTTGGATCCAAAGTACAAATCACAGGTGCTGGCTAAGACGTGTCGAGACGTAGCGCAACAAGGTAAAAATAAAGGACGATGAAAAGAATTCACAGAGCAAGCTAATAGCCTGAATTTTTGCTTTGTCCTGAATTTTTCCCTGATTTTTCCAAAAGGCACTAGTAGGAATCAAACTTTTTAATTTTTTCACTATTTTTTTATATTTTTCTTGGAACACAGATCAAAAAAAGATGCAACCAAAAAATTGGCACCTACAACTGAGGTGGGATGTGGTCTACAGAAATACAGCACGTTCTGTGAAAAGCGTACAAAAACTTTGACAATTTTTTATCTTTATTTTTCGGAATTTTTTTGGCAATTTTGATGAAACCAAACAGGGCGAAGCCAAAGTGGCGAACTAATCTATTGTTGACCGTGGGTAACAGTTGCAAGATGAACCTGTGCTAACAGAAGAATATGTGGAGCGATGGGTTGGCACACAATATGACAGCAAGGATTAGCAATTAACGAATGCAGATTAGCGATTGTTCAATCTGGATCCAAAGTACAAATCACAGGTGCTGGCTAAGATGTGTCGAGACATAGCGCAACAAGGTGAAAACAAAGGACGATGGAAAGAACTCACAGAACAAGCAAATCGCCTAGATTTTTTCTTTGTCCTAAATTTTCCCTGATTTTTCCAAAAGGCCCTAGTAGGAATCAAAATTTTTTTATTTTTTCACTATTTTTTAATATTTTTCTCTGAACACAGATAAAAAAAAACAAGCAACCACAAAATTTGGCACCTACAACTGAGGTGGGATGTGGTGTACAGAAATACAGCACGTTCTGTGAAAAGCGTACAAAACTTTGATAATTTTTTATCTTTATTTTCTAGAATTTTTTTGGCAATTTTGATGAAACCAAACAGGGCAAAGCCAAAGTGGCGAAACAATCTGTTGTTGACCGTGGTTAACAACTGCAAGATGAACCTGTGCTGACAGAAGAATATGTGGAGCGATGGGTTGGCACACAATATGACCGCAAGGATTAGCAATTAACGAATGCAGATTAGCGATTGTTCAATTTGGATCCAAAGTACAAATCACAGGTGCTGGCTAAGACGCGTCGAGACGTAGCGCAACAAGGTGAAAACAAAGGACGATGGAAAGAACTCACAGAACAAGCAAATCGCCTGGATTTTTTCTTTGTCCTAAATTTTTCCCTGATTTTTCCAAAAGGCACTAGTAGGAATCAAAATTTTTTATTTTGCACTATATTTTTCTCTGAACACAGATAAAAAAAACAAGCAACCAAAAAAATTGGCACCTACAACTGAGGTGGGATATGGTCTACAGAAATACAACACGTTTTGTGAAAAGCGTGCAAAAATTTTGACAATTTTTTCTTTATTTTCCCGAATTTTTTTGGCAATTTTGATGAAACCAAACATGGCAAAGCCAAAGTGGCGAACCAATCTGTTGTTGAGCATGGGTAACAGTTGCAAGATGAACCTGTGCTGATAGAAGAATAAGTGGAGCTATGGGTTGGCACATAATATGACAGCAAGGATTAGCAATTAACTAATACAGATTTGCGATTGTTCAATTTGGATCTAAAGTACAAATCACAGGTGCTGGCTAAGATGTGTCGAGACGTAGCGCAACAAGGTGAGAATAAAGGACGATGGAAAGAACTCACAGAACAAGCAAATAGCCTGGATTTTTCATTTTTCCTGAATTTTTCCCTGATTTTTCCAAAAGGCACTAGTAGGAATCAAACTTTTTTATTTTTTCACTAATTTTTTTTATATTTTTCTCTAAACAAGGATAAAAAAGATGCAACCACAAAAATTGGCTCCTACAATTGAGGTGGGATGTGCTCTACAGAAATACAGCATGTTCTTTGAAAATCGTGTAAAAACTTTGATAATTTTTTTTCTTTATTTTCCTGAATTTTTTGGCAATTTTGATGAAACCAAACAGGGCAAAGCCGAAGTGGCGAAACAATCTGTTGTTGAGCATGGATAACACTTGCGAGATGAACCTGTGCTGACAGAAGAATATGTGGAGCTACGGGTAGTCACACAATATGACAGCAAGTATTAGCAATTGACGAATGCAGATTAGCGAATGTTCAATCCGGATCCAAAGTACAAATCATAGGTGCTGGCTAAGACGCAGCGGAACAAGGTGAAAATAAAGGACGATGGAAAGAACTCACAGAACAAGCAAACAGCCCGGATTTTTCCTTTGTCTTGAATTTTTCCCTGATTTTTCCAAAAGGCACTAGTAGGAATCAAACTTTTTAATGTTTTCACTATTTTTTTATATTTTTCTCTCAACACAGATCAAAAAAAGATGCAACCACAAAAATTGGCACCTACAACTGAGGTGGGATGTGGTCTACAGAGATACAACACGTTCTGTGAAAAGCTTGCAAAAACTTTGACAATTTTTTATCTTTATTTTCTAGAATTTTTTTGGCAATTTTAATGAAACCAAACAGGGCAAAGACAAAGTGGCGAACCAATCTATTGTTGACCGTGGGTATCAGTTGCAAGATGAACCTATGCTAATAGAAGAATATGTGGAGCGATGGGTTGGCACACAATATGACAGCAAGGATTAGCAATTAACGAATGCAGATTAACGATTGTTCAATTTGGATCCAAAGTACAAATCACAGGTGCTGGCTAAGACGTGTCGAGACATAGCGCAATAAGGTGAAAACAAAGGACGATGGAAAGAACTCACAGAACAAGCAAATCGCCCAGATTTTTTCTGTGTCCTAAATTTTTCCCTGATTTTTTGAAAAGGCACTAGTAGGAATGAAATTTTTTATTTTTTTAATATTTTTCTCTGAACACAGATAAAAAAACAAGCAACCACAAAAATTGGCACCTACAACTGAGTTGGGATATGGTCTATAGAAATACAACACGTTCTGTGAAAAGCGTGTAAAAACTTTGACAATTTTTTTTCTTTATTTTCCTAAATTTTTTGGCAACTTTGATGAAACCAAACAGGGCAAAGCCATAGTGGCCAAACAATCTGTTATTGAGCGTGCATAACAGTTGCAAGATGAACTTGTGCTGACAGAAGAATATGTGGAGCTACGAGTAGGCACACAATATGACAGCAAGGATTAGCAATTAACGAATGCAGATTAGCGAATGTTCAATCCGGATCCAAAGTACAAATCATAGGTGCTGGCTAAGACGTGTCGAGACGTAGCGCAACAAGGTGAAAATAAAGGACGATGGAAAGAACTCACAGAACAAGCAAATAGCCCGGATTTTTCCTTTTTCCTGAATTTTCCCTGATTTTTCCAAAAGGCACTAGTAGGAATCAAACTTTTTAATATTTTCACTATTTTTTTATATTTTTCTCTGAACACAGATCAAAAAAAGATGCAACCACAAAAATTGGCACCTACAACTGAGGTGGGATGTGGTCTACAGAAATACAACACGTTCTGTGAAAAGCGTACAAAAACTTTGATAATTTTTTATCTTTATTTTCCCAAACTTTTTTGGCAATTTTGATGAAACCAAACAGGGCAAAGCCAAAGTGGTGAACCAATCTATTGTTTAGCGTGGGTAACAATTGCAAGATGAACCTGTGCTAACAGAAGAATATGTGGAGCTATGGGTTGGCACACAATATGACAGTAAGGATTAGCAATTAACGAATGCATATTAGCGATTGTTCAATATGGATCCAAAGTACAAATCACAGGTGCTGGCTAAGACGTGTCGAGACATAGCGCAACAAGGTGAAAAGAAAGGACGATGGAAAGAACTCACAGAACAAGCAAATCGCCCGGATTTTTCTTTTTTCCTAAATTTTTCCTAATTTTTCCAAAAGGCACTAGTAGGAATCATACTATTTTATTTTTTCACTATTTTTTTTATATTTTTCTTTGAACAAGGATCAAAAAAAGATGCAACCATAAAAATTGGCACCTACAACTGAGGTGGGATGTGGTCTACAGAAATACAGCACGTTCTGTGAAAAGCGTGCAAAAACTTTGACAATTTTTTATCTTTATTTTCCCAAATTTTTGTAGCAATTTTGAAGAAACCAAATAGGGCAAAGCCAAAGTGGTGAACCAATCTATTGTTGACCGTGGGTAACAGTTGCATTATGAACCTGTGCTGACAGAAGAATATGTGGAGCTATGGGTAGGCACACAATATGACAGCAAGGATTCGCAATTAACGAATGTGGATTAGCGATTGTTCAATCCGGATCCAAAGTACAAATCACAGGTGCTGGCTAAGACGTGTGGAGACGTAGCGCGACAAGGTGAAAACAAAGGACGATGGAAAGAAATCACAGAATAAGCAAATAGCCTAGATTTTTCTTTTTTCCTTAATTTTTTCCTGATTTTTCCAAAAGGCACTAGTAGGAATCAAACTGTTTTATTTTTCTCGGAACAAGGATCAAAAAATGATGCAAACACAAAAATTGGCACCAACAACTGAGGTGGGATGTGGTCTACAGAAATACAACACGTTCTGTGAAAAGCGTACAAAAACTTTGATAATTTTTTATCTTTATTTTCCCAAATTTTTATGGCAATTTTGAAGAAACCAAACAGGGCAAAGCCAAAGTGGGGAACCAATCTATTGTTGAGCGTGGGTAACAATTGCAAGATGAACCTATGCTAACAGAAGAATATGTGGAGCTATGGGTTGGCACACAATATGACAGCAAGGATTAGCAATTAACGAATGCAGATTAGCGATTGTTCAATCTGGATCCAAAGTACAAATCACAGGTGCTGGCCAAGACGTGTCGAGACATAGCGCAACAAGGTGAAAACAAAGGACGATGGAAAGAAATCATAGAACAAGCAAATCGTCTGGATTTTTCTTTTTTCCTAAATTTTTCCTGATTTTTCCAAAAGGCACTAGTAGGAATCAAACTATTTTATTTTTTCACTATTTTTTTATATTTTTCTCTAAACAAGGATCAAAAAAAGATGTAACCATAAAAATTGGCACCTACAACTGAGGTGGGATGTAGTCTACAGAAATACAGCACGTTCTGTGAAAAGCGTGCAAAAACTTTGACAATTTGTTTTCTTTATTTTCCCAAATTTTTTAGCAATTTTGAAGAAACCAAACAGGGCAAAACCAAAGTGGCGAACCAATCTATTGTTGACCGTGGGTAACAGTTGCATGATGAACCTGTGCTAACAGAAGAATATGTGGAGCGATGGGTTGGCACACAATATGACAGCAAGGATTAGCAATTAACGAATGCGGAGTAGCGATTGTTCAATCCGGATCCAAAGTACAAATCACAGGTGCTGGCTAAGACGTGTCGAGACATAGCGCAACAAGGTGAAAACAAAGGACAATGGAAAGAACTCACAGAACAAGAAAATCACCTGGATTTTTTATTTTTCCTGAATTTTTCCCTGATTTTCCAAAAGGCACTAGTAGGAATCAAACTTTTTTATTTTTTCACTATTTTTTTATATTTTTCTCTGAACACAGATGAAAAAAACATGCAAGCACAAAAATTGGCACCTACAACTGAGGTGGGATGTGGTCTACAGAAATACAACACGTTCTGTGAAAAGCGTACAAAAACTATGACGATTTTTTTTCTTTATTTTCCTGAATTTTTTTGGCAATTTTGATGATACCAAACAGGGCAAGGACAAAGTGGCGAACCAATCCGTTGTTGAGCATAGGTAACAGTTGAAAGATGAATCTGTGCTGACAGAAGAATATGTGGAGCTATGGGTAGGCACACAATTTGACAGCAAGGATTAGCGATTAACGAATGCAGATTTGTGATTGTTCAATTTGGATCTAAAGTACAAATCACAGGTGCTGGCTAAGACGTGTCGAGACGTAGCGCAACAAGGTGAAAACAAAGGACGATGGAAAAAACTCATAGAACAAGCAAATAGCCCGGATTTTTCTTTTTTCTTGATGTTTTTCCTGATTTTTCCAAAAGGCACTAGTAGGAATCAAACTGTTTTATTTTTTTCACTATTTTTTTATATTTTTCTCTGAACAAGGATCAAAAAAAGATGCAACCATAAAAATTGGCACCAACAACTGAGGTGGGATGTGGTCTACAGAAATACAGCACGTTCTGTGAAAAGCATGCAAAACTTTGACAATTTTTTTTCTTTATTTTCCCAAATTTTTTTGGCTATTTTGTTGAAACCAAACTAGGCAAAGCCAAAGTGGTGAACCAATTTGTTGTTGAGCATGGGTAACAGTTGCAAGATCAACCTGTGCTGACAGAAGATTATGTGGAGCTATGGGTAGGCACACAATATGACAGCAAGGATTAGCAATTAACGAATGCGAATTAGCGATTGTTCAATCCGGATCCAAAGTACAAATCACAGGTGCTGGCAAAGACGTGTTGAGACATAGCGCAACAAGGTGAAAACAAAGGACGATGGAAAGAACTCACAGAACAAGCAAATCACCCAGATTTTTCTTTTTTCCTGATTTTTCCAAAATGCACTAGTAGGAATCAAACTGTTTTATTTTTTTCACTATTTTTTTATATTTTTCTCTGAACAAGGATCGGAAAAAGATGCAACCATAAAAATTGACACCTACAACTGAGGTGGGATGTGGTCTACACAAATACAGCACGTTCTGTGAAAAGCGTGCAAAAACTTTGACAATTTTTTTTCTTTATTTTCTTGAACTTTTTTTTCAATTTTGATGAAACCAAACAGGACAAAGCCAAAGTGGCGAACCAATCTATTGTTGAGCGTGGGTAACAGTTGCAAGATGAACCTGTGCTGACGGAAGAATATGTGGAGCTATAGGTAGGCACACAATATGACAGCAAGGATTAGCAATTAACGAATGCAGATTAGCGATTGTTCAATCCGGATCCAAAGTACAAATCACAGGTGCTGGCTAAGATGTGTCGAGACGTAGCCCGACAAGGCGAAAACAAAGGACGATGGAAAGAACTCACGGAACAAGTAAATAGCCTAGATTTTTCTTTTTCCTGAATTTTTTCCTGATTTTTCCAAAAGGCACTAGTAGGAATCAAACTGTTTTATTTTTTTTCACTGTTTTTTTATATTTTCTCTGAACAAGGATCAAAAAAAGATGCAACCATAAAAATTGGCACCTACAACTGAGGTGGGATGTGGTCTACAGAAATACGGCACGTTCTGTGAAAAGCGTGCAAAAACTTTGACAATTTTTTTCTTTATTTTCCCAAATGTTTTTTGGCTATTTTGTTGAAACCAAACCAGGCAAAGCCAAAGTGGCGAACCAATTTGTTGTTGAGCATGGGTAATAGTTGCAAGATCAACCTGTGCTGACAGAACATTATGTGGAGCTATGGGTAGGCACACAATATGACAGCAAGGATTAGCAATTAACGAATGCGGCTTAGCGATTGTTCAATCCGGATCCAAAGTACAAATCATAGGTGCTAGCTAAGACGTGTCGCCACATAGCGCGACAAGGTGAAAACAAAGGACGATGTAAAGAACTCACAGAACAAGCAAATAGCCTGGATATTTCCTTTTTCCTGAATTTTTCTCTGAACAAGGATAAAAAGACGCAACTACAAAAATTAGCACCGACAACTGAGGTGGCATGTGGTCTAGAGAAATACAGCACGTTCTTTGAAAAGCATGCAAAAACTTTGACAATTTTTTTTCTTTATTTTCCTGAATGTTTTTGGCAATTTTGATGAAACCAAATAGGGCAAAGCCAAAGTGGCGAAACAATCTGTCGTTGAGCATGGGTAGCAGTTGCAAGATGAACCTGTGCTGATAGAAGAATATGTGGAGCTACGGGTAGGTACACAATATGACAGCAAGGATTAGCAATTAACGAATGCAGATTAGCGATTGTTCAATCCGGATCCAAAGTACAAATCACAGGTGCTGGCTAAGACGTGTCGAGACATAGCGCAACAAGGTGAAAACAAAGGACGATGGAAAGAGCTCACAGAACAAGCAAATAGCCTGGATTTTTCCTTTTTCCTAAATTTTTCCCTTATTTCTCCAAAAGGCACTAGTAGGAATCAAACTATTTTATTTTTCACTATTTTTTATATTTTTCTCTGAACACAGATCAAAAAAACATGCAACTACAAAAATTGGCACCTACAACTGAGGTGGGATGTGGTCTATAGAAATATAGCACGTTATGTGAAAAGCATGCAAAAACTTTAACAATTTTTTTTATTTTTCTGATTTTTTTGGCAATTTTGATGAAACCAAACAGGGCAAAGCCAAAGTTGCAAACCAATCTATTGTTGAGCATGGGTAACAGTTGCAATATGAACGTGTGCTGATAGAAGAATATGTGGAGCTATGGGTTGGCACTCAATATGACAGCAAGGATTAGCAATTAACAAATGCTAATTAGCGATTGTTCAATCTGGATCCAAAGTACAAATCACAGGTGTTGGCTAAGACGTGTCGAGACATAGTGCAACAAGGTGAAAACAAAGGACGATGGAAAGAACTCACAGAACAAGCTTTTTCCTTTTTGCTAAATTTTTCCCTGATTTTTCCAAAAGGCACTAGTAGGAATCAAACTTTTTTATTTTTCCACTATTTTTTTATATTTTTCTCTGAACACAGATCGAAAAAACATGCAACCACAAAAATTGGCCCGACAACAGAGGTGGGATGTGGTCTACAGAAATACAACACGTTCTGTGAAAAGCGTGCAAAAACTTTGACAATTTTTTTTATTTTTTCGAATTTTTTTGGCAATTTTGATGAAACCAAACAGGGCAAAGCCAAAGTGGCAAACCAATATGTTGTTGAGCATGGGTAACAGTTGCAATATAAACCTATGCTGACAGAAGAATATGTGGAGCTATGGGTAGGCATACAATATCACAGTAAGGATTAGCAATTAACGAATGTAGATTAGCGATTGTTCAATTTGGTTCTAATGTACATATCACAGGTGCTGGCTAAGACGTGTCGAGATGTAGCGTAACAAGGTGAAAACAAAGGACGATGGAAAAAACTCACAGAACAAGCAAATAGCCCGGATTTTTCTTTTTTCCTGATTTTTCCAAAAGGCACTAGTAGGAATCAAACTGTTTTATTTGTTTTCACTATTTTTTTATATTTTTCTCTGAACAAGGATCAAAAAAAGATGCAACCATAAAAATTGGCACCTAAAACTGAGGTGGGATGTGGTCTACAGAAATACAGCACGTTCTATGAAAAGTGTGCAAAAATTTTGACAATTCTTTTCTTTGTTTTCCTGAATTTTTTTTGGCAATTTTGATGAAACCAAACAGGGCAAAGCCAAAGTGGCGAAACAATCTGTTACTGAGCATGGGTAACAGTTGCAAGATGAACCTGTGCTGACAGAAGAATATGTGGAGCCACGGGTAGGCACACAATATGATAGCAAGGATTAGCAATTAACGAATGCGGATTAGCGATTGTTTAATCCGAATCTAAAGTACAAATCACAGGTGCTGGCTAAGACGTGTCGAGACGTAGTGCAACAAGGTGAAAACAAAGGACGATGGAAAAAACTCACAGAACAAGCAAATAGCCTAGATTTTTTCTTTTTCCTGAATTTTTCCCTGATTTTTTCCAAAAGGCACTAGTAGGAAACAAACTTTTTTTATTTTTTCACTATTTTTTTTATATTTTTCTCTGAACATAGATCAAAAAAAGGTGCAACCACAAAAATTGGCACCTACAACTGAGGTGGGATGTGGTCTACAGAAATACAACACGTTCTGTGAAAAGCGTGCAAAAACTTTGCCAATTATTTTTCTTTATTTTCCCGAATTTTTTTGGTAATTTTGATGAAACCAAACAGGGCAAAGCCAAAGTGGCGAACCAATCTATTGTTGAGCGTGGGTAACAGTTGCAAGATGAACCTATGCTGACAGAAGAATATGTGGAGCTATGGGTTGGCACACAATATGACAGCAAGGATTAGCAATTAACGAATGCAGATTAGCGATTGTTCAATCTGGATCAAAAGTACAAATCACAGGTGCTGGCTAGACGTGTCGAGACGTAGCGCAACGAGGTGAAAACAAAGGACGATGGAAAGAACTCACAGAACAAGCAAGTACCCCAGATTTTTCTTTTTTTCCTGAATTTTTTCCTGATTTTTCCAAACGGCACTAGTAGGAATCAAACTGTTTTATATTTCACTATTTTTTTATATTTTTCTATGAACAAGGATAAAAAAAACATGCAACCACAAAAATTGGCACCTACAACTGAGGTGGGTTGTGGTCTACAGAAATACAGCACATTCTGTGAAAAGCGTGCAAAAACTTGACAATTTTTTTCTTTATTTTCCCGAATTTTTTTGGCAATTTTGATGAAACCTAACAGGGCAAAGCCAAAGTGGTGAAACAATCTGTTACTGAGCGTGGGTAACAGTTGCAAGATGAACATGTGCTGACAGAAGAATATGTGGAGCTACGGGTAGGTACACAATATGACAGCAAGGATTAGCAATTAACGAATGCAGCTTAGCGATTTTTCAATCCGGATCCAATGTACAAATCACAGGTGCTGGCTAAGACGTGTCGAGACATAGCGCAAGAAGGTGAAAACAAAGTTAGTTGGAAAGAACTCAGAGAACAAGCAAATAGCCCGGATTTTTCCTTTTTCCTGAATATTTCCCTGATTTTTCCAAAAGGCACTAGTAGGAATCAAACATTTTTATTTTTTCACTATTTTTTTATATTTTTCTCTGAACATAGATCAAAAAAAGATGCAACCACAAAAATTGGCACCTACAACTGAGGTGGGATGTGGTCTACAGAAATACAGCATGTTCTGTGAAAAGCGTGCAAAAACTTTGACAATTTTTTTTATTTTTCTGATTTTTTTGGCAATTTTGATGAAAACAAATAGGGCAAAGCTAAAGTGGCAAACCAATCTATTGTTGTGCATGGGTAACAATTACAAGATGAATCCGTGCTGATAGAAGAATACGTGGAGCTATGGGTAGGCACATAATATGACAGCAAGGATTAGCAATTAACGAATGCAGATTAGCGATTGTTCAATTTGGATCTAAAGTACAAATCACAGGTGCTGGCTAAGACGTGTCGAGACGTAGCGCAACAAGGTGAAAACAAAGGACGATGGAAAGAACTCCCAGAACAAGCAAGTAGCCCGAATTTTTCTTTTTTCGTGAATTTTTTCCTGATTTTTCCAAATGGCACTAGTAGGAATCAATCTATTTTATTTTTTTCACTATTTTTTTATATTTTTCTCTGACCAAGGATCAAAAAAAGATGCAACCATAAAAATTGGCACCTACAACTGAGGTGGGATGTGGTCTACAGAAATACAACACGTTCTATGAAAAGCGTGCGAAATTTTTGACAATTTTTTTCTTTATTTTCCTGAATTTTTATGGCAATTTTGATGAAACCAAATAGGGCAAAGCCAAAGTAGCGAAACAATCTGTTACTGAGCGTGGGTAACAGTTGCAAGATGAACCTGTGCTGACAGAAGAATATGTGGAGCTATGGTTGGCACACAATATGACAGCAAGGATTAGCAATTAATGAATACGGATTATCGATTGTTTAATCTGGATCCAAAGTACAAATCACAGGTGCTGGCTAAGACGTGTCGAGACGTAGCGCAACAAGGTGAAAACAAAGGACGATGGAAAGAACTCACAAAATAAGCAAATAGCCCGGATTTTTCCTTTTTCCTGAATTTTTCCAAAAGGCACTAGTAGGAATCAAAGTTTTCTATTTTTCACTGTTTTTTTATATTTTTCTCTGAAGAAGGATAAAAAAGATGCAAGCACAAAAATTGGCACCTACAATTGAGGTGGGATGTGGTCTACAGAAATACAGCATGTTCTTTGAAAAGCGTGCAAAAACTTTGACAATTTTTTTTATTTTCCTGAACTTTTTTGGCAATTTTGATGAAACCAAATACGGCAAAGCCAAAGTGACGAAACAATCTATCGTTGAGCGTGGGTAATAGTTGCAAGATGAACCTGTGCTGACAGAAGAATATGTGGAGCTACGGGTAGGTACACAATATGACAGCAAGGATTAGCAATTAACGAATGCAGATTAGCGTTTTTTCAATCCGGATCCAATGTACAAATCACAGGTGCTGGCAAAGACGTGTCGAGACATAGCGCAACAAGGTGAAAACAAAGGACGTTGGAAAGAACTCAGAGAACAAGCAAATAGCCCGGATTTTTCCTTTTTCCTGAATTTTTCCCTGATTTCTCCAAAAGGCACTAGTAGGAATCAAACTTTTTTATTTTTTCACTATTTTTTTATATTTTTCTCTGAACACAGATCAAAAAAAGATGCAACCACAAAAATTGGCACCTACAACTGAGGTGGGATGTGGTCTACAGAAATACAGCACGTTCAGCATGCAAAAACTTTGACAATTTTTTTTCCTGAATTTTTTTGGCAATTTTGATGAAACCAAACAGGGCAAAGCCAATGTGGCGAAAAAATCTATTGTTGAGCATGGGTAACAGTTGCAAGATGAACCTGTGCTGACAGAAGAATATGTGGAGCTATGGGTAGGCACACAATATGACAACAAGGATTAGCAATTAACAAATGCAGAATAGCGATTGTTGAATCCAGATCCAAAGTACAAATCACAGTTGCTGGCTAAGACGTGTCGAGACATAGCGCAACAAGGTGAAAACAAAGCACAATGGAAAGAACTCACAGAACAAGCAAATAGCCCGCATTTTTCCATTTTCCTGAATTTTTCTCTGATTTTTCCAGAAGGCACTATTCGGAATCAAACTTTTTAAATTTTTCACTATTTTTTTATATTTTTCTCTGAACAAGGATCAAAAAAAGATGCAACCACAAAAATTGGCAACTACAATTGAGGTGGGATGTGGTCTACAGAAATACAGCACGTTCTCTGAAAAGCATGCAAAAACTTTGACAAATTTTTTTCTTTAATTTCCTAAATTTTTGTGGCAATTTTGATGAAACCAAACAGGGCAAAGCCAAAGTGGTGAAATAATCTGTTGCTGAGTATGGGTAACAGTTGCAAGATGAACCTGTGCTGACAGAAGAATATGTGGAACTATGAGTAGGCACACAATATGACAACAAGGATTAGCAATTAACGAATGCAGATTAGCGATTGTTCAATCCAGATCCATAGTTCAAATCACAGGTGCTGGCTAAGACGTGTCGAGACGTTGCGCAACAAGGTGTAAACAAATGACGATGGAAAGAACTCACAGAACAAGCAAATAGCACAATTTTTTCCTTGTTCCTGAATTTTTCCCTGATTTTTCCAAAAGGCACTAGTAGGAATCAAACTTTTTTATTTTTTCACTATTTTTTTTATATTTTCTCGGAACAAGGATAAAAAAAGATGCAACCACAAAAATTGGCACCTACAACTGAGGTGGGATGTGGTCGACAGAAATACAGCACGTTCAGCATGCAAAAACTTTGACAATTTTTTTTTCTTTATTTTCCCGAATTTTATTGGCAATTTTGAAGAAACCAAACAGGGCAAAGCCAAAGTAGCGACAAAATCTGTTCTTGAGCGTGGGTAACATTTGCAAGATGAACCTGTGCTGACAGAAGAATATGTGGAGCTACAGGTAGGCACACAATATGACAGCAAGGATTAGCAATTAACGAATGCAGATTAGCGATTGTTCTATCTGGATCCGAAGTATAAATCACAGGTGCTGGCTAAGACATGTCGAGAGGTTGCGCAACATGGTGTAAACAAAGGACGATGCAAAGAACTCACAGAACAAGCAAATAGCCCGAATTTTTCCTTTTTCCTGAATTTTTCCCTGATTTTTCCAAAAGGCACAAGTAGGAATCAAACTTTTTTATTTTTTCACTATTTTTTATATTTTTCTCTGAACAAGGATAAAAAAATGCAACCACAAAAATTGGCACCTACAACTGAGGTGGGATGTGGTCTAAAGAAATACAGCACGTTCTCTGAAAAGCGTGCAAAAACTTGGACAAATTTTTTTATTTTCTCGATTTTTTTGGCAATTTTGATGAAACCAAATACGGCAAATCCAAAGTGGGGAAACAATATGTTGTTGAGCGTGGGTAACAGTTGCAAGATGAACCTGTGCTGACTGAAGAATATGTGGAGCTATGGGTAGGCACACAATATGACAGCAAGGATTAGTAATTAACGAATGCAGATTAGCGATTGTTGAATCCAGATCCAAAGTACAAATCACAGGTGCTGGCTAAGACGTGTCGAGACATAGCGCAACAAGGTGAAAACAAAGGACGATAGAAAGAACTCACAGAACAAGCAAATAGCCCGGATTTTTCCTTTTTCTTGAATTTTTCCTTGATTTTTCCAAAAGGCACTAGTAGGAATCAAACTTTGAAATGTTTCACTATTTTTTTATATTTTTCTCTGAACAAGGATCAAAAAAAGATGCAACCACAAAAATTGGCACCTACAACTGAGGTGGGATGTGGTCTACAGAAATACAGCACGTTCTCTGAAAAGCGTGCAAAAACTTTGACAATTTTTTTTTTAATTTCTCGAATTTTTTTGGTAATTTTGATGAAACCTAACAGGGCAAAGCCAAAGTGGCAAAACAATCTGTTGCTGAGCGTGGGTAACAGTGGCAAGATGAACCTGTGCTGACAGAAGAATATGTGGAGCTATGGGTAGGCACACAATATGACAGCAAGGATTAGCAATTAACGAATGCGATTAGCGATTGTTCAATCTGGATCCAAAGTACAAATCACAGGTGCTGGCTAAGACGTGTCGAGACGTTGCGCAACAAGGTATAAACAAAGGACGATGGAAAGAACTCACAGAACAAGCAAATAGCCCAAATTTTTCCTTTTTCCTTAATTTTTCCCTGATTTTTCCAAAAGGCACAAGCAGGAATCAAACTTTTTTATTTTTTCACTATTTTTTTTATATTTTTTTCGGAACAAGGATCAAAAAAGATGCAACCACAAAAATTGGCACCTACAACTGAGGTGGGATGTGGTCTACACAAATACATCACATTTTCTAAAAAAGAGTGCAAAAACATTAACAATTTTTTTTCTTTAATTTCCTGAATTTTTTTTGGCGATTTTGATGAAACCTAACAGGGCAAAGCCAAAGTGCCGAAACAATCTGTTGCTGAGCGTCGGTAACAGTTGCAAGATGAACCTGTGCTGACAGAAGAATATGTGGAGCTATAGGTAGGCACACAATATGACAGTAAGGATTAGCAATTAACGAATGTAGATTAGCGATTGTTCAATCCGGATCCAAAGTACAAATCACAGGTGCTGGCTAAGACGTGTCGAGACGTTGCGCAACAAGGTATAAACAAAGGACGATGGAAAGAACTCACAGAACAAGCAAATAGCCCAAATTTTTCCTTTTTCCTGAATTTTTCCCTGATTTTTCCAAAAGGCACAAGTAGGAATCAAACTTTTTTATTTTTTCACTATTTTTTTTATATTTTTCTCGGAACAAGGATCAAAAAAGATGCAACCACAAAAATTGACACCTACAACTGTGGTGGGATGTGGTCTATAGAAATACAGCACGTTCAACATGCAAAAACTTTAATAATTTTTTTCTTTATTTTCCTGATTTTTTTTTGGCAATTTTGATGAAACCAAACAGGGCAAAGCCAAAGTGGCGAAACAATCTGTTACTGAGCGCAACAAGGTGAAAACAAAGGACGATAGAAAGAACTCACAGAACAAGCAAATAGCCTGGATTTTTCCTTTTTCTTGAATTTTTCCCTGATTTTTCCAAAACGCACTAGTAGGTATCAAACTTTTAAATTTTTCACTATTTTTTTCTATATTTTTGTCTGAACAAGGATCAAAAAAGGATGCAACCACAAAAATTAGCACCTACAACTGAGGTGGGATGTGGTCTATAGAAATACAACACGTTCTTTGAAAAGCGTGCAAAACCTTTGACAATATTCTTCTTTATTTTCCCGAATTTTTTTGGCAATTTTGATGAAACCAAACAGGGCAAATCCAAAGCGGCGAAACAATCTATTGCTGAGCATCGGTAACAGTTGCAAGATGAACCTGTGCTGACAGAAGACTATGTGGAGCTATGGGTAGGCACACAATATGAGAGCAAGGATTAGCAATTAACGAATGCAGATTAGCGATTGTTCAATCCGGATCCAAAGTACAAATCACAGGTGCTGGCTAAGACATGTCGAGACGTTGCGCAACAAGGTATAAACAAAGGACGATGGAAAGAACTCACAGAACAAACAAATAGCCCGGATTTTTCCTTTTTTCTGAATTTTTCCCTGATTTTTCCAAAAGGCACAAGCAGGAATCAAACTTTTTTATTTTTTCACTATTTTTTTATATTTTTCTCGGAACAAGGATCAAAAAAGATGCAACCACAAAAATTGGGACCTACAACTGAGGTGGGATGTGGTCTATAGAAATACAGCACGTTCAACATGCAAAAACTTTAATAATTTTTTTCTTTATTTTCCCGATTTTTTTTGGCAATTTTGATGAAACCAAACAGGGCAAAGCCAAAGTGGTGAAACAATCTGTTACTGAGCGCAACAAGGTGAAAACAAAGGACGATAGAAAGAACTCACAGAACAAGCAAATAGCCTGGATCTTTCCTTTTTCTTGAATTTTTCCCTGATTTTTCCAAAATGCACTAGTAGGTATCAAACTTTTAAATTTTTCACTATTTTTTTTTATATTTTTGTCTGAACAAGGATCAAAAAAAGATGCAACCACAAAAATTAGCACCTACAACTGAGGTGGGATGTGGTCTACAGAAATACAACACGTTCTCTGAAAAGCGTGCAAAACCTTTGACAATATTCTTCTTTATTTTACCGAATTTTTTTGGCAATTTTGATGAAACCAAACAAGGCAAATCCAAAGCGGCGAAACAATCTGTTGCTGAGCGTGGGTAACAGTTGCAAGATGAACCTTTGCTGATAGAAGAATATGTGGAGCTATGGGTAGGCACACAATATGAGAGCAAGGATTAGCAATTAACGAATACAGATTAGCGATTGTTCAATCCGGATCCAAAGTACAAATCACAGGTGCTGGCTAAGACGTGTCGAGACATAGCGCAACAAGGTGTAAACAAAGGACGATGGAAAGAACTCACAGAACAAGCAAATCGCCCAGATTTTTCCTTTTTCCTGAATTTTTCCCTGATTTTTCCAAAAGGCACTAGTAGGAATCAAACTTTTTTTATTTTTTCACTATTTTTTTTATATTTTTCGCTGAACAAGGATCAAAAAAAGATGCAACCACAAAAATTGGCACCTACAACTAAGGTGGGATGTGGTCTACAGAAATGCAGCACGTTCTTTGAAAAGCATGCAAAAACTTTGACAAATTTTTTTCTTTATTTTCCCAAATTTTTTTGGCAATTTTGATGAAACCAAAGAGGGCACAGCCAAAGTGGTGAAACAATCTGTTGTTGAGCGTGGGTAACAGTTGCAAGATGAACCTGTGCTGACAGAAGAATATGTGGAGCTACGTGTAGGCACACAATATAACAGCAAGGATTAGCAATTAACGAATGCAGATTAGCGATTGTTCAATCCGGATCCAAAGTACAAATCACAGGTGCTGCATAAGACATGTCGAGACATAGCGCAACAAGGTGAAAACAAAGGACGATGGAAAGAACTCATAGAACAAGCAAATAGCCCAGATTTTTCCTTTTTCCCGAATTTTTCCCTGATTTTTCCAAAAGGCACTAGTAAGAATCAAACTTTTTAATTTTTTCACTATTTTTTATATTTTTCTTTGAACACGGATAAATAAAAGAGGCAACCATAAAAGTTGGCACCTACAGCTGAGGTGGGATGTGGTCTACAGAAATACAGCGTGTTTTGTGAAAAGCGTGCAAAAACAGTGACAATTTTCTTCTTTATTTTCCTAAATTTTTATGGCAATTTTGATGAAACCAAACAGGGCAAAGCCAAAGTGGCGAAACAATCTGTTGCTAAGCGTGGGTAACAGTTGCAAGATGAACCTTTGCTGACAGAAGAATATGTGGAGCTACGGGTAGGCACACAATATGACTGCAAGGATTAGTAATTAACGAATGCAGATTAGCGATTGTTATATCTGGATCCAAGGTACAAATCACAGCTGCTGGCTAAGATGTGTCAAGACGTTGCGCAACAACGTGGAAACAAAGGACGATGGAAAGAACTCACAGAACAAGCAAATAGCCCGGATTTTTCCTTTTTTCTGAATTTTCCCTGATTTTTGCAAAAGGCACTAGTAGGAATCAAACTTTTTTATTTTTTCACTATTTTTTTTATTTTTCTCTGAACAAGGATCAAAAAAAGATGCAACCACAAAAATTGGCACCTACAACTGAGGTGGGATGTGGTCTACAAAAGTACAACACGTTCTCTGAAAAGCGTGCAAAAACTTTGACAATTTTTTTTTCTTTAATTTCCTGAATTTTTTTGGCAATTTTGATGAAACCAAATAGGGCAAAGCGAAAGTGGCAAAACAATCTATTGCTGAGCGCGGGTAACAGTTGCAAGATGAACCTGTGCTGACAGAAGAATATTAGGAGCTATGGGTAGGCACATAATATGACAGCAATGATTAGCAATTAACGAATACAGATTAGCGATTGTTCAATACAGATCCAAAGTACAAATCACAGGTGCTGGCTAAGACGTGTCGAGACATAGCGCAACAAGGTGTAAACAAAGGACGATGGAAAGAACTCACAGAACAAGCAAATTGTCCAAATTTTTTCTTTTTCCTGAATTTTTCCCTAATTTTTCCAAAAGGCACTAGTAGGAATCAAACTTTTTTATTTTTTCACTATTTTTTTATATTTTACTCTGAACAAGGATCAAAAAGGATGCAACCATAAAAATTGGCACTTACAACTGAGGTGGGATGTGGTCTATAGAAATACAGCATGTTCAGCATGCAAAAACTTTGACAATTTTTTTTTCTTTCTTTTCCTAAATTTTTTTGGCAATTTTGATGAAACCAAACAGGGCAAAGCCAAAGTGGCGAAAAAATCTATTGTTGAGCGTGGGTAACAGTTGCAAGATGAACTTGTGCTGACAGAAGAATATGTGGAGCTACGGGTAGGCACACAATATGACAGCAAGGATTAGCAATTAACGAATGCAGATTAGCGATTGTTCAATCCAGATCCAAAGTACAAATCACAGGTGCTGACTAAGACGTGTCGAGATGTAGCGCAACAAGGTGAAAACAAAGCACAATGGAAAGAACTCACATAACAAGCAAATAGCCCATATTTTTCCTTTTTCCTGAATTTTTCCCTGATTTTTCCAAAAGGCACTAGTAGGAATCAAACTTTTTAATTTTTTCACTATTTTTATTTTATATTTTTCTCTGAACACGGATCAAAAAAAGATGCAACCACAAAAATTGGCACCTACAATTGAGGTGGGATGTGGTCTACAGAAATACAGCATATTCTCTGAAAAGCGTGCAAAAATTTGATAATTTTCTTCTTTATTTTCCTGATTTTTTTGGCAATTTTGATGAAACCAAGCAGGGGAAAGCCAAAGTGGCGAAACAATCTGTTGCTGAGCGTGGGTAACAGTTTCAAAATGAACCTGTTCTGACAGAAGAATATGTGGAGCTATGGGTAGGCACACATTATGACAACAAGGATTAGCAATTAACGAATGTAGATTAGCGATTGTTCAATTCGGATCCAAAGTACAAATCACAAGTGCTGGACAAGACATGTCGAGACGTAGCGCAACAAGGTGAAAATAAAGGACGATGGAAAGAACTCATAGAACAATCAAATAGCCTAGATTTTTCTTTTTTTCCTGAATTTTTCCCTGATTTTTTATTTTTTCACTATTTTTTTATATTTTTCTCTGAACAAGGATCAAAAAAAGATGCACAATAAAAATTGGCACCTACAACTAAGGTGGGATGTGGTCTACAGAAATGCAACACGTTCTTTGAAAAGCATGCAAAAATTTTGACAATTTTTTTCTTTATTTTCCTGAATTTTTTGGCAATTTTGATGAAACCAAATAGGGCATCGCCAAAGTGGCGAAACAATCTGTTGTTGAGTGTGGGTAACAGTTGCAAGATGAACCTATGCTGACTGGAGAATATGTGGAGCTACGGGTAGGCACACAATATGACAGCAAGGATTAGCAATTAACGAATGCAGATTAGCGATTGTTCAATCCGGATCCAAAGAACAAATCCCAGATGCTGGCTAAGACATGTCGAGACGTAGCGCAATAAGGTGAAAACAAAGGACGTTGGAAAGAACTCACAGAACAAGCAAATAGCCCGGATTTTTCCTTTTTCCCGATTTTTTCCCTGATTTTTCCATAAGACACTAGTAAGAATCAAACTTTTTAATTTTTTCACTATTTTTTTATATTTTTCTCTGAACACGGATAAGAAAAAGATGCAACCACAAAAATTGGCACCTACAACTGACGTGGGATGTGGTCTACAGAAATACATCGTGTTTTGTTAAAAGCGTGCAAAAATAGTGACAATTTTCTTCTTTATTTTCCTGAATTTTTATGGCAATTTTGATGAAACCAAACAGGGCAAAGCCAAAGTGGCGAAACAATCTGTTGCTAAGCGTCGGTAACAGTTGCAAGATAAACCTGTGCTGATAGAAGAATATGTGGAGCTGTGGGTAGGCACACAATATGACAGCAAGGATTAGCAATTAACGAATGCAGATTAGCGATTGTTAAATCCGGATCCAAAGTACAAATCACAGGTGCTGGCTAAGACCTATCGAGACGTTGCGCAACAACGTGAAAACAAAGGACGATGGAAAGAACTCACAGAACAAGCAAATAGCCCGAATTTTTCCTTTTTCCTGAATTTTTCCTTGATTTTTCCAAAAGGCACTAGTAGGAATCAAACTTTTTTATTTTTTCACTATTTTTTTTATATTTTTCTCTAAACAAGGATAAAAAAGGATGCAACCACAAAAATTGGCACCTACAACTGAGGTGGGATGTGGTCTACAGAAATATAGCACGTTCAGAATGCAAAAACTTTGACAATTTTATTTCTTTATTTTCCTAAATTTTTTGGGCAATTTTGATGAAACCAAACAGGGCAAATCCAAAGTGGCGAAAAAATCTGTTGTTGAGCGTGGGTAACAGTTGCAAGATGAACCTATGCTGACAGAAGAATATGTGGAGCTACGGGTAGGCACACAATATGACAGCAAGGATTAGCAATTAACGAATGCAGATTAGCGATTGTTCAATCCGGATCCAAAGAACAAATCACAGACGCTGGCTAAGACATGTCGAGATGTAGCGCAACAAGGTGAAAACAAAGGACGATGGAAAGAACTCACAGAACAAGCAAATAGCCCGGATTTTTTCTTTTTCCCGAATTTTTCCCTGATTTTTCCAAAAGACACTAGTAAGAATCAAACTTTTTAATTTTTTCACTATTTTTTTATATTTTTCTCTGAACGCAGATAAGAAAAAGATGCAACCACAAAAATTGGCACCTACAACTGAGGTGGGATGTGGTCTACAGAAATACAGCGTGTTTTGTGAAAAGCGTGCAAAAACAGTGACAATTTTCTTCTTTATTTTCCTGAATTTTTATGGCAATTTTGATGAAACCAAACAGGGCAAAGCCAAAGTGGCGAAACAATCTGTTGCTAAGCGTCGGTAACAGTTCCAAGATAAACCTGTGCTGACAGAAGAATATGTGGAGTTGTGGGTAGGCACACAATATGACAGCAAGGATTAGCAATTAACGAATGCAGATTAGTGATTGTTCAATCCGGATCCAAAGTACAAATCACAGGTGCTGGCTAAGACCTGTCGAGACGTTGCGCAACAACGTGAAAACAAAGGACGATGGAAAGAACTCACAGAACAAGCAAATAGCCCGAATTTTTCCTTTTTCCTGAATTTTTCCTTGATTTTTTTCCAAAAGGCACTAGTAGGAATCAAACTTTTTTATTTTTTCACTATTTTTTTATATTTTTCTCTAAACAAGGATAAAAAAGGATGCAACCACAAAAATTGGCACCTACAACTGAGGTGGGATGTGGTCTACAGAAATATAGCACGTTCAGAATGCAAAAACTTTGACAATTTTATTTCTTTATTTTCCTAAATTTTTTGGGCAATTTTGATGAAACCAAACAGGGCAAATCCAAAGTGGCGAAAAAATCTGTTGTTGAGCGTGGGTAACAGTTGCAAGATGAACCTATGCTGACAGAAGAATATGTGGAGCTACGGGTAGGCACACAATATGACAGCAAGGATTAGCAATTAACGAATGCAGATTAGCGATTGTTCAATCCGGATCCAAAGAACAAATCACAGACGCTGGCTAAGGCATGTCGAGATGTAGCGCAACAAGGTGAAAACAAAGGACGATGCAAAGAACTCACAGAACAAGCAAATAGCCCGGATTTTTCCTTTTTCCCGAATTTTTCCCTGATTTTTCCAAAAGACACTAGTAAGAATCAAACTTTTTAATTTTTTCACTATTTTTTTATATTTTTCTCTGAACGCAGATAAGAAAAAGATGCAACCACAAAAATTGGCACCTACAACTGAGGTGGGATGTGGTCTACAGAAATACAGCGTGTTTTGTGAAAAGCGTGCAAAAACAGTGACAATTTTCTTCTTTATTTTCCTGAATTTTTATGGCAATTTTGATGAAACCAAACAGGGCAAAGCCAAAGTGGCGAAACAATCTGTTGCTAAGCGTGGGTAACAGTTGCAAGATGAACCTGTGCTGACAGAAGAATATGTGGAGCTGTGGGTAGGCACACAATATGACAGCAAGGATTAGCAATTAACGAATGCAGATTAGCGATTGTTAAATCCGGATCCAAAGTACAAATCACAGGTGCTGGCTAAGACCTGTCGAGACGTTGCGCAACAACGTGAAAACAAAGGATGATGGAAAGAACTCACAGAACAAGCAAATAGCCCGAATTTTTCCTTTTTCCTGAATTTTTCCCTCATTTTTCCAAAAGGCACTAGTAGGAATCAAACTTTTTTATTTTTTCACTATTTTTTTAATATTTTTCTCTAATCAAGGATAAAAAAGGATGCACCCACAAAAATTGGCACCTACAACTGAGGTGGGATGTGGTCTACAGAAATACAGCACGTTCAGCATGCAAAAACTTTGACAATTTTATTTCTTTATTTTCCTAAATTTTTTGGGCAATTTTGTTGAAACCAAATAGGGCAAATCCAAAGTGGCGTAAAAATCTGTTGTTGAGCGTAGGTAACAGTTGCAAGATGAACCAGTGCTGACAGAAGAATATGTGGAGCTACGGGTAGGCACACAATATGACAACAAGGATTAGCAATTAACGAATGCAGATTAGCGATTGTTCAATCCGGATCCAAAGTACAAATCACAGGTGCTGGCTAAGGCGTGTCGAGACGTAGCGCAACAAGGTGAAAATAAAGCACAATGGAAAGAACTCACAGAACAAGCAAATAGCCTGGATTTTTCGATTTTTCCTGAATTTTTCCCTGATTTTTCCAAAAGGCACTAGTAGGAATCAAACTTTTTAATTTTTTCACTATTTTTTTATATTTTTCTCTGAACGCAGATAAGAAAAAGATGCAACCACAAAAATTGGCACCTACAACTGAGGTGGGATGTGGTCTACAGAAATACAGCGTGTTTTGTGAAAAGCGTGCAAAAACAGTGACAATTTTCTTCTTTATTTTCCTGAATTTTTATGGCAATTTTGATGAAACCAAACAGGGCAAAGCCAAAGTGGCGAAACAATCTGTTGCTAAGCGTCGGTAACTGTTGCAAGATAAACCTGTGCTGACAGAAGAATATGTGGAGCTGTGGGGTAGGCACACAATATGACAGCAAGGATTAGCAATTAACGAATGCAGATTAGCGATTGTTCAATCCGGATCCAAAGTACAAATCACAGGTGCTGGCTAAGACCTGTCGAGACGTTGCGCAACAACGTGAAAACAAAGGACGATGGAAAGAACTCACAGAACAAGCAAATAGCCCGAATTTTTCCTTTTTCCTGAATTTTTCCTTGATTTTTTTCCAAAAGGCACTAGTAGGAATCAAACTTTTTTATTTTTTCACTATTTTTTTATATTTTTCTCTAAACAAGGATAAAAAAGGATGCAACCACAAAAATTGGCACCTACAACTGAGGTGGGATGTGGTCTACAGAAATATAGCACGTTCAGAATGCAAAAACTTTGACAATTTTATTTCTTTATTTTCCTAAATTTTTTGGGCAATTTTGATGAAACCAAACAGGGCAAATCCAAAGTGGCGAAAAAATCTGTTGTTGAGCGTGGGTAACAGTTGCAAGATGAACCTATGCTGACAGAAGAATATGTGGAGCTATGGGTAGGCACACAATATGACAGCAAGGATTAGCAATTAACGAATGCAGATTAGCGATTGTTCAATCCGGATCCAAAGAACAAATCACAGACGCTGGCTAAGACATGTCGAGATGTAGCGCAACAAGGTGAAAACAAAGGACGATGGAAAGAACTCACAGAACAAGCAAATAGCCCGGATTTTTCCTTTTTCCCGAATTTTTCCCTGATTTTTCCAAAAGACACTAGTAAGAATCAAACTTTTTAATTTTTTCACTATTTTTTTATATTTTTCTCTGAACGCAGATAAGAAAAAGATGCAACCACAAAAATTGGCACCTACAACTGAGGTGGGATGTGGTCTACAGAAATACAGCGTGTTTTGTGAAAAGCGTGCAAAAACAGTGACAATTTTCTTCTTTATTTTCCTGAATTTTTATGGCAATTTTGATGAAACCAAACAGGGCAAAGCCAAAGTGGCGAAACAATCTGTTGCTAAGCGTCGGTAACTGTTGCAAGATAAACCTGTGCTGACAGAAGAATATGTGGAGCTGTGGGTAGGCACACAATATGACAGCAAGGATTAGCAATTAACGAATGCAGATTAGCGATTGTTCAATCCGGATCCAAAGTACAAATCACAGGTGCTGGCTAAGACCTGTCGAGACGTTGCGCAACAACGTGAAAACAAAGGACGATGGAAAGAACTCACAGAACAAGCAAATAGCCCGAATTTTTCCTTTTTCCTGAATTTTTCCTTGATTTTTTTCCAAAAGGCACTAGTAGGAATCAAACTTTTTTATTTTTTCACTATTTTTTTATATTTTTCTCTAAACAAGGATAAAAAAGGATGCAACCACAAAAATTGGCACCTACAACTGAGGTGGGATGTGGTCTACAGAAATATAGCACGTTCAGAATGCAAAAACTTTGACAATTTTATTTCTTTATTTTCCTAAATTTTTTGGGCAATTTTGATGAAACCAAACAGGGCAAATCCAAAGTGGCGAAAAAATCTATTGTTGAGCGTGGGTAACAGTTGCAAGATGAACCTATGCTGACAGAAGAATATGTGGAGCTACGGGTAGGCACACAATATGACAGCAAGGATTAGCAATTAACGAATGCAGATTAGCGATTGTTCAATCCGGATCCAAAGAACAAATCACAGACGCTGGCTAAGACATGTCGAGATGTAGCGCAACAAGGTGAAAACAAAGGACGATGGAAAGAACTCACAGAACAAGCAAATAGCCCGGATTTTTCCTTTTTCCCGAATTTTTCCCTGATTTTTCCAAAAGACACTAGTAAGAATCAAACTTTTTAATTTTTTCACTATTTTTTTATATTTTTCTCTGAACGCAGATAAGAAAAAGATGCAACCACAAAAATTGGCACCTACAACTGAGGTGGGATGTGGTCTACAGAAATACAGCGTGTTTTGTGAAAAGCGTGCAAAAACAGTGACAATTTTCTTCTTTATTTTCCTGAATTTTTATGGCAATTTTGATGAAACCAAACAGGGCAAAGCCAAAGTGGCGAAACAATCTGTTGCTAAGCGTCGGTAACTGTTGCAAGATAAACCTGTGCTGACAGAAGAATATGTGGAGCTGTGGGTAGGCACACAATATGACAGCAAGGATTAGCAATTAACAAATGCAGATTAGCGATTGTTCAATCCGGATCCAAAGTACAAATCACAGGTGCTGGCTAAGACCTGTCGAGACGTTGCGCAACAACGTGAAAACAAAGGACGATGGAAAGAACTCACAGAACAAGCAAATAGCCCGAATTTTTCCTTTTTCCTGAATTTTTCCTTGATTTTTTCCAAAAGGCACTAGTAGGAATCAAACTTTTTTATTTTTTCACTATTTTTTTATATTTTTCTCTAAACAAGGATAAAAAAGGATGCAACCACAAAAATTGGCACCTACAACTGAGGTGGGATGTGGTCTACAGAAATATAGCACGTTCAGAATGCAAAAACTTTGACAATTTTATTTCTTTATTTTCCTAAATTTTTTGGGCAATTTTGATGAAACCAAACAGGGCAAATCCAAAGTGGCGAAAAAATCTGTTGTTGAGCGTGGGTAACAGTTGCAAGATGAACCTATGCTGACAGAAGAATATGTGGAGCTACGGGTAGGCACACAATATGACAGCAAGGATTAGCAATTAACGAATGCAGATTAGCGATTGTTCAATCCGGATCCAAAGAACAAATCACAGACGCTGGCTAAGACATGTCGAGATGTAGCGCAACAAGGTGAAAACAAAGGACGATGGAAAGAACTCACAGAACAAGCAAATAGCCCGGATTTTTCCTTTTTCCCCGAATTTTTCCCTGATTTTTCCAAAAGACACTAGTAAGAATCAAACTTTTTAATTTTTTCACTATTTTTTTATATTTTTCTCTGAACGCAGATAAGAAAAAGATGCAACCACAAAAATTGGCACCTACAACTGAGGTGGGATGTGGTCTACAGAAATACAGCGTGTTTTGTGAAAAGCGTGCAAAAACAGTGACAATTTTCTTCTTTATTTTCCTGAATTTTTATGGCAATTTTGATGAAACCAAACAGGGCAAAGCCAAAGTGGCGAAACAATCTGTTGCTAAGCGTCGGTAACTGTTGCAAGATAAACCTGTGCTGACAGAAGAATATGTGGAGCTGTGGGTAGGCACACAATATGACAGCAAGGATTAGCAATTAACAAATGCAGATTAGCGATTGTTCAATCCGGATCCAAAGTACAAATCACAGGTGCTGGCTAAGACCTGTCGAGACGTTGCGCAACAACGTGAAAACAAAGGACGATGGAAAGAACTCACAGAACAAGCAAATAGCCCGAATTTTTCCTTTTTCCTGAATTTTTCCTTGATTTTTTTCCAAAAGGCACTAGTAGGAATCAAACTTTTTTATTTTTTCACTATTTTTTTATATTTTTCTCTAAACAAGGATAAAAAAGGATGCAACCACAAAAATTGGCACCTACAACTGAGGTGGGATGTGGTCTACAGAAATATAGCACGTTCAGAATGCAAAAACTTTGACAATTTTATTTCTTTATTTTCCTAAATTTTTTGGGCAATTTTGATGAAACCAAACAGGGCAAATCCAAAGTGGCGAAAAAATCTGTTGTTGAGCGTGGGTAACAGTTGCAAGATGAACCTATGCTGACAGAAGAATATGTGGAGCTACGGGTAGGCACACAATATGACAGCAAGGATTAGCAATTAACGAATGCAGATTAGCGATTGTTCAATCCGGATCCAAAGAACAAATCACAGACGCTGGCTAAGACATGTCGAGATGTAGCGCAACAAGGTGAAAACAAAGGGCGATGGAAAGAACTCACAGAACAAGCAAATAGCCCGGATTTTTCCTTTTTCCCGAATTTTTCCCTGATTTTTCCAAAAGACACTAGTAAGAATCAAACTTTTTAATTTTTTCACTATTTTTTTATATTTTTCTCTGAACGCAGATAAGAAAAAGATGCAACCACAAAAATTGGCACCTACAACTGAGGTGGGATGTGGTCTACAGAAATACAGCGTGTTTTGTGAAAAGCGTGCAAAAACAGTGACAATTTTCTTCTTTATTTTCCTGAATTTTTATGGCAATTTTGATGAAACCAAACAGGGCAAAGCCAAAGTGGCGAAACAATCTGTTGCTAAGCGTCGGTAACTGTTGCAAGATAAACCTGTGCTGACAGAAGAATATGTGGAGCTGTGGGTAGGCACACAATATGACAGCAAGGATTAGCAATTAACAAATGCAGATTAGCGATTGTTCAATCCGGATCCAAAGTACAAATCACAGGTGCTGGCTAAGACCTGTCGAGACGTTGCGCAACAACGTGAAAACAAAGGACGATGGAAAGAACTCACAGAACAAGCAAATAGCCCGAATTTTTCCTTTTTCCTGAATTTTTCCTTGATTTTTTTCCAAAAGGCACTAGTAGGAATCAAACTTTTTTATTTTTTCACTATTTTTTTATATTTTTCTCTAAACAAGGATAAAAAAGGATGCAACCACAAAAATTGGCACCTACAACTGAGGTGGGATGTGGTCTACAGAAATATAGCACGTTCAGAATGCAAAAACTTTGACAATTTTATTTCTTTATTTTCCTAAATTTTTTGGGCAATTTTGATGAAACCAAACAGGGCAAATCCAAAGTGGCGAAAAAATCTGTTGTTGAGCGTGGGTAACAGTTGCAAGATGAACCTATGCTGACAGAAGAATATGTGGAGCTACGGGTAGGCACACAATATGACAGCAAGGATTAGCAATTAACGAATGCAGATTAGCGATTGTTCAATCCGGATCCAAAGAACAAATCACAGACGCTGGCTAAGACATGTCGAGATGTAGCGCAACAAGGTGAAAACAAAGGACGATGGAAAGAACTCACAGAACAAGCAAATAGCCCGGATTTTTCCTTTTTCCCGAATTTTTCCCTGATTTTTCCAAAAGACACTAGTAAGAATCAAACTTTTTAATTTTTTCACTATTTTTTTATATTTTTCTCTGAACGCAGATAAGAAAAAGATGCAACCACAAAAATTGGCACCTACAACTGAGGTGGGATGTGGTCTACAGAAATACAGCGTGTTTTGTGAAAAGCATGCAAAAACAGTGACAATTTTCTTCTTTATTTTCCTGAATTTTTATGGCAATTTTGATGAAACCAAACAGGGCAAAACCAAAGTGGCGAAACAATCTGTTGCTAAGCGTCGGTAACTGTTGCAAGATAAACCTGTGCTGACAGAAGAATATGTGGAGCTGTGGGTAGGCACACAATATGACAGCAAGGATTAGCAATTAACGAATGCAGATTAGCGATTGTTCAATCCGGATCCAAAGTACAAATCACAGGTGCTGGCTAAGACCTGTCGAGACGTTGCGCAACAACGTGAAAACAAAGGACGATGGAAAGAACTCACAGAACAAGCAAATAGCCCGAATTTTTCCTTTTTCCTGAATTTTTCCTTGATTTTTTTCCAAAAGGCACTAGTAGGAATCAAATTTTTTTATTTTTTCACTATTTTTTTATATTTTTCTCTAAACAAGGATAAAAAAGGATGCAACCACAAAAATTGGCACCTACAACTGAGGTGGGATGTGGTCTACAGAAATATAGCACGTTCAGAATGCAAAAACTTTGACAATTTTATTTCTTTATTTTCCTAAATTTTTTGGGCAATTTTGATGAAACCAAACAGGGCAAATCCAAAGTGGCGAAAAAATCTGTTGTTGAGCGTGGGTAACAGTTGCAAGATGAACCTATGCTGACAGAAGAATATGTGGAGCTACGGGTAGGCACACAATATGACAGCAAGGATTAGCAATTAACGAATGCAGATTAGCGATTGTTCAATCTGGATCCAAAGAACAAATCACAGACGCTGGCTAAGACATGTCGAGATGTAGCGCAACAAGGTGAAAACAAAGGACGATGGAAAGAACTGACAGAACAAGCAAATAGCCCGGATTTTTCCTTTTTCCCGAATTTTTCCCTGATTTTTCCAAAAGACACTAGTAAGAATCAAACTTTTTAATTTTTTCACTATTTTTTTATATTTTTCTCTGAACGCAGATAAGAAAAAGATGCAACCACAAAAATTGGCACCTACAACTGAGGTGGGATGTGGTCTACAGAAATACAGCGTGTTTTGTGAAAAGCGTGCAAAAACAGTGACAATTTTCTTCTTTATTTTCCTGAATTTTTATGGCAATTTTGATGAAACCAAACAGGGCAAAGCCAAAGTGGCGAAACAATCTGTTGCTAAGCGTGGGTAACAGTTGCAAGATGAACCTGTGCTGACAGAAGAATATGTGGAGCTGTGGGTAGGCACACAATATGACAGCAAGGATTAGCAATTAACGAATGCAGATTAGCGATTGTTAAATCCGGATCCAAAGTACAAATCACAGGTGCTGGCTAAGACCTGTCGAGACGTTGCGCAACAACGTGAAAACAAAGGACGATGGAAAGAACTCACAGAACAAGCAAATAGCCCAGATTTTTCTTTTTTCTTGAATTTTTCCCCGATTTTTCCAAAAGGCACTTGTAAGAATCAAACTTTTTAATTTTTTCACTACTTTTTATATTTTTATCTAAACAAGGATAAGAAAAAGATGCAACCACAAAAATTGGCACCTACAACTGAGGTGGGATGTGGTCTACAGAAATACAGCATGTTTTGTGAAAAGCGTGCAAAAACAGTGACAATTTTCTTCTTTATTTTCCTGAATTTTTAAGGCAATTTTGATGAAACCAAACAGGGCAAAGCCAAAGTGGCGAAACAATCTGTTGCTAAGCGTGGGTAACAGTTGCAAGATGAACCTGTGCTGACAGAAGAATGTGTGGAGCTGTTGGTAGGCACATAATATGACAGCAAGGATTAGCAATTAACGAATGCAGATTAGCGATTGTTAAATCCGGATCCAAAGTACAAATCACAGGTGCTGGCTAAGACATGTCGAGACGTTGCGCAACAACGTGAAAATAAAGGACGATGGAAAGAACTCACAGAACAAGCAAATAGCCCGAATTTTTCCTTTTTCCTGAATTTTTCCCTGATTTTTCCAAAAGGCACTAGTAGGAATCAAACTTTTTTATATTTTCACTATTTTTTTATATTTTTCTCTGAAGAAGGATCAAAAAAAGATGCAACAACAAAAATTGGCACCTACAACTAAGGTGGGATATGGTCTACAGAAATGCAGCACGTTCTTTGAAAAGCATGCAAAAATTTTGACAATTTTTTTCTTTATTTTTGCCGAATTGTTTTGGCAATTTTGATGAAACCAAATAGGGCATAGCCAAAGTGGCGAAACAATCTGTTGTTGAGCGTGGGTAACAGTTGCAAGATGAACCTATGCTGACAGAAGAATATGTGGAGCTACGGGTAGGCACACAATATGACAGCAAGGATTAGCAATTAACGAATGCAGATTAGCGATTGTTCAATCCGGATCCAAAGAACAAATCACAGATGCTGGCTAAGACATGTCGAGATGTAGCGCAACAAGGTGAAAACAAAGGACGATGGAAAGAACCCACAGAACAAGCAAATAGCCTAGATTTTTCCTTTTTCCTGAATTTTTCCCTGATTTTTCCAAAAGGCACTAGTAAGAATCAAACTTTTTAATTTTTTCACTATTTTTTTATATTTTTATCTAAACAAGGATAAGAAAAAGATGCAACCACAAAAATTGGCACCTACAACTGAGGTGGGATGTGGTCTACAGAAATACAACATGTTTTGTGAAAAGCGTGCAAAAATAGTGACAATTTTCTTCTTTATTTTCCTGAATTTTTATGGCAATTTTGATGAAACCAAACAGGGCAAAGCCAAAGTGGCGAAACAATCTGTTGCTAAGCGTGGGTAACAGTTGCAAGATGAACCTGTGCTGACAGAAGAATATGTGGAGCTGTTGGTAGGCACATAATATGACAGCAAGGATTAGCAATTAACGAATGCAGATTAGCGATTGTTAAATCCGGACCCAAAGTACAAATCACAGGTGCTGGCTAAGACATGTCGAGACGTTGCGCAACAACATGAAAATAAAGGACGATGGAAAGAACTCACAGAACAAGGAAATAGCCCGAATTTTTCCTTTTTCCTGAATTTTTCCCTGATTTTTCCAAAAGGCACTAGTAGGAATCAAACTTTTTTATTTTTTCACTATTTTTTTATATTTTTCTCTGAAGAAGGATCAAAAAAAGATGCAACAACAAAAATTGGCACCTACAACTAAGGTGGGATATGTTCTACAGAAATGCAGCACGTTCTTTGAAAAGCATGCAAAAATTTTGACAATTTTTTTCTTTATTTTTGCCGATTTTTTTTGGCAATTTTGGTGAAACCAAATAGGGCATAGCCAAAGTGGCGAAACAATCTGTTGTTGAGCGTGGGTAACAGTTGCAAGATGAACCTATGCTGACAGAAGAATATGTGGAGCTACGGGTAGGCACACAATATGACAGCAGGGATTAGCAATTAACGAATGCAGATTAGCGATTGTTCAATCCGGATCCAAAGAACAAATCACAGATGCTGGCTAAGACATGTCGAGACGTAGCGCAATAAGGTGAAAACAAAGGACGATGGAAAGAACTCACAGAACAAGCAAATAGCCTAGATTTTTCCTTTTTCTTGAAATTTTCCCTGATTTTTCCAAAAGGCACTAGTAAGAATCAAACTTTTTAATTTTTTCACTATTTTTTTATATTTTTATCTAAACAAGGATAAGAAAAAGATGCAACCACAAAAATTGGCACCTACAACTGAGGTGGGATGTGGTCTACAGAAATACAGCATGTTTTGTGAAAAGCGTGCAAAAACAGTGACAAATTTCTTCTTTATTTTCCTGAATTTTTATGGCAATTTTGATGAAACCAAACAGGGCAAAGCCAAAGTGGCGAAACAATCTGTTGCTAGGCGTGGGTAACAGTTGCAAGATGAACCTGTGCTGACAGAAGAATATGTGGAGCTGTTGGTAGGCACACAATATGACAACAAGGATTAGCAATTAACGAATGCAGATTAGCGATTGTTAAATCCGGATCCAAAGTAGAAATCACAGGTGCTAGCTAAGACATGTCGAGACGTTGCGCAACAATGTGAAAACAAAGGACGATGGAAAGAACTCATAGAACAAGCAAATAGCCTGGATTTTTCCTTTTTCCCGAATTTTTCCTTGATTTTTCCAAAAGACACTAGTAAGAATCAAACTTTTTAATTTTTTCACTATTGTTTTATATTTTTCTCTGAACACGGATAAGAAAAAGATGCAACCACAAAAATTGGCACCTATAACTGAGGTGGGATGTGGTCTACAGAAATACAGCGTGTTTTGTGAAAAGCGTGCAAAAACAGTGACAATTTTCTTCTTTATTTTCCTGAATTTTAATGGCAATTTTGATGAAACCAAACAGGGCAAAGCCAAAGTGGCGAAACAATCTGTTGCTAAGCGTGGGTAACAGTTGCAAGATGAACCTGTGCTGACAGAAGAATATGTGGAGCTGTGGGTAGGCACACAATATGACAGCAAGGATTAGCAATTAACGAATGAAGATTAGCGATTGTTAAATCCGGATCCAAAGTACAAATCACAGGTGCTGGCTAAGACCTGTCGAGACGTTGCGTAACAACGTGAAAACAAAGGACGATGGAAAGAACTCACAGAACAAGCAAATAGCCCAAATTTTTCCTTTTTCCTGAATTTTTCCTTGATTTTTCCAAAAGGCACTAGTAGGAATCAAACTTTTTTATTTTTTCACTATTTTTTTTATATTTTTCTCTGAACAAGGATAAAAATGGATGCAACCACAAAAATTGGCACCTACAACTGAGGTGGGATGTGGTCTACAGAAATATAGCACGTTCAGAATGCAAAAACTTTGACAATTTTATTTCTTTATTTTCCTAAATTTTTTGGGCAATTTTGATGAAACCAAACAGGGCAAATCCAAAGTGGCGAAAAAATCTGTTGTTGAGCGTGGGTAACAGTTGCAAGATGAACCTATGCTGACAGAAGAATATGTGGAGCTACGGGTAGGCACACAAGATGACAGCAAGGATTAGCAATTAACGAATACAGATTAGCGATTGTTCAATCCGGATCCAAAGAACAAATCACAGACGCTGGCTAAGACATGTCGAGATGTAGCGCAACAAGGTGAAAACAAAGGACGATGGAAAGAACTCACAGAACAAGCAAATAGCCCGGATTTTTCCATTTTCCCGAATTTTTCCCTGATTTTTCCAAAAGACACTAGTAATAATCAAACTTTTTAATTTTTTCACTATTTTTTTATATTTTTCTCTGAACGCAGATAAGAAAAAGATGCAACCACAAAAATTGGCACCTACAACTGAGGTGGGATGTGGTCTACAGAAATACAGCGTGTTTTGTGAAAAGCGTGCAAAAACAGTGACAATTTTCTTCTTTATTTTCCTGAATTTTTATGGCAATTTTGATGAAACCAAACAGGGCAAAGCCAAAGTGGCGAAACAATCTGTTGCTAAGCGTGGGTAACAGTTGCAAGATGAACCTGTGCTGACAGAAGAATATGTGGAGCTGTGGGTAGGCACACAATATGACAGCAAGGATTAGCAATTAACGAATGCAGATTAGCGATTGTTCAATCCGGATCCAAAGTACAAATCACAGGTGCTGGCTAAGACCTGTCGAGACGTTGCGCAACAACGTGAAAACAAAGGACGATGGAAAGAACTCACAGAACAAGCAAATAGCCCGAATTTTTCCTTTTTCCTGAATTTTTCCTTGATTTTTCCAAAAGGCACTAGTAGGAATCAAAGTTTTTATTTTTTCACTATTTTTTTATATTTTTCTCCGAACAAGGATAAAAAAGGATGCAACCACAAAAATTGGCACCTACAACTGAGGTGGGATGTGGTCTACAGAAATACAGCACGTTCAGCATGCAAAAACTTTGACAATTTTATTTCTTTATTTTCCTAAATTTTTGGGCAATTTTGATGAAACCAAACAGGGCAAATCCAAAGTGGCGAAAAATTCTGTTGTTGAGCGTGGGTAACAGTTGCAAGATGAACCAGTGCTGACAGAAGAATATGTGGAGCTACGGGTAGGCACACAATATGACAACAAGGATTAGCAATTAACGAATGCAGATTAGCGATTGTTCAATCCGGATCCAAAGTACAAATCACAGGTGCTGGCTAAGGCGTGTCAAGACGTAGCGCAACAAGGTGAAAACAAAGCACAATGGAAAGAACTCACAGAACAGGCAAATAGCTCGGATTTTTCCATTTTTCCTGAATTTTTCCCTGATTTTTCCAAAAGGCACTAGTAGGAATCAAACTTTTTAATTTTTTCACTATTTTTTTATATTTTTCTCTGAACGCAGATAAGAAAAAGATGCAACCACAAAAATTGGCACCTACAACTGAGGTGGGATGTGGTCTACAGAAATACAGCGTGTTTTGTGAAAAGCGTGCAAAAACAGTGACAATTTTCTTCTTTATTTTCCTGAATTTTTATGGCAATTTTGATGAAACCAAACAGAGCAAAGCCAAAGTGGCGAAACAATCTGTTGCTAAGCGTGTGTAACAGTTGCAAGATGAACCTGTGCTGACAGAAGAATATGTGGAGCTGTGGGTAGGCAGACAATATGACAGCAAGGATTAGCAATTAACGAATGCAGATTAGCGATTGTTAAATCCGGATCCAAAGTACAAATCACAGGTGCTGGCTAAGACCTGTCGAGACGTTGCACAACAACGTGAAAACAAAGGACAATGGAAAGAACTCACAGAACAAGCAAATAGCCCGAATTTTTCCTTTTTCCTGAATTTTTCCTTGATTTTTCCAAAAGGCACTAGTAGGAATCAAAGTTTTTGTTTTTTCACTATTTTTTTATATTTTTCTCTGAACAAGGATAAAAAAGGATGCAACCACAAAAATTGGCACCTACAACTGAGGTGGGATGTGGTCTACAGAAATACAGCACGTTCAGCATGCAAAAACTTTGACAATTTTATTTCTTTATTTTCCTAAATTTTTTGGGCAATTTTGATGAAACCAAACAGGGCAAATCCAAAGTGGCGAGAAAATTTGTTGTTGAGCGTGGGTAACAGTTGCAAGATAAACCAGTGCTGACAGAAGAATATGTGGAGCTACGGGTAGGCACACAATATGACAACAAGGATTAGCAATTAACGAATGCAGATTAGCGATTGTTCAATCCGGATCCAAAGTACAAATCACAGGTGCTGGCTAAGGCGTGTCGAGACGTAGCGCAACAAGGTGAAAACAAAGCACAATGGAAAGAACTCACAGAACAGGCAAATAGCTCGGATTTTTCCATTTTTCCTGAATTTTTCCCTGATTTTTCCAAAAGGCACTAGTAGGAATCAAACTTTTTAATTTTTTCACTATTTTTTTATATTTTTCTCTGAACGCAGATAAGAAAAAGATGCAACCACAAAAATTGGCACCTACAACTGAGATGGGATGTGGTCTACAGAAATACAGCGTGTTTTGTGAAAAGCGTGCAAAAACAGTGACAATTTTCTTCTTTATTTTCCTGAATTTTTATGGCAATTTTGATGAAACCAAACAGAGCAAAGCCAAAGTGGCGAAACAATCTGTTGCTAAGCGTGTGTAACAGTTGCAAGATGAACCTGTGCTGACAGAAGAATATGTGGAGCTGTGGGTAGGCAGACAATATGACAGCAAGGATTAGCAATTAACGAATGCAGATTAGCGATTGTTAAATCCGGATCCAAAGTACAAATCACAGGTGCTGGCTAAGACCTGTCGAGACGTTGCACAACAACGTGAAAACAAAGGACGATGGAAAGAACTCACAGAACAAGCAAATAGCCCGAATTTTTCCTTTTTCCTGAATTTTTCCTTGATTTTTCCAAAAGGCACTAGTAGGAATCAAAGTTTTTATTTTTTCACTATTTTTTTATATTTTTCTCTGAACAAGGATAAAAAAGGATGCAACCACAAAAATTGGCACCTACAACTGAGGTGGGATGTGGTCTACAGAAATACAGCACGTTCAGCATGCAAAAACTTTGACAATTTTATTTCTTTATTTTCCTAAATTTTTTGGGCAATTTTGATGAAACCAAACAGGGCAAATCCAAAGTGGCGAGAAAATTTGTTGTTGAGCGTGGGTAACAGTTGCAAGATAAACCAGTGCTGACAGAAGAATATGTGGAGCTACGGGTAGGCACACAATATGACAACAAGGATTAGCAATTAACGATTGCAGATTAGCGATTGTTCAATCCGGATCCAAAGTACAAATCACAGGTGCTGGCTAAGGCGTGTCGAGACGTAGCGCAACAAGGTGAAAACAAAGCACAATGGAAAGAACTCACAGAACAAGCAAATAGCCCGGATTTTTCCATTTTTCCTGAATTTTTCCCTGATTTTTCCAAAAGGCACTAGTAGGAATCAAACTTTTTAATTTTTTCACTATTTTTATTTTATATTTTTCTCTGAACACGGATAAAAAAAGATGCAACGACAAAAATTGGCACCTACAACTAAGGTGGGATGTGGTCTACAGAAATACAGCACGTTCTTTGAAAAGCATGCAAAAATTTTGACAATTTTTTTCTTTATGTTCCTGAATTTTTTTGGCAATTTTGATGAAACCAAACAGGGGAAAGCCAAAGTGGCGAAACAATCTGTTGCTGAGCGTGGGTAACAGATTCAAGATGAACCTGTGCTGACAGAAGAATATGTGGAGCTATGTGTAGGCACGCATTATGACAGCAAGGATTAGCAATTAACGAATGCAGATTAGCGATTGTTCAATCTGGATCCAAAGTACAAATCACAGGTGCTGGATAAGACGTGTCGAGACGTAGCGCAACAAGGTGAAAACAAAGGACGATGGAAAGAACTCACAGAACAAGCAAATAGCCCAGATTTTTCTTTTTTCCTGAATTTTTCCCTGATTTTTCCAAAAGGCACTAGTAGGAATCAAACTTTTTTATTTTTTCACTATTTTTTTATATTTTTCTCTGAACAAGGATCAAAAAAAGATGCAACAACAAAAATTGGCACCTACAACTAAGGTGGGATATGGTCTACAGAAATGCAGCACGTTCTTTGAAAAGCATGCAAAAATTTTGACAATTTTTTTCTTTATTTTTGCCGAATTTTTTTGGCAATTTTGATGAAACCAAATAGGGCATAGCCAAAGTGGCGAAACAATCTGTTGTTGAGCGTGGGTAACAGTTGCAAGATGAACCGATGCTGACAGAAGAATATGTGGAGCTACGGGTAGGCACACAATATGACACCAAGGATTAGCAATTAACGAATGCAGATTAGCGATTGTTCAATTCGGATCCAAAGAACAAATCACAGATGCTGGCTAAGACATGTCGAGACGTAGCGCAACAAGGTGAAAACAAAGGACGATGGAAAGAACTCACAGAACAAGCAAATAGCCTAGATTTTTCCTTTTTCCTAAATTTTTCCCTGATTTTTCCAAAAGGCACTAGTAAGAATCAAACTTTTTAATTTTTTCACTATTTTTTTTATATTTTTATCTAAACAAGGATAAGAAAAAGATGCAACCACAAAAATTGGCACCTACAACTGAGGTGGGATGTGGTCTACAGAAATACAGCATGTTTTGTGAAAAGCGTGCAAAAATAGTGACAATTTTCTTCTTTATTTTCCTGAATTTTTATGGCAATTTTGATGAAACCAAATAGGGCAAAGCCAAAGTGGCGAAACAATCTGTTGCTAAGCGTGGGTAACAGTTGCAAGATGAACCTGTGCTGACAGAAGTATATGTGGAGCTGTTGGTAGGCACACAATATGACAGCAAGGATTAGCAATTAACGAATGCAGATTAGCGATTGTTAAATCCGGATCCAAAGTAGAAATCCCAGGTGCTGGCTAAGACATGTCGAGACGTTGCGCAACAACATGAAAACAAAGGACGATGGAAAGAACTCACAGAACAAGCAAATAGCCCGAATTTTTCCTTTTTCCTGAATTTTTCCCTGATTTTTCCAAAAGACACTAGTAGGAATCAAACTTTTTTATTTTTTCACTATTTTTTTTATATTTTTCTCTGAACAAGGATAAAAAAGGATGCAACCACAAAAATTGGCACCTACAACTGAGGTGGGATGTGGTCTACAGAAATACAACACGTTCAGCATGCAAAAACTTTGACAATTTTTTTCCTTTATTTTCCTAAATTTTTTGGGCAATTTTGATGAAACCAAACAGGGCAAAGCCAAGGTGGCAAAAAAATCTGTTGTTGAGCGTGGGTAACAGTTGCAAGATGAACCAGTGCTGACAAAAGAATATGTGGAGCTACCGGTATGCACACAATATGACAGTAAGGATTAGCAATTAACAAATGCAGATTAGCGATTGCTCAATCCGGATCCAAAGAACAAATCACAGGTGCTGGCTAAGACGTGTCGAGACGTTGCGCAACAAGGTAAAAACAAAACACAATGGAAAGAACTCACAGAACAAGCAAATAGCCCAGATTTTTCCTTTTTCCTGAATTTTTCCCTGATTTTTCCAAAAGGCACTAGTACGAATCAAACTTTTTTTATTTTTTCACTATTTTTTTATATTTTTCTCTGAACAAGGATAAAAAAGGATGCAACCACAAAAATTGGCACCTACAACTGAGGTGGGATGTGGTCTACAGAAATACAGCACGTTCTTTGAAAAGCATGCAAAAACTTTGACAATTTTTTTTCTTTATTTTCCTGAATTTTTTTTGGCAATTTTGATGAAACCAAATAGGGTGAAGCCAAATTGGCGAAACAATCTGTTGTTGAGCGTGGGTAACAGTTGCAAGATGAACCTGTGCTGACAGAAGAATATGTGGAGCTACGGGTAGGCACACAATATGATAGCAAGGATTAGCAATTAACGAATGCAGATTAGCGATTGTTCAATCCGGATCCAAAGTATAAATCATAGGTGCTGGCTAAGACGTGTCGAGACGTAGCGCAACTTGTTGAAAACAAAGGACGATGGAAAGAAGTCACAGAACAAGCAAATAGCCTAAATTTTTCCTTTTTCTGGAATTTTTCACTGATTTTTCTAAAAGGCACTAGTAGGAATCAAACATTTTAATTATTTCACTATTTTTTTTATTTTTTTCTCTGAACACAGATCAAAAAAAGATGCAACCACAAAATTTGGCACCTACAACTGAGGTGGGATGTGGTCTACAGAAATACAGGACGTTCTGTGAAAAGCGTGCAAAAACTTTGACAATTTTCTTCTTTATTTTCTTGAATTTTTTTGGCAATTTTGATGAAACCAAACAGGGCAAAGCCAAAGTGGCAAAACAATCTGTTGCTGAGCGTGGGTAACAGTTGCAAGCTGAACCTATGCTGACAGATGAATATGTGGAGCTACGGGTTGGCACACAATATGACAGCAAGGATTAGCAATTAACGAATGCAGATTAGCGATTGTTCAATCCGGATCCAAAGAACAAATCACAGATGCTGGCTAAGATATGTCGAGACGTAGCGCAACAACGTGAAAACAAAGGACGATGGAAAGAACTCACAGAACAAGCAAATTGCCCGGATTTTTGCTTTTTCCGGAATTTTTCCCTGATTTTTCCAAAAGGCACTAGTAAGAATCAAACTTTTTAATTTTTCACTATTTTTTTATATTTTTCTCTGAACAAGGATAAAAAAGGATGCAACCACAAAAATTGGCACCTACAACTGAGGTGGGATGTGGTCTACAGAAATACAGCACGTTCAGCATGCAAAAGTTTGACAATTTTATTTCTTTATTTTCCTAAATTTTTTTGGCAATTTTGATGAAACCAAATAGGGCAAAGCCAAAGTGGCGAAAAAATCTGTTGTTGAGCATGGGTAACAGTTGCAAGATGAACCTATGCTGACAGAAGAATATGTGGAGCTACGGGTAGGCACACAATATGACAACAAGGATTAGCAATTAACGAATGCAGATTAGCGATTGTTCAATCCGGATCCAAAGTACCAATCACAGGTGCTGGCTAAGGCGTGTCGAGACGTAGCGCAACAAGGTGAAAACAAAGCACAATGGAAAGAACTCACAGAACAAGCAAATAGCCCAGATTTTTCCATTTTTCCTGAATTTTTCCCTGATTTTTCCAAAAGGCACTAGTTGGAATCAAACTTTTTTATTTTTTTCACTATTTTTTATATTTTCTTCTGAACAAGGATAAAAAAAAGATGCAACAACAAAAATTGGCACCTACAACTAAGGTGGGATGTGGTCTACAGAAATGCAGCACGTTCTTTGAAAAGCATGCAAAAACTTTGACAATATTTTTTCTTTATTTTCCTGAATTTTTTTTGGCAATTTTGATGAAACCAAACAGGGCAAAGCTAAAGTGGCAAAAAAATCTATTGTTGAGCGTGGGTAACAGTTGCAGGATGAACCAGTGCTGACAGAAGAATATGTGGAGCTACCGGTATGCACACAATATGACAGTAAGGATTAGCAATTAACAAATGCAGATTAGCGATTGCTTAATCCGGATCCAAAGAACAAATCACAAGTGCTGGCTAAGACGTGTCGAGACGTTGCGCAACAAGGTAAAAACAAAACACAATGGAAAGAACTCACAGAACAAGCAAATAGCCCAGATTTTTCCTTTTTCCTGAATTTTTCCCTGATTTTTCCAAAAGGCACTAGTACGAATCAAACTTTTTTCTTTTTTCACTATTTTTTTTATATTTTTCTCAGAACAAGGATAAAAAAGGATGCAACCACAAAAATTGGCACCTACAACTAAGGTGGGATGTGGTCTACAGAAATACAGCACGTTCAGCATGCAAAAGTTTGACAATTTTATTTCTTTATTTTCCTAAATTTTTTTGGCAATTTTGATGAAACCAAATAGGGCAAAGCCAAAGTGGCAAAAAAATCTGTTGTTGAGCATGGGTAACAGTTGCAAGATGAACCTATGCTGACAGAAGAATATGTGGAGCTACGGGTAGGCACACAATATGACAACAAGGATTAGCAATTAACGAATGCAGATTAGCGATTGTTCAATCCGGATCCAAAGTACCAATCACAGGTGCTGGCTAAGGCGTGTCGAGACGTAGCGCAACAAGGTGAAAACAAAGCACAATGGAAAGAACTCACAGAACAAGCAAATAGCCCAGATTTTTCCATTTTTCCTGAATTTTTCCCTGATTTTTCCAAAAGGCACTAGTTGGAATCAAACTTTTTTATTTTTTTCACTATTTTTTATATTTTCTTCTGAACAAGGATCAAAAAAAGATGCAACAACAAAAATTGGCACCTACAACTAAGGTGGGATGTGGTCTACAGAAATACAGCACGTTCTTTGAAAAGCATGCAAAAACTTTGACAATTTTTTTTCTTTATTTTCCTGAATTTTTTTTGGCAATTTTGATGAAACCAAATAGGGCGAAGCCAAAGTGGCGAAACAATCTGTTGTTGAGCGTGGGTAACAGTTGCAAGATGAACCTGTGTTGACAGAAGAATATGTGGAGCTACGGGTAGGCACACAATATGATAGCAAGGATTAGCAATTAACGAATGCAGATTAGCGATTGTTCAATCCGGATACAAAGTATAAATCATAGGTGCTGGCTAAGACGTGTCGAGACGTAGCGCAACTTGTTGAAAACAAAGGACGATGGAAAGAAGTCACAGAACAAGCAAATAGCCTGAATTTTTTCTTTTTCTGGAATTTTTCACTGATTTTTCTAAAAGGCACTAGTAGGAATCAAACTTTTTAATTGTTTCACTATTTATTTTATTTTTTTCTCTGAACACAGATCAAAAAAAGATGCAACCACAAAATTTGGCACCTACAACTGAGGTGGGATGTGGTCTACAGAAATACAGGACGTTCTGTGAAAAGCGTGCAAAAACTTTGACAATTTTCTTCTTTATTTTCTTGAATTTTTTTGGCAATTTTGATGAAACCAAACAGGGCAAAGCCAAAGTGGCGAAACAATCTGTTGCTGAGCGTGGGTAACAGTTGCAAGCTGAACCTATGCTGACAGATGAATATGTGGAGCTACGGGTTGGCACACAATATGACAGCAAGGATTAGCAATTAACGAATGCAGATTAGCGATTGTTCAATCCGGATCCAAAGAACAAATCACAGATGCTGGCTAAGATATGTCGAGACGTAGCGCAACAACGTGAAAACAAAGCACAATGGAAAGAACTCACAGAACAAGCAAATAGCCCGGATTTTTCCATTTTTCCTGAATTTTTCCCTGATTTTTCCAAAAGGCACTAGTTGGAATCAAACTTTTTTATTTTTTTCACTATTTTTTATATTTTTCTCTGAACAAGGATCAAAAAAAGATGCAACAACAAAAATTGGCACCTACAACTAAGGTGGGATGTGGTCTACAGAAATGCAGCACGTTCTTTGAAAAGCATGCTAAAATTTTGACAATTTTTTTCTTTATTTTCCTGAATTTTTTTGGCAATTTTGATGAAACCAAATAGGGCATAGCCAAAGTGGCGAAACAATCTGTTGTTGAGCGTGGGTAACAGTTGCAAGATGAACCTATGCTGACAGAAGAATATGTGGAGCTACGGGTAGGCACACAATATGACAGCAAGGATTAGCAATTAACGAATGCAGATTAGCGATTGTTCAATCCGGATCCAAAGAGCAAATCACAGGTGATGGCTAAGACATGTCGAGACGTAGCGCAACAAGGTGAAAACAAAGGACGACGGAAAGAACTCATAGAACAAGCAAATAGCCCGGATTTTTCCTTTTTCTTGAATTTTTCCCTGATTTTTCCAAAAGGCACTAGTAAGAATCAAACTTTTTTATTTTTTCATCATTTTTTAATATTTTTCTCTGAACAAGGATCAAAAAAAGATGCAACAACAAAAATTGGCACCTACAACTGAGGTGGGATGTGGTGTACAGAAATACAGCATGTTTTGTGAAAACCGTGCAAAAACTTTGACAATTTTCTTCTTTATTTTCCTAAATTTTTATGGCAATTTTGATGAAACCAAACAGGGCAAAGCCAAAGTGGCGAAACAATCTGTTGCTGAGCGTGGGTAACAGTTGCAAGATGAACCTGTGCTGACAGAAGAATATGTGGAGCTATGGGTAGGCACACAATATGACAGCAAGGATTAGCAATTAACGAATGCAGATTAGCGATTGTTAAATTCGGATCCAAAGTACAAATCACAGGTGCTGACTAAGACATGTCGAGACGTTGCGCAACAACGTGAAAACAAAGGACGATGGAAAGAACTCACAGAACAAGCAAATAGCCCAAATTTTTCCTTTTTCCTGAATTTTTCCCTAATTTTTCCAAAAGGCACTAGTAGGAATCAAACTTTTTTATTTTTTCACTATTTTTTTATTTTTTTCTCTGAACACAGATCAAAAAAGATGCAACCACAAAAATTGGCACCTACAAGTGAGGTGGGATGTGGTCTATAGAAATACAACAAGTTTTGTGAAAAGCGTGCAAAAACTTTGACAATTTTCTTCTTTATTTTCCTGAATTTTTATGGCAATTTTGATGAAACCAAATAGGGCAAAGCCAAAGTGGTGAAACAATCTGTTGCTGAGCGCGAGTAACAGTTGCAAGATGAACCTGTGCTGACAGAAAAATATGTGGAGCAATGGGTAGGCACACAAAATGACAGCAAGGATTAACAATTAACGAATGCAGATTAGCGATTGTTAAATCCGGATCTAAAGTACAAATCACAAGTGCTGGCTAAGACATGTCGAGACGTTGCGCAACAACGTGAAAACAAAGGACGATGGAAAGAACTCACAGAACAAGCAAATAGCCCGAATTTTTCCTTTTTCCTGAATTTTTCCCTGATTTTTCCAAAAGGCACTAGTAGGAATCAAACTTTTTTATTTTTTCACTATTTTTTTATATTTTTCTCTGAACAAGGATAAAAAAGGATGCAACCACAAAAATTGGCACCTACAACTGAGGTGGGATGTGGTCTACAGAAATACAGCACGTTCAGCATGCAAAAACTTTAACAATTTTATTTCTTTATTTTCCTAAATTTTTTTGGCAATTTTGATGAAACCAAACAGGGCAAAGCCAAAGTGGCGAAAAAATCTATTGTTGAGCGTGGTTAACAGTTGCAAGATGAACCAGTGCTGATAGAAGAATATGTGGAGCTACGGGTAGGCACACAATATGACAACAAGGATTAGCAATTAATGAATGCAGATTAGCGATTGTTCAATCCGGATCCAAAGTACAAATCACAGGTGCTGGCTAAGGCGTGTCGAGACGTAGCGCAAAAAGGTTTAAACAAAGCACAATGGAAAGAACTCACAGAACAAGCAAATAGCCCGAATTTTTTTATTTTTCCTGAATTTTTCCCTGATTTTTCCAAAAGGCACTAGTAGGAATCAAACTTTTTAATTTTTTCACTATTTTTATTTTATATTTTTCTCTGAACATGGATGAAAAAAAGATGCAACCACAAAAATTGGCACCTACAACTGAGGTGGGATGTGGTCTACAGAAATACAGCACGTTCTTTGAAAAACATGCAAAAACTTTGACAATTTTCTTCTTTATTTTCCTGAATTTTTTTGGCAATTTTGATGAAACCAAACAGGGCAAAGCCAAAGTGGCGAAACAATCTGTTGCTGAGCGTGGGTAACAGTTTCATGATGAACCTATGCTGATAGAAGAATATGTGGTGCTATGAGTAGGCACACAATATGACAGCAAGGATTAGTAATTAACGAATGCAGATTAGAGATTGTTCAATCCGGATCTAAAGTACAAATCACAGGTGCTGGCTAAGACGTGTCGAGACATTGCGCAACAAGGTGAAAACAAAGGACGATGGAAAGAACTCACAGAACAAGCAAATAGCCCAAAATTTTCCTTTTTCCTGAATTTTGCCCTGGTTTTTCCAAAAGGCACTAGTAGGAATCAAACTTTTTTATTTTTTCACTATTTTTTTATATTTTTCTATGAACAAGGATCAAAAAGGATGGAACCACAAAAATTGGCACCTACAACTGAGGTGGGATGTGGTCTACAGAAATACAGCACGTTCTTTGAAAAGCATGCAAAAACTTTGACAATTTTTTTCTTTATTTTCCCGAATTTTTTTTGGCAATTTTGATGAAACCAAACAGGGCGAAGCCAAAGTGGCGAAACAATCTGTTGTTGAGTGTGGATAACAGTTGCAAGATGAACGAGTGCTGACAGAAGAATATGTGGAGCTACGGGTAAGCACACAATACGAAAGTAAGGATTAGCAATTAACAAATGTAGATTAGCGATTGCTCAATCCGGATCCAAAGAACAAATCACAGGTGCTGGCTAAGACGTGTCGAGACATAGCACAACTAGGTGAAAACAAAACACAATGGAAAGAACTCACAGAACAAGCAAATAGCCCTCATTTTTCCTTTTTCCTGAATTTTTCCTTGATTTTTCCAAAAGGCACTAGTAGGAATCAAACTTTTTAATTTTTTCACTATTTTTATTTTATATTTTTCTCTAAACACGGATCAAAAAAAGATGCAACCACAAAAATTGGCACCTACAACTGAGGTGGGATGTGGTCTATAGAAATACAGCACGTTCTCTAAAAAATGTGCAAAAACTTTGATAATTTTCTTCTTTATTTCCCTGAATTTTTTTGGCAATTTTGGCGAAACCAAACAGGGGAAAGCCAAAGTGGCGAAACAATCTGTTGCTGAGCGTGGTAACAGTTGCAAGATGAACCCGTGCTGACAGAAGAATATGTGGAGCTGTGGGTAGGCACACAATATGACAGCAAGGATTAGCAATTAACGAATGCAGATTAGCGATTGTTAAATCCGGATCCAAAGTACAAATCACAGGTGCTGGCTAAGACATGTCAAGACGTTGCGCAACAACGTGAAAACAAAGGACGATGGAAAGAACTCACAGAACAAGCAAATTGCCCGAATTTTTCCTTTTTCCTGAATTTTTCCCTGATTTTTCCAAAAGGCACTAGTAGGAATCAAACTTTTTTATTTTTTCACTATTTTTTTTATATTTTTCTCTGAACAAGGATAAAAAAGGATGCAACCACAAAAATTGGCACCTACAACTGAGGTGGGATGTGGTCTACAGAAATACAGCACGTTCTGCATGCAAAAGTTTGACAATTTTATTTCTTTATTTTCCTAATTTTTTTGGCAATTTTGATGAAACCAAACAGGGCAAAGCCAAAGTGGCGAAAAAATCTGTTGTTGAGCGTGGGTAACAGTTGCAAGATGAACCAGTGCTGACAGAAGAATATGTGGAGCTACGGGTAGGCATACAATATGGCAACAAGGATTAGCAATTAACGAATGCAGATTAGCGATTGTTCAATCCGGATCCAAAGTACGAATCACAGGTGCTGGCTAAGGCGTGTCGAGACGTAGCGCAACAAGGTGAAAACAAAGCACAATGGAAAGAACTCATAGAACAAGCAAATAGCCTGGATTTTTCCATTTTTCCAGAATTTTTCCCTTATTTTTCCAAAAGGCACTAGTAGGAATCAAACTTTTAAATTTTTTCACTATTTTTATTTTATATTTTTCTCTGAACACGGATGAAAAAAAAGATGCAACCACAAAAATTGGCACCTATATCTGAGGTGGGATGTGGTCTACTGAAATACAACACGTTCTTTGAAAAGCATGCAAAAACTTTGACAATTTTCTTCTTTATTTTCCTGAATTTTTTTGGCAATTTTGATGAAACCAAACAGGGAAAAGCCAAAGTGGCAAAACAATTTGTTGCTGATCGTGGGTAACAGTTTCAAGATGAACCCGTGCTGACAGAAGAATATGTGGAGCTATGGGTAGGCACACATTATGACAGCAAGGATTAGCAATTAACGAATGTAGATTAGCGATTGTTCAATCCGGATCCAAAGTACAAATCACAGGTGCTGGATAAGACGTGTCGAGACGTAGCGCAACAAGGTGAAAACAAAGGACGATGGAAAGAACTCACAGAACAAGCAAATAGCCCAGATTTTTCTTTTTTCCTGAATTTTTCCCTGATTTTTCCAAAAGGCACTAGTAGGAATCAAACTTTTTTATTTTTTCACTATTTTTTTTATATTTTCTCTGAACAAGGATCAAAAAAAGATGCAACAACAAAAATTGGCACCTACAACTAAGGTGGGATGTGGTCTACAGAAATGCACCACGTTCTTTGAAATGCATGCTAAAATTTTGACAATTTTCTTCTTTATTTTCCTGAATTTTTATGGCAATTTTGATGAAACCAAACAGGGCAAAGCCAAAGTGGTGAAACAATCTGTTGCTGAGCGCGGGTAACAGTTGCACGATAAACCTGTGCTAACAGAAGAATATGTGGAGCTATGGGTAGGCACACAATATGACAGCAAGGATTAACAATTAACGAATGCAGATTAGCGATTATTAAATCCGGATCCAAAGTACAAATCACAGGTGCTGGCTAAGACATGTCGAGACGTTGCGCAACAACGTGAAAACAAAGGACGACGGAAAGAACTCACAAAACAAGCAAATAGCCCGAATTTTTCCTTTTTCCTGAATTTTTCCCTGATTTTTCCAAAAGGCACTAGTAGGAATCAAACTTTTTTATTTTCTCACTATTTTTTTTATATTTTTCTCTGAACAAGGATAAAAAAGGATGCAACCACAAAAATTGGCACCTACAACTGAGGTGGGATGTGGTCTACAGAAATACAGCACGTTCAGCATGCAAAAACTTTGACAATTTTATTTCTTTATTTTCCTAAATTTTTTGGCAATTTTGATGAAACCAAACAGGGCAAAGCCAAAGTGGCGAAAAAATCTGTTGTTGAGCGTGGGTAACAGTTGCAAGATGAACCAGTGCTGACAGAAGAATATGTGGAGCTACGGGTAGGCACACAATATGACAACAAGGATTAGCAATTATCGAATGCAGATTAGCGATTGTTCAATCCGGATCCAAAGTACAAATCACAGGTGCTGGCTAAGACATGTCGAGACGTAGCGCAACAAGGTGAAAACAAAGCACAATGGAAAGAACTCACAGAACAAGCAAATAGCCCGGATTTTTTCATTTTTCCTAAATTTTTCCCTGATTTTTCCAAAAGGCACTAGTAGGAATCAAACTTTTTAATTTTTTCACTATTTTTATTTTATATTTTTCTCTGAACATGGATAAAAAAAGATGCAACCACAAAAATTGGCACCTACAACTGAGGTGGGATGTGGTCTACAGAAATACAGCACGTTCTTTGAAAAGCATGCAAAAACTTTGACAATTTTCTTCTTTATTTTCCTGAATTTTTTTGGCAATTTTAATGAAACCAAACAGGGCAAAGCCAAAGTGGCGAAACAATCTATTGCTGAGTGTGGGTAACAGCTTCAAGATGAACCTATGCTGACAGAAGAATATGTGGAGCTATGGGTAGGCACACATTATGATAGCAAGGATTAGCAATTAATGAATGCAGATTAGAGATTGTTCAATCCGGATCCAAAGTACAAATCACAGGTGCTGGCTAAGACGTGTCGAGACATTGTGCAACAAGGTGAAAACAAATGACGATGGAAAGAACTCACAGAACAAGCAAATAGCCCAAATTTTTCCTTTTTCCTGAATTTTGCCCTGATTTTTTCCAAAAGGCACTAGTAGGAATCAAACTTTTTTATTTTTTCACTATTTTTTTATATTTTTCTATGAACAAGGATCAAAAAGGATGGAACCACAAAAATTGGCACCTACAACTGAGGTGGGATGTGGTCTACAGAAATACAGCACATTCTTTGAAAAGCATGCAAAAACTTTGACAATTTTTTTCTTTATTTTCCTGAATTTTTTTGGCAATTTTGATGAAACCAAACAGGGCGAAGCCAAAGTGGCGAAACAATCTGTTGTTGAGTGTGGGTAATAGTTGCAAGATGAAACAGTGTTGACAGAAGAATATGTGGAGCTACGGGTAAGCACACAATACGACAGTAAGGATTAGCAATTAACAAATGCAGATTAGCGATTGCTCAATCCGGATCCAAAGAACAAATCACAGGTGCTGGCTAAGACGTTTCGAGACATAGCGCAACAAGGTGAAAACAAAACACAATGGAAAGAACTCACAGAACAAGCAAATAGCCCTGATTTTTCCTTTTTCCTGAATTTTTCCCTGATTTTTCCAAAAGGCACTAGTAGGAATCAAACTTTTTAATTTTTTCACAATTTTTATTTTATATTTTTCTCTAAACACGGATCAAAAAAAGATGCAACCACAAAAATTGGCACCTACAACTGAGGTGGGATGTGGTCTACAGAAATACAGCACGTTCTCTAAAAAATGTGCAAAAACTTTGACAATTTTCTTCTTTATTTTCCTGAATTTTTTTGGCAATTTTGATGAAACCAAACAGGGGAAAGCCAAAGTGGCGAAACAATCTGTTGCTGAGCGTGGGTAACAGTTTCAAGATGAACCTGTGCTGACAGAAGAATATGTGGAGCTATGGGTAGGCATACATTATGACAGCAAGGATTAGCAATTAACGAATGCAGATTAGCGATTGCTCAATCCGGATCCAAAGTACAAATCACAGGTGCTGGCTAAGACGTGTCAAGACATTACGCAACAAGGTGAAAACAAAGGACGATGGAAAGAACTCATAGAACAAGCAAATAGCCTGAATTTTTCCTTTTCCTGAATTTTTCCCTGATTTTTCCAAAAGGCACTAGTAGGAATCAAACTTTTTTATTTTTTCACTATTGTTTTTATATTTTTCTCTGAATAAGGATAAAAAAGGATGCAACCACAAAAATTGGCACCTACAACTGAGGTGGGATGTGGTCTATAGAAATACAACACTTTCTTTGAAAAGCATGCAAAAACTTTGACCATTTTTTTCTTTATTTTCCTGAATTTTTTTTGGCAATTTTGATGAAACCAAATAGGGTGAAGCTAAAGTGGTGAAACAATCTATTGTTGAGCGTGGGTAACAGTTGCAAGATGAACCTGTGCTGACAAAAGAATATGTGGAGCTACGGGTAGGCACACAATATGACAGCAAGGATTAGCAATTAACGAATGCAGATTAGCGATTGTTCTATCCGGATCCAAAGAACAAATCACAGGTGCTGGCTAAGACATGTCGAGACGTAGCGCAACAAGGTGAAAACAAAGGACGATGGAAAGAACTCACAGAACAAGCAAATAGCCCAGATTTTTCCTTTTTCCTGAATTTTTCCCTGATTTTTCCAAAAGGCACTAGTAAGAATAAAATTTTTAATTTTTTCACTATTTTTTTTATATTTTTCTCTGAACACGGATAAAAAAAAGATGCAACCACAAAAATTGGCACCTACAACTGAGGTGGGATGTGGTCTACAGAAATACAGCATGTTTTGTGAAAAGCGTGCAAAAACTTTGACAATTTTCTTCTTTATTTTCCTGAATTTTTATGGCAATTTTGATGAAACCAAACAGGGCAAAGCCAAAGTGGCGAAACAATCTGTTGCTGAGCGTGGGTAACAGTTGCAAGGTGAACCTGTGCTGACAGAAGAATATGTGGAGCTATGGGTAGGCACACAATATGACAGCAAGGATTAGCAATTAACGAATGCAGATTAGCGATTGTTAAATCCGGATCCAAAGTACAAATCACAGATGCTGGCTAAGACATGTCGAGACGTTGCACAACAACGTGAAAACAAAGGACGATGGAATGAACTCACAGAACAAGCAAATAGCCCGAATTTTTCCTTTTTCCTGAATTTTTCCCTGATTTTTTTCAAAAGGCACTAGTAGGAATCAAACTTTTTTATTTTTTCAATATTTTTTTTATTTTTCTCTGAACAAGGATAAAAAAGGATGCAACCACAAAAATTGGCACCTACAACTGAGGTGGGATGTGGTCTACAGAAATACAGCACGTTCTTTGAAAAGCATGCAAAAACTTTGACAATTTTATTTCTTTATTTTCCTAAATTTTTTTGGCAATTTTGATGAAACCAAACAGGGCAAAGCCAAAGTGGCGAAAAAATCTGTTGCTGAGCGTGGGTAACAGTTGCAAGATGAACCTATGCTGACAGAAGAATATGTGGAGCTACGGGTAGGCACACAATATGACAACAAGGATTAGCAATTAACGAATGCAGATTAGCGATTGTTCAATCCGGATCCAAAGTACAAATCACAGGTGCTGGCTAAGGCGTGTCGAGACGTAGCGCAACAAGGTGAAAACAAAGCACAATGGAAAGAACTCATAGAACAAGCAAATAGCCCGGATTTTTCCATTTTTCCGGAATTTTTCCCTGATTTTTCCAAAAGGCACTAGTAGGAATCAAACTTTTAAATTTTTTTACTATTTTTATTTTATATTTTTCTCTGAACATGGATGAAAAAAAGATGCAACCACAAAAAATGGCACCTACAACTGAGGTGGGATGTGGTCTACAGAAATACAGCACGTTCTTTGAAAAGCATGCAAAAACTTTGACAATTTTCTTCTTTATTTTCCTGAATTTTTTTGGCAATTTTGATGAAACCAAACAGGGAAAGCCAAAGTGGCGAAACAATCTGTTGCTGAGCGTGGGTAACAGTTTCAAGATGAACCTATGCTGACAGAAGAATATATGGAGCTATGGGTAGGCACACATTATGACAGCAAGGATTAGCAATTAATGAATGCAGATTAGAGATTGTTCAATCTGGATCCAAAGTACAAATCACAGGTGCTGGCTAAGATGTGTCGAGACATTGCGCAATAAGGTGAATACAAAGGACGATGGAAAGAACTCACAGAACAAGCAAATAGCCCGAATTTTTCCTTTTTCCTGAATTTTACCCTGATTTTTCCAAAAGGCACTACTAGGAATCAAAGTTTTTTATTTTTTCACTATTTTTTTATATTGTTCTCTGAACAAGGATCAAAAAGGATGGAACCACAAAAATTGGCACCTACAACTGAGGTGGGATGTGGTCTACAGAAATACAACACGTTCTTTGAAAAGCATGCAAAAACTTTGACAATTTTTTTCTTTATTTTCTCGAATTTTTTTGGCAATTTTGATGAAACCAAACAGGGCGAAGCCAAAGTGGCAAAACAATCTGTTATTGAGTGTGGGTAATAGTTGCAAGATGAACCTATGCTGACAGAAGAATATGTGGAGCTACGGGTAGGCACACAATATGACAGTAAGGATTAGCAATTAACGAATGCAGATTAGCGAATGTTCAATCCGGATCCAAAGTACAAATCACAGGTGCTGGATAAGACGTGTCGAGACGTAGCGCAACAAGGTGAAAATAAAGGACGATAGAAAGAACTCACAGAACAAGCAAATAGCCCGGATTTTTCCTTTTTCCTGAATTTTTCCCTGATTTTTCCAAAAGGCACTAGTAGGAATCAAACTTTTTAATTTTTTCACTATTTTTTTTATATTTTTGTCTAAACAAGGATCAAAAAAGATGCAACCACAAAAATTGGCACCTATTACTGAGGTGTGATGTGGTCTACAGAAATACAGCACGTTCAGCATGCAAAAACTTTGACAATTTTTTTCTTTATTTTCCTGAATTTTTTTTGGCAATTTTGATGAAACCAAACAGGGCAAAGCCAAAGTGGCAAAAAAATCTATTGTTGAGCGTGGGTAACAGTTGCAAGATGAACCAGTGCTGACTGAAGAATATGTGGAGCTACGGGTAAGCACACAATATGACAGTAAGGATTAGCAATTAACAAATGCAGATTAGCGATTGCTCAATCCGGATCCAAAGAACAAATCACAGGTGCTCGCTAAGACGTGTCGAGACGTAGCGCAACAAGGTGAAAACAAAACACAATGGAAAGAACTCACAGAACAAGCAAATAGCCCTGATTTTTCCTTTTTCCTGAATTTTTCCCTGATTTTTCCCAAAGGCAGTAGTAGGAATCAAACCTTTTAATTTTTTCACTATTTTTATTTTATATTTTTCTCTGAACGCGGATCAAAAAAAGATGCAACCACAAAAATTGGCACCTACAACTAAGGTGGGATGTGGTCTACAGAAATACAGCACGTTCTCTAAAAAATGTGCAAAAACTTTGACAATTTTCTTCTTTATTTTCCTGAATTTTTTTGGCAATTTTGATGAAACCAAACAGGGGAAAGCCAAAGTGGCGAAACAATCTGTTGCTGAGTGTGGGTAACAGTTTCAAGATGAACTTGCTGACAGAAGAATATGCGGAGCTATGGGTAGGCACACATTATGACAGAAAGGATTAGCAATTAACGAATGCAGATTGGCGATTGCTCAATCCGGATCCAAAGTACAAATCACATGTGCTGGCTAAGACGTGTCGAGACAATGCGCAACAAGGTGAAAACAAAGGACGATGGAAAGAACTCATAGAACAAGCAAATAGCCTAAATTTTTCCTTTTTCCTGAATTTTTCCCTGATTTTTCCAAAAGGCACTAGTAGGAATCAAACTTTTTAATTTTTTCACTATTTTGTTATTTTATTCTCTGAACATGGATCAAAAAAGATGCAACCACAAAAATTGGCACCTACAACTGAGGTGGGATGTGGTCTACAGAAATACAGCACGTTCTGTGAAAAGCGTGCAAAAACTTTGACAATTTTCTTCTTTATTTTCCTGATTTTTTTTTGACAATTTTGATGAAACCAAACAGGGCAAAGCCAAAGTGGCGAAAAAATCTGTTGTTGAGCGTGGGTAACAGTTGCAAGATGAACTAGTGCCGATAGAAGAATATGTGGAGCTACGTGTAGGCACACAATATGACAACAAGGATTAGCAATTAACCAATGCAGATTAGCGATTGTTCAATCCGGATCCAAAGTACAAATCACAGATACTGGCTAAGACGTGTCGAGACGTTGCGCAACAAGGTAAAAACAAAGGACGATGGAAAGAACTCACAGAACAAGCAAATAGCCTGGATTTTTCCTTTTTCCTAAATTTTTCCCTAATTTTTTTAAAAGGCACTAGTAGGAATCAAACTTTTTAATTTTTTCACTATTTTCTTTATTTTTTTTCTCTGAACACGGATCAAAAAAACATGCAACCACAAAATTTGGCACCTACAACTGAGGTGGGGTGTGGTCTACAGAAATACAGCACGTTCTTTGAAAAGCATGCAAAAACTTTGACAATTTTTTTTCTTTATTTCCCAACTTTTTTGGCAATTTTGATGAAACCAAACAAGGTGAAGCCAAAGTGGCAAAACAACCTGTTGTTGAGCATGGGTAATAGTTGCAAGATGAACCTGTGCTGACAGAAGAATTTGTGGAGCTACGGGTAGGCACACAATATGACAGCAAGGATTAGCAATTAACGAATGCAGATTAGCGATTGTTCAATCCAGATCCAAAGTACAAATCACAGGTGCTGGCTAAGACGTGTCGAGACGTAGCGCAACAAGGTGAAAACAAAGGACGATGGAAAGAACTCACAGAACAAGCAAATAGCCCGGTTTTTTCCTTTTTCCTGAATTTTTCCCTGATTTTTCCAAAAGGCACTAGTCGGAATCAAACTTTTTAATATTTTCACTATTTTGTTATTTTTTTCTCTGAACACGGATCAAAAAAGAAGCAACCACAAAAATTGGCACCTACAACTGAGGTGGGATGTGGTCTACATAAATACAGCACGTTCTGTGAAAATCGTGCAAAAACTTTGACAATTTTCTTCTTTATTTTACTAATTTTTTTTCACAATTTTGATGAAACCAAACAGGGCAAAGCCAAAGTGGCGAAAAAATCTGTTGTTGAGCGTGGGTAATAGTTGCAAGATGAACCAGTGCCGACAGAAGAATATGTGGAGCTACGGGTAGGCACACAATATGACAACAAGGATTAGCAATTAACGAATGCAGTTTAGCGATTGTTCAATCCGGATCCAAAGTACAAATCACAGATGCTGGCTAAGACGTGTCGAGACATTGCGCAACAAGGTGAAAACAAAGGACGATGGAAAGAACACACAGAACAAGCAAATAGCCCAGATTTTTCCTTTTTCCTGAATTTTTCTAAAAGGCACTAGTAGGAATCAAACTTTTTAATTTTTTCACTATTTTCTTTATTTTTTTCTTTGAACACGGATCAAAAAAAGATGCAACCACAAAATTTGGCACCTACAACTGAGGTGGGATGTGGTCTACAGAAATACAGCACTTTCTGTGAAAAGCGTGCAAAAACTTTGATAATTTTCTTCTTTATTTTCCTGAATTTTTTTGGCAATTTTGATGAAATCAAACAAATCATAAACAAATATAGAGAGAAGGCATATCTCATAAACAAATGCTACATACAATGTCTAGAGGTTCTTTCTTTCGTATCCCTACTGATGAAGCTAGAGCGATCCTAGATAGAATCCTAGAAGCTGAGATGGATAATACCCTCCATGATGAAACCTACGAAGCCGTAGTAGACACTCTGCTGAATTCTTCACCTACTTCAGCTATCCCAAGTTTTGAGCCACAAAAGGAAGAAATTCCACCACCTGATTTCATGCTGGATATAGAATCCGATCTTTTTGCCGATTTTGGAAACATTTCAAACTACCATTCTATAGACAAACCCCAAAGCGGCCATTATAGCATTTGTTTACCAAGTGAATATCAATTGAGAGAGCTTATCTCCGTCATGAGTAGCGAATGGTTGGAGGAGTCAGAGCTTTCCTCTGAAGTGATCCGTTTGGATACACCTCCTATCACTATACGCTGTGCTTATGATTCTGATCAATTTGATGCTCTCTATAATCCTGTTGTGGGGATCAATATCATGTCTGAAGCTTTTGCACTTAAATTATTTGGAAATTAATTTTAACCCCCACAACAAAGTTCATGAAGGAATCTTCGGGACGATTGGTCCCCAGTCTTGGAATTGTGAATGTCCTACCCTTTATGGTAGAAGGCTCCATGATTCATTTGAACTTTTATATCTTTGATACATGGGACTTCGACCTGTTGATAGGACAACCATTTAGAAGACTCCTTTATGAAGGTCAAACTGGAAAGCTACACATTTCTTTTGGAAAGATTTTAAATTCCCTATGACAATTTCTCACTCCTTGAATAATAAGATCGAGTCATCTCTTTTGCCTGATCCTATGGAAGAGGTAAAAGCTGCGTCTCTAGAGCTTTTAAATGAATCAGACTTAGAAGAAGCCCCTTTCTTCATAGAAGAGGAAGCTGAACCTTCTGAACCTGAACCTTTAGATGAGTTTGCAGAAACACCCAGACCTCCTATAGAGCTTAAAACTTTACCACCCGGTCTTATCTATGCTTTCCTAAACAATAATCCAGAGTTTCCTGTGATCATTAGTAATAAACTCACTCAGGAACAAACTCTGCAATTAATGACCGTTTTAGAAAAACATCACTCAGTCTTTGGCTACTCACTCCAAGATCTTACAGGAATCAGTCCTATGATTTGCACCCATCGCATTCCGACAGATCCTTCTGTTTCACCTTCTCGGGAACCCCAACGTAGACTCAACAACGCGATGAGAGAAGTAGTTAAAAAGGAAGTTATAAAGTTACTGCATGCAGGGATTATATATCCTGTGCCGCATAGTGAGTGGGTGAGCCCTGTTCAAGTTGTGCCTAAAAAGGGAGGCATGACTGTTGTTACAAATGAGAAGAACGATCTAATTCCGCAACGCACCGTCACAGGGTGGCGGATGTGCATTGACTATAGAAAACTGAATAAAGCCACGAAAAAGGATCACTTTCCTTTACCTTTTATAGATGAGATGTTAGAGCGGTTAGCGAACCATTCGTTCTTCTGTTTCTTAGATGGATATTCAGGGTACCACCAGATCCCGATCCATCCTGATGATCAAAGCAAAACCACTTTTACCTGTCCATACGGAACTTATGCTTATCGTAGAATGTCTTTTGGGCTATATAATGCACTAGCTTCTTTTCAAAGATGCATGATGTCTATATTTTCTGATATGATTGAAGAGATTATGGAAGTTTTCATGGATGATTTTTCTGTTTATGGAAAAACTTTTGATAATTGTCTTGAAAACTTAGACAAGGTTTTGCAAAGATGCAAAGAAAAGCACTTAGTCCTTAACTGGGAAAAATGTCATTTTATGGTTAGGGAAGGAATAGTGCTAGGACACCTAGTGTCTAAAAGAGGTATTGAGGTAGATAAAGCTAAAATTGAAGTCATAGAACAACTACCTCCACCTGTGAATATAAAAGGAATTCGAAGCTTTCTTGGCCATGCTGGTTTTTATCACAGATTCATGAAAGATTTTTCATTTATTGCTAGACCACTCACTCTTTTGCTAGCCAAGGATGCTCCTTTCGAATTTGATGATGCATGTTTAAAAGCTTTTGAATTATTAAAGAATGCACTCATCTCTGCACCAATCATTCAACCCCCTGATTGGTCGTTGCCTTTTGAAATTATGTGTGATGCTAGTGATTATGTTGTGGGGGCAGTTTTGGGGCAAACAAAAGACAAGAAGCATCATGCAATTGCTTACGCCAGTAAAACTTTGACAGGAGCTCAACTTAATTATGCAACCACTGAAAAAGAGCTTCTGGCTGTTGTCTTTGCCATTGATAAATTTAGATCTTACTTAGTAGGAGCTAAAATAATTGTTTACACTGATCATGCTGCACTAAAATATTTGCTCACTAAAAAAGATGCTAAACCTCGCCTAATTAGATGGATCTTGTTACTCCAAGAATTTGACTTAGAAATAAAAGATAAAAAGGGAGTAGAAAATTCTGTTGCTGATCACTTGTCTAGAATGCACTTTAAGGATCCACAGGAAACACCCATTAATGATTCACTCCGGGACGACATGCTCTATGGAATCAACAGGTCTGACCCCTGGTATGCAGATATTGTTAATTTTATGGTTTCAGGGTATGTACCACCAGGAGCGAACAAGAAGAAGCTTATTCAAGAAAGTCGTTCACACATATGGGATGAGCCATACCTCTTCCGAGTATGCGCTGATGGCTTACTCAGAAGGTGTGTGACCACTGAGGAAGGGTGGAAGATCATCGACAGATGCCATTCATCACCATACGGAGGTCATTATGGAGCATTCCGTACACATTCAAAGATCTGGCAATGTGGATTCTATTGGCCTACAATGTATGAAGACACAAGGCAATATATCAGAAGATGTGGGCCATGTCAAAGGCACGGAAACATAAATACAAGAGATGCTATGCCACTCACCAACAACCTTCAGATTGAGCTCTTTGATGTTTGGGGAATAGACTACATGGGTCCATTTCCTCCATCAAAGAAGTGTGAATTTATCTTGGTGGCAGTTGACTACGTCTCCAAGTGGGTAGAAGCACTACCTTGCAAGCGTGCCGACAATATTAATTCAAAGAGGATGTTTGAAGAGATTATATTTCCAAGATTTGGAGTCCCTAGGGTGGTGATAAGTGATGGGGGATCACACTTCATTGACAAACGCTTTGAGCATTATCTAGCAAAACATGGAATCCATCACAACGTTGCTACCCCATATCATCCTCAGACAAGTGGCCAAGCAGAGACTTCCAACAAGCAAATCAAGAACATTCTTCAGAAAACAGTAAATGAGATGGGAACAGCATGGAAGGAAAAGTTACCCGATGCACTCTGGGCATACCGGACAGCATACAAGACCCCAATTGGAATGACCCCATACCAATTGGTGTACGGGAAGACTTGCCACTTGCCTGTTGAACTAGAGTTCAAAGCACACTGGGCCATAAGAAGATGGAATATGGACCTAGATGTTGCTGGAGATCATAGAAGAATGCAACTATCAGAATTAGAAGAATGGCGAGAGAAAGCATATCACAATTCGAAGATCTACAAAGAAAGAGTCAAAAGATGGCACGACAAGAGGATCAAGAAGAAGGAGTTCTCACCCGGAGATAAGGTATTACTTTTTAATTCCAGGATGAAGCTTTTCGGGCATGGAAAACTCCAGAGTAAATGAGAAGGACCATACAAGGTAGTCAATTCATCATCCCACGGAGCTATTACACTTCAAAACGATGAAGGTACGTTATTCAAGGTAAATGGTCAACGTCTTAAATTATTTTTAGAACCCAATAAAGAATTAGAAGAAATAGACGTGATCCATTTTTACCTTCCAATGGAGAATTAAAGCCCGACCTTTTTAATCTGACGTTTTTGGGCCACGTATATATTTTTTGGGATAAAAATACTTCTAGAAACACGCTTGAGCAAGCGGGCCCGCAGAGGAGGCAGGCCCAGGGCGGGCGCCCTGAGGATGAGGGCGGGCACCCTGCCCTGGTGTCCCCTCGGCCCCGGCCTCTTCCGACGTGCTTTCCTCATCTATGGTTATCCAGAAAATTCCGCGAATGGGTTGTTACGCACGCCCCGCAGCGGGATGGATCTATGGAAATCCTAGAGGCACTTTTTGACCCCTATATAAACAGACCCCTGACGTCAGCTTTCAACACCAATTCATTCAATCCTTCTCTCCTCCTCAATTAGAGCTTGTCTAGTTCCTTGCTTCTCCAATGGCCGACAAGACCCACCGCAACTGGGAGATCGTCCCTTATGACCTCAACCGCAAGCCCAAGGATGACCCCGACGCCTACGTCCTGGCCAACACAGAGCGACAGCTGGTAGCCCCACCATCAAACCAGCGCAGCTCAATCTCATCCTACTACGCCCAACCAGTTCTTACTGCACCACCGCAGCCCCTTCTTCTCAAGGGACCGTCGTCCAAGCAAGAAGCCATCGTCAAGGTACCAGCCGAAACGATATCCTGCCACCTAAACCCACTGAGTGGATTGTAGGCATCAAGACCAACCGGAGCGGCGAGATCAGCAGCGTCCACTACACTACGGAGAAGGAGAGGCCCCGCTTCGAAGGAGTTAGGACAGCAAAAGTTCGCTTCATCCCACTAAAGGAAGCTCCTAAGCACGCTCTCAATTCGTTTGAGACACCACCGAAGCGCCGCAGGACCATAGCAGATGTGGATGAGGACATCAGGACAGCAAATAGACATATTATGGAACTTCAGTCCACAGTTAGCTCCCTTAGTAGGCAGGTCTCCAACCTGAACACTACTGTGCTCGCGCTTAATTAACAGAGGCCTAACTACTCAGGTAATAACCGTCCTCAACAAAATCAAGGTTGGAATTAACAGAGGCCTAACTACTCAGGTAACTACTCAAGTAATTATCAAGGTAATAACTCTTACAACAACAATAATAATTTTCCACCCCTGAGAGAGTTAGTGTCTAATCAAGGAAAGCTAATGGATAACTTGTCTAAGAAATTGGCATCCAATGATAAAATACTAGAAAACATAAATAATAGAATGGATAATTTCTCTACTGCCATCAAAAACCAAATTAGCTTTAATAAAATGATTGAATCTCAGTTAAATCAAATAGCTGCTACTGTTCCTGCTACTAACCCTGGTATACCATCACAACCGGAAGGATTAGAATCTGCAAATCTTGTAGACATGTTTGATGCAGGTAACTATTGGAGTAATCCCACTGTCGGAGTACATAATGACCTTCTGCCAGTCAAGAGAGGCGATCCAGGACGCCCCGTCATCCCGATCTCCATCGGCATGGTGGACTTCCCAGAAGCACTCTGTGACTTTGGCTCCAGCGTCAACATTATGCCCAGGGTACTCTATGAAAAATTCTTTACATATCCTTTATCAGAAACAACTATGTGTTTGCAGCTTGTAGATCAGACACTAAGCTTTCCTAAAGGAATATTAAAGAACATGTGTGTTCGAGTTGGTACCTCGTATGCTCCAGCTGACTTCGTGGTGATAGAGACCGGGTCCAATGATAGGTCACCAGTTATTCTGGGAAGGTCATTCCTGAACACCGCGAGAGCTGTCATCTACGCCAGCATTGCGAAGATCAACTTCAACATCAAGGGGAGGAAGGAGATGTTTTCCTTCAAGAACAAGATTACACAAATCCCAGAGCAACCCCAACATGAACCAAGGAAGAGGACCAACAGGAGGAACAAGCAGAACAAGAACAACCAAGGATGGACCGAATCAGCTAAGATGGTCACTGCAGTTCAAGGAGGTCAAGATGGTCGACTCAAGTCGCCCTTCCTGAACAAGAAGGACGACCCAGGTATGCCAAGCATTGAGTGCTCAATCAATTGATACTCCTTTCAGAAGGCGCTCTGCGACACTGGATCAGGCGTCAACATAATGACCATAGTCACCTATCAGCTCTTGTACGGAACCATGCCCTTAAAACCAACATACACTCAGCTCCAGATGGCAGATCAGACATCCCGAAAGGTCGAAGGTATAGTAACCGATGTCCCTATTAAAATTAACGATCATTTTGTCCATACAGACTTTCAGGTCATTGACATGGGAGACGACGAGTACGATCCACCCATCATCCTAGGAAGACCGTTCCTAGGCACCGTCAAAGCAATCATCTACATTGGAACCGGAGAAGTCCATATGCATTTCCCCTCTGAGAAGGTACGCCGCTACTTTAATGACCCTAACTATATAGTTGAAGATTCTAAGCAGGTCAGGACAAGAAGAAGGCGACGTAACCATAACCAAAGGAGGCAAACCATCAAGGACGTATGGGCAGACTATGAAGGAGAGGTCATAAGGCCCGAGGATACACAACAGGAGACCGAAGCACCAAGTTGGGTATGGAAAGCGAAGACAGTTACACAAGAAGAGGAGGCGCTGCCGGAACCACCGTCTACGCCACCCAAATCCCAGGACAACTAAGAAGAAAAGAAGTCCTGTTCGGAGGACTTAAAAACACCGAACGCCATGCCAAGAGGTAAACTTGGTAGTTATCATTTTCCCTTTAATTATTGCTCAGTTAATCATGTTCATTCTGTCTAAAAAAATGTTGAAAACAGTAAGCCCCATGTGAGTATGCGAGTGGCATAAAACCCATAAGTACATTCACTGTGCTGGCATAAAAAAATAATAATATATATTTTTTTCTGTTCTATAAAAATGAAAATAAAAATAGAGAGTGACATTTATCAAGGAAGCTCAAACATGATAAAGGCTAGATATTTATGGTAATGCTTAATCAAGTTCCACGAAGCTTTGTTGTCTATTTGAGCTCCACAGAATTCAGGAAGACTAGCAGATGGAGGACATCCTAATCATTGTCAGGGTGCTGCCGACATTCAAATACACCTCTGCACCTGCTAGCTACATCAGAAGAAATTACGTCAAGATCCAGCTTGGGGGAGAGCACCCCCATTTATCCCGATAAGTATTTTTATCTACATTTATACCTATGCTTTATTAAAATAAAAAGATGCATAATCATGAAAACCCAAATAAATATTTTGTGTTTATATATATTTGCTTAGTTTAATAAATAAATAAAGTAGCTATGCTAAACTGAATCTTGAAAATAAAACTCTAGCATGGATATGATGAATAGTTGCTCTGCCTAATTTTCAAATTTGTTCTCTCTCTAGTTTAGACATAACTGTTATAATTTAAAACTGGCTCTAAACCTGAACTAGTGGGAAGAGAACTTGATCTGAAGTCTAAGTTGTTAGCGGATATGATATGGGAAGGTTGAGCTGCTGTTTATCTGTTCCTAGAGATGCTAGAATTCTGGAGAATTTTATCTTTGAAAATCTTTAAAATGTTGCATGATGAGTTCCTGTATGATGAGAGTTTAAATTCCTACCACAGCCATATATACATGCTTGTTAGATTAAGAGCCGCACTTTTACTACTTACTGCTTATGGGCATTGAGTGTGGTCAAGCTGTGTAGACCCTTAGGAACTTGTCATGTGGTTAAAATCAAGATCCACTTGCACGTTCACTCATACATGCTGCTTCTACTCCGAAAGTACGCATCCACATATATCCACTCATTTCCATCTCCAGATTCACCCAAAATTATTCTACTCCTGACCCGGGGGAGAATAGCCAAAAACATTATCCCATTCCTGTTATTCCCTGTGAAGTTAATGCTCAAGTCATTTCTACAACCACTTGCTATATTTTCAAAAGAGGGAGATTGCTCTAAAAAAATATATATAAATACGAGGAAATAAAAAGGAGCAAGTGCTCGGAACCTCGAAGAAAGAAAAAGTGAGACGAGAGGTAAAAATGGATAAGTGTCCGATAGTAGAATTAGGGGTACAAGATACCCACCTGAGAGAAAAAAAGAGAAAAAAAAATAGAGCATCTCATTCCGCTCAAAAGTTTTAAAAAGCAAGAAAGGTATGTATTCCCTCAAAAAGAGCATTAGACTTTTGTTATCACCATCATCACCATACACCACTCATTCACCACACATGCACATCTTGATTTGACTTATTGACTTGTTTCTCTGGATCCATGGTTTGACTATGCAATAAATGTTCTATGAGTATGTATACTGTATCTCCCACCTATGAGCTCCAGATATCAAAGCCTTATTAGAGTAGGGTGAGAGAGAAGGCAATGTCACTACGCCTTATACCATAAATACCACATACTTTGAGAGAGAAGGCATATACCATTACTGCCTTGGTAAGGATCCAGAAATACCACAAAAGAGAGACCCGAGAAAGTCATACAAGGAATCTCTGAGTTTTATTTGAAAAATTTGCAAAAACTCCAGAGCTATAGCTGATCAAGAATAAGAGACATGGCGTTTGACTAGACCGTTCTATCTTTTAACCACTCAAGATGCAGGTGACGGTTGCAAGCCCCATGGTGAAAGGTAAAATGAGTAAGTTTTAAGTCTTGACAGTTTACTCTAACTCAGGGATGAGACCTTATTTGAAAGCATATGTACCGTCAACGTTCAAAGGCGTTGCAGCAACTTCTAATCTATAATGAGTCTATCCTTGCTCAGGGACGAGCAAGAGGTAAGCTTGGGGGAGTTTGTTGACGGTCCTTAAGTACCAAATATAGTTATCAAATAAATAAAGAAAAGGATCCAAATGCAACCAACACCTAGACTTAGGGTTTTATCTGACAGAATTCCATGAGTTTTGGTGTTTGTCTATTTCTGCAGGGGGTTATCAGAAAATACGGAGGAAAGGCCCACACGTCGGGTTTACATAGAGATAATAACGTGTTCACCGATTTTCTATCATCTAGAAGACTCCAGAAGCCACGAGATCGAACGGGAGGCCGAACGGGCCCGGAGGCAGGGCGCCCGCCCTGCTCCCTAGGGTGCCTGCCCTGGCCTGAGAGCCAATCAGGCTCCGTCTCGCGGATTATGCTCCACCGACCTAAGGGATCAAGGAAAACCGTGCGATTAATGTCGGTTTGATCCGACGGCCCACGTTCACTTGAGGGGGCTATATAAGCAGGACCCCTGGCCCCTGGAGGAGGCACTCCCTCATTCTCATTCTTCAAACCCTAATCTCAGGAGGAGAGTCTCTGATCAAGCCCTAGAGCCACCACATCAACTAGATCTCTAGTATAGCATAGCTACATAGGATTAGAACTAGAAGGAGTCAATCTTCGATTGGTTTCCGGATCTGTCAAGAGGATTCTTGGTAATTCCTTTACTGTTCTTCATTGTTCATCTTTGTTCTTCAATATTATGAATACAACTTTGTTCTATTTCAATATATCGATTATGACTTTGCTCTATTTGTTTATGTTTGCGATTATATTGTTTTTAGTTTATCGTAGTTATACGCTTGGCTTAGTTAGATTGGAATTATATACATGTTTAGGATCGTATAGCGTTTATCCATCGGATCCATGGGTAAATGATAAATATTGTGTAGGCGTGGTGCTTAGACCATATTTATCTGCGATTGCACCTTATATGCCGGATCGTGGGGTGGTCCGCGATGGTGACAGCTTCGTTGGTTCTTATATAGTCCCCCTCCCGTGTGTAAGGCAGGCAGAGCAACATTATTACGGGGGAGTGATTGCTATGTTTCTCATCTTCCTTGATAATATCACTATGCATGGGCGTAGTCCTTTTTCGCAATGATTGCCAAGTGTACTTGCACTAACTATGATATGCTAGACTTTATAGTTAAGAATAACTTAGGAAATATCCTTGTAGTTCGTCCTAATACCATGCTAATGACTTGCTAGAATATCTGTTGAGGTGCTTATCATTATTATATGTGGCTAGCTGATCAGATTAATTATCTTTGTCACCATTCATACTTTATCTATATTTTATGTGACACTTACCCCTGTATGCAAGATATAGATGAATGCTCTCACTTATACATGCAATGATTGATACTCATTCCTATATTCCATTCCATAATCAACATTGATGTTAGTAATCCCTTCCCAGTGGTAAAAATATAAATAACGATACCTGGAATATTTCCCGGTTAAAATGCTACATCGGTATTAATCTGTGCGCTTGCAGATCTTATTTATTATTTATTTAGAAGAGCAGTTGCATATTTCAATACCGCGTCTCTCATGTCATGCTAGGGATGACAACTTGGCTTAAGTGGTATGAGGGATAGGTTCGGCATTTTTGGCGCCGTTATCAGAATTAGAAAACTAAGTCTACTTTTGGTAATGACGTTAAGAATGCCCAACAACAGGGCAAAGCCAAAGTGGCGAAACAATCTGTTGTTGAGCGTGGGTAACAGTTTCAAGATGAACCTATGCTGACAAAAGAATATGTGGAGCTATGGGTAGGCACACATTATGACAACAAGGATTAGCAATTAACGAATACAGATTAGCGATTGTTCAATCCGGATCCAAAGTACAAATCACAGGTGCTGGATAAGACGTGTCGAGACGTTGTGCAACAAGGTGAAAACAAAGGATGACGGAAAGAACTCACAAAACAAGCAAATAGCCCAAATTTTTCCTTTTTCCTGAATTTTTCCCAGATTTTTCCAAAAGGCACTAGTAGGAATCAAACTTTTTAATTTTTTCACTATTTTCTTTAATTTTTTCTCTAAACACGGATCAAAAAAAGATGCAACCATAAAATTTGGCACCTACAACTGAGGTGGGATGTGGTCTACAGAAATACAGCACGTTCTTTGAAAAGCATGCAAAATCTTTGACAATTTTTTTCTTTATTTTCCCAAATTTTTTGGCAATTTTGATGAAACCAAACACGGCGAAGCCAAAGTGCCAAAACAATCTGTTGTTGAGCGTGGGTAACAGTTGCAAGATGAATCTGTGCTGACAGAAGAATATGTGGAGCTATGGGTAGGCACACAATATGACAGCAAGGATTAGCAATTAACGAATGCAGATTAGCGATTGTTCAATCTGGATCCAAAGTACAAATCACAGGTGCTAGCTAAGACGTGTCGAGACGTAGCGCAACAAGGTGAAAACAACAGGACGATGGAAAGAACTCACAGAACAAGCAAATAGCCCGGATTTTTCCTTTTTCCTGAATTTTTCCCAGATTTTTCCAAAAGGCACTAGTAGGAATCAAACTTTTTAATTTTTTCACTATTTTCTTTAATTTTTTCTCTAAACACGGATCAAAAAAAGATGCAACCATAAAATTTGGCACCTACAACTGAGGTGGGATGTGGTCTACAGAAATACAGCACGTTCTTTGAAAAGCATGCAAAATCTTTGACAATTTTTTTCTTTATTTTCCCAAATTTTTTGGCAATTTTGATGAAACCAAACACGGCGAAGCCAAAGTGCCAAAACAATCTGTTGTTGAGCGTGGGTAACAGTTGCAAGATGAATCTGTGCTGACAGAAGAATATGTGGAGCTATGGGTAGGCACACAATATGACAGCAAGGATTAGCAATTAACGAATGCAGATTAGCGATTGTTCAATCTGGATCCAAAGTACAAATCACAGGTGCTAGCTAAGACGTGTCGAGACGTAGCGCAACAAGGTGAAAACAACAGGACGATGGAAAGAACTCACAGAACAAGCAAATAGCCCGGATTTTTCCTTTTTCCTGAATTTTTCCCTGATTTTTCCAAAAGGCACTAGTAGGAATCAAACTTTTTTATTTTTTCACTATTTTTTTATATTTTTCTCTGAACAAGGATCAAAAAGGATGCAACCAAAAAAATTGGCACCTACAACTGAGGTGGGATGTGGTCTACAGAAATATAGCATGTTCTTTGAAAAGCATGCAAAAACTTTGACAATTTTTTCTTTATTTTCCCGAATTTTTTGGCAGTTTTGATGAAACCAAACAGGGCGAAGCCAAAGTGGTGAAACAATCTGTTGTTGAGCATGGGTAACAGTTGCAAGATGAACATGTGCTGACAGAAGAATATGTGGAGCTACGGGTAGGCACACAATATGACAGCAAGGATTAGTAATTAACGAATGCAGATTAGCGATAGTTCAATCCGGATCCAAAGTACAAATCACAAGTGCTGGCTAAGACGTGTCGAGACGTAGCACAACAAGGTGAAAACAAAGGACGATGGAAAGAACTCACAGAACAAGCAAATAGCCCGAATTTTTCCTTTTTCCTGAATTTTTCCCAGATTTTTCCAAAAGGCACTAGTTGGAATCAAACTTTTTAATTTTCTCACTATTTTTTTTATATTTTTCTCTGAACGTGGATCAAAAAAAGATGCAACCATAAAATTTGGCACCTACAACTGAGGTGGGATGTGGTCTACAGAAATACAACACGTTCTGTGAAAAGTGTGCAAAAACTTTGACAATTTTCTTCTTTATTTTCCTGAATTTTTTTTGGCAATTTTGATGAAACCAAACAGGGCAAAGCCAAAGTGGCGAAACAATCTGTTGCTGAGCGTGGGTAACAATTTCAGGATGAACCTGTGCTGACAGAAGAATATGTGGAGCTACGGGTAGGCACACAATATGACAGCTAGGATTAGCAATTAACGAATGCAGATTAGCAATTGTTCAATCCAGATCCAAAGTATAAATCACAGGTGCTGGCTAAGACGTGTCGAGACGTTGCGTAATAAAGTGTAAACAAAGGACGATGGAAAGAACTCACAGAACAAGCAAATAAGCTAAATTTTTCCCTGATTTTCCCAAAAGGCACTAGTAGGAATCAAAATTTTTTATTTTTTCACTATTTTTTTATATTTTTCTCTGAACAAGGATAAAAAAAGATGCAACCACAAAAATTAGCACCTACAACTGAGGTGGGATGTGGTCTATAGAAATACAACACGTTCAGCATGCAAAAACTTTAATAATTTTTTTTCTTTATTTTTCTGAATTTTTTTGGCAATTTTGATGAAACCAAATAGGGCAAAGCCAAAGTGGCGAAAAAATCTGTTGTTGAGCGTGGGTAACAGTTGCAAGATGAACCAGTGCCGACAGAAGAATATGTGGCGCCAAGGGTAGGCACACAATATGACAGCAAGGATTAGCAATTAACAAATGCAGATTAGCGATTGTTCAATCCGGATCCAAAGTACAAATCATAGGTGCTGGCTAAGACGTGTCGAGACGTTGCACAACAAGGTGAAAACAAAGGACGATGGAAAGAACTCACAAAACAAGCAAATAGCTCGGATTTTTCCTTTGTCCTGAATTTTTCCCTGACTTTTCAAAAGGAACTAGTAGGAATCAAATTTTTTATTTTTTCACTATTTTTTCTATATTTTTCTCTAAACAAGGATAAAAAAAGATGCAACCACAAAATTTGGTACCTACAACTGAAGTGGGATGTGGTCTACAGAAATACAGCACGTTCTGTGAAAAGCGTGCAAAAACTTTGATAATTTTCTTCTTTATTTTCCTGAATTTTTTTGGCAATTTTGATGAAACCAAACAGGGCAAAGCCAAAGTGGCGAAACAATCTGTTGCTAAGCGTGGGAAACAGTTTCAAGATGAACCTGTGCTGACAGAAGAATATGTGAAGCTATGGGTAGGCACACATTATGACAACAAGGATTAGCAATTAACGAATGCAGATTAGCGATTGTTCAATCTGGATCCAAAGTACAAATCACAGGTGCTGGCTAAGACGTGTCGAGACGTTGCGCAACAAGGTGAAAACAAAGGACGATGGAAAGAACTCATAAAACATGCAAATAGCCCGGATTTTTCCTTTTCCTAAATTTTTCCCGGATTTTTCTAAAAGGCACTAGTAGGAATCAAATTTTTTATTTTTTCACTATTTTTTTCTATATTTTTCTCTGAACAAGGATAAAAAAAGATGCAACCACAAAAATTGGCACCTACAATTGAGGTGGGATGTGGTCTACAGAAATACAACACGTTCAGCATGCAAAAACTTTGATAATTTTTTTTCTTTATTTTCCAGAATTTTTTTGGCAATTTTGATGAAACCAAATAGGGCAATGCCAAAGTGGCGAAAAAATCTATTGTTGACTGTGGGTAACAGTTACAAGATGAACAAGTGCCGACAGAAGAATATGTGGAGCTAAGGGTAGGCACACAATATGACAGCAAGGATTAGCAATTAACGAATGCAGATTAGCGATTGTTCAATCCGGATTCAAAGTACAAATCACAGGTGCTGGCTAAGACGTGTCGAGACGTAGCGCAACAAGGTGAAAATAAAGGACGATGGAAAGAACTCACAGGACAAGCAAATAGCCCGGATTTTTCCTTTTTCCTGAATTTTTCCCTGATTTTTCCAAAAGGCACTAGTAGGAATCAAACTTTTTAATTTTTTCACTAATTTTTTATTTTTTTTCTCTGAACACGGATCAAAAAAAGATGCAACCACAAAAACTGGCACCTACAACTGAGGTGGGATGTGGTCTACAGAAATACAGCACGTTCTGTGAAAAATGTGCAAAAACTTTGACAATTTTCTTCTTTATTTTCCTGATTTTTTTTGGCAATTTTGATGAAACCAAACAGGGCAAAGCCAAAGTGGCGAAACAATCTGTTACTGACCGGCACGTTCTGTGAAAAGCGTGCAAAAACTTTGACAATTTTCTTCTTAATTTCCTGAATATTTTTGGCAATTTTGATGAAACCAAACAGGGCAAAGCTAAAGTGGCGAAACAATCTGTTACTGAGCGTGGGTAACCGTTTCAAGATAAACCTACGCTGACAGAAAATATGTGGAGCTATGTGCAGGCACACATTATGACAGCAAGGATTAGCAATTAACGAATGCAGATTAACGATTGTTCAATCCGGATCCAAAGTACAAATCACAGGTGCTGGCTAAGACATGTCGAGACGTTGCGCAACAAGGTGACAACAAAGGACGATGGAAAGAACACATAAAACAAGCAAATAGCCCGGATTTTTTCTTTTTCCTAAATTTTTCCATGATTTTTCCAAAAGGCACTAGTAGGAATCAAACTTTTTTATTTTTTCACTATTTTTTTTATATTTTTCTCTAAACAAGGTTCAAAAAAGATGCAACCACAAAAATTGGCACCTACAACTGAGGTGGGATGTGGTCTACGGAAATACAGCACGTTCTTTGAAAAGCATGCAAAAACTTTGATAATTTTTTTCTTTATTTCCCCGAATTTTTTTAGCAATTTTGATGAAACCAAATAGGGCGAAGCCAAAGTGGCGAAACAATCTATTGTTGAGCGTGGGTAACACTTGCAAGATGAACCTGTGCTGACAGAACAATTTGTAGAGCTACGGGTAGGCACACAATATGACAGCAAGGATTAGCAATTAACGAATGCAGATTAGCGATTGTTCAATCTGGATTCAAAGTACAAATCACAGGTGCTGGCTAAGACGTGTCGAAACGTAGCGCAACAAGGTGAAAATAAAGGATGATGGAAAGAACTCACAGAACAAGCAAATAGCCCGGATTTTTCCTTTTTCTGAATTTTTCCCTGATTTTTCCAAAAGGCACTAGTAGGAATCAAACTTTTAATTTTGTTCACAATTTTTTTATATTTTTTTTCTGAACACGGATCAAATAAAGATGAAACCACAAAAATTGGCACCTACAACTGAGGTGGTATGTGGTCTACAGAAATACAGCACGTTCTCTGAAAAGCGTGCAAAAACTTTGATAATTTTCTTCTTTATTTTCCAGAATTTTTTTGGCAATTTTGATGAAACCAAACAGGGCAAAGCCAAAGTGGCGAAACAATCTGTTGCTGAGCGTGGGTAACAATTTCAAGATGAACCTGTGCTGACAGAAGAATATGTGGAGCTACGGGTAGGCACACAATATGACAGCAAGGATTAGCAATTAACGAATGCAGATTAGCGATTGTTCAATCCGGATCCAAAGTACAAATCACAGGTGCTGGCTAAGACGTGTCGAGACGCTGTGCAACAAGGTGACAACAAAGGACGACACACAGAACAAGCAAATAGCCTGGATTTTTCCTTTTTTCTGAATTTTTCCCTAATTTTTCCAAAAGGCACTAGTAGGAATCAAACTTTTTTATTTTTTCACTATTTTTTATATTTTTCTCTAAACAAGGTTCAAAAAAGATGCAACCACAAAAATTGGCACCTACAACTGAGGTGGGATGTGGTCTACAGAAATACAGCACGTTCTTTGAAAAGCATGTAAAAAACTTGATAATTTTTTTGTTTATTTCCCCGAATTTTTTTAGCAATTTTGATGAAACCAAACGGGGCGAAGCCAAAGTGGCGAAACAATCTGTTGTTGAGCGTGGGTAACAGTTGCAAGATGAACCTGTGCTGACAGAACAATTTGTGGAGCTACGGGTAGGCACACAATATGACAGCAAGGATTAGCAATTAACGAATGCAGATTAGCGATTGTTCAATCCGGATTCAAAGTACAAATCACAGGTGCTGGCTAAGACGTGTCGAGACGTAGCGCAACAAGGTGAAAATAAAGGACGATGGAAAGAACTCACAGAATAAGCAAATAGCCCAGATTTTTCCTTTTTCCTGAATTTTTCCCTGATTTTTCCAAAAGGCACTAGTCGGAATCAAACTTTTTAATTTTTTCACTAATTTTTCATTTTTTTCTCTGAACACGGATCAAAAAAAGATGCAACCACAAAAACTGGCACCTACAACTGAGGTGGGATGTGGTCTACAGAAATACAGCACGTTCTGTGAAAAATGTGCAAAAACTTTGACAATTTTCTTCTTTATTTTCCTGAATTTTTTTGGCAATTTTGATGAAACCAAACAGGGCAAAGCCAAAGTGGCGAAACAATCTGTTACTGACCGGCACGTTCTGTGAAAAGCGTGCAAAAACTTTGACAATTTTCTTCTTTATTTCCAAGAATTTTTTTAGCAATTTTGATGAAACCAAACAGGGCGAAGCCAAAGTGGCGAAACAATCTGTTGTTGAGCGTGGGTAACACTTGCAAGATGAACCTGTGCTGATAGAACAATTTGTGGAGCTACGGGTAGGCACACAATATGACAGCAAGGATTAGCAATTAACGAATGCAGATTAGCGATTGTTCAATCCGTATTCAAAGTACAAATCACAGGTGCTGGCTAAGACGTGTCGAGACATAGCGCAACAAGGTGAAAATAAAGGACGATGAAAAGAACTCACAGAACAAGCAAATAGCCCGGATTTTTCCTTTTTCTGAATTTTTCCCTGATTTTTTCCGAAAGGCACTACTAGGAATCAAACTTTTAAATTTTTTCACAATTTTTTTATATTTTTCTCTGAACACAGATCAAAAAAAGATGAAACCACAAAAATTGCCACCTACAACTGAGGTGGTATGTAGTCTACAGAAATACAGCACGTTCTCTGAAAAGCGTGCAAAAACTTTGATAATTTTCTTCTTTATTTTACATAATTTCTTTGGCAATTTTGATGAAACCAAACAGGGCAAAGCCAAAGTGGCGAAACAATCTGTTGCTGAGCGTGGGTAACAATTTCAAGATGAACCTGTGCTGACAGAAGAATATGTGGAGCTACGGGTAGGCACATAATATGACAGCAAGGATTAGCAATTAACGAATGCAGATTAGCGATTGTTCAATCCGGATCCAAAGTACAAATCACAGGTGCTGGCTAAGACGTGTTGAGACGCTGTGCAACAAGGTGACAACAAAGGACGACACACAGAACAAGCAAATAGCCCGGATTTTTCCTTTTTCCTGAATTTTTCCCTGATTTTTCCAAAAGGCACTAGTAGGAATCAAACTTTTTTATTTTTTCACTATTTTTTTATATTTTTCTCTAAACAAGGTTCAAAAAAGATGCAACCACAAAAATTGGCACCTACAACTGAGGTGGGATGTGGTCTACAGAAATACAGCACGTTCTTTGAAAAGCATGTAAAAACTTTGATAATTTTTTTCTTTATTTCCCCGAATTTTTTTAGCAATTTTGATGAAACCAAACTGGGCAAAGCCAAAGTGGCGAAACTATCTGTTGCTGAGCGTGGATAATAATTTCAAGATGAACATGTGCTGGTAGAAGAATATGTGGAGCTACGGGTAGGCACACAATATGACAGCAAGGATTAGCAATTGTTCAATCCGGATCCAAAGTACAAATCACAGGTGCTGACTTAGACGTGTCGAGACGTAGCGCAACAAGGTAAAAACAAAGGACGATGGAAAGAACTCACACAACAGGCAAATAGCTTGGATTTTTCCTTTTTCATGAATTTTTCCCTGATTTTTTCAAAAGGCACTAGTAGGAATCAAATTTTTAATTTTTTCACTATTTTTTTATATTTATCTCTGAACACAGACAAAAAAAAGATGCAACCAAAAAATTTGGCACCAACAACTGAGGTGGTATGTGGTCTACAGAAATACAGCACGTTCTCTGAAAAGCTTGCAAAAACTTTAACAATTTTCTTCTTTATTTTCCTAAATTTTTTTGGCAATTTTGATGAAACCAAACAGGGCAAAGCCAAAGTGTCGAAACTATCTGTTGCTGAGCATGGGTAACAATTTCAAGATAAACCTGTGCTGACAGAAGAATATGTGGAGCTACGGGTAGGCACACAATATGACAGCAAGGATTAGCAATTAACGAATGCAAATTTGCGATTGTTCAATCCGGAACCAAAGTACAAATCACAGGTGCAATCTAAGACGTGTCGAGACGTAGCGCAACAAGGTAAAAACAAAGGACGATGGAAAGAACTCACAAAACAAGCAATAGCCCGGATATCTCCTTTTTCTTGAATTTTTCCCTGATTTTTCCAAAAGGCACTTGTAGGAATCAAACTTTTTAATTTTTTCACTATTTTTTTATTTTTTTCTATGAACACGGATCATAAAAAGATGCAACCACAAAATTTGGCACCTACAACTAAGGTGGGATCTGGTCTACAGAAATACAGCACGTTCTGTGAAAAGCGTGCAAAAACTTTGACAATTTTCTTCTTTATTTTCCTGAATTTTTTTGGTAATTTTAATGAAACCAAACAGGGCAAAGCCAAAGTGGCGAAACAATCTGTTGTTGAGCGTGGGTAACAGTTGCAAGATGAACCTGTGATGACAGAAGAATATGTGGAGCTACGGGTAGGCACACAATATGACAGCAAGGATTAGCAATTAACGAATGCAGATTAGCGATTGTTCAATCCGGATCCAAAGTACAAATCACAGGTGCCGACTAAAACGTGTTGAGATGTTGCGCAACATGGTGAAAACAAAGGACGATGGAAAGAACTCACAGAACAAGCAAATAGCCTGGATTTTTCCTTTTTCATAAATTTTTCCCTGATTTTTCTAAAAGGCACTAGTAGGAATCAAACTTTTTAATTTTTTCACTATTTTTTTATATTTTTCTCTGAACACGGATCAAAAAAAGATGCAACCACAAAAATTGGCACCTACAACAAAGGTGGTATGTGGTCTACAGAAATACAGCATGTTCTCTGAAAAGCGTGCAAAAACTTTAACAATTTTCTTCTTTATTTTCCTAAATTTTTTTGGTAATTTTAATGAAACCAAACAGGGCAAAGCCAAAGTGGCGAAACAATCTGTTGCTGAGCGTGGGTAACCGTTTCAAGATGAACCTGTGCTGACAGAAGAATATGTGGAGCTACGGGTAGGCACACAATATGACAACAAGGATTAGTAATTAACGAATGCAGATTAGCGATTGTTCAATCCGGATCCAAAGTACAAATCACAGGTACTGGCTAAGACGTGTCGAGACGTAGCGCAACAAGGTGAAAACAAAAGACGATGGAAAGAACTCACAGAACAAGCAAATAGCCCGGATTTTTCCTTTTACCTAAATTTTTCCCTGATTTTTCCAAAAGGCACTAGTTGGAATCAAACTTTTTAATTTTTTCACTATTTTTTTTATATTTTTCTCTGAACACGGATCAAAAAAAGATGCAATCACAAAATTTGGCACCTACAACTGAGGTGGGATGTGGTCTACAGAAATACAACACGTTCTGTGAAAAGCGTGCAAAAACTTTGACAATTTTCTTCTTTATTTTCCTGAATTTTTTTGGTAATTTTGATGAAACCAAACAGGGGGAAAGCCAAAGTTGCGAAACAATCTATTGCTGAGCGTGGGTAACAGTTTCAAGATGAACCCGTACTGACAGAAGGATATGTGGAGCTATGGGTAGGCACACATTATGACAGCAAGGATTAGCAATTAACGAATCCAGATTAGCGATTGTTCAATCCGGATCCAAAGTACAAATCACAGGTGCTAGCTAAGACGTGTCGAGACGTTGCGCAACAAGGCGAAAACAAAGGACGATGGAAAGAACTCATAGAACAAGCAAATAGCCTGAATTTTTTCTTTTTCCTGAATTTTTCCTGATTTTTCCAAAAGGCACTAGTTGGAATAAACTTTTTTATTTTTTCACTATTTTTTTATATTTTTCCATGGACAAGGATCAAAAAGGATGCAACCACAAAAATTGGCACCTACAACTGAGGTGGGATGTGGTCAACAGAAATACAGCACGTTCTTTGAAAAGCATGCAAAGACTTTGAAATTTTTTTTTGGCAATTTTGATGAAACCAAATAGGGCGAAGCCAAAGTGGTGAAACAATCTGTTGTTGAGTGTGGGTAACAGTTGCAAGATGAACCTGTGCTGACAGAAGAATATGTGGAGCTACGGGTAGGCACACAATATGACAGCAAGGATTAGCAATTAACGAATGCAGATTAGCAATTGTTCAATCCGGATCCAAAGTATAAATCACAGGTGCTGGCTAAGACGTGTCGAGACGTAGCGCAACAAGGTGAAAACAAAGGACGATGGAAAGAACTCACAGAACAGGCAAATAGCCTGGATTTTTCCTTTTTCCTGAATTTTTTTCTGATTTTTCCAAAAGGCACTAGTAGGAATCAAACTTTTTAATTTTTTCACTACTTTTTTTATTTTTTCTCTGAACACGGATCAAAAAAAGATGCAACCACAAAAATTGGCACCTACAACTGAGGTGGGATGTACTCTGCAGAAATACAACATGTTCTGTGAAAAGCGTGTAAAAACTTTGACAATTTTCTTCTTTATTTTCCTAAATTTTTTTGGCAATTTTGATGAAACCAAATAGGGCAAAGCCAAAGTATCGAAACAATCTGTTGCAGAGTGTGGGTAACCGTTTCAAGATAAACCTGTGCTGACAGAAGAATATGTAGAGCTATGGGTAGGCACACATTATGACAGCAAGGATTCGCAATTAACGAATGCAGATTAGCGATTGTTCAATCCGGATCCAAAGTACAAATCACAGGTGCTGGTTAAGATGTGTCGAGAGGTTGCGCGACAAGGTGACAACAAAGGACGATGAAAAGGCACTAGTAGGAATCAAACTTTTTTATTTTTTCACTATTTTTTTATATTTTTCTCTGAACAAGGATCAAAAAGATGCAACCACAAAAATTAGCACCTATAACTGAGGTGGGATGTGGTCTACAGAAATACAGCACATTCTTTGAAAAGCATGCAAAAACTTTGACAATTTGTTGCTGAGCGTGGGTAACCGTTTCAAGATGAACCTGTGCTGACAGAAGAATATGTGGAGCTACGGGTAGGCACACAATATGACAACAAGGATTAGTAATTAACGAATGCAGATTAGTGATTGTTCAATCCGGATCCAAAGTACAAATCACAAGTGCTGGCTAAGACGTGTCGAGACGTAGCGCAACAAGGTGAAAACAAAAGACGATGGAAAGAACTCACAGAACAAGCAAATAGCCCAGATTTTTCCTTTTTCCTAAATTTTTTCCTGATTTTTCCAAAAGGCACTAGTTGGAATCAAACTTTTTAATTTTTTCACTATTTTTTTATATTTTTCTCTGAACATGGATAAAGAAAAGATGCAACCACAAAAATTGGCACATACAACTGAGGTGGGATGTGGTCTACAGAAATACAGCACGTTCTGTGAAAAGCGTGCAAAAACTTTGACAATTTTCTTCTTTATTTTCCTGAATTTTTTTGGCAATTTTGATGAAACCAGACAGGGGGGAAAGCCAAAGTTGCGAAACAATCTGTTGCCGAGCGTAGGTAACAGTTTCAAGATGAACCTGTACTGACAGAAGGATATGTGGAGCTATGGGTAGGCACACATTATGACAGCAAGGATTAGCAATTAACGAATGCAGATTAGTGATTGTTCAATCCGGATCCAAAGTGCAAATCACAGGTGCTGGTTAAGACGTGTCGACACGTTACGCAACAAGGTGAAAACAAAGGACGATGGAAAGAACTCATAGAACAAGCAAATAGCCTGAATATTTCCTTTTTCCAGAATTTTTCCCTGATTTTTCCAAAAATCACTAGTAGGAATCAAACTTTTTTATTTTTTCACTATTTTTTTTATATTTTTCCATGAACAAGGATCAAAAGGATGCAACCACAAAAATTGGCACCTACAACTGAGGTGGTATGTGTTCTACAGAAATATAGCACGTTCTCTGAAAAGCGTGCAAAAACTTTAACAATTTTCTTCTTTATTTTCCTGAATTTTTTTGGTAATTTTAATGAAACCAAACAGGGCAAAGCCAAAGTGGCGAAACTATCTGTTGCTGAGCGTGGGTAACAATTTCAAGATAAACCTATGCTAACAGAAGAATATGTGGAGCTACGGGTAGGCACACAATATGACAGCAAGGATTAGCAATTAACGAATGCAAATTTGCGATTGTTCAATCCGGAACCAAAGTACAAATCACAGGTGCTATCTAAGACGTGTCGAGACGTAGCGCAACAAGGTAAAAACAAAGGACGATGGAAAGAACTCACAAAACAAGCAATAGCCCGGATATTTCCTTTTGCCTGAATTTTTCCCTGATTTTTCCAAAAGGCACTAGTAGGAATCAAACTTTTTAATTTTTTCACTATTTTTTTATTTTTTTCTATG